>JASWHV010000013.1:305000-1505000 GCA_030760725.1 Neostapfia colusana
GGCATGACGCTCATGTGCATGGTCCTCTGCTCCGTCGCGTCGGGCCTGTCATTCGGCCACACCCCGGCCTCCGTCATGGCCACGCTCTGCTTCTTCCGCTTCTGGCTCGGCTTCGGCATCGGCGGCGACTACCCGCTGTCGGCGACCATCATGTCGGAGTACGCCAACAAGCGCACCCGGGGCGCCTTCATCGCCGCCGTCTTCGCCATGCAGGGCTTCGGCATCCTCACCGGCGGCGTCGTCACGCTCGTCGTGTCCGCCGCCTTCCCCACGCCGGCGTACCAGGACGGCGCCCTCGAGGAGGTGTACCGCATCGCCCGCGCGCAGACGCTGATCGCGCTGTGCGGCACGGTGCCCGGCTACTGGTTCACGGTGGCGCTCATCGACGTGCTGGGCCGCTTCTGGATCCAGATGATGGGCTTCGCCATGATGTCCGTCTTCATGCTCGGCCTCGCCTTCCCCTACAACCACTGGACCACGCCGGGCAACAAGCACGGCGCCGGCTTCGTCGTCATGTATACGCCTTCACCTTCTTGTTCGCCAACTTGGGCCCCAACTCCAACACCACCACCTTCATCGATCGTCCCCGCCGAGATCTTCCCGGCCAGGCTCAGGTCCACGTGCCACGGCATCTCCGCCGCGGCCGGCAAGGCGGGCGCCATCGTCGGGTCCTTCGGGTTCCTGTACGCGGCGCAGAACCAGGACGAGGCCAAGGCGGACCACGGGTACCCCGCCGGCATCGGCGTGCGCAACTCGCTCTTCGTCCTCGCGGTCTGCAACATCCTCGGCCTTGGGTCCACCTTCTTCCTCGTGCCGGAGTCCAAGGGCAAGTCGCTGGAGGAGCTGTCAGGCGAGAACAACGACGACGACGACGGGCCGGCGGTGGCGCACGCAACAACAGTTCCCGTCTAATAAGCCAGCCAGCCAGCCATAGCCAGCCGTCGTACTAAGTACACTTGGTACAGTAAGGAATAAGCAAGCAAGGCAGAGCCAGCCAGCGCGAGCTCATATCATTTCCCTCATCGATATAATTATCTAAGTTAATCGAAACGTGCATGACTCAGAGTGCAGTATCCTATCGCTTCATGTGGGCCTCGAGAGCACTTATATTGGTAATTATTCTATATCTAAATAAGTAGTATAGTCTTACAAAAAATAGAATTTTTTTTTGGTTTAACGTAACGAATGGGCCGGGCCGGGCCGGGCCAGGCCGGCTCCCGTTCTTTGGTGCTGTACCCTAAACCGATGACACAGGCTGACGTGTGGGTCCGCCCGGCGCACCGTCTTCCTCCTCCTCCTCAGCCAGGGCCAGGCGCAGGCGTACGGACACGAGTTGCCTTGGACCGCAATCACCGGCGGGTGCCAATCAATCTCTTCCACGCAACGCTTAGGGTTCGGGGGCCGATTCGTCTCCTCTTCTCCGATCGCGCCTCGTCGCGTGTTTCGGTTTCAACTTCCTTCATCCGTAAGCAGCAGAAGAATCCCCGCCCTTTCCAATCCCAACCCTGCCTCTGTTTCGCGATTTCTTGCCCCTTCCCCGTAATCCCATCCGATTCCAATTCACCTCCTCCTCTCCTGACGGAGTACCTAACATAATTGAAAAAAGAAAAAAAATTGATGTCCTGCAGATACTGATCGAGCCATGGTTTTGTGCAAGCCGGATCCAGACATCATCCGATGGGGCCTTCACCATCTCCTCCCCGGTGGACCTGCTTCTGATCAAACCATCACAACACAGCCTCATGATGGTGATACCTCGGTTGTCATCAACGTTGAACGTGTCACCTGCAGCAATGCTGTTGCTGTCGAGAACGACGAGATCATCGCGCAAGCCCTCCAGGAGGAGTTGTCCCAAGTCGCCCTGGCCGAAGCATCTGGAGCATCCTCCAACCATTCCGCTGTCCTCGCACAGGAATGGTTTCACCCACGCATCGTTCATGTAGCCGCATCTGGTAAGAAAACAAAAAAAGTTCCACTCAAAATACAGCGAAACACTAATCCAAACCACGTAGCTTTTGTGCTCACGCTTCTACATCTAACTTCAAGGTACTTCCACAGCTCCAGCTTCTCAGCAGGCAGAAACCAGGGAACCTTTTGCCTCATGTTCAAGCCCTGGCGATGATAATGTCAAACATGGTGAGGTCTGCCTAATAGAGCTTGTGGATGACTTCTCCGCTCTAGATGGCCAAGTTGGGAAAAGATTGAACGACATGGTTCCTGTTCCTGTAAGTAGTAGTAGTAGTAGTAGTCACTTTCCCTGGGTTTGTTGAACACGCAAGATGCATCAATATTGTGTGCATTTCCTGGGGTTCCAAAACTTTCCCTTGGTATAAATTATCCCGACTAACTAACGGGTATGGTTACTGCTGAAACTGGATGGGTCTCGGATCACTATTTTTGATAGGTAGTCAGAAGTTCATCGTATTACAAGGATTGTATGTTATGACAAATAATAATGTTTGATTTATGATAGGAGCAACACAGTGGATGATCAGCTTTCACATGGCATTCATTTTGCTCACCTGTTCCTTTTGCTATTACAGCATGTTCCTAAAACAAATGGAGAGATTCCTTCAGTGGATGAGGCAATTTCGGATCATCAAAGACTCATTGACAGGTACAGAAATGTGAATTGCTAACTGTCCTCATCACGCAGCAGTCATCACCAAGCTATATTGAGATACATGTGGACAAATGTTACCCAAGCTCATTCTATGTTCGCCTCCTAAAACTACGAATGGCGTTCTAATAGTCCACAGTGCGCACCTGTCTTTGTGATACAGCATTTTACTCAGATGTGATTTATCTTTTTTTTCCCAGGTTGGTACTTTATGGTTTAGTTGAACTCAAGGTTAACGGTGATGGTAATTGTCAGGTAGGATTGCCAGAATTTGTTTTCTTTCCCTTTGGCACGTACCCAAGTAGCATGTTCACCAATAGTGCTTATTCGCTGCTAGAAATACTGATTTATTTTTGTATGGTCCTTTGTACACAGTTTCGAGCACTGTCTGATCAATTTTATCGTACTCCTGGGCATCATAAATTCGCCCGACAACAAGTGGTCAAGCAGGTTAGTATTGTCAAAATAATAGTTTCAGTCCATTTGTGAAGTTCCTTCCATCTGCATGTTCAATTGATGGGTAAATGTCCAGTTTCATTGTTCATGCTGGCATGGTATTGGCATAAATAATAATGAAGTCCCCAGTCAGTTGTATGCATTCAGCTGATCTGGCCGTGTTTACTTATACTTACTGTTAGAAAATAATCATTTCATCGTCGTGGAGTACCAAAATACTTCTTCATTATCATGTATGCTTCCTCTGAACTCTTTTGATCTGCCTCACAGCTCGAATCTCATCCTGATCTTTACGCGGGATATGTCCCCATGGATTACAAGGAATATCTCAAAAAAATGTCAAAGTAAGCGCTCGCCCTGTTTAATATTGATTAGCAAACGCTTTATTTGTAGCATGAGACTACATATCCTCATTTTGTGATGTTAATTAAACAAATCAGGAGTGGAGAGTGGGGTGATCACGTTACACTGCAGGCTGCAGCGGACTCGGTAATTTTTTTTCTTAACCCCTTGTTTTCCTGCTACGCATGCCGGTTCTTCTATTCATGCAGATGCAGTACTAAAGAGCTTAACAGCACCTTTACTTTATCAAGTGCGACGAGCAGTCATGAATATGGCAACATGATAGACCTAATGCTGTTATTGATATTGTAATCTTCACTTAGTAGATCTTTCTGTCTTAACTTTCTAGCGCTCATATGTGATTCCTAGTATTTTCTACCATACTTTTGTATGCTGTTTCCCTTGTGATTATTGCAGTAATGATTTTTTTGTTATCAGAATTGCTTTGCGTTGGCAGCACCTAATGCAGGGATCACTAGGGATACTTTTAGTGGAGAGAAGGCGTTTAACATATTGTGGAGTGTTTTCCTTGTTGATTGTATTGAACTCAAAATGTTTCATTGGCTTGTGCAGTATGGTGTAAAGATCTTCATCCTGACATCATTCAGAGATACGTGCTACATTGAAATTCTTCCTGTTGTCGAGAAATCTAAAAGAGGTAGTGTTTCTTTGTTGTTGTTTATTTATTTTTTGCTGTTGACCTCCAGTACTAGATTCAGCAAATATTTTATGGCAGCGGCATAGTGAAAATTCAGGTGCCTGTTACGTACTGTGGTGCATTTATCGGTCCTTGTTTATGGTTGATCAGCAGCAGAGCTAAAGCCTTTGTATCTCCTTTATGATGTACGCAGTTATATGCTTGAGTTTTTGGGCTGAGGTGCACTACAACTCGGTATATCCGGAAGGAGGTAAGGTTTAGCGTCTGGTTATGTTTTGTGTATTTACTTTTTGCTAGCGTTTGTTCAGTATGTATTTCACTCTGTTATCAACTGCTTCTGCAGAGTTACCAATTTTGGAGAATAAAAGGAGTAGGTGGTGGCCGTTCGCCTGATCACAGCAGCTAACAATGGGAGGTTATCCTCTTTTACTAAGAGACTTTCAGCATCATCAAGAGGAGGACGATCACAGCAGCTAACAGTAGCCCTTGTAGCATCGTCAAGAAGGTGGTGGTTCATTCTTTTTCCGGTGTCAGCTCATCGGAGCCATGCTTCCCTCTAGCCACCGGCACCGGGATACGATTCCCATTTGATTACATGTGTAGTAGATGACAGATGTACAGACACACAGGTGATTAGCGTTAGTTCTATCGTGGGCGTGGACGTTACAGATGAGGGAGAGTTGAAGCGCGCACACATTCTTTCATTGTTCGACAGTTCAGACAGATAACTTGTTCAGCGCACAGCGCATGTATAATGTATTGGTGATAACCTCTCTTTTTATGCGAGAACTGATTGGTGATAACTTGCCCAACCGTGAGGTAACAAATTGGAGGAAAAAAACAATCTGGTTGCTTTGGATTTTATTTTTCTCTTTCAAAAGAACATGAGTAAATTTCAAAAAAAAATCTACAACAACAACAAACCCCTTTTGTCCCAAGCATGTTGGGTAGGCTAGACATTAAATCTAATTAAAAAATTTATTATTTTTAAATAAAGTAAAAGAGAGGAAGAGATATAAGAGTAACAAAAAAACTAAGATTCTGACACATCAAACCTAATAAATTTGTTGGTTATTTGTTAGACATGTTACAGTTTAGTTCGCCAACATTTCACCTCATACAACATCATGGGGTCTGATCACCGTTCTATCAAACTTAATAAATTTTAAAAAATCTACAACTAATTGTAACTTTATAACATAAAACTACAAGTTTGTAAGTCTATTTTATAAAACTACTACTATTTTAATCCCTGGTAACAGGAAACTTGAACCTTTTTTTTGGCATACGTGAATGACAGGTGAAATGAAGCCATATATCACTATGTGTAAGCCCTTGTAGGTTATTTATATTTAGATATAAAATACTTGTAATTTTATAAAATGAACAACAAATATATATATATATATATTTGTATGTCACAAGAGCACAAATAATTATAGGTTTGTAAAATTTATTCAAAGAACAATAAAATGTTTTTTTTGAACGGAAAGAACAATAACACGTTGATCAAGCAGCACACGAGACCCACGACCAAGCCAAGATAAATGGAAGTGCGTGGCTGCTTGAGGAATGTTCTAGAAACCTTCGGGAACCCTCGCCTGGCTTCCTTATCTTTCTGTGTCTCCACAGCCCAACCTACTACCAACCCTTGTTCCTCCAGCTCTTGTCCGCCGCCGCCACCACCTCCAAAACCCTAGCTAGACCCACGCAGGATTGGGCATGGCCACCATGGATTCCGCCCTCCTCCTCGGCTCCTCCTCCGCCCTCTACGTACGTGCGGGATCTCTTTCTTCGTCTCTCTTGAGTCTTGATGCTATCGCTCTACAGGTGGTGATAACTTTTTTTTTTTGCCTCCAGAGGGCAGGCAGGAGCAGCAGCAGGGCGAGGCTTCCCGGAGCCGGGCACCGTCGCCCGCGAGCCGTGGTGCGCGCCTCCGCCAAGGACATCGCCTTCGACCAGGGCTCCAGAGCCTCCCTCCAGGCCGGCGTCGAGAAGCTCGCCGCCGCCGTCGGAGTTACCCTCGGCCCCAGAGGTTGCTCCATCACCTCTCTCTCTCTCTCTCTCTCTCTCTCTCTCTCTCTCTCTCTCTCGAAATGCGGTTAAATCAGAGTCTGGTTTTCAATCAGCTAAAAACAGGGTTCATTTCACTCAAAGTTCACAGCCCTTAGATCTAGACAGATCTAACATATACAACTTGTAATTTTTTTCTATAGTCAATACATCAACACTTTTCTCTATACTCAATATATAATCCTACAAAAATAGAAAAAACACAAATAACAGCAAGCACACGAATCTTAAAATAGATCCGACGTCCCCCATGTTCAGTGAGGACACCGAATTTCAGCCAGTTGGAAGTTAGCGTTCCCGTTATTACAATATTGTTACCCAGACTCCAGCGATATGGTGCTTACCTGATAATGTTGTTTGCAGCCAAGCTCTGCCATTGTGTTGCTGCTATACCACTATCTCCTCTGAAACCTACTTCTACTAATTTAATAAGAAAAAGCTTCTACTAAGATTGGTGAAGGGCAGGGATTCCTTCCTTTTAGTTTAGGCTTTCTGTCATGAGTTTGTCCATCTATCAGATTCAACCATGGCAAATTGATCTGGTGCTATCCCTTTTGCTTGCATGCATGTTATGTTTGTTTTTTAATGTATCTTGCTATATGTTTTTCACATCCTGTCTTGTTTTAATCCCTTTTGTGTTGCACCGGCGCTGACTGAGTTTCCATTGTTTGGTATCTTTAGGAAGGAATGTTGTTCTCGATGAGTTTGGTACTCCCAAAGTGGTAAATGATGGAGTTACCATTGCCCGTGCTATCGAGCTTGCCGACCCTATGGAGAATGCTGGTGCTGCGTTGATTCGTGAAGTAAGCATTGTACTCCCAAGTCCCAAGCTGTATTTAGTTTCTTGTATGTCCTCCTGACCAGTGTAATTCCTAATCATACATGCATATGTCCGTCAAATGATAGGTTGCAAGCAAGACAAATGACTCTGCTGGTGATGGGACCACAACTGCGTGTGTCCTTGCTCGGGAGATCATAAGATTGGGTATGCTGAGTGTTACTTCAGGTGCAAATCCAGTGTCTATTAAGAAGGGCATTGATAAGACTGTTCAAAAATTAGTGGAAGAACTTGAGAAAAAGTCGAGGCCTGTCAAGGGTGGTGGAGATATTAAAGGTGGGATTACTATATCTGCACTACACACTTTTCTTTCTACAATAGCTTAGCTCACCACCTCTCAAAGGTTGCGTGTTCTAAAACTTCTGATTTGCCTTTCGTATTCAGCTGTTGCTGCTATATCAGCTGGAAATGATGAATTTGTTGGCACCATGATTGCGGAAGCTATTGAAAAAGTTGGTCCTGATGGTGTTCTCTCAATTGAGTCCTCATCATCATTCGATACCAGAGTTGAAGTTGAAGAAGGAATGGAGGTACTTATCCTTGAAAAGATCACTCTCTTGCTGATTCCATTTGTATTTTGATCCTAGCTGCACCGATTCCTCATTTTGCCCATATCTGTAGATCGACAGAGGATACATCTCCCCTCAATTTGTCACAAATCCTGAGAAGTCAACCGTGGAGTTTGAAAACGCTCGAGTTCTCGTCACTGATCAGAAGATATCATCAATAAAAGAAATACTTCCTCTGCTGGAACAAACAACACAGTTAAGGGCACCACTGCTCATAATTGCAGAGGATGTAAGTGGGGAGGCTTTGGCAACATTAGTTGTTAACAAGCTTAGAGGAATCCTGAATGTGGCCGCTATCAAAGCTCCTGGTTTTGGTGAGAGACGTAAAGCTCTTCTTCAGGACATAGCAATTGTTACAGGTGAATCTTCTTGCTCGTTCTGCTAAATGTGTTCAGGCCTTGGTCAGTGTTATCTTGTTTCTGTTAACTGAAAGCTCTGTTCTATTATGATCCTCAGTACTATCAGTTATGGTGTTGTTTCCTTTCTATATTGATGATGCACTTCTAGCTTACAGTAAAGTTGTGGGATAGGTCAGCAGAGGTGTTATTTTTGTTTTGCGGTTTTTTAAAGAGGTGAACCTAGTACTGAAAGCTCCCACACATTGTGAGGTCTGGGGAAGGGAATTTTCTAAGTAGCCTTCCCCTTGCTTATTTTGAGGTTCTTATCTATCTAAATTTGTATACCTGCACTACTAGAATATAGGCAAGTTTAATATATTTCATTGCTCCGTGGGTTGGAACTATGTGCTCCTATATGTGAAATTGCACTCAGAATTTTTTTTTTGTGATGTAAATTTAATTTGTTGGAGGTAGTGAAGAGCACATGCACAATTGTTTTACTTGAAATTGGAGGTCTAGTAGGACTTGTCTTTTTTTTTTCTAAAAAATATATTAATTTGTCAGCCTATTTGTCTTTTCCTATCTTATGTTACAGGTGCCGAGTATCAATCCAAAGATCTTGGCTTACTGGTTGAGAGTACAACAGTGGATCAGCTCGGCATAGCCCGGAAAGTTACAATCTCCAGTTCCTCCACTACAATTATAGCAGATGCTGCCAGCAAAGATGATATCCAGGCCAGAATTGC
Organism: Neostapfia colusana; assembly: GCA_030760725.1. Lineage (NCBI taxonomy): Eukaryota > Viridiplantae > Streptophyta > Magnoliopsida > Poales > Poaceae > Neostapfia > Neostapfia colusana. The sequence continues at coordinate 313,641 of JASWHV010000013.1, forward strand.
ACAGCTTAAGAGAGAACTTTCTCAGACAGACTCAACATATGACTCTGAGAAGTTGGCAGAAAGAATCGCAAAGCTTTCTGGTGGAGTCGCTGTGATAAAGGTTGGAGCCTCAACTGAGGCAGAACTTGAGGACCGCAAGCTTCGTATAGAGGATGCAAAGAACGCAACTTTTGCAGCCATAGAGGAAGGTATTGTGCCTGGAGGTGGCGCAGCTTATGTTCACCTTTCTACATTTGTACCGGCCATCAAGGAAAAGTTGGATCCTGAAGAGCGCCTCGGTGCTGATATCATTCAAAAGGTATTATTGTACTGAGCTGTTGCATAGTAGTGGTTATTGTTCGTGCAAGTTGACTGGTTGTTACTAGTCCAGCTTTCGGTGTAATGCATTGATATTTCAAACTGTGCTTTTGGATGCTATCTTATTCCTTGAATTTTTTTTAATGTGTCATTTGTGATTTTCAGGCTTTAGTGGCACCTGCGGCACTGATAGCACACAATGCCGGGTTTGAAGGTGAAGTGATTGTAGACAAAATCAAGGAGAGTGAGTGGGAGTTTGGTTACAATGCCATGGCGGACAAGCATGAGAACTTGGTGGAAGCTGGTGTGATTGACCCTGCGAAAGTGACGAGATGCGCCCTGCAGAACGCCGCATCCGTGGCTGGAATGGTGCTGACTACCCAAGCGATTGTCGTGGAGAAGCCAAAGAAGAAGGTCGCTGCAGCTGCCGGGGCACCTGAGGGTTCTTTTGCCATGTAATAAGAATACTACGTGTGATTGAACTAGGCTAGGAGGGGACATGAATCCGGTGCAGGTCCAGACACATATCTCGAGCTATAGAGAAGCGAAGTCTCGTGTCATGATCTTTGTTTATCTTGTTGGATTGTTTCCCTAAGCTAAACGTGGGCAGGTAATAAATTGAAGTAAACTAAGATGCATCTGGTTGTTGTTGGTAATGGTCATGGAGTCCTATTTTGCAAAGGTCTTGTGTTCTGCATTCCTGACCCTTCTTTTTCGTCAGATATTATTTCTACTGCTAGTAGCATATTTTTGAAGGCCCAGCTTTCCATCTCTCTCCCCATGGGAGGGGGAGGGGGATGATTGCATGGGCAATCGGCGGGCTCCACATGGCAGAGAATTCATGGTGCTGCTGGCGCGCCTTATCCGAGCAGCCAGGCCGCTTCCCTCCCTCCCTCCCCCGTCTGGACCTGCACACCTCGCGCTCAAGTCACAAGGCAGCTGCCAGCCTCGCCAAACCAAAACCAAGGATAGGACAGGAACAAGACATGGTGCAGCAACGACGACACTGAAGCCCTCGCCCTCTCTCTCCCTCCCTCCCTCATCAGCTTCAGCTCTGCCTGCTTGGTTCGCTGAAGGACTGATGAATTCCAGCCGGAGCCTCCTCTCATCGCCCTTGTTTGCCTGCTCATCTCCAAATTTCAGGAGCTCTACTTCTACACCTTCATCGTCCCCGTCCCCGTCGCGCACCTCAGGTATGCCCCCCCCCTCTCTCTCTCTCTCTCTTCTGTAGCCGTCCTTTCAATCTCTTCCTTCTGATAATATGTAAGCCTGTTGGTTTGGCAGTTCCAATGATACATGACACTAGCAGCAGCAGCTGCTGCTGCAGCAGAGCATCCACTGCGTGCCACTACTCGCCGTCACTCATGGCTGAAGAGCAGATTCGTGGCTCCAAAGATACGTTAACCTTGAAGGGCGAAAAGGCTTTGCTTGAGTTGCTTCTAGACATGGTGTGTGTTGCTTGACTATGGCCGCTTCATGTATGTTCATGGCACGACGACGGCTAAAACTGAATCTCATTTGTTAAATTCGTGTTGCTGGTTTCTTCCAGGCTCTGGACCAGCACGTCGACCGGAAGGAGCTCATTAGTACACAGGCGGAAGATGGTGATTTCGAGAGCTACTTGAGTGTTGCTGCAGGCCGAGTTCTTGACCAGCCAGCATTCACGTATTAATTGCTGCAGTTTCTGGTTCCTCGTCAATGCAAACTACTTTTTTCGTTTTCAATGCAAGTGGTGTTTTTTGGTCTAAACTAAGTCAGCTCGTTGGCAGTGAAAAGGATGATGCTACTTCAGCGAGCTCTTCGGTATCGACTGTAAAGCTGGGTGATGGAGCCTTGGATCCACCTTTGACGATGATGCCGCCAATAAATGAGGTGGCGTTGCCAGCAGCGGAAGAATCAGGCTCTTCATCCACCCACGAGGATGTGCAGAATCTTCTTCACCGGTTCGATTCCGTCATGCTGCTCCTCCTTTGGCAGCGAGTTTCATGCTCCTTACGCTAACTCCATCCCATGATTACTGCAACCAGCTTGGATTACGAAGGGCAGGTGTTGGTTAGATCCAAAAGGTTGCTGGAGAGGAGGTCGAGGAAACGGAATGCTCCCAGAGCATCAAGCAGTGACGTTCTGTGCAGCGTTGTCAACTCAAAGAAGAAGGACAAGTCAAAGAAGAATGGTAGAATTCTTGATCCAGATGAGCCTTTCAAGCTGTTCCTTCGAGATCGTGAGACGACAGAATTCCTGACAGCAAAAGAGGAGAAACATTTGTTCGGTCAAATACAGGCATGCCTTTATTTTTTCCGCCCTTAATGCCCCCAGACCCAGAGGCATGCATGCACTTTAATTCAGATTACTAACTTTGATGGTACCTTTCTCCCCCCCACACACAGAATCTTATGAAACTAGAGGAGGCTCAGCGCAAGTTACAAGCTCAGTGTGGTCGTGATCCTACTATTGCAGAGTGGGCTCAAGCTGTCGGAATGAGCTGTAGGGAGTTACAGTCATCTATACGCGCTGGGCGGCGGTGTCGAGAGAAGATGGCTCGCTCCAACTTCCGCCTCGTGATACATGTAGCTAGAAAATACGAGGGGTATGGTCTTGACGTGCAAGACCTAGTTCAGGTACCGCTCTTCTTTTTTTCCAAAGTCCATATATTAAGTAGAAGATAAATTTAGTAAAAGACAAGGTACCGCTCTTCTCTTCTAAATCACTCCAGAGGCTGCTCTATCATGCATGTTTCTTGCTCTGCTGTTAACTTAAGATTCATCATGTGTGTGTGTGCTGGTAATGCCAGGACGGATGCTGTGGGCTGATGAAGACCTTTGAGAAATTCAATCCAAGCAAGGGGTGTAGATTTCCAACCTACGCATATTGGTGGATCCGTCAGTCAATCAAAAAGTCCATTTTTAAGAATTCAAGGCTAATCCGATTACCAGTATGATCATTACATCGACCATGCCTACTGATGCATCTAGTCAACTTGAAGGTGATGGAATTGAACTATATATATCTCTCAACAATATATGCAGGAGAGTGTGTACGCGCTTCTGAGAAAAGTGGGCAAAGCTAGGATGGAGTGCATAATGGAGGGGGAACATCCCACAAACGAGAATGTAGCAAGACGAGCTGGCATCACAACCGAGAAGCTGGCAAGGCTCAGAGCAAAAACCAGAAAACCGCGGTCCATGCAGGATCGACTCTGGTCGGATGACGGGGTCACGTTCCAGGTACTTTTCTCTCGTTTCTGCAACCAGCATACTCCCTCCCTCCCTCCCCCCGTACTCGGCTGAAAATTAGGCATGCGCGCAGGAGATCACAGAGGACCCAAATGTGGAGCCTCCTGAGCTGAGCATGGAGAGGCTGATGATGAGGCAGCAGGTCCGTGATTTCCTGGGGATGGTCCTGAGCCCCAGGGAGAAGGAGATCATCGAACACCGTTTTGGGATCCACGACGGGGAGCCCAAGACCCTTCATGTGATCGGGGACATGTATGGCCTGTCCAAGGAGAGGATCCGCCAGGTCCAGAACAAGGCGTTAGACAAGCTGAAAAAGAGCGTGGCGCCACAGGGGTTCGACGCTTACTTTGATCTGCTAACTTAACTCTGGCTTCCATGCATGCATGTTCATACGAAAAAGGAGCAATTTTTTTTAGCAATTCATTAGAGGCCTTCTCCTGCGTGTTTGAGAAAAAAAAATAATTAGAGACCTGTACCTGTACGTACGTATACATCTCCCAGTCAGGGTATGCCAAGTATAGCAAAAGTGCAGTATACACAGCAGATGCAGTGTCATCTCTTTTTCTCTTTTTTTTTCTTTGCTGCCGATGTAAGTAAACCTTCCCAAAAACATACAGATGCGTGTATTTTGCATGCTTGTTTCTTTTCGTTGATCCGGAGGTACAATTAACGGAGTCTGCAAATCATCCATCATCGTATTTACAGAGGAAGATATTTCACCAAAATATAATCAGCCTAGCTCTGCTGCACTTTTGCCCCTTGTTTGATGGGATCTTAAGGTTCCTTTGATCTTTTGTAAGACCCCCCCCCCCCCCCCCCAAACTCCTACCAGTTTTCTGCTGAGGAAAACAAATGGAACGGATTGCACACAACACATGCATGTGACTGGCTGGCAGCCAATATACAGATCTGCAACTGATAAGACTCGAAACGCTGAGCTGCTCTACGTCGTCCGGACCGGACGTGGATTCCGTGAAGGAGATGCATGATCATGTGGTCATTATCCTACGCCTGCTACTTGCAGCTAGCATCCATCCATCGATGTAGTATTATAGAAGCAACAATCTATCTACTGAATATCCATGCCTTCAAAGATGCTGCTGCAAATATCAGCTGCTCCTACAGTGATCCTGGAGAGAAACCAGGGATTCGCCGCGAATGGGGTCATTGTGGAGGACGGACGACGGGGTTGACATGTGTGGGACCACTTGTCGTCGTCTCCGCCGTGCGGGAGAACCGAGAGAGACCACTGTCCACTGAGAGGTGAAATGAAAGCAGAGAGAGAGAGAGAGAGAGAGAGAGAAGAAGAAGGCTGGCAGCAGCTCGAGTCCCAACTCGCTGTCAGGTGGGCCCGTCCTGCCCATCGCTCCCACAGCTGGTCAGCTACTATACTCCTTCAAGCACAGTACAGTACTGCAGCAAGAAGCTACTGCCACGGCTACCAATCTTAAGTACAGTACTAGTTGGGTTTAGCGACACCTTAAGTACGTATACATCATTGTCAAACACACACAAGAAAGAAAAAAAAAAGCGAAAGATTCAGCGGCAGCAGAGATGACAGATTAGTAGTGGTAGAACAAAGGCCAAAGGCAATAGCAGCAGAGAGCACTTTGTGATGATGAATTGTTGAGAAAAGAAGAGCAAATCAAAAGCGGAAATAAAGGCGAAAGTAAGCAGCAGCGGCAAACGGCAATGGCGTTACTTGCCCCGGCACCCTACTAGCAAGCAAAGCAAGACGAAAGGGAGAGAGAGAGAGAGAGCGCGCGCAATAATGGAGGGCGAGCAGTACCGCTCGTCGTCGTCCTCCGCCAGCAGCCCGGCGCGGCGCTACTACCTGCCCAAGCCAGGCCGCCCCATCTCCTTCGAGGATTCCCCCGACTGGGACGACATCCACCTCGAGGACCCCATCCACCTCGCCGCCTCCTCCATCAACAGCAGCGCCTACCCGTCCCCGGCGCCCTCCCTCCCACAGCAGGAGCCCTCCGCCTCCGCATGCCGCGAGAGGAAGGTGGCCGGCGCCACCCTGGTATGGAAGGAGCTCACCGTCTCCGTCAGGGGCCGCCGCTCCACCCACCGCGTCGTCAAAAGCTCCAACGGCTACGCGCTGCCGGCCACGCTCACCGTCATCATGGGCCCCGCCGGCTCCGGCAAATCCACGCTGCTCCGAGCAATCGCAGGTATTACCGCTCCTTCCCTCCGCACTACTTGATTTCGACTGTAATGTAATTCTTCTCCGCTAACAACAGCCTCCTCACTCCATCAGGGAGGCTCAGTGCTGCCGAGAGGATGTACGGTGAAGTCTTTGTCAATGGCGCCAAGTCTCGCTTACCGTACGGATCATATGTAGGCTCCTTCTTCTTGATAATACTGCTCTCGACGGTTTCAAAGGCTCGGTTTCCAGTCCTTTTCTGGGTTATGGGGGGAAATGAAACCTCAAGATTGGATTTTTTTCTCGGAAATTCCAATACAATAATTTTTCTTTAGAAAATGAACTAGTACAATAACTGTTCGCTAAAGAACATTTTCCTTCGGGAAGATGGAGACATTGAACAATTCAATCTACAATGACAAAGTTTATCCACCTGTAAGACTGTAACTGTAATTATCGCTGCTGTTTGACCATTTGTAGGGCTTTGTTGATCGAGATGATGTGCTGATTGAGTCTCTCACAGTCCGTGAGATGCTCTACTTCGCGGCCCTCCTGCAGCTTCCTGGTTTCCTATCTTCAAAGAAGTCCATAGTGGAAGATGCTATAGCAGCCATGTCACTAGGTGACCATGCTGACAAACTGATTGGTGGGCGCTGTTTTATGAAGGGTCTTCCTACTGGAGAGAGAAGGCGGGTCAGCATCGCAAGAGAACTTGTGATGAGACCACATGTTTTATTCATTGATGAACCACTGTACAATCTTAACAGGTCTGTTTCATTACCATTCTTCTTTGTAATTCCCTTTCCTGAAATCAGTTTAAAAAGACACGTGTGCTCATGGTATTTCATTTAGCATCGATGGCATGCTTATTCAATAGATTAGTACTGGCATTTTTACGGTCTGCCATGGAATAACATCTTTGCATGTCCTAGTATAGTTTTAGATTGAAGTCCAAACATGCTTTATAGAACTATTTGTTTGTGTTGTCTTGTTGCAGTGTTTCTGCTCTACTCTTAATGGTAACATTGAAGAAACTTGCAAGCACAGGATGCACAGTCATCTTCACAATGTATCAGAGCAGCACGGAGGTTTTCGGACTTTTTGATCGGATTTGCTTGCTTTCGAACGGGAACACACTCTTCTTTGGAGAAACTCTGGCGTGCCTACAGGTGATGAGTTGTTTTTACATAGTGTGAATTTATAGTCCTGTTTACACATATTTCAATTTGCTACTAGTTTCCCATTTGAATGAAATGTGGGTGTCTTGTCATGTGCCCAGAATTTTTTGTGTGTGTTGTTGATACCAGGAGCACTTGGAAGTAATTATTTTCTGTAATATGCTGTATCAGACAACCACACCAGTGTACAACTAACCTTTTCAGAAACAATTAAACATATGTAAAGTACTAGTTACAAAATAGCTTCCTGCAAAAAAAAATCCATTGCATATTAGTTTCTTGCGTGATTCTTTCTATTGTTACCTGTCTAGTTTTTTCTTTTGTTACTCTCTTGATTCCTGTTGTAGATCACCTTGTTTTGTGATTCCTGTTGCATTCAGAACTCTCCCTGATTTGTGTATTTTACTGTAGCACTTCTCAAATGCTGGTTTTCCATGTCCGATCATGCAAAGTCCATCTGACCACTTCTTGCGTGCAATCAACACTGACTTTGACAGAATTATAGCCATGTGCAAAAATTTACAGGTATCTGTTAAGTTCGTTTTGACCACCTCTTTGATTTTTATCCTCGGTAGTTCTCAGTCAGCTCAATGAGGGAATTTGCCTTGGTCGTAAGAGATAAAAACCTTTTACTTATTAACAGGATGATCAAGGGGAATTTTCATCAGTGAGCATGGATACAGCAGTGGCAATTCGGACTCTAGAAGCAACTTACAAACAGTCGGCTGATTCTGTTGCAGTTGAATCAATGATTGCGAAATTGACAGAGAAGGTAGCACTGCAAGCTTGAAATCTTGAATAACTCTTGAGTTATTGTTATCGTCCCAACATTCTGCATGCTTAAATTCATATTTTTATCGTCCCAACATTCTGCTTCTGGAGATATTTTCATTCCAAGCCAGATGTTGGCCTGAAACTTGGCAGTAAGCGTGCCTAGAGTAATCTCAATGATTCATGCTTCTAATATATAGTCCTTAGTAATAGTATATGGTTAAATAATACCCAGAAGTTTTGTGTGTGTAACATTGCTAATACATGGTTGCCTCTTTTTTCGTCGATCTTTGCAGGAAGGCCCTTCCATAAAAAATAAAGGCAGGGCATGTGATGCAACAAGAATTGTGGTTCTAACCTGGAGATCTTTGCTAGTTATGTCAAGAGACTGGAAGTACTACTGGAGCAGACTTGTGTTATATATGTTTGTTGCTCTCTCGGTTGGCACGATATTTACCGATATTGGTCATTCTTTGTCATCTGTGATGGTCAGTATTATTGCACAGTTTTCCTTCTGGTTCATTGAATTTATGATTTGGTGACGAGAGCTCAGTCACATTGTTTTCACAGGTAAGGGTGTCTGCGATATTTGCATTTGTATCATTTGTCATCCTTCTAAGTGTTTCTGGAGTACCAGCTCATATTGATGATGTCAAGGTCTATGTCTATAATCTATCTATCTATCTATCTTCAAACGATGTGTGCTACTTTTATCGTAATATGATTTTGACAATGTCCTGGCTGTTGCGCAAATTGAATTCTGCCCTCCTATGCAGGTTTATTCCCATGAAGAAACTAACCGACATTCTGGAGCAATGGTCTTCCTATTAGGGCACTTGTTGTCGAGCATTCCGTTCCTGTTTCTGGTCTCCGTTTCATCATCACTAGTTTTCTACTTCCTGGCAGGGCTCAGGAATGAATTCGGCTTCCTGGTGTACTTTGTAACCACCGTCTTTATGTGCCTATTAGCTAATGAAGCGCTTATCATGATTATCGCATACATCTGGCTTGAGACGTACAAATGCACCTTAACTCTGATTTGCCTATATGTAAGTCTTGCTAGTGCTAATTTCTTCCACCACGCGCGATTCAAATGATCAATGCTGAATAAGCAAAAGTTTTTTGGTTTTTTGCAATTTCAGGCTATCATGATGCTTGTGGCAGGGTATTTTCGAGTACGAGCAAGTCTGCCTTTTCCTTTGTGGAATTACCCACTGTCCTACATTTCGTTCCACACATACGTGGTCCAGGTAAGGTATCCTAAAATAAGCACCATCTCATATGCATGCATGATGTACACTCATATGCATGCATGATGTATCTGCAGGGCTTACTTGAAAACGAGTACGTGGGCACATCTTTCGCGGTCGGGCAGATACGAAGCATACCTGGTGTACAAGCCGTCCGAGGCTCATACGACATTTCGTCTTCTTCAAGCGCCAAGTGGGTGAACCTCCTGGTTTTGCTTCTGATGGCTATCGGGTACCGGATCCTTGTGTACGTCTTGCTTCGCTTCAGTGTGAGGAAACATGCGAGGCTTGGCAACTGGAGCTGGAGGAGGCCTTGCTGTTGCGAGTGACTGTCCTAGGTTTTGGGGGTGAGTCCATATAAGTATGTCGTGAAGCAGTGTACACGTGTGCTGGTCAGCAACAGAAGGAGCAATAGATTTAGTTTTCAAAGTCTCCTGATTGCAAATGAACTTTCTTCTTCCCAAATCATTCGATCCAATCAAGGTGGGCTTTTCTTTTTCTTCTTTCATTTTGGGATAGAAGGTAGAAGATGCAAAGGCGATGGTGGGCTGGAACAAGCCATTGGCGGGCCTGGGCCGACTGCGTCGCCCTAATCTCGTCTTCCTCCTCACCAGTCACCACCACAAACACACACGCACAAGATCGCCGCCGCCGCCGCCGCCGCTCATCTCTTTCCTTCCCCGCCCCCAAACCCTAACCCTCGCCTCGCCTCGCCTCCATGGAACCTCCCGCCGCCGTCTCGCCCGATCCGACGCACCAGGAGAACTCCCCCGCCAAGCGCTCCCCCTGGAACCCCCCACCCCCCAACGGCGTCGTCGAGCCCGGGGTCATGGACGCAAACCAATGGCCCGCGCTATCCAAGGCCACCTCCAAGCCTCCCGACCCCTCCAGGCCGCCGGACACTGCCGCTGCGCCCGTCGCCTCATCGGTCAGATCCCCCTCCCCCCCCGCTTGATTACTTAGCGCCGCGATTGACTGCGATTTCTCGATGTTCCTGTTAGGCCGTCGGGGATTCATCGGGTTCGCAGAAGCATCACGGTCGCCAGAAGCCAGCCAGGCGCGGTGGGGACCACTCCCCGAGGGACCATCCTGATCGTGCCGCGGGTGGCTGGGACCATGGCGGCGGCGGGAGGGGCGGTCAGAGAAACCACAACAATGGCGGCGGTAGAAGGGGCAATGGCTTCGCTGGCCGGCGGCGAGGGGGCTATGAGGGCTTCTATCGTGGCCCACCTCCCATCGGTATGGGTCCCTACATGCGGGGTGCACCGCCCCAGCCCCCGCCCATGGCGGTGCCTCCACCGTTCATGGCCCCCCCAGCCTCACCCATGCAGGCGTTTGCCGGACCAATGGTGTTCCATGGTATGGTTATGTGCTCTTTAACTCCTTGATCACATTGTTGCTATGGCGAGCTTGATTCATGCTGTATATTTGTTCATGTTATTGCCAAATGTATTAAAAAATTCATTCTGTATCCAGAGATGCCATCACCGGTGTCTCCTGTATCCCCAATGTACTATTTTGGGCCTCCACCGCCCCCAGAGGCACTCAGGGGACTGGCTCTTGCACCTCCTATGCTGGGTCCGCCTGCTTACCCCTACTTTCAGGCGCCTCATGAGTCGCAGCCTGATTCTGAGGCTGATGCTGAAGAGAACCATGCCAAGCTGCTCAAGCAGATAGAGTTCTATTTCAGGTGTCTGCACTGAACTTTTTTCCTGTTTGAGGAAGAATTGCTTAACGGTGTACTTATATTGATACATTATTTTCTCCCTTTGATCCACAGCAAGGATAACTTATGCACGGATGTATTTCTGAGGCGAAAGATGGATGACCAGGGCTGGGTTGATATATCGCTCATAGCTGGCTTTAAGAAGGTGACTGTAACTTATTTGGCCTCCACTTTGGTCTAACATTGAACCTTTGGGTTCTGATTTGTTGCCGACATTGTTTATATTCATTGGTACTAGGGATCATTGTTCTCAAACATGCTTTGCCTTTTTTATCAAGTTTTTCTCGTGTGTTCCTAACATGCTCCATTTCCAGCTATGCTAAATTAATTATGTATGTTATTAATTTTCATTTTATGATTAGTACCAGTTTGCTGTTGAATGCAACTCTTTGTGATATTATGTTGCACCTTTTCATTTTGTTATTATTATTATAAGGACCCCAAGTGCGTTGCATGCTGTTGAACATTGTTTCACATGTTTGAATTAGAAATATACTATTCATGTGGTAAGTCTTAAAATATTAATACTTGCTTCCTATACCATAATGCCTTTATGAAAATCTTATTTTGGCTCTACTACGGAGTATTAAGGTTAGGAACTTTTCTATGAACACATGGGAAAATAATCAGTGCAACCTTATATTCTTGGTGTTGGCATCTTTATAATTCTATGCTGCAGTCAGTGCTGTTCTATTTTATCATAGTAATTCTTGGTTTTGCGGATTGTGGTCTCATATAGTCTTTAGTTTTTCTTATTCCTCTTTTTTGCATTTTGCTTGTTTCTACATTTCTACCCTAATTCATTGCTCATCCTTATTTGTTTTTTTAATTTTATGGTCTTATGAATCATGCTTAAATCCTTAATAAAAAGGAATAAGTCCACTCTTCGTCCCTCAACTCTTGGTCAGGTTCAGTTTTTGTCCTTCAACTTTTAAACCGGATAAAAGTAGTCCCTCAACGATTCAAACCAGATCAACTTAGGCCCTAAGGCTGTTTTGTGAGTTGTTTTAGTTGACATGGCAAACACATCATCAGTATGGCACGCAACACAACTCCATCCAGTCCCCACCGAGCTCTCTTCTCCCTTTCAGTTCCAACAGAAGTCATCGTCTGCTTTGCTGCTTGCCACCGCCGCCTCGATTGGTGCAGGCACCAGGGCAATTGTCGCAAAGACTGGTCATGGTGAGCGAGACAGTAACGTGCTCCAGATTGATGGTGTCAGCGGCAACGCTAGGTCCTCAATGGTTGGCTTCCCCATGGACGCATGGTTGTAATGCAACTGTCCTGTCATCTGAAGAGAATGACGTGCAAAAAGAACAGCTTCAGTCTCGCGTTGAGCCATTGACTTCCTCGTGACCCGAATCTAAATGCATCCCTATGCTTCTGTTTTGATGCATCACGTTGTAAGTTGTATGGTTCTAGACTTTTAGTTGAAGACAAGATGTTTGTTCATTTGCCAATGACAGGCATGCATCTATTGTTTTCTCCTTGATTCCCTCGAGCGTCTTCATCTAACACGCACTCTCTGGCAACTGAGTCGAGGCTTTGCATAGGGAGATGAGAGGTCGATGACAGGCTCCACTGCGCGCAAGGCCCTTCGGCATAATTGGAGGCAATCATGGCAATGTCCCTCTTCTCTAGTTCTTTCTAGCAAAACAATGATGTGGAAGCCACATGAAATAGCCCTCAAAACTGATGTGAGGATATAATTGTATGGTTGGTAGTTGGGGGACAATTTTTTGATGGGAATATCTGGTGTTCTTCCTTTGCATTATAGGAGGATGTTATTATTTGGTTTTATAGTTGAGGGATTGAAATTAAACTCAGCCAAAAGTTGAGGGACCAAAACTGGACTTGTTTCTAATAAAAATGGGGTATCATAGAATATTGCCACTTATTTATTTTGTTTTATGTATAGCCCTGGTTAATTTCTGCATGCAAAGAAGTTCTGCTCATATGTGATAGTTTTATCCCCAGTGTTAATTATCCATGTTTCTTTTTTGGAGGTGTAACTCACTTGTTTGAAGGGTTGCAATGAATGACTATAACCAAAAGAGGAGATCATGAAATTAATTTCAATAACAGTCTTGAAACCAGCGTTTTTGAGGCGTCGCTAGTCGCCGCCTAGGCGTCCAGGCGCTCCGGCCTGGACGCCATGACCGGTCGACTCGCCTGGCCGACCGGCCGGCGGCGGCCGCCGCCGTGGTAAGGTCGCCGCTGTCACCATAGATGTTTACCAGTCGCTGCCGCCGTCGCTGACAAACCCTCGCAGCGCCGCCGCCGTCGCGAGCCCCTCGCCGAGCCACCGCCGTCACGAACCCCTCGCCGCGCCGCCGCCGCTGACAGCCCCTCGCAGCGCCGCCGCAGACGCCGCGAGCCCCTCGCCGAGCCGCCGCCGCCACCAGTGGAGAGGAAAGTGGGGGTGTGGGAATAAAATGGCTAGGGTTAGGGCTGCGATGGGTTTTTATAAGTGGTGACTTAAAAGGGCACCGTCGGATGCCATTCGACGGTTCACAATCGGCCCAGCACACCCGCCGCCCTCATCACCACCGCATCCGTGACACCCGCCGCTGCCGCCTCTGCCTCCGCCCGCCGCCGCTGCCGCCTCTGCCTCTGCCTGCCGCCGCTGCCGCCTCTGCCTCTGCCTGCCGCCGCCTCCCTGGCGCCCCCGCCGACCTTGCCTCCGCCTACCGCCGCCACCTCCACCCGCAGTGGCCGCTCGCCGCTGCCGCCTCCACTCCTCGCTTGGCGCTCGCCTAGGCGTCCTGGCGGCCGGCGGGCGCCTAGGCGTCCAGGCGTGGATTCACAACCCTGCTTGAAATTTCTATATCCAGCTCTATGTACTTATGTAGCATTTCTTTTGCTTTCCTTTAATAAATTGGGGTGGGATGGGATAATATTTTGAGTTTAATGTTGAAAATGCGGACATGATATGGTATGCTGTTGATTGTGTGATGGACTGCTAGTTTTATTTTCTTTTTAGCAACGCTGTACATTTTATTATATATTGCTGATTGATTAGAAAAGCATGTTTCTTCTTTTGGCCACGTATTACATTATATGAGGCTTGTACATTCGGTTGACTGCACCCTTTTTTTGCCTGTTAGGATACTGGTTGTTACTTTTATTTTTCTTTATAAAATGAGGCAGCTGTTAGCTGGTTGGAGCTAGATGTGGAAATAAAATGAGACAATTGGATTGATATGACTTAGCTACAGTTTGTGTTCCATATTATGTATTTGGCAATTTATATGCATGAACATGCAAGTCTTTTATTACATAGATACTCCTGACATTTAACATCACTGAGAAAGTGCATAGCTGCGATATATTTGCAAAGTAGGTGAAGATGCACCAAATGATTGTATACAGAAAAATGTGAGGGTTTCCTTTTTAGTTGGTGTCTATGAATATAGTAGCAAGTAAGCAACATCTCTTCTCGACTTTATTCAGTTTAGTTACTGGTGTAATAACTAATTCTATCGTAGGGGGTAACTTTTGCACTACCGTAGTGGCATAGGTACCGGTTTTGAGGGTTTTTGTTGTGCTCTATATTTTATGTTTAAAGTTGCAACTACTATGAATTTGAGTTTTTTTTTGGGGGGGGGGGGGTTTGCTTTGGTCTTCAAACACGTTTTATGTGGTTTACATGTCCTGAACAAGTATAAAATGGTTCATTTTAAGTTAATCAGTGAAGTGCATCCTTTTTGAAGAAGTATATCTACATTTTAGTTCATTGCAAGTCTTTTGGGGACCATGTGGCATAATTTGGCGTAAATATGTTCCTAACTATGATTGATTCGGAGTTTATTGTTTGAGATTAATACCCTTGAAAGTGACAATACGGATTGTATGAGTCTGCTATTCGGATATTACAATACTGTCCCTGATTTCAAAGGACACATGTGGCCTAGTTCTCATCCCATTGCCTCAGCTTCGAGAACTGTGGGTGGATAAGGAAACCTAGAGCGCTTGAAGTTACGTTTTCCTGAATATTTTATGTTGTTAAGTTTCCTATATTATTTTTTGGCAGGTCAGGGGGCTGACCAATGACCTACAATATATTAAAGAGACAGTTCATTCCTCATCTATACTAGAAATGCAGGTATCTGCTCTCATGTCTTTAGTTTGAACAAAGTTGTTGTTTTTCAAGACATGGGCTGCACAACATTTTGAGGCACTCCTTGGTGTGATTTGTTGGAATTAGTGTTTTCATGGCGTCGCCGAGCGGACGCCAGGGTGGCTCGCCTCGCCTGGCCGCCGGCGCTGCCACCTCGCCTGGCCGGGCGCTGCCAACTGGACGGCGCCGCCGCCATCGCTGCTGCAGCAGCCGCCCGCCCCCAAGCACTGCCGCTGCCCAGCTCCTAGCGCCGCCAGCCCATCGCTCTGCACCGTGGCCGGAAGGTCACCGCCGCCACTGGGTCACCGTCGTCACAGCCGCCTGGTCACCGCCGCCACAGCCATCGGGTGGAGAGGAGAGGAGAGGAGAGGAGAGAAGATTTTAGGGCTAGGTTAACAGTAGGGATGGCAACGGGTAAAAAACCCGCGGATATTACTCTGGTTTACCCGTATCCGCGGGATAAAATCTGTACCCAAACCTGTACCCATTACCCGCAGCGGGTAAAAAGATTATCCGTATCCGTTACCCGCGGATATTTTTTATTCGCGGGCATATTGTTACCCCGAAAACCTTTAACAAAAAGTTACATTGCATATAGATTTCTGCAACATTTTAACACATAACAAAATATGTTCAACACATAACACGAACATACGCACATAAAAGAACATGTTCAACACATAACACAAATATAAATTAGCATAATTGACATACTCCTGACAATAACACAATTACAGCTTAAATAAAATTAGATGTATTTATATGATGTTGTATTGGACTCACATGTCAGAGAACGGGTTCAGGTATACGGATGTGTATGGAATTTTTTTACCCGATAAGAAATATCCATTGGATTCTACCCGTACCCGTGGATCTAAATTTATACCCAAACCTGTACCCATCGGTCGGATATCCGTAGGTAAACGGGTAATGGACACCTGTTGCCATCCCTAGTCAATAGTGAGGATGGGGTTTTATAAACTTGATATGAAAGGAGACCGTCGGATCTCATCCGACGGTCCTCATCAATTGGATCCCCCGGCCCAAGCCCAACATACGGTCGACGCTCTCAGCCCCGCCGCCGCTGCTGCCTCCCTCCTCGATTCGCCACTGCTGCCTCCCTTCCTGGACTCGCAGCCGCTGCCGCTACTCCTCGCCCCACCGCCTCCCTCCTCGACCCGCCGCTGCCTCCCCTGCCTTTCTCGCTCGACGCCGCCGCGGCCCCTCCCCTGCCTTTATCGGCTTCTCCTCGCCTGGTGACCGCCTAGGCGTCCCGGCGGCTGGCGGGCGCCTAGGCGTGGATTCGCAACCCTGGTTGGAATCCACCCTTGGTTTGTGCTTTCAGTTTTGTGATACTTTCAAGGGTTGGACTTCAATCTTCTGATACTGATTGAGTTCTCTTAGTAATTAGGCTACTGTATTTTTTCTGTTAATGCAGGACGACAAGATTAGGAGGCGAAATGATTGGGACAAATGGGTGATTCCTCGAGAGAGCAATCCTGATATTTCATCAAGTTTGGCATCTGTGACAAGCTGTCCTGTCGTCAAGGATCTGACAGTACATCTTGGAGGCGTGGGTCTGCATGAATCTGCTAGCTCAAGTGGCATGGTGGACCAAAGCCGTCATATGGTCCTCCAGAATGAATCATCTTCTGGTGATGACCAAGGTCCCAGTAGTTGAGGACAATTCTGTTCACCAGTAGTTGTGATAAGACAATTGGATCGAATTCAACACCATGACTGCAAGGTTTTGTCCGAGCGCGAGTGACAGAGGACAAGGCATTTTTTTTGAGGTATGCTTGTACAGGGGCATTAGACTGAGAAGTGAATGCGTTTCTGGCGGTCAGGTAAGATTTTGGCTTACCTTGTTATTGAGGTGTCTAGTGCAAGGTTTTGGGCAGCGTTTCAGGTTACTGGTGAAGAGGCTGAAAAGGGAAGCAAAACAATGCAAGGTCATTTGTGGAGGCATCTTAGATGATGATGAAGGGGGGGGGCATGAAAATGATAGATGGGGCTGCTTGCTTAATGTTGTGATCCCTGACAGACCTTGTTTATTGGGGATTCCGAACTAGTTTCTCAGTTTTTCCCCCATCGTTAGGATGTAAAACCTCCAGTTTTTATGGAGGGTCTGAACTTTCTCACTGTGAGAACCAGGGAGTTTATCTGGGGTCGTCTGTAAACTCATCTGGTGGATGAGTCTGATTCTGTTTTTTTTTGTTGTTGTTCATTAAACTAAAGTACGTGCATGTATACACGATGCGGTTTCTTTTTGTTTGCCGTGCCTGCCATGTTCTTATGGATGAATTTGAATATGCTGTGCAAGGTGTGAGCGAGAGGTTTCTGAGCCTGTGGTATGTGGACTGTTTGAACTGTGTACTGATGGTTGCCCTTTTTTGTGGCGCAAGGGTGCTGCGCTGCAGTTCCGTGGAAGAAGCGAAGCCAAGAGTGAATTTAAGGCTGCGGGCTGTGCTGTGCCATACATCCACTCAGTCTTTTAGTCAGGCTGCTTGCCAACAGGGTGAACCAGTAAGGCGGAAACAGCTGGGACAACCAAACGAAGCTAAGCTGCCTCGATCTCAAGCACATCACCCCAGATGGTGATTGATGAAGATGATTTTGTGCAGGAATTAAACCGTGCACGTGCATGGCATTGAACAACCACGGTTGGCGCGCAGTTGCCTGTCGCGTTCACCTTGCCTCCCCTGTCTGTTATGCACTGCATCTGCATGTGGTGGAGACAGACAGACTAGCGTGTGCAGATGCAGAGCTACTACTTACTGAGATGGAGGCAACCAACCCCAAGCACAAGCACAAGCAGTGGATCAGCTCGCTCCACAGCTGATCCCGCAGCAGTGCAGTGCTATGCTTTTATTTATTGATCACCGCACACCGCACGCACTGTTAGGTTTTGCTATTGGCAGCACAGCAATATGTTACGTGTCCTAGTCCAAATCAAGCAAGTTTCCATGCATGCATGCATGCTCTTTTTCTTTTTGCTGCACTAAACTACATCTGTACATATTGCTCCATGACTATATATCGATGTCTGTTCCCCATCTCTAGTTAACGAGTACGAGAGTCCGTTAATTGGTTTGCAAATAGTTTAATCGTCTACGTCAGATATCAGAAACAGAGAGATCAATATATATATATATGAAGGAGTTTGTGTCGACGTTGGCGGCGCATAGCTTCTTCAACCACCGCGCGCCGCCCGGAGCTAGCTAGCTAGGAGACGACGGGCCCTAACCACATACTAGTATTATATGGCACCAAATGGAAGGAGGAAAGTTATTAGCTGGCTCAAGATGGCGGCTGGACGACTGAAAGTTATCTCTAGCTGCTACTCATCAAGTGCGTGGAGCTAGAGCTAGAGCTAGTAGTAGTATAAATAGAGCTAGAGCTAGATCATCTCAGCATCTCACCATGCACACAGCAGCAAGCTGCTGGAACATGACGACGACGGCGGCGGCGGCGGCGCTGCTGCTGCTGCTGCTGGCGGCGGCGGTGAGGTGCGGCCACGGTTACCAGTACAACGCTTCGCAGGGTCCCATGGTGACGGCGGTGATCGTGTTCGGCGACTCCATCGTCGACCCCGGCAACAACAACGGCCTCGCCACGCTCATCAAGGCCAACCACCCGCCCTACGGGAAGGACTTTCTCAACCACGAGGCCACCGGAAGATACTCCAACGGCCTCATACCATCAGACCTCATCGGTGAGTATCCCTCCTTCTCTCTTCTTCGATTCTCAACTGCTTTTTCACTTTTAATAACGAATTTATATACATAAATTCTTGCCCATGCATCACAACAACTTATACGTGCTTCTTCAACAACGTCACCGAATCCGAATTGAAACAAGGCATGCATGCATGCATGCATCCTGCGTGCATGCCAAATTAAGCCAACAACCAGGGGGACCAGCTAGCTGCTGCCTTATTAGCTCATTTGTGATCGATCGATCGATCGATTGCAACAACAACTAACTGTCCAACAATTATTAACTCCACTAGCTCTCCCGGCCGGCCCTTCTTCAATTTTAGCCCAGGGTCTTGGCGTGAAGCAGCTTCTTCCGGCGTACCTCGGCGTGGATCACAGCCCGGAGGACCTTCTCACCGGCGTCAGCTTCGCGTCCGGCGCCACCGGGTTCGACCCGCTCACCCCCGTCGTAGTGAGCGTCATCTCGCTGGAGCAGCAGCTGGCCTACTTCGACGAGTACCGCGGCAAGCTGGTGGCCCTGGCGGGCGAGGAGGAGACGGCGAGGATCATCGACGGCGCGATGTTCGTGGTGTGCGCCGGGACGGACGACGTGGCCAACACCTACTTCACGACGCCGTTCCGCAGCGCCGAGTACGACGTCCCCAGCTACGTGGACCTGCTGGTCTCCGGCGCCGACAAGTTCCTGAGGAAGGTGAGCGCCAGGGGCGCCCGGAAGATCGGCTTCGTGGGCATGCCGCCGGTGGGCTGCGTGCCGTCGCAGCGGACGCTGGGCGGCGGCCTCAGCCGGCGGTGCGAGGAGAAGCGGAACCGGGCGGCGCAGCTGTACAACGCCAGGATCCAGGACATGATCGACGGGCTCAACGGCGACCCGGGCTTCTCCACGCTGGTGGTGTTCCTGGACATCTACCGCATCCTGGACGAGCTCATGGAGAGGGGCGACCGGTACGGATTCACGGAGACCACCAAGGGATGCTGCGGCACCGGCACCATCGAGGTCACCGGGCTGTGCGACGCCCGCTTCGTCTCCGTCTGCGACGACGTCTCGCGGCACGTCTTCTTCGACAGCTACCACCCCACCGAGCGAGCGTACAGGATCATCGTCAACGACATCTTCGACCACTACATCAAAGTCCTCGTCTGATCTTATCGATCCGAGATGCATGCTCCCTCCTCGCTCGCTCGTCCATAACTGTCTTATTAGCTAGTATCGCCAAATCATGATATGATTCAATTTCGATGGTTGCTGCTGCATGATACGTCGTAATATGAGTTCGATCGGAACACCACAAACTAGTACCTCCGTTTCTTAATATTTGACGCTGGTTATTAGTTGAAAATTAAACTAACCAGCATCAAATATTTCAAAATGCGGGGAGTAATATTATGTGGGGAACCCACTCCGGGATCGCAGAGGGTGGTGCCGTGCGATGCGGCACCTAACAGCACACACGAAAAGAATAAAGAACAACATACAAACTTTTATTTGATATAAAACAGCGGAAGTCTTTTACAAAAACTTAATTATACAGCGGAAGTCTTATACATAGGTAGCCTCTCATCCTAACTATACAAAAGTGCAGCTACACACGAGCAACAAGTAACCGGAGATCACGGCGGCGTGCAGGGCTTCAGCTCGGCCGTGTGCCTTCCTCATAACTCTCACCTGCACACACAACTCAAATATTGCAACTGTGAGCACGATGGCTCAACAAGTCTTAACCGACAAACCTAGCCATGGAACTCTACATGCAAGGATGTGTAAGATAGGAAAAAGGACTTTGCAATAAAGACACGCCTACATGTTGATCCTTACTTTCAGTTTTATAGTAACAATTTAATGAGCCTTAGGCATCCCTCATATTGGAAGTCCACAATCAAATAAGAAACGCTTTCCAACGATGTGGTGATGCTCAAAGTGAAATATAAACTTAATTAGCTCTATAACTACAACATGTAAGTTTTTAAGACATTAACAGTTCAATACAACATATTTAGTTGGCTTATTTCACTTCTTTCTACGTCACAACGTAGTGAACAAGCGGGTACTCAAATAACCGTGAGGGACGGTGATTGCAATCAGGAGACACCCGGATAACACGTCACATACACCCACTTTTAGAAGCGTGATTCCACACCCCTTCCTACTCTGTTGTATGCAACAACCTTTCAAAGGTAACCCAAATGCCGAACCGGTCCATCCGTAACGGGCATGAGGTCCCTGCATGGAGCGTGTCTGTGCCCACCGGCAGATTTACACCTTGCTACCCTCAACCCACTTCTATAAAACGGTTGGGTAAGACTCGGCACCCAGGTTAACCAATTACAGCTGTTTCGTGGTTCCCATATGCCAGTATGCAACCGGTATTGTTCGATACTTGTCCAGCAGGGCCGCACATGGTTTGGTCCTCAATCGACACCAACAGGGCTACGCACGTGATACCTCCGCTCACTGCATCCTATCCCCCCTGCTGGGTCTCATTTTCACAACTTTATGCCATTCTCTACCTCTTTCCATACCGTGTGAATAAATACCTATCTCCCGAGTAGATTCCAACCACTCGACTTCTATCGAGATCCTATGAACATTAGCATGGCATTCTCTACCCGTCGAGTCTGTAAACTACCCCAACCCTCCGTAGGATTTAAAGGTTATGCAAGTGAGGTTTCAATCACCCTAAGTCTAATGCACGCATTCATCCCAGACATAAGTGATACAAATAAAGAATTTGCAAAAGTACTTAAATGCAAACCGGGGCTTGCCTGGTTGCGAGTTAAATGGGAAGTCAGCTTCTGGTGGGAGGACGTCCAAGGGCTCCGGTGCGTCCTCAACTTCGGTCACTAAATGAAATGTAGCAAAATATATGTATAACTATTAAGGACTTATAAGAAAGAACTTCTATTCATAGCTACTGCTATTTAGGATCCTTAATTGGTTTTGGAATGTTCTAGTGGATACTAGACTCTCTAAGGATGATCTGAGCAAAATTTGGAGAAATGTCGTTGCACAATGTAGTCTCCAAAATTCCTACAAGTACAAGGCTTCTCTGAATTTTGAGCCTAAATCAGGAGCTTTGACATAGCTAACAGTGGAAGATCTAATTAGGGTAAGTCTCCATGGTTCTAACAAAATTTGTTTCACCATTTTTGGAGCTACCAACAGAGAGATATGAATTTTTGAAGTTCGATAGAAGTTCTGAAAAAGTTTCTGTTTAAATTTAAATTTTCAAATAAAGGCTGAACTTTGGAAATCAATTTATCCAAGCAAGTGAACTCCAATGAAGCTCAAATTTTTACTGAAGATCGGTAACTATGAAAAGGATTAGCTGCCCAAATTTGGGAATGTTTCATAATGAATTGCTCCTGAAATAAATCTCCAAAAGATTTAATAAAAACAATTCTACATAAATTCCTGGGCATTTTCATAGCAAGCAATTTATTCCTCTATGAAGTAATCCTTATGAGGATTCCAACATAATTGGTTTCACCCTTTTTGGAGTTCCCTACACAAAGTTATGGATTTTTCAAACTTGAATAACTTTCTGTTAGAAATTTACACAGAGACTCAAAGGGGGGAGGGGAGGCACTGGTCAGATGCTTCTTCCACCTCTCGACAGGCCCCGCGCGCGCACGCCGGACCCGACGATGGCGCGTCGTGTTCTCGCCCGTTTCTCCACCATTCTCTCTGCAGTTTCGTGCTACACCACCCTCGGATCACAACCTAGCAACCGGGCAAGGTTTTCAGTTATGAAAACGACGAGAAACCCATCGTCAACGGCGAGGAGGCTCGGTGGCACGGTGCCGGTGATGAACCACACGTCCCAAGCCTTAACCGGTGATCTAAGGGGTCGTACACCATCCCTAGAGAACGTAGAATATGATGCTACCCCTAGCCGGAGCTGAAAACGCCCGCAAATGGGAGCTCGACGGTGAACCGAGCCGTTTCAGCCGGCGGCGACGGATTCTCGTCGCTAGGGTTGTAGAAAAGATGATTTGCGTCATGCTTCAGCGTGGGATGGCGCTAGGAGCTCTAGTAGTTGTGTCTAAGACCGACGACCCGATGATCCAACGTGTGTGAAGAATTTCCTAAAGTTGTCTCGATCGGTCCTCCATGTGCACCATCGAAAATCTCCAAATTCCGGCTAGCCGGCGGTGGTAAAGTACAAAAGGACGTCGGTGTGAGAAACTAGACTCCAGGACGCACCTCTGGATGGTTTTCCTCGCGCTGGGGAGGTCGGAGTCGGCCGGGAGACGTGGAACAGCAAGGTGCGACGTCGACTCTGTTTTGCCAGTACAGAACAGCTCGGGCACTGCGAGGGGAGGCCGGGGACGAGCTGAGGAGTAGCGGAGCACGTCAAGGAGTCGTCGGCGCAGCTTGTGGGCGGCTTAGCTAGGTGCTCGCGTCGCCGGAAGCTGATCGGCGCTGAGGAACCGAGGGCAGCGGTGGTTGCAGCCGTGCGCTCGTGTAGGGGGCTAGGAAGGCTGCGGTATAACATGGAGAAGAGGGAACCGGCACTCGGCTGCCGCATTGATCGCCCACGCGTGTGGACCGACATCGGGAGCAGCGAGGAAGCAGCTCGGTGGAAACGTCGGGCGGAGGGTTTAGCCAGGAGCTGGCGTGCTGTGATCACCTGGGGAAAACAGAGAGAGGGAAAACTAACTTTGTGAGGCTGACTGCTGGGCCCCAGCACTTTATTTTCTTAATCAAATTTTTCCCCGAGCTACTCATAATTGAATGCCTTACTTCACCCCAAAGCTAAGGTTTGAAATGTTGAATTTAAATAATTTGAATTCTGGTGTGAAGTTTGAATTGGTTATGGCCATTTGAATTTGAATTGGAATTTGAATTATCCCTTCTGCATTGTTCCAAAAGCATAGCTGTCGGTACCCTCAATACCGGGTACCCCCGCGCACAGGACAAAATCGCCTAAGGACCTCGCCTCTTTCGTAGGGGTGAGCTCCGAGGGCGCCACGTGTCCAACCAGGCCGAGCTCCCCCTCTCCTCACAGGAGAGCTCCGGGCCAGTCACGTGGCCAGGCGGAGCCGGACCTCCCCCCTCCGCGGGGGTGAGCTCTGAAGGCTCCACATGTCCAGCGGGGCCGGAGCTCCCCCTCTCCTCAGAGGAGAGCTCTGGGCCCGCCACGTGGCAAGCAGAGCTGGACCTCCCCCGGCTCGGGGGTGAGCTCCGAAGGCTCCACGTGTCCAACGGGGCCGGAGCTCCCCTCTCCACGTAGCCAGCAGAGCCGCGCTACCTGCCCCAGCGCGGTAGGCAGCGGAAGTAAAGGCCCGCGCCTTCCCAAGGCGCGGCATTAAAAACCCGTGCCTTCCCAAGACGCGGAGACGCGGAGCACGCCTCTGCTAGGAGGCGTCGCGCCTAGTCACATCACAGTGAAGACGGGCGCAGAATGCCAGAGGTTGTGGACCAATAAACACAACGACAAGACAACCCCTGCTGCCCCTGCCATCATCAACCACTACGCCTAGCTTGCGGTGTGGGTAGGGCAGCAGGATGGAGGCTCAGAAGCTACTGCTAGAGACATCTACCGGCATTTAGTGCAAGATACGGTAGATGGCAGGAAATCACCCCGAGGCCACCTGTCGAGTCCCGAGGCCCCCTTTGTAAGCCGCCCGAGCCTTGGACTATAAAAGGCTCGGGTAGGCAACGTTGCAAAGGGTTCAACTCATTTCGACCCTGATACTCACTTCATCCCCAAGCTTAGAACTCCGGTTCTAAGCCTCAAGCAATACACAGAGCAACTCTGCTCACTGTGGACGTAGGGTTTACGCTCTAATGGCTCGAACCACGTAAAAATCCCCGTGTCAATCTACTTTCATCTCCTTCCTTCGTCCATTCCGGCGAGACCCACGCGAGAGGACTAGCCCCTCGGAAAAAGAACCTTCACGGGCTGCCCAGAGCAGGCCCGGGGGAAGTGTCGACCGCAGACGCTTTGACATTTGGCGCGCCAGGAAGGGAGGCTTTTCCCTCTAGCGACGAGTCTTCGCCGACGAAGATGACCAAGCTTCCTTCGGCGGCAAGCTCTCCTTCCCCTCATTCCCGTCGAACGATGACCAGCGAGGCTTACGTCTCGACGCACTTAGGGAGGAGTGTGTCGGGACAGGCCGGGAGTCCGCAGCGAACTACAACAACGCGGACTCCTACAAGCCCAAGATCTGCTGCGGCGCCAAGTGCTACTCAAGGGAGTGCACTAGCTGCAGCACGGGTGCTTCTGTACCATCCACCTGCTGGGGACGCTCCCCAAGGGGCCACCCACAGTGGATTCGCGACGTCGATCGCCTCGTCGTCGCCGCAGCCAACCCTCCGCTACGGCGAGGAAGACGTCCAAGTCAACGGGATGTGTCGCTGTCGCTCACGCCAACGGTTGACGGTCAGACGGCGGACTCCCGCTCTACCAGGCTCCCAACAACGGACCTGAGGTCCGAGCTGGAGCAACGTCACCTGGCGCGAGGATGTCCGCGTTACCATCGAGCGACAGCAGGAAAGGTGTCGCAACCACGAGGCCGACTACAGCATGTCGACCGCCTCGACTCTCCCTGGGCCGCAGACGTTCGCCACGCGACCTCTGCCCCAGGCATACACCACGCAGCATATGCAGGAGCCATATGTCTTGCAGACGGCGCCCTCGGTCTATGGTGCACCTTTGCCGATACCGGGGTACACTGTGCCAACGGCGGACCAAGGGTTCACGGCACCAGGATCTGTAGCAGCAGGAGCGGGATGTGCGGCCCTGGCGCCCCACCTACGCTTCGCAAGGTGTCCACGCAAGTTCAGGCCACACCTGCCGGAGAAGTACGACGGAAGCGTCAACCCGACGGAGTTTCTGCAGATCTACTCCACCGTCATCCTAGCGGCAGGAGGGGATGAGGCCGTCATGGGCAACTACTTCCCCGTCTCCTTGACCGGCCCGACCCGATCATGCCTCATGAACCTCCCCCAGGGTTCCATAACCTCCTCAGGAGAGCTGTGCCGGCAGTTCATGGCGAACTTCGGCAGCACATACACCCGTTCCGGCACGGAGCTTGACCTCCACGCCATCCGACAACAACCTGGAGAGTCCCTTCACTCCTTTATCCAGCGGTTCTCCCAGGTGCGGAACACCAGCCCCCGCATTCAGAATGCATCAGTGGTGGTGGCGTTCCGACAGGGTGTGAGGGACGAGAAAATGCTCGAGAAGTTGGCCACCAGGGAGGTGCGCGACGTCTCGGAGCTCTTCAGCCTGGCGGACAAGTGCGCTAGAGCAGCAGAAGGGCGCAGTTCGCAGCCAGCCTCCGAAGCAGGAGGACAGCCCGGAGCTAGCGCTGCTTCCCAAGTAAGCAGCAAGAAGAGCAAGAAGAAAGGCAGCGACAAGATCAAGCCGCTGGCCCGAGCTCCCGTTGCTGCATCTGCAGCTCCGAGCGGAGCTCGGGGGCCGCGCCCCGACAAGAGGCCACGACAATCACCCGGCTGCGGTGACCGAAGTGATCCATGCCCGGTGCACAAGACCAGGAGCCACACTGCTGGTGAGTGCCGGGAGATCAAGAAGCTCGCGGAGCGCCTCCGCGAGGGGAGGCAGCTGCGCGCGGATGCTCCTCCCTTCCGCCAGAGGGAGCGCAAGCTGAAGGTCGACCCCCGGGACGACGACCAAAAGATGGGGTACCAGGAGCCCCAATGCGCCGTGAAGACGGTCCGCAACCGTGGGGACTCTAGCTCGAAAGGCACTCCACGTCATCTACGGCGGGTCCTCGGGCCCCTCGTCCCGGAATGCAGTCAAGACCCTGCGCCGAGCAGTGGCGTTGGTGGCCCCTACACCAAGCACAACGCCGCACCTCAAGTGGGTAGGGACCCCAACCAGCTTCGACGCATTCGACTGCCCCAAGAACATGGCTGGAGCCGGACAGCTACCACTCTTGGTAGCACCCACCATCGCCAACGTGAAGATGTACCACGTCCTGGTGGATGGCGGGGGCGGCCTCAATCTCATCAGCCGCACAACTTTCCAGAAGCTGCAGATTCCGATGGCCAAGCTCTCTCCGTCGAGCCCGTTCTCAGGGGTAGGGACGGGACAAGTCGTCCCATACGGCAACATCAGCCTTCCGGTGACCTTCGGAGCACCGGACAACTACCGGACAGAGTACATTCTGTTCGACGTGGCGGAGGTCAACCTCCCCTTCAACGCCATCATCGGCAGGCCGGCCCTGTACCGATTCATGGCAGTAGCCCACTACGGCTACCTCGTCCTGAAGATGCCTACACCAACCGGCGTCCTCAGGATCCGTGGAGATCGCACTGCCGCAGTGTCAGCCTTGGAGAAGCTCCAAGCACTTGCGACTGCCCGAGCACCTGTCCCTGGCGGTGCAGAACCGGGCCAGCTCCACCCGAGCGCACGCCACCGTGCCTCGACCTCACCTCCTGGAGGCTGCCCTGGACCTGTCTACCTCCTGTCGGCCTGAGCCAATGGAGGAAGACATCTCGGGTGCCCCGGGGAGGGTCGGGACCATCCAGACAGGACATCGACCTCGTCAACGAGGCAAGATGGCAAGCAACGCTTCACAACGCACGGTACTGGCAGGTGCTCCGGCGCTACCACCAGAGGTCCGTGCATGTCCGGGAGCTCAAAGAAGACGACCTGGTGCTACGGCGCATACTTTCTCGAGAAGGGACCAACAAAGTCTCCCCCATCTGGGAAGGTCCCTTCCGAGTCATGAAAGTTTGCCGCCCCGGGTGCGTGCGCCTTTCCACCGAGGACGGGGACCCGCTCCCTAACCCTTGGAACATAGAACATCTCCGTAAGTTCTATCCCTAGAGTTGTAGTAGGACAGGTTTTCTCTTCTTTCTGTAATAAATCCCATAGAGCCCAGGAACAGCGCTCGGAGCAGCTAAGCCCCAGGGGGTGGTCTAGGACTACGTCTAGCTTGGCCTGGTTCCGTACGCTAAGCGCGTAGGTTCCTGCCCCCCTTCATAATGGGGTGGGTCGTTGCCTCCATGTACAACCTGTCTTCCTCCTATGGATGTTTATATATGGAAAGGGGACTCCTAAGCACTCGCCTTTCAGCTACAAGGGCGAGTGCCTAGGAGTCCCCGGCCTCCCGCTGGAACCTAGACGCGACGAGGGCGGCAACGTCTCTAACTCCGGCCTTGGCAACCTCCTCCTGCTCGACAACGGGGCCTCGAACCACCGGCTCCAGCCGGGCCGGAGGACCTCGCCCCTTCCACAGGGGTGAGCTCCGAGGGCGCCCCGTGTTTAGCCGGGCCGGAGCTCCCCCTCTCCTCAGAGGAGAGCTCCGAGCTAGAGACAAGACAACCCCTGCTGCCCCTGCCATCATCAACCACTACGCCTAGCTTGCGGCGTGGGCTGGGCATCAGGACGGAGGATCAGAAGCTACTGCTAGAGACAGCTACAGGCATTTAGTGCAAGATATGTTAGATGGCTGGAAATCACCCCGGGGCCACCTGTCAGGTCTCGGGGCCCCCTTTGTAAGCCGCCCGAGCCTTGGACTATAAAAGACTAGGGTAGGCAACGTTGCAAAGGGTTCGGCTCATTCCGACCCTGACTCCATACTCACTTCATCCCCAATCTTAGAACTCCAGTTCTAAGCCTCAAGCAATACACAGAGCAACTCTGCTCACCGTGGACGTAGAGTTTTACGCTCCGGCGGCTCGAACCACGTAAAAATCCCCGTGTCAAACTACTTTCATCTCCTTCCTTCGTCCATTCCGGCGAGACCCACGCGAGAGGACTAGCCCCTCCGAAAAAGAACCTCCGCGGGCTGCCCAGAGCAGGCCCGGGGGAAATGTCGACCGCAGACGCTTCGACAATAGCAAACAAACTCCAAATTTTTCTCATTTTTGGCCTGGCTGCTAATTCAAATGTGAAGAACACATTTATGGAACCAAATTTGTAAATTAAGAAATTTGGGATTTGAAACAGAAATTTAAATTCAGATTAGAGGGCTTCCTTTTTTAATCTCAAACAAATACTCAAACCCCTCTAAATGAGCTAAAATTTGGAAGGTTAAATATTTGAAATATAAAGATCCAAGTTATGAATTTAGATCTCCATATTTGGAAGTTTTGAGAAGTTTGAATCCTCATTTTGAACTTACAATGTTATAATTGAAAGTTTTAATTCCCCTCATTTTCCTAAGTGTATATGAACTGAATTTTTCTTGCTACCACTTTCAGGGATTTTACATATTGTTTCGTACGTTGTTGCTAGTAATTAAACATGGCTGCTACTCTTTTCCTTTTTTTAGAAAAAAAGGGCATTGACATAAATCAGGCCCAGTGGTAATATGCATGGAAACAGTCCAGCCCATCATACATAAATCAGGCCCAGCCCACATGTCGGTCATCATCATCATGAGGAGGAGGAAAAAGAATGAATGGCCCTGGCGATGGTGGCGCACTACGATACCCAGGAAGAGTGCATGAGTTCATGGAGTCAAAAGGATATCATGCCATGGAGATGGAATGGAGGAGGCCCAACAGAGCACAGCAACGGCATGCATGGTGGATCTCGCTGCACATATCAATTCTCTGTCTCTGGTGTCTGTCTATCTTGATGGTTGACTTATTTTTATGCACCTAGTCTGGCCTTCCTTGTGTGAGTCAATTGCTATTATAACACTTGTTCCGAGCGGCTTCGATAAAATAACAGTCACGTCGTGGGTTTCGTTAAAATAACATTTTTATCGTTGACGCACCATTAAAATAGAATTTTAGTCTAATATACCTTTTTAACAGTTTTCTTTTCTTTTCTAACTATTACAAACTCAGAAATGACCAGTGTGCCCTTTTTTGGCCGAAGCACGCGTGGCGCGCGGAGGCCGTCGAGCACGTCGGCTGCGGGGACGCCCCACCAGCCCAGCAGCGTGGCGCTGACAAGGGGGCAGCTAGCCTCCGAAAGAACCGAGACGTGGAGTCGGCCCGACCCTCGAGGAACTCCGCGCCCACGAGGACCACCACGGTGTCACCCACGAGTGCTCGCCGCCGGCGCCGGAGGACGACGCCACCGCCGTGCTGTAGCAGCAGTCCGAGGCGGACGCGTCCGACAAGACGGTGACGTAAGGCGCAGCCGGCGCGGCAGCGACAAGTACAGACAAAAGATTAGGGGAGAGGTCGTACGGTAGGGTACAACCAAAAGATTAAGGATACAACTAAAAATGAAAGGACACAATGGTCATTTCAGAGTTTATAATAATTAGAAAAGAAAAAAATATTAAAAAGAGGTAGATTAGACTAAAATTATATTTTAACGGTGCGTCAACGATAAAAGTGTTATTTTAATGAAACTCGTGACATAAGTGTTATTTTGTCGAACCCACTCGAAACGAGTGTTATAATAGCAATTGACCCTCCTTACGCATATACACTCACGATTCCATCTCACGTCCCATCCAAGGTTGTGATCCCTTATTTTGAGATGGATCCAACAATTTCTACGTTTGATTATCTAGAAAAAGATGTAGAGATGATGGTCGTCAAATCAAAAGATGATTCAGATTGATGGACACACAGAGAAGGAGATTGACTTGTTTTTGTTTACCACCCACTGAAATGCTATGAATGATGGCAATCTGTTTTCAAATGCCCACCAGCTAATTGCGTTCCACTAGCGCTAATTAGAGCCCACCATATATGCCTTCCTCTTCCTCTTCCTCTTCTTCGCCAATGGTGGGGTGTGCTGCTCCTTGCTTCCATTGATACCATACTCCTAGCAGCAGCAGCAGCAGCAGCAGCAGATACAGAACGAGAGACGAGATGCCCATGGCTCTCGATTCATGGCTCACCAAGGTCCGCTCCGCCATATCCTCAAAGGCGCCGCCTGGCCCGGGCCCCAAGAAGAGCAGCGTCGGCATCCTAGCCTTCGAGGTCGCCAGCCTCATGTCAAAGCTCCTCCACATGTGGCGCGCCGTCGGCGACGCCGCCATCGCCCGCCTGCACCACGAGACCATGAACCTCGACGGCGTCCGCAAGGTGGTCTCCGACGACGACGGCTTCCTCCTCGGCCTCGCCTGCGCCGAGCTCGTCGACGCGCTGCGTGACGCCGCCGACTCCGTCGCCGCGCTCGCCGCGCGCTGCGCCGACCCGGGCCTCCGTGAGTTCAGGGACGCCTTTCTGGAGTTCGCCGACACCGGCCGCGACCGGCACCGTTGGGCGGCGAGCGGCTGGAAGGAGATGTACACGAGGGCGCGCAAGATGGAGAGGCAGGTGGCCAGCACCACCGCGCTCCGCAGAGCCATGGAGGAGCTGGCAGAGGCCGAGCACGGCCTCCGGAAGCTCCTCCAGCCTCCTCATCACCGGCGCAGCCTGTCGGCGAGCAAGATCTCGGTGGCGGCGGACCAGCAGCAGCTGGTATTCTCCAGGAAGCAGGAGGTGAAGCAGCTGAAGCAGACCTCCATCTGGGGCTGCACCTTCGACGCCGTCGTGGCGTCGCTCGCGCGCGCGGCGTTCACCATCCTCGCGCGCATCAAGCTCGTCTTCGTCGCCGCCCATTCACAGGAACAGCAGCGCCACCCGCCGCTGTACCGCAGCCTCACGCTCTCCTCGGCGGTCCACCCCTCCATTCCACCTGTCAATAGAGACGGAGCAGCAGTGGCGCGGAAATCCATGTCCATGGACATGGAGGACCTCTTCCTGTTCGACCACCAAACGAAGCGGGGCGGCGGCGGCTTCTTCTTCGAGAACACCTCTGTGACGCCCCCGCCTGGAACGCTGGGCGCCGACGCGCTGGCGCCGCGGTACGCCGGCCTGGTGATCTCCATCGAGCGCATGGCGCGGTCGCCGCGGCTGGTGGGGGCGGAGGAGCGGGACGAGCTGTACGGCATGCTCACGGCGAGCGTGCGCGCGCAGCTCCGGTCGCGTCTGCGTGGCGCGGTGCCCGCCGCCGACCCGTGGCTGGCCGGGCGGTGGCGGGCCGCGCTGGCCGGGATCCTGGAGTGGCTGGCGCCGATGGCGCACGCGACCGTGCGATGGCAGGCGGAGCGCAGCTTGGAGCAGAGGAACGCGGACGCCACGGCGAGGAGGGGCGCCAACGTCCTGCTGCTGCAGACGCTGCATTTCGCGGACCGCGACAAGGTGGAGGCCGCGGTGGCGGAGCTCCTCGTCGGCCTCAACTACGTGTGGCGCTTCGAGAAGGAGATGAGCTGCCGCGCTCTCTTCGCCGTCCACCGCCAGCTCATGTTGGACGGCGTGGAGGACACCGCTGCCGAGGAGGCGATGCCAATGGAACGGTGAGCTCATGCCCCTGAACCGTCCCTTCCGATCGACGCTGCCACCGCGCCTTTTTCTTTTCATTTCTTTTTGCTAGTAAGTAGTAGTTCGTTATGAATGTCCATGGATTTTTGTGGTGCTTGGATGGGATCTTGGTGTACAAATTACAGGAAGAAGAAGAGATGGTGGGTGATTACCCAAACTCTATCTAGTCTACTTCCTCTCCTTTTTCCTCTGTTTCGAAATATTTGACGAAATATTTGACGAATGGAGGGAGCTTCGAAAGCTAGCTAGCCTCTCTCTCCATCGGCGTCCGAAGAAGGTGACCGTACACCACCACCATATGCAAGTTGCGATCGAGTTGACTTTGTAGCAATGGCAGCTGAAATGGAACTGACATCCATATGGGCGGATGCTCTTGTCCTGACAGTAAAAGTGAGAAGGGACCGAGCAAGAAGCTAGAGCGAGGGCTAATGGTGCAAATACTGATTGAATCGGCGAGTTGATCTGGTCAGCCACTGGGGGCACATGGGAGGGTTAGTTGACTCAATCATCAGGGTTCCATGCATCACATGCTACCTCCTCCTCCTCCTCAATATGCCTTTGCTCTTCGATCGTTTCAACGAAGCCTCTCCCTTCCTGATGCATCTGAACAACAAGCCAACGCTACTAGTAATTCAGAACATGCCATTCTCGCATCGGGACCTGTTTCAGAGTCTATTCTGCAACTGCAATTCTTGGACTACTATGTGTCATCAGGTGACCAACAACTCTCTCTCTTTTTTTTTCATGTGCGCAAAAACAAAAGCTGATGAAAAATCATGACACCATCACTGAAGCTGTCCAGCGAACAGGAGGAACCTTTCCCTTTTAACGCCATGCCACTGAAAACGCAATCTCATCTTACTGAAAACTGCATCCACACGCACAAGAACATAACAGAGAAAGATCACCTCTTTAATCTAAATAGCTTTCTTGTATTACCTATTACTACTTGTAGTATTAAAAGAGAGAAGTAGCCTATGCTGGGAGGCGTCCTTGTTTGTATAAAAATATGACAACAAAGGTAAATGCTTTTTCTTTTTTTTTTTTCTCAGTCCAGGTTGCTTAATTATACAGCCACCGTTGCTGTAAACATAATGCATGCTGTTATCTGAAGAAAATTAAAGGTCCGCGGAATCATGCGCCAACAACAATTGGAGAAGGAAACCTGTGGGTTCAACTTTCTTGATATCTCAATCAGCATTAGACTAGCTCTATAGCCATCCGTATACAAGTGTTGTTCTACCTAAAAGAAACAAAACAAAGGCACAAGATGCAATAGGTATGGTAGGTTGCAAGAAAAATTTGATGATTCATGATTGGTATTCAGAGGAACCTTTGACTTGAAAACACTCAACTAGCCGGATGAACTCCAGTGCATTGGAGGGACCTCCAATTTGAAAAGAAAGAAACAAGCAAGCAAGCTAGTAGGGTTTTCTTCCTCTCTTCCTCTCTCTCTCTCTCTCTCTCTCTCTCTCTCTGGAAAAGAGAAGAGTATATAGCTGAGATTCGGATCCTTGGTTTTGCAAAAGATTTGGATGCGAGCTAGAGGGTTTCTTTTCTGTGAAAAGAAGAACCAAATAAAGAGGATCAAGTCAGGAGCAGTACTTAGAGCTAGGCCACTCCCTGGAAGCAAAGATGCATCTATGGCTCCACGACTGTGCTGATGATGGCAAGCAACATTATTAGCAAGCGGGATACCTACTACATATTAAATAAGCAAGATCTGGAGGAGACTGATAACTGGTGCATGATAACAACATGACGATACTCCACCAAAAAAAAAGGTTCCTTTCCAGGCGGTAAACTGGCCGCGATGTTAATTAAGATCGAACAAGTTTTGGTCCTACTATCCATTTTTGGCTGCACATTCTTCCTCCTAATGGAGAACACGTGTACAACGGCGGCGATCACCTCATGCCGACGCAGGCGACTTGCCCGGCAAGTTCACGAGGGGTGTCCAGCAAAAGAAAAATATTGAAATATGTTCATATATAACAAAACATTACGAAACATGTTGGAGATCATGTTACGTGTTGTCAAGCATTTGAGGAAGCACTCAAAGCAGACTAGTGTGATTACACGATTGAACTTTCGCTCTCCCTTTTTTTTCTTTCTTTCCGTGCCCGTGGAAAAAGATGTCTTCACGAGAAATTACCACGATCCAATCCCCCCATCACTCATGTTGAACGAACCTCTGGAGCTAACCAAAATTTCACCTTTTTATCAATCCCTGAGGTCCCTAAAACAAACGCCGGTACGCCACCTGAAGAAATAACAGTTATCTGATTCAAAAGTCATATAAAACAGATGTTTACTCAATAGAATGGTGTATTCAAGATGGTATTCTTCGAACTAAAGGCCACATGATATATAATAGTTCAATTTATAAAGCTGATGCAGATGGGACGACATAAGATGTGAAATGCATGCCCATCAGCAAACAGAAAATGCATTTGCTATATGGATGCAGAGAATGACCAATGAGGAAGAGACATGTTTGTTTATCAGACCACTGTTACGGGCAGTTAAGTGGGCCTTTATGGACCAGCACAATACTGTATCAACCTGTTACCGTAGCTATTTTACTACAGTTAGGTTACTAGATGAATCCTCTCTATATAGAGTACACAATGGCGACTATTTTACTTAACCCTAGAGTACACAATGACCCTCTTTATATAGAGGGGACTAATCTAGAAACCTACCCTAGCTGCTGCTACAGTAGCGGGTTGATTCATGACTAGGAATGGAGTACTACACAGATCCAGAATACAACATATAGTATATTATATTTTGTGGTTAACCTATACAGGAGTTCAGGCTAAGAATCAATAGAAACAACAAAGATTCCAACCATATCTAGTTCCTAAAAAAGATTGTTAAGTTCTTAGAGTTCACAGAGATCTCCTTACCATTGGGAATTGTCCGTGGAGCCCAAGCAATCCCAGTTATATCATCTGAGCACATGTCAAAAGTCATTCCAAGCAGCAAAATCAGCATCAGCATACGGCAGGTGTAAGTTATTGCAACATTATATGAACTTTACACAAGCACATCGTCACATTGATAGTAAGCAGGCTCAAATTCTACCAATCAAACATGATCAATATTATCAATCTAGAAATGTAATCAAGCAAGTTTCAGTTACGGTTACCTTTTTTTTGAAAAAGAGGCAGGAGCGTTGCCATTCATTAAGATAGAAGAAACAAGATTATAACCTAATGTTACATCATCTAAGGGAGAGCCGGTGGCTCAGAGCAAACAAATAAACAATGAACAGAGAGTAAATCACTCAGCTAGCTTTCTTACCCTTCACATCCGTCGAATTAGATACAAAGACCCCTGCTCAGTTATCACTATATCAGGGTGATGATGTAACGCGCCACTAAGGTGGTGACGGTCCGGCCCTTGCTTACTTAACACCACACCCAGGTTCCGATATGACAGGTCGCTAAGAAGGTTACGCTCCAACAAATTTTAACGGGTTTCATATCCATAGGAATATCTAAATTTGACGCTGGTTCACCAAGCCTATCGCAACCCTCCTCCTATACCTAGGCTTGGGACCGGCTATACCTAAAAAGGTATATGCAGATATATTTAGCGCAACAGATATATTGCCTAAAATCGACCAACAAGCGCCTCTAAATATTCAGTATGACAAGCAATGCAACCTACATTCATAGGTCAGGAAAAGGACTCCGAGTAGTATACTAGTATTCAGTTAAAAATGCTAATTTCATGCACAACACTAGACACAGGTTCGGAGGCACCTTTGTACTTCTAAAAAATACGAAAGGAAGTGATTAGATTCACTTAAGTTTTTAGGGACATCACAAACCTTCATGTGCTTTCTCAGCTGTATCCAAAACTGCACCAGTTTCCACACATAACCATTGCAATGTTGATCCACTTGTAACAGCCAGAACTTTGCCATCAGGAGAGATGCTCATGTGATTATATTGGCAGGCAGAACCTTTTAAGTCGTGCAGTGGAATTGCCAAAACTCTCAAGGTCTTTGGATCCTCGTCAAGGTGATACCTTACTAAGAGTAATGCAAATCAGGGCACAAGAAATGAATAGCAAAGCATTATGCTTCAAAAAACTACAGGGTCAGCATATCAACATATACAATGGCAACATCAACCAAACATGCGCTTTTGTCAGGGACGGCCCTAGACCGGTAATTTGCATTTTTGAGGTATCAATCATCACATCTAAGTAGAAAGGAACAACAAGTAGTTGAAAACTAACCTGAATTTCAGATGAGAGAAATAAAATCAGGGAAGTGACAACTTTGGCCAGTAGTGTAGTAGCCTACAAACTGAATTGTTCTATTGGACTATTTGGCTAATGACTAATGGATAAGTCAATCATTGAACATTTCGAACCAGATAGAGAAATCACCCGGTTAAACAGAGAACTGAAGATATATCAAAAAAGCATGGTGAATTTTGGTAAAGATGCCAAGTTAAATTTGTTAGATGCTAGTAACTCGAGGACTGAAATGTGACTCCACAGCAGTAGGATGTGGATATAAGTAGATATAGCATACCATTAATGTTCCAAACTCGAATGGTACCATCTTTGGATGCAGTGATAATTTGCTCAGAATTTGGAGCAAAGCACAAGCTAGTAACAGCACTCTGAACAAAAGGAACCCATCAGTTTTTCTTAAGATTCAGTCCATCCAAACAAGCCTCACCACAAAAGTGTACAAGGAATATATCATTACCTTATGACCCTTGAGTTGCATAGCTTTGTTTACCTCCTTCACTGAACTATCCTTTGAGTAAACTATCTCCCACACCTAACGAACAAGTAAATATCATCAAGATTGAGGAGGCAACAAGTGAGCAAATCGGTAACAGTATTGCAGCATTGAACTCTGCAACTGCAACTAGTGTCGCATAAGGAGAAGAACCTTACAATGTGACGAAATTGTGCATTGACAATCCAAATAAAGAAGCAAAATTAACTCACTGAAATGGCCACCTAGAGGTCCTCTGTCTTTAGAAGTTTGGATACAGAAAGGGAGGGAAGAACAGCAACATAACAAACCTTGACATCAGCAGTAAATGCTGCAGCAGCTATGAAGCGACCATTTGGAGATATATCAGCCATATTATTTTTCAACTGATTGGTATCAACAGTACCCAACTCCTTTCCACTCTTCCCGTGCCAGATTTTGATATCAGTTGCTGCAAATAGTTTAGGATTGTTCACCATAATAACAAGGAAGAAGGAACCTTACATGGTAAGAAATAAGAAATCTCGATAACTGGATCAGATATAACGATGTTACAAACTACCATTTGCAGAACACCTGCATTCCGGAAGATGGGTTGGGGCTTGACCAACGCTAGGTAGCAAAATCACATAAGATGACTAAATGCATGTTTCATCTAACAATAATATGTCATCTGAATGCATAATTAAGACTTTACACACTTTAAGAACATAGCAAATGCTCATGTTACCAGATTACTGAGTTGAATTATGGACTATGTTAACTACTATAAGCATAGAGAGCAACAAAACATTCCGTACCTTCTGAGCAAGAAATTATTATAGTGCTTCCATCACCAGAACCATACGTTGCACAAGCTGCTGCAAAGTTCAGCACTGACTCCTTGCCGTGAATCTTTGAGTGACTCCACTTGATCTCAGGCGGAGAAAGCTTGCCCTGCTGCTTGTTTCCCGCAGTCGGAGGAGCACTTACATCAGCATACATATAGAGGGATGAGCCCAGAAGGGCCTGCGCTGCTACAACAACAGAAGATGATCCCTCTGAGAAAGCAACCGCAGTAGGATGTGCCCCAGCAGGCAAGTTAATCCTCAGAATCCTGCAAATATCATCCGCATACCCATAAACCATGGTGCTAGAGTATTGTGAATAGAAATGTAAGTTTTATGGAATGTGATATCTTACTTAAAGCTCTTGCTTGAGGTGTCATCAATCCTGAATATCCTCACAGCTCCGTCTGCACAAACTGCCACAAGTAGCAGCAAAGTATGAGCATTTTTTATTTCGTGGGCACATAATAAACTGAACTGAGACTCGCAGAATTGTTAAATTGCAGGAAGCTCATGAAATCAGGAGATGCGAGCAGACTCACCAGTGGCTAGGTTACATCCATCACTGGAGAAGTGAAGTGCGGTGACTGAGTCATTATGTCCCCTCAAGGTGTTAACATCTAGATGGTGGTGCTTCTTCGCCGCATCCTAGAAGAAAACCTTCTTGAGATCAATCATATGTATTCAGGGATAATTCCAAAAATATGAGAAGAACACTATGCATCATAGTGGTGTATAAAATGGAACAAAACAGTCGTTTGTAAGTATGACTCGTGAGCATTCAGTCCCATGATATCTGAAAAGCAGCAAAGAGAGTTGATGTATTTGCTGAGTAGACGGTCTGTTAAAAATGAAAGCAATCAGTAGCTTAGGGTTGCAGGACACCCGCATAATGGAGACAATTGGAATTATACCACTCGCAAAGTTGGGCTTCGCTACAATACCACTCCCAACAGATGACTCGGTAAAATACCATTATAATTGTGACCAATTCGCTCGTTTACCATCGAGACATTATAAATTGTCTCACAGCCCACTTTTAACAGAAAAAAACATAAAAAAAGACCAAAATACCCTTATCTCTCTTACTCACATCACTCACTTGAGACATTATAACTTGTCTCACAACCCTCTTTTAACAGAAAAGAACATAGAAAAAAGCCAAAATACCCTTAACTCTTTTACTCACATCACTCACTTGAAAGTTAAAGGTATTTTGGTCTTTTTCTATGTTCTTTTCTGTTAAAAGGGAGTTAGGAGACAAGTTATAATGTCTTGATGGTAAACGAGCGAACTGGTCACAATTATAATGGTATTTTAGCGAGTCATCTATTGGGAGTGGTATTCTGGCGAAGCCCAACGTTGGGAGTGGTATAATTCCAATTGTCTCCGCATAATGGATACATAAAGTAATTTTGACGGTGATCCAGAGAGCAAGCGGTAAAAGCTGAAGGGGTTGGAGGGAGGGAGAGACCACCTTATCGGCAGCGTGGTGATGCTGGCGGAGGTTGCCCTTCCTTTGTTGGTTGGAAGGGCGCACGTGCTTTGGCTGGTCGGGAGCGGCGGCGGTGGCGGAGGGAGGGATGTGAGCGATGGCGGCGCGCTTGCGGCGGAGGTAGCCGGCGAGGAAGAGGATGGCGATGGCGCCCCCAAGGACGGCAGAGATGAGGGGCAGGGTGAGAGAGGACACAAGTGAAGCTGCCGGCATCTTCTCTTGTCGGTCGGTGTATCGTCACCGGCGGTGGCGGATCGGGTCGCTGATGCTGCCTGCGCCGCCGCCGCCGCTTCTCTCTCGCTCTCAGATCGTCTCCTCTCAACTCCGGTGGGTTGTGCGTTGCCTCGCTTGCTGCTCGTGCCACAGCCAATAAAGGCCGAGGGGCCCAACAATATGATGAGGCCCAACGGGCCAACCCAAGGCCTCCCCCCTTTTTCTTGTGCGCATAAAATAAATCCAGTGTACTGGAAGCGAATTCCAATACTCGGACATGAACATTGCTCCATTCGGAAACACGAGCAATCCGTTCAATTTAGAATTTATTTTTGTCCCAAAACCTCCAGATTCAGTTTACATCCATAGGAAAAGATACAGCAAATTGCATGGATTATCTCAACTCCACACCTTTATGAAGCGAGCATTCTACCTCGGGTCTATATCTGTGGTTCCTGAATTCCAGTACAAGGGCAGGAAGAACAGAAAGCACAAGCTTGAGCGTTCATTTCACTGAATGACTGAAAACGCATCATGCATGACTGCCGAGATGGATGGTCCTGTTTGTAACTCCCGTTGGGCAGCAGCTTTTGCTTGACATGTCTCTGGTGTGTCCGAGAAAAAACATGTGGGATTTAGAAGGGCTTGTATATCTGCAAATGCAGCTCTACAGTGCAGATCTCCCGAGTCCTGTTACAATTGTTGAAAACACTCAGATTTATCCAAACAAGAACACCAAACAGAGGATGCATGCCAAAATCATAAGCCTGCATCCAGGATATACCAATCACAGAGAATTAATAAACAAGTTGGACAACACTGCAAAACATCAAACACATGCCCATGAATACAACAGATTATGCAAAGCTATCAACGAATGCAATTTATATGCTTCTAATCATAGAGTGTGTTCAGGGTGTATTTCGGTTGCACATTAGAAACATTTATATACACGGTAAGAATTTTGTAACAAAGGGGATGCAAGCTTACTGTTTGGTTTTCTCCGCTGAAGATTAGAAAGAGCAACGGCAATTTTTGCACCAACAAGAGCATTGTTCTTAACAAGTGCAATATCTGAACATCACTAAGGAGAACTTTCTTTGGATGAAACACGACTAAAAATGGCACAAAGTTCAGATGAAATTTGTTAACTCCATTTTACGCAATCTTCGCACAAAGATTTTTAATAATTAAAACTTGGAAAGGTTAAAAGTGGTAGCTACAGCACAATCTTAATCTTTGAGATACAGTAACTCCCCAGGACTCAAAGTTCTAGGCGCACATAGACTATTTTGCCCAATTATCCCAAAAGTGAAGCAGGAATATATACAGTAATAATTTTAAAGTATATACAGGATACTGGCTTCCAAGGATGATCCCCCAGTAAGTTCTTTTACCCTCTCAAGTATGAAGGGGGTGATCTTGTTCCCTATTATCCTTT
This sequence comes from Neostapfia colusana, assembly GCA_030760725.1. NCBI lineage: Eukaryota > Viridiplantae > Streptophyta > Magnoliopsida > Poales > Poaceae > Neostapfia > Neostapfia colusana. The sequence goes on from JASWHV010000013.1 coordinate 354,062, forward strand.
TATCCCTGAGAAACAGAGAGCAGAAATCACTAGGTATCAATTTATACCATCAACAGAAGAGTAAATGTCGACTGTACTCTGCTTCCTTTAGAGCTTTTTGTATTGCGGATTCTATAATGTTCCCTGAAGCTGCGTGCTGCTTGGGAATTGGGACTGCAATGAGAATACCAGATCCTAGATGTAGATTCCTGTTTTCATCTGCATCATGGTAAAGTGATATATTCAAATAAAAAAACCTCATAAGCAATCAGTCTGCAGAAAACACCAGGCCCCTGACAACCAAGATTCTTGTCAGTGCAGCACGGACACCAACTTACACAACCTCAGCAATTGAATATGTTCCTCACAGAAAATAAAGTTTAATATGTAGGTCGCCCATTGGAGTAATGTAATGTCATCAAGTCACGCGCACAAGAAGAATTATGATTATTCTAGCTGATGTCTTTTTTTGTTTTAGCTTTTATGGTATATATAGTTTGGAGCCACGGTATTGCCCTGGCATTACATTAAAAATGGGGTAGTACACTTTAAATTTGTCTATGTTAACACCAGGTAATTTCTGTCACTCTGAGATCATGAAACCAATCTAACTTCGCAAATAGGCAGCCATGGTGGATTTGGTCACTACCAACAGACCGGAAATACCTCACAAAAAATGTGAGAGTGAACATAACGAGAGGGGGGGAATGGTACTCACAGATTAGTTTGGCACACTCTTCTGGAGAATCGACACGACAAGGCACCTGCGTTAAGTAACAAGTATATAAATAGATAAATCTATATCCAACATGATGCATTAACGCCTACTTGGAATGCATGAACTTTGCAGGAATAATACACGAAAAAATTCAGCTCTCAGCAGTCTGGAAAATTTCACCACAAAAAGAACTAGGCCAAAGTGGGTGTCTAGGTGTCCTGTGGTCAAAATAGTACACATAGATAGTGCCAAATTACTCCAGGTCTACTAGTCCAACAAGCTATTACTAGACTGAAAATTCATGGTACCCCGTACCGGACTTTGGTAATTGCGCGTATTAGTGCAAACTGCAAATGGATTCTTTTGCTAGAGGTAATGCTGTGTAGCCGTCGAAACATGTAAGCAAGCTTGTGAATCGGTGCCTGGCCGCCTAGGCGCCCGCCGGGTGCCTGGACGCCCAGGCGACTGCCTAGGCGGCCGGCCAGGCGCCCAAGGCCGCCTGTGGCGGCAGCAAGATCGTAGGCGGGCGGGCAGAGGCAGCTGCGACTTAGAGGGGCGGAGGCGGGCGGCGACGGACGAAGGGTGGCGACGAGCGGAGGCGTCATTTGGGCCTGGACGTGACCAAATCGGCCCGGGTGATGTGGACCGTCGGATCTCTTTTCACACTAGGATAGATAAAAACCCACACATACCCTCAACCCTACTTCATTTCCCCCACTCCCTCTCTCTCTCTCTCTCTCTCTCTCTCTCTCTCTCTCTCTCTCTCTCTCTCTCTCTCTCTCTCGGCGCACTTCGGCTACAGCAAGGCAGCTGAAGGCGGCGAGGCGCAACGTCGCTTGGGGGTGGGCGGCGGCGAGGCGCAGCGGCACTAGGGTGCGGGTGGCGCCGGAGTCAGCGGAGGCGACTAGGCGGCCGGCCAGGCGAGTCGAGCCGGCCTGGCGTCCCCCCGCCACCGACTGGACGTCTAGGCGCCGCCTAGGCGACGCCTTGAAAACCCTGCATGTAAGCTGAGGAAAATGGCCTTTATGTTACACAAGGTGCAGAGGAACCAGAAAATCCTGTTGAACTAAAGATAAATATAACCGAGGATCCTGACTTGGCTTAGCAGTTAACACTTAGCTGGTAGAATGTATGACATGGGCAGCGTTTATCAAACAAGTTAAACAATAAGGAACATAGGAGAAAAGTAGCATGTACAAATTAGCAGTTAACACTTATCCTGTCAAATTGATGCTTGCAAGATATTTTAATGGCTACGCTCTCACGTAATTATACAAAAAAGAAAAAATGTAAAGCAACATAGCAATCTGCTTTGCAAAAACCTTATCACCATGATGAACAGTTTGGAATTACAGTTTTGGACGGTAAAATCTAGAGCTGGCTGCTCCATGGTATAAATCATACTAAATACTGCTGATTAGATCCCTAAAAAATATTGCTTATGCAGACGAATACATTAGGCTCCGCTCTTTCAGCTGATATTAAAAACTGTAATCTTTATTTGACTGGCAAGGCAGCACTGCAGCGACAATTACATACAATTATACAAACCAAAAAATAACTTACAGGCGAGAACATATTTACCTGAGATCCACTGATTTCTGTGAAGAAGGCAGGAAATTCATTGGTTCTGTATGCAGCAATGGTTACCCCTTGAGTCTCCTGCCATGAAATCACTTAGGAAGATCAGACAACTGTACAACGATTTACCTTGGTTTCTAGCACAATGTAGTACCAAGCAAGGCATAAATTTCCTAACATAACAAGCATACTTCTGTGTGAACTTTAACAGTAAACAGTGATATCAGAACACTCAGTAGAAACAGGGACAAAAAGATACTTTTTGAAATACTGGACACCAAAAAGTTGATAGTCATGTTGTTTTTGAGTAAAATACTGACCAAAGCAAAGAGAAGAAAGGACATACAAGAATGGTGCTTTAATTTTCTTTCAACGAAGATGGTGGTGGGAAAAGTTGCATAAGAGCTAATACACATTTTTCAGCAATTCTTTTTCAGTTATGATGTTCTACTTTCCCAGACTCCACTCTAGTTTGCAAGAAATTTAGGTAATGACTTCATGCATTTTTATTTGAAAAAGAAAACCTAAAAGATAAATAACGGTGTAGCCTGTCCAGCAGCTAAAATCTAAAAAACCAACTAGGAAAAGAATCCACACAGATGTTCATTCTTTACACAGATCAAAGCTTATTCATGAAAGAGTGCAAATAATATGTATACCAGGTATTCAAGTGTCCTTGGTATGTCCAAAATGGACTTCACACCCGCTGAAATAACAGCTACAGGAGTCTTTCCGAGTTCTGTTAAGTCTGATGAGATGTCCATGGCTGAATGAAGATTGTGACTAGATCAGTTCTTTTTTTCGAAAGATGGTGACTAGATTGGTCAGTAAACAATAGTTTGTAGTTGCAAGTTTTTCATGGTGATCAATAAGAAATTAATATGCATAATCGCATGATCAAATCCAGATGTTAGTGAAGATTAACAGTGCACCCCTGACAACACGCTTTAGAAATCAGAGGAAAAAAATACACTGTTGTCATTAACTTTCAGATTTCAGGCTTTAAATCATCATCAACAAATAAGAAAACACCATTGATATGTTAACTGTTTACTTGTTTAGTAACTAGATAATCACAGAAAGCTCTATGATACATGTGGAGGATTTCAGTCATTAAAAACCAATGTGCAATGACATTTCAGGCTCAAAATGCCAATCCTGGCAGTAAAAATAATGACTCCTTACACAAGCCAAAGATACTTACTTTGTTCACCATGTCTATGCACGCCTCCAATTCCTCCTGTAACAAAAATGGGTACGCCGACCTGAAGATGGAAAGAGCTAATTTAATATAGAGATATAAAAAGTTGATACTAATAACTAAAGATAGGTATGAACATGTAAATGCTACCAGATCAAGCTAAGATAAGTAAAGACTCGTATGATGATTTTGAAAAAGTTTATGAAGGGACCTTGTGAGCGAAAAACATAGTGGCAGAAACTGTTGTTGCGCCATTGCCACCAGATGCGACCTGTCAATTAGAGGGAGAAAATATGGAAAGAAGCAAAGACAGACATATGAATATCAAATTAAAAGATGATTAAACACGAAGGGGCGCAAATCTATACATAAGGACACCCAGATTTGGCTGACATATTTAAGATGTATTGAATTAAGGAATGTACTACCATGGCAGCAAGGAGGCGGATTACTGAGGGTGCTACAAGGCGCCTAGGACATTTTTTATAGTTCATCCTAACGATAAAAATTTTAAAAACGGACGGTGTATACTGGCAAAAGTTTGGAGAAGCCCAACAAAGAGAACCTCATTGCAGGGCCCTTTAGTGCAAGTGTGACCTGAGAAAGAATAACTTCTGAACTGTAATAGTTTCTCAAGTGCAAGGCGCTACTAACCACATGTGCAATATCCCTCCTAGCTGTCTTCTGGAATTGTCTTCCACTTGTAGCCAGTCTCTTCAATTGTTCACTGCTGAGGCCTATGATTATCCGATGATGTAAAAATAGAGATGTTAGATCAAATTAAGGCCGGGCTGGACAAGTTTTGAGCTATAAATTCGGATAGAAGACGGGCAGGCTGTCAATCACAAATATCATCCTAGTTGGATTCTAGCTGTCTAACTGCAAACTTGGACACATATTGGGTTAACATCAATCTATGGATCATCACCAGTAAGTTCAGTACCTAACACTTAAAAAATCTGATCCGATGTAAGGCATCACAAAAATGACTCCTAGTGTTCAACAGTCCGGGTACTAGTAACTACCAGGAGTATGGAATTCGTATAGAAATTTAAGTTGGACAAGAGAAGCAGAAGTAGTAGTTGATGAGGAAGCGCAGAACTGACCAACATGTGGAAGTCCATCCAGAATGGCTATGGTGGCGGGAACAGCTCCATTCTCCCTGACGATGGCCTCCACCTCCACGGCGGTCTGGAGATTCTTCGGGTAGGGCATACCTGGATGAGGCGGCGTCAAGCGGTTCGGGGGTGCCCAGTCAATTCAGTATGTGCTCATGCGAAATCATATGGAAGCTCCAGCGTCGTGCCGCAGGGGGTGGGGGCACAACGGAAACCGGCAAGGCAGGAGCAAAACTCACCGTGACAGATGATTGTGGACTCGAGGGCTACCACCGCGCCGCCTCTCGCGAGGGCGGCCGCGACCTCCGGCGCCACCGCAACGCTCGTCGACATCTGCGGCTGCTGTGGTATGCAACCGGGACTGAGGGAGGAGAGGAACTCCACTGCCGCCGGCCACCGGAACTCCGGAACGGAGTGGTAGATTCCGCTTCCGCTGCTGGACGGCGGTTTCGAGGCTCCAAAGGCGCGATACTTGGCAGATCGGACGGTCCACGGGTACATGACACACGTGAAGCGATATTGACCTTCGGATCCAGGTCAAAGACCGCGCAGCCGCTACGTACGTACGGCGCGGGAATCCTCTGCCACCGCCCGGCCGTACGAGATGGGTCGCCGGTCGCGTGATCCGTGCGCTGCTGGTTCGGTGTTAAAGTCCCACAGGCTGCACACTCGCCACAACAATGATTTTATTTCATACTTCTTCCTTTTCGAATTACTTGATGCTGTTTATTTTAGTATTTAAGTCCCACACGAACCACATAGACTCCTTGGAAAACAATAGCATAGTAGTTCTGTCCCCATTTTGTTTTATTTGATACTCCTACCATTTTAAATTATTTGACGTTTAAACTCACCAACGTCCAATATTTCGAAACGGAGGGAGTGTGCTAGTTAGTTTAAAATTAAATTAAGTCAAATAAAACTTTAGATGGCTCGAGTATTAAGTTGATGTTGCAGCGCCGTTTGAAAAAATAGGAAATTTTAGATGGCGGGTCTTTCTTTCTTAAACGGAACTCGGGACCTTGATTAGTTTACTAGTGTTGATATTATACGATTGTAAGTGTGATGTGGTGGACAATACACAACAAAATAGAGGTTGTTTTTCCTTTTAGTTTCTTAAGCACTTGGGTTGATTTCCAATCATAACTACTGCTCAATGACACAAGCAGAGGGTGAAGTTTTTTTTTTCATAACTTTTTAGAGAAATATGCTTTCACGTCTTTAAATTGTTGACATTATGATAAAAAATCTAGTTCAAGAATGAACTAGAGACATTGTTCTAACAACAACAACTTGAAAACAAAACAAGTACACATACAAATCAATCACACAAGGAATTTATAGCCGTGTAACGAAGATCGACGATGGCATGAAAAGAGGAGGCGAACACACTTTTAATAGACACAACATTAAAGTTCATTAGTAACATTTAGAAAGAAAAATCAAACGATGAGGATGAGCTGAACGTCGTCGGCAGAAACAAACAAGTCTGGCATACGTAGGCAACAACATGTCAGCGCAAACGTAAGCCAGGCCGAGGCTCGTTTGGAGCAATATGTGAATTAGGAAGGCGTGGAGGGGGCTGCGTGCATTTTGGCGCCCAACGATCGCGTGGTTTGGCCGCAACCCTTCCCTTCCCCTGTTCGCCCCCCCCCCGCGTCGCGCCCTTAAACCCCCCGAAAATCCAAAATAAAAATTCCCCCTCCCTCCCTCCCTCCCTCCCTCGATTCCAACCAATCCCGCTGCTTCTAGGGTTCCGGCTTCCCGAACCCCTTTCCCAGTTCCCGCCGATCCCTCCAGAAGCTTCCGCCCCTGCTCACTCCGCCACGCCGCCGCCGCCATGGCGGACAAGCTCAGGGATCTGAGCCAGCCCATAGACGTGCCGCTGCTCGACGCCACCGTCGCCGCCTTCTACGGCACCGGATCTAAGGAGCAGGTATTCTCTTTCTCTGCCCACTGCCGGATCGCTTGGTCGCCTCCGGCAAAGGCGTAGGGTTTACCCGCTTTTCGCTCGGGCTTACGGCCTCCAGCCAGGGTCGGTCTACTCGAGTCGAGTTTTCAACCTTAGCGCTAAATGCTAATATTGACTCTCGCTCTGCCAAGCTAGGATGCCTTAACCGCCTATTAGGCTTTCTTCCCCAGTCATAAGGTGTACTAGGGTTTTCTTAATAATGATGAATACTTGCGAAATGGGCCCTCCTTGGTTGCTGCTTCTACAAGTGTTGGGGGGTTACGGTTCTAATTCTGTGCAGATCCTCTGGTTACAAGTTTACGCCTAGGTGCTCTGAACTGCTAAACGCTGCCCAAAATAGAAACGTTTATGTTTTTGTTCCCTTCACCAGGCGACTTATAGCAATGCCCCCGTACCTTTATTACCGATTAAAAAATGTCAACTAACCGTGTCCGCCGCTTTCCTTTTCATTTCAGAGGAATGCCGCTGACCAGATACTGCGCGACCTACAAAATAATCCAGACATGTGGCTGCAGGTGGTCCACATTCTCCAGAATTCTCAGAACTTGAACACCAAGTTCTTCGCCCTGCAAGTAAGCTTCTCCTGCACTCAGGTTTTTGTCTCTGTGCATGCTTGGATAGCTTGCAACTGAAGAAATACATAGGCCATCCGCTCCAGGCTCATAGTTTCCAGCACTACATGCGTTTCGTATTTCCAGCATAGCCGTTACCTGTTGACTTGCTTTTATGGTAATTTCAAGACAAGCTCATTTAATGTTCTCTTTCCAAATGCTTACCCAGATTTACGTGGCATAGTTTTGAACAATACCAAAGTTTAGCATACCTGAACATATGTGGCCACACTAGTTGGGAAGCTGATATGGTTATACTCCCTCCAAATTTTTCTGTACCTAGATAAGAAATGACATAGCCGGTCCCAAGCCCGGGTAAAGGAGGAGGGGGTTGTGATAGGCTTGGCGAGCCAACAACTACACTTAGCCATTCTCATGGAAATGAAACCCAATAAAAATTCGTTGGGGCGTAACCCTCTTAGCGACGCGCCATATCGGAACCCGGGTATGGTGTTAAGTGGGCAAGGGCCGGGTCGCCACTGCCTTAGTGGCGCTCCATATCGGAACCCGGATATGGTGTTAAATGAGCAAGGGCCGGATCACCACCACCTTAGTGGTGCGCTACATCATCGCCCGGATGTAGTGATAAGTGAGCAAGGGTCTTTGCATCTTACTCGACGGGTGCAAAGTGTAAGGAAGCTAGCCGAGGAACATAGATTTCGGGTGGGTAGTTGGAATGTAGGATCCTTGACGGGGAAGCTACGTGAGTTAGTAGATGTTGCCATTAGGAGACGAGTAAATATCCTTTGTGTACAAGAGACTAGATGGGCGGGTCAAAAGGCGAGAGAAGTCGAGAATACCGGTTTCAAGCTTTGGTATTCTGGTTCGGCTGGGACTAGGAATGGCCTAGGTGTTCTAATAGATAAGAGTCTTAAAGATGGAGTAGTGGATGTTCGAAGACGAGGGGATAGGATCATCTTAGTCAAGATAGTAATTGGGGATATTGTCTTGAACGTCATTAGTGCTTATGCCCCACAAGTTGGGCTCAACATGAGTGCTAAGAGGCAATTTTGGGAGGACTTGGAGGATATGGTTAGTAGTGTACCGATAACTGAGAAACTCCTCATAGGGGGAGATCTCAATGATCATGTGAGTGCAACTAAGCTAGGATTTGAGGGAGTACATGGAGGTTTTGGATGTGGCGATAGAAATCAAGAGGGTAAGGACATCCTAGACTTTGCCGTAGCTTATGATCTGTTGATAGCTAACACCCTCTTTAGGAAGAGGCAATCTCACCTAGTGACCTTTAGTAGTGCCCAACACTCTAGCCAGATTGACTTTGTCCTCACTAGGAGAAAGGATAGACGGGAGTGTCTAGATTGTAAGGTGATCCCGGGGGAGTGTGCTGTGACACAACATAAGCTTGTGGTAGCTGACTTTTGCTTCCATACATGTTCTTTGCGGGACAAAGGTGTCAAAATCACAAGAACAAAGTGGTGGAAGTTGAAGGGAGAATCACAAGAATCCTTTAAAAATAGGGTGATCACAGAAGGACCCTGGGCAGAAAATGGAGATGCAGATAGTATGTGGATGAAGATGGCAACTTGCATTAGGAAGGTAGCTAGTGAGGTGTTCGGTGTGACAAAGGGAAAGAAACTTGTAGATAAAGACACTTGGTGGTGGAATGAGGATGTACAAAAGGTCATTAAGGAGAAGGAGTGTTACAAGAGTTGGCATAATGATAGAAGCGCAGACAACATGCTTAATTACAAAGAGGCTAAGAAGAATGTAAGGTGGGTTGTGAGTAAGGCAAGAGGACAGGCCTATGATAAGTTATATGAGAGACTAGAGACAAAAGAAGGTGAAAATGACATATACAAGGTAGCAAAAATCCGCGAGAGAAAGATGAGGGATCTCAATCAAGTTAAATGCATCAAAAATGAGACTAACCACATTCTAGTGAAGGATGAAGAGATTAAGAATAGATGGCGTGATTACTTTAATGGGCTATTCAATGATGGGAATGGAAGCACTATGGTTGAGTTGGATGACTCCTTTGATGACTCCAACAGGCGGTTCGTGCGGAGGATACAAGAGTTTGAGGTTAAGGAGGCCTTAAAAAGGATGAAAGGTGGAAAGGCCCTCGGCCCTGACGATGTCCCTATTGAGGTGTGGAGATGTCTTGGGGACGTGGCAATAGTATGGCTCACAAAGCTATTCAACCACATTTTTCGGTCAAACAAGATGCCTGAAGAATGGAGGAAAAGTATATTAGTACCTATTTTCAAAAATAAAGGAGATATTCAAAGTTGTACTAATTATCGAGGTATTAAGCTTATGAGTCATACTATGAAACTTTGGGAGAGAGTGATTGAACACTGCTTGAGGAAAGTGACCAATGTCACTAAAAACCAGTTTGGTTTTATGCCTGTGAGGTCTACAATGGAGGCGATTTTCTTGCTTCGTCAGCTTATGGAGAGATATAGGGAGCAGAAGAAGGACTTGCATATGGTGTTCATCGACTTGGAGAAGGCGTACGACAAGATACCAAGGTCGGTCATGTGGTGGGCACTAGAGAAACATAAAGTGCCAACAAAGTACATTACCCTTATCAAGGATATGTACAATAATGTTAGGACAAGTGTGCGCGTAAGTGATAGTGAGACTGATGCATTTCCTATCACGGTAGGACTACATCAAGGATCAGCTTTGAGCCCATACATCTTTTCCTTGGTGATGGATGAGGTGTCGAAGGATATACAAGGGGATATCCCTTGGTGCATGCTCTTTGCTGATGATGTAGTGCTGGTAGATGAAACTAGAGATGGTGTTGATAAGAAATTAGAGTTATGGAGACAAACCTTAAAGTCCAAGGGGTTTAGACTTAGTAGGACAAAAACCGAGTATATGAGGTGTGACTTTAGTGGTGTTGGTCGTGACGAGGAAAATGTTAGTCTACAAGGACAAATAGTACCTAGAAGGGACTCTTTCCGATACTTAGGATCAATATTAGAAAGCAATGACGATATTGATGAGGATGTTTGCCACAGGATCAAGGTAGGGTGGATGAAATGGCGACAAGACTCTGGAATCCTATGTGATAGGAAAATCCCACAAAAGCTAAAAGGGAAGTTCTATAGGACGGTGATCAGACCCGCGATGCTCTATGGGGCGGAATGTTGGCCAACTAAACGGCAACATGTCCAACAAATGAGTGTCGCAGAGATGCGCATGCTACGGTGGATGTGCGGGCACACGAGAAGAGACCGAATAAGGAATGAGGCGATTCGTGATAAGGTAGGGGTGGCGCCGATTGAAGAGAAGTTAGTCCAACATCGATTTAGGTGGTTTGTACATATCCAACGGAGACCTCCAGAAGCACCGGTTAACAGTGGGATTTTAAGAGGTAGAGAAAATATTAGGAGGGGTAGAGGACGACCAAGGTTGACCTGGGAGGAGGTGGTAAAACGAGATTTGAGAGATTGGAATGTATCCAGAGACTTAGCTCATGATAGGACCGCATGGAAAGTAGCAATTCATGTGACAAAATCTTAGTCTTGTTTTTTTCCTTTTTCTTTTTTCTTTTTTCTTTTCTCTTTTTCTTTTTTTTCTTCTTCTTTTTTTCTTTTTTTTCTTTTTTCCTTGTTCTTATATCTCTTCCTCTCTTTTACTTCATTGATATTGGGTTTCATGTCTAGCCGACCCCAACAGTCACTCACATGCATGCAACCTGTGCATCTGAAGCTGGTCTGTTTAATCTGTTGCACATGCCCACATTGTTGCAAACATCAATGTAGGTGCTTGAAAGTGTTATCAAGTACAGGTGGAACGCATTGCCTGTTGAACAGCGTGACGGGATTAAAAACTACATATCTGATGTTATTGTGCAGGCAAGAGCTACTATCTGTGTTTTCTATGGACACTATTAATGCTCTTTTTCCCATGATAAATCTTATTATGTGACCCTACAAGATTCTTTATATAACTTTTCCTTTTTGTACTATTAACAGCTATCCAGCAATGAGGTTTCCTTCCGGCAAGAGAGGCTTTATGTTAATAAACTGAATATTATATTAGTGCAGGTAAGCTGTACATTTAGGCTGTTTTTTTAATCTCCTACATGCCCTACGCTTGGTAATCTGACTTGTGACCTGAATTTTACCCCCCCCTCAAAAAAAAAGACTGAAAAAGTCCACGGTGCTTTGTGTTTTGTTTGTTGTCTTTTTCTCTCTCACAGTGTATACCTTTTATAGGTCCTGAAACACGAGTGGCCTGCTAGGTGGTCATCCTTCGTTCCTGATCTTGTTGCAGCTGCAAAGAGTAGTGAAACAATTTGTGAAAATTGCATGGCAATATTGAAGGCAAGTTGTTGTATTCTCTGCTCTCCATCTTATGAATCGGGACAGTTATTGACTATCCAACGACGTGCAGCTTCTAAGTGAAGAAATTTTTGACTTTTCAAGAGGTGAAATGACACAGCAAAAGATTAAAGAACTTAAGTCTTCACTTAACAGGTTGGATGATGTTAACTTGCATCTTTTCCAGTTGCACACTGGAGCCCCTTCATAAATAAACACTCATTCAGCCATACTGACTACTTGATATAGGAATATTTTTTGTGTTAATACCTATTTCTGTTTGTTTTTGGGCAGCGAGTTTCGGCTCATTCATGAGCTATGTTTATATGTCCTATCAGCAACACAACGACCTGAGCTCATCCGTGCTACATTAGCAACACTTCATGCTTTCTTATCATGGATCCCTGTTGGATTTATCTTTGAGTCACCGTTGGTATGTGGTTGATTGCTGTACCTTTGAAATATCTCATCTCACCATCTATGAAAAAGCTGGGGCTAATGTTTCTCTTTCCTTTTTCCATTTTGTTTTAGCTGGAGACATTGTTGAAATTCTTCCCTGTGGCTGCATATCGGAATCTCACAATTCAGTGCCTAACGGAGGTAAAAATAATATAGTACCTGTTGTGCCGACTTAACCAATGTTCATAATTTCAGTGTGGGCAAGGGGAAGATAAATGTTTATCAACTGTTCTGTGCTTAGTATAATACTCCCTCCGAATTTTATATCTTTCGTTTGTTAGTTCAGTTCAATTTTGAACTAACCAACACCATATCATATATTAAAGTATTGGAGGGAGTAATATATAACATGGATTTGATATCTTGTACGGAGTAAATTTCTTTGCTGGTTAGGTTATTCCCTTTTCTGATATGTGGAGCTACTTTGCAGGTTGCTGCTCTTCAGTTTGGTGACTTCTACAATGTGCAATACGTGAAAATGTATACAATTTTCATGATGCAGTTGCAGGTAAAATGATGAATTTCAAATAGCTACACTCTTCCTTCTCTGTAAGTAATATATTTGTCTACAAATTTTAATGTTTCTATCTCTTGTTTGTAGAATATTCTTCCACCTGAAACTATCCCAGACGCCTATGCTAATGGTTCTAGCGAAGAGCAGGTGCACATGATCTATTAGCTGATGATGGTCATTTTTCTGTTTTGGTTTGTATTGCTGCGATTAATTTACACTCTATATTACTTGTTACAGGCTTTTATACAAAATCTTGCGCTGTTCTTCACATCTTTTTTTAAGGTATAGACTCTGGCATCCTGGTTTTTTGGAGTAATTAACATCTTTCATTTTGATGCATGAGATGCTGTAATTAACATGGCATATTTGTTATTACAATTATCACCTTTCTTTTCCTTGTCATTTTAACTAGAAAAAGGGAAATGCTAATGTCCAATTTCTCTGATCATTTCCTTTTACAATACGAATGCAGAATCATATGCGCGTACTGGAAATAACTCCAGAAAATAGAATCCCTTTGCTTATGGGCCTTGAGTACCTTATTGGGATTTCATATGTCGACGACACAGAGGTTTTCAAGGTAGGATTGCTAAACTATATTCATTATTAAAACCATGGTGAAAGGTCACTGTATGATATCGTGTTTTTAAAGGTATGCCTTTCATTTTTGGAACTTTTCAGGTCTGTTTGGATTACTGGAATGTGTTTGTCTTGGAGCTATTTGAAGCGCACAATCAAATGGAACCTGCAGCAGCTGTAAGCATGATGGGACTTCAGGTGTTTTTTTTCGTACTTTACTCAGAATCATTATCTGGAAATGATTTTGATGTCTTTGGTGTTATGTTACTGTTTCTTACTAGACATTCAAAATTTTCATGCTTGCTGCTTCATGTCATCGAAACTACACTTTTAGGCTCAGATGGTTCCTGGAATAGTTGATGGAACTGGTACATCTGTTCAACAAAGGAGACAGGTTTACTCGAGTTCACTCTCAAAACTTAGAATGTTGATGATATGTCGGATGGCAAAGCCTGAGGAAGTATTGATTGTTGAAGATGAAAATGGCAATATTGTACGAGAGACAATGAAAGACAATGATGTTCTTGTCCAGTATAAAGTTAGTCACGAATACCTAACTCAATTCTTGCCTCTCTCCCTCCGTCCATCCCTCTCTCAGCCTGTGCATCAACAGCTCTGTAAGCTTCTAACTGATGTGAATTATATTTTCCATTATGATAACAGATCATGAGGGAAACATTGATCTATTTGTCCCATCTTGATCATGAGGATACAGAGCAACAGGTATTCCATACCCACAGTGTTATGTTTAAGAATAATGACTAGTATCTGCTTATGTGAAGCTTGTCCACAGTATATGATATTGTATGTTGAGATGGCATATGCTTTGCCTGGAAAAAGAGTGGAGTTGTTTACAGATAAATTCAAATGTTGCTTGCGATGTTTACATTGCAGTTGTTGTTTTGTTTTTCATATTGAAATTCTGATCCAGTGTATATATAGAGGCATTGCAGATGCTTTCCTCGTTTGATATTTGCTTTATCTGAAACCAGCACATAAGGTTTAACTTCTTGTGAAATGACAGATGTTAAAGAAACTACACAAGCAGTTAAATGGAGAAGACTGGAGTTGGAATAACCTCAATACCCTCTGCTGGGCTATTGGGTCAATATCAGGTTCAATGGTAGAGGAGCAGGTTTGTACACTGCTGTTCTGACCTTTGTGATGACCTCTGGCAAATGTAGAATCAACGCTTCAGTAATATTTCCGTTGTTCTGGAACTCTGAATTGTTCACGTGGACTCGTGCAGGAAAATAGGTTCTTGGTTATGGTTATTCGCGATTTGCTAAATCTCTGTGAAATCACTAAAGGAAAAGATAATAAAGCTGTCATTGCAAGTAACATCATGTAAGCTATCTTTTCCTTGGGGTATCACATGTACATAATAACATAGCAAAATATGGCTTAGCTGATTTGTTACTTTATTGTTAGGTACGTTGTTGGTCAGTATCCAAGATTCCTCAGGGCTCATTGGAAGTTCTTAAAAACTGTGGTCAACAAATTGTTTGAGTTCATGCATGAGATGCATCCTGGAGTTCAGGTCAGTGGTGCCTTAGCTTTCTCGGGATCGGCAAAAAAGATTTTTTCCATCCATGTGGTTGGACTGTCGTAACTCATTCTTGTGCTTCTGTTTGCATATTTAGTATAACTGGTGGTTGATGCCTCTGTCTGTTAGCGTATATGTATTAGGGTTAGAGGGCATTTTGGTCATTAGCCAATAGTCTACTTGGCGCTCAAGCCTTGTACCCCTAATATGTACTCCTGATTCCCCATCAAGGAATTAATCCAATTATTATCCTTCTCACACTCTCATTCTTTACATGATTATTTATAATGCCTCCATCAACTGTGCACACTTATGTCAATACCATGTGTGACGCATACTATGCATGGCTGGCTGCAGGATATGGCATGTGACACTTTCTTGAAGATTGTCCAAAAATGCAAGCGCAAGTTTGTGACACAACAGGTAAATCCAAAAATTATCTTTAATATCTATATGGTAAAGATAAGTTGGTGGTTTTCCCAACTTTTTTTGTCTAAAATGCTGATAAGATTGGTTTAAGTTTGTTTGCGAGTCTTAAATTCTATGCTTCTGTCAATTTCTTACTCTGGTTTTAATTGATGTCACTTGAACACCTTTTTTAATTCAAAAATAAACTATTGTTGTCCTAATGTCGTCAAATTAAAAATGGATGGTGTACATAGATCTGTGCCCTGTTCTGATTTTTGCATTTTTTCCAGGTGGGCGAGAATGAACCATTTGTTTCTGAACTCCTTACGAACCTTGCTACAACAATTGCTGACTTGGAGCCACATCAGATTCATACGTTTTACGAATCTGTATGTTGAACAAAACGAAAAAAACTTGGTCCAACATATATTTTACGAATCAATAGTTTTTAACATCTTATGCACTCACTTCTCAGGTTGGCCAGATGATTCAAGCTGAATCTGATAATGCTAAGAGGGATGAATACCTCAAGAGATTGATGAGCCTTCCTAATCAGGTTCCATGTTTGTGGCATGTACTTTACTTTTGCACTCTGTA
Source organism: Neostapfia colusana (assembly GCA_030760725.1). NCBI lineage: Eukaryota > Viridiplantae > Streptophyta > Magnoliopsida > Poales > Poaceae > Neostapfia > Neostapfia colusana. The sequence continues at coordinate 369,643 of JASWHV010000013.1, forward strand.
TATATATTTAAAGTATAATTTTGACATGGTTACATTTTGTTTTTACGATTCTGTAGAAATGGGCTGAAATAATTGGACAGGCAAGCCAAAGTATTGATGTCCTGAAGAATCAAGATGTTATCAGATCAGTCCTCAACATCTTACAGGTATGAAGACCATGGCTGAATGAATCCATTTTACGTTTGTTGCTTTACTTGTTTGTTAACTATGGGAACCGACAACGCTGGACCGTCGCATGTTGTGTCTGACTAGGGTCTGCCTCTATCGGCTTATAAATTACTCTAGGAGAGGCGAATAAGTAATTTCTACAATGGTGATATAACATATTTGACTATGTTGGGCTTTTCTCTGTTGTTAAATCCCAACTTTTGAATGTATTGCTTTCAGGGTCTGGGAATAGTTTGGTAGCCCCCCTCACCATGTCCCTTACGAATAAGCGTGTAAGATGGCATGGCTGCTGATCTTTGCTGTGGTGATTTAAGAGTGCATGTACTTCTGGATAGGGTTGATAAACAATTACTACCTGCCTTGCTAGTCTTGCTAAGACCAGGAATCTCCTCAAAGTAATTTAGTGCGCCCATACCTTGTGTATATCATCAGTTTGTTGCTCACTAGTGGTAACCTGGCAACTGAATGCATAGTACTTATCAGTTTTACTTTGTTCGAGCATAGTGTGGAGGGTTTAATGTAGCTATTGCATGTAACATTATGTTTTGTGCCATTATCCATTATTTGTTTTTTAGCCTACCCCAACGTGCTTGGGATAAAGGCTTGGTTATTGTTGTTATGTGTTTTCACATCTTCACCTTTCATTTGTACTAAGTTGGAACACTGTTTTAGTTTAGGGTTTCCAAATTGGTTGCTTACATTATACTGTTCCTAGGACACCTAACATTATACTGTCGTCTGTGCTTTCAGACAAATACAAGTGTGGCCAGCTCCCTTGGTCCACACTTTTTCCCACAAATCTCCCTAATTTTCCTGGACATGTTGACAGTTTACAGGTATTTACATGTTTTCCATCTTTGACCGTAATTGTATTAATTGACATCTTCTGGAATTAAAATATTAGGCCTGGAAAGAGCACTGCTTTATGCCAATGCATTCTTGTTCAATGCACTCTACACTGAAGTAGGATAGGGGGTGTTATTACTTATTAGTATCTATGTGATACCCCTGCGCTTGCCAAGTCATTGATAATTATGATGCTAGCCCTTCCTGGTCATTCTGGATCAAATGTTTTTCTTGTCCAGTCCATCCTTAAATTTTCCAAAAGATGCTACTTTGCTATGTATTTACTTTGTGCCTTCACCATATTCCTGTTCTAGTAGCACTGCTGCTTTCATTTCCTTTCTTTAGTGCTAATGGTTCACTAGCTAATGCATTCTTTATTTGTGAGTATCAGAATGTACAGCGAGCTTGTATCAAGTACAATTGCTGAAGGGGGCCCCTTTGCCTCAAGGACATCCTTTGTAAAACTCCTGAGGTTTGAAATATTTTTTTTACTTTCTTATTTTGTTTTCTTTTAAGGAGAGAATGATGTCTTAGCTTTATGGAAAGATAAGATATCATGGACGTGAGGATTGGTTGCTGTTTACACTTTACACACATCACATACCCACAATTGTTGCAAGGCCTGCTCCCAGTTCATATTGGTTAGCTTGCCTGTTAGCTTATACAAGATTAGACAAGGAAGTTGGAGCTAGGGATAAGCTTTTATGTGGTATGAGTTATTTTGCTTAAAAGGCATCAGAACAATGAGAAATGGTCACATGCTCTATCTCTTATTTTTAACAAAATTACCCAAGAAATGGCATCAATGCAAAACCACAGGCTTGAGGATCTCATCTTTGTTGTTTTATTATTTTTACTAAAATGCTAAATTAAAATATATGTATGACAGATCAGTGAAGAGGGAAACTCTGAAATTGATCGAGACATTTGTGGACAAAGCAGAAGATTTACCACATATGGGGAAGCAGTTTGTTCCTCCAATGATGGACCCTGTCCTTGGTGATTATGCTAGAAATGTGCCTGACGCAAGGGAATCTGAAGTTCTGTCACTATATGCGACAATCATTAACAAGTATGCCTGCACTCTGTTCATTCTGTGCTATGTAATTGCACCTGGCAAGTTAAAGAATCTGTTGATGTGATTGCCAGGGTTATTGTTTCTCAGTAAGTTTGTAGTTTGAATCAATTCTAATGGCTGGAAATTTTTGTGCAGGTACAAAAGTGAAATGCTTGAGGATGTGCCTCGTATATTTGAGGCTGTTTTTCAGTGCACTCTTGAGGTAGGTATACTGTTGCCGAGTTACTCTTTTTTTCTGAGTACATGTTAACATCTCAGCTAACTGTTTGTTTTGTCTTATCAGATGATTACTAAGAACTTTGAGGATTACCCTGAGCACCGTCTCAAATTTTTTTCTCTACTTCGTGCCATTGGCACCCACTGCTTCCAAGCACTAATTCAGCTTTCAAGTCCGGTTAGTAGTAACTTCTTTCGTTTGCCTTATTTTTGTGGATTATTGATTTGAGAGACGGTAACTTGGAATTCTTCTGTTTTATCTGATCATTATTGGACGATCTGTTTCAGCAATTGAAGCTTGTGATAGATTCAATTAATTGGGCGTTTAGACATACTGAGAGAAATATCGCCGAGACTGGCCTTAGCCTTTTGTTGGAAATTTTGAAGAACTTTCAGGTAGAAAAATGTTCTGTCCATTGTTGTTAGCTTATAGATATGTGGAAGCTTGCTATCGGATATGACTTTTTTGCAGGCTTCAGGGTTCCAGAATCAATTCTACAAAACCTACTTTTTGACAATCGAGCAAGAGATTTTTGCTGTTCTCACAGACACATTCCACAAGCCTGGTTTTAAGCTTCATGTGTTGGTACTGCAGCACTTGTTTTGTGTGGTATGTTTATATTCATTTTTTTCTGTTCTCTATTATTTGCATGTTTTCATCGACTTATTTGATTTTTGCTAAAATGTAGGTTGATGGTCTAACCGAACCTCTCTGGGATGCCTCCTCAGTACCATATCAATACACCGACAATGCTATGTTTGTTCGAGATTACACTATTAAACTTCTGGGGACATCGTTTCCTAACATGATGACAGCTGAGGTGCTAATGTAGCTACAGTACCTTGGTTGCGCCATCGGCCATCACAAATCCTAACACGTTTATGTGCACAGGTGACCAAGTTTGTTGATGGCCTCCTCAGTTCAAGACATGACCTTCCAAGCTTCAAGAACCATATACGAGACTTCCTGGTGCAGTCAAAGGAGTTCTCAGCTCAGGTGCCTCCCCCTATTTCCCTTGCTATTTGCATTACCTGATAAATATTTGTTCCAGGCAAACCAGAAGAGATAAATGGAGGTCACTGGGCATTCGTGAAGAATATTGCACCTGTTGCTTTGTTTTCAGTTAAGTTGATGCCACCTGTCCTCTGATTAATACTTTTGCTGTGGCTTCTTTTGTGCTTTCAGGATAACAAGGATCTATACGCTGAAGAGGCTGCTGCCCAAAGAGAACGGGAACGCCAACGGATGCTTGCCATCCCTGGGCTCATAGCCCCTAGTGAATTGCAGGATGAGATGGTAGATTCATAGTGCCTTGTTGATTCAGCTATTCTAATCCAGTTTCCTTTTTCTCGATGCGGCCTCCTGGAGCCCTCAAAATCCAAGTACCCAAGTTTTCTTCCAGGGTGGTGAAAGAAGGTGCCTTCTGTAATTTTATTTTTGGTTAGCTCCAGTTGATGCTGATTTGAAGATTTCTAGTAGTAGACCGGGCGGGAAAGGACGAGTCAGTTTTGCGGCAGGAGCTTCTGTTCCGGACTGCTACTGGCATTCAGTAGTCGTGTTGTCTGTTTGATACTCCCTCGGTTGTAAAATAAATGACGTGTAGGACAGCTAATTTAGTTCAAATTGAACTATATTTTTTGTCATAAACGTCATTTATTTCAGAACATAGGGAGTATGTTAGAGGCAAGCTCTTGTGGGCAGCGGTGGTGTATATTGCCAACATTGGTGTGTGTGCATGGTCCATCATTATAGTATGATCGTTGTAGAAGATTGTATGCTTATTTAGTTTAGTTTACAGATGGATCGGATTGTGTACCTGGGATCTTTATATATATATGATGATGATGACGACTTTTGGTTTTCAGTTAGCTTTGGTGGCATCATAATAATCTGCGTCCATTGCTAGAAATACAGGCAGAATAACGTGTGTAGCTACAGGATCTTTTATGTATTACATCAGTCCATAGTTGTTGGGAGCTGCTGGCTACCGTGCCATGATGGTGGTCCCTGGGATCTCCCAGCTGAGCTTGAGGGAGGAGGCCGCGGAGACGATGATGATGTGGCGTGCGGCGGGGTAGACGAAGCCTTCCTTCACGGCCTTGTCGATGAAGGTGAGCAGCGAGCTGTCCACGTTGAGCTGAGCAGACCCGCCCCATGATGTGGCGTGCGGCGGGGCCCAGCCCAGGTAAGATTGGTAGCCCACGGACCTCAAACAACCAAGGAGAAGAAGAAACCAAGTCCACCACGCAGCAGTAGCAGCACCCCGCAGCAGCAATGGAGCGCGGCGGCGATGGCAGGGTGTCGGAGAAGCTGTGCCGGCGTTGCAAGGGGAGTTACGAGCCGTCGGCCAACACGCCGGGATCCTGCAGGTTCCACCCTTCCTTCTTCGTCTGCCGACGCCATGACGACCAGAAGAGGTACGCATCTACTCTCTCTTTCTCTCCTCACTTGGGATCGAGCGATCGCTCCCTTCCTTCCATGGCTGCAAAATTCTCAACTCCGATCCAACGAATCCAAAGGTACTACGAGCTCCGCGACGGCGACCCGCCCTACGCCGCCAAGTTCTACGACTGCTGCGGCGCCGAGGACCCCGACGCTCCCGGATGCACCACCGACTTCCACCGCTCCTACGACGACTAGATCGGCTTTTGTCAGTCACCTCACGCTTCCCATCAACCGTCGTTACTTGCCTTGCTCTGCTTCGCTCTGCCTCTGTAAATAACTGTAGTCACTGCATCCACCACCATCTATCTACTCTACTGTAGTACTGTACTTTCAGTAATAATAATAATAATGCAAATAAAGTTCTAAACCAGTGGTTGCCTTGATTGAATCAAGAGCAACCTATTCAACCCCAAGTTGGAATTAATCCCGTTGCTGGGACTTGGAGATCATCTACACCTGCTCTTGCACATAACGATGATGATTTCATAATGATCTCATCACGCTCCATCCATCTGTGTGCTTCAGCAGCTGAATTGAATGATAACCATGATTGCCATGTGCACAAACATATACGGTCTCTGCCCGACATGATTGAACCGCTTACTTATTTGCTTACAATTTCTGGACTAGCTTTAGCAGCAGCGAGCACTGCTAACCAGGAAATGTGTGGTGATACTGCTGCTTGTCAAAAGAAAAAGGTGCTCCGATCCTCTTTCAGGTTGTGGGAGGGCTACCTTGATGTGGATCGTGCTGCCGGCCGGCCACTGTCTCGTGTATGCCTATCCCAAATCCAGGTGCTTTGCCTGGACATTTTGAAATACAATTCATCATCACAAGAAAGTTAAGTGCTGCTGAAGAGTTGCTTACTTCACCTACATGGTGTGATGGAAGATATTGGTGTTTGTCCTCAATCTTTCCCTTTTTCTTAGTACATGTTGCGTTTTGAATTATTTGATGCTTTCGAGACGGAGGGAGTAGTAATCAGCACTTTTCAGAAATCAGAAGTCCAACAGAGTTGAATGGTGAAAGGTAACAGAACGAGACAGCTAGTAACAAGTCAAGGAGGCTTATTAGGACAGTAAAGAGTACTGCTCCCAACATCTGCCTGAAAAGTTGCAGTTTCAGAGGGTATCAACCTCCTTTTTTTTTATTAGTGCCTTCTTTTGAGGAGAGGACCATATTCACATCCACCTCGGTGTTCTAATAAGCTGCATGCTGTGGGAGGCGTACCGTACCGGTTAGGGTTAGGTTTTCTAGGAAACTCCGTCCGTCGATCGGCACACACAATGCTACTACTGCAGACGGAATCCAAAGCACTAATAGTTCTCGATCCCCCTAATCACCATGTCAGATGCTAGTCCATCTCATGCTTGGTACACCTGACTGACGCCTTGAGCGTCGGGTCCGGGCTTATCTGCTCATCTCTGTAGCACGCATGGCGTATGTAGGCTGCTGTTTCATCTTGTCTGGCTGTATGTCGCAAACCTGACGTGTGCAGGTTGGTTGTGCGGCCTGTGTGCTACTTCCACTAGTAGTAGCAGGTAGCAGCAGCAGAGTGTAGTAGTACTCCTTACAACAGTTGGTAGAAAATAGCAGATATGGTTGCTTATTCTTGCTGCTGCCAAGTAGTAGTACTCCTTACAACAGTTGGTACGACATGAACAGGATCATTGACAGGATTGCTTTAATCGATCCAGAAAAAGAAGGCAGGGCACAGATGAATGAATCGGGTGAATTTATCTACCCCCAGAGAGGCAGAGAATAGAGGACGTGAGAGTGAGACGACGGATCAGATCAGAGTCAGAAGCGCGTGGCTGATAAGTAGGCCTTGGCTAGCATCTTGCCGAGCAGCACTTGCGCTGGCGTGGTAAGGTGCGTGTAGTCGTTGGCGACGGGCAGGCCCTTGGCGTCGACGTACTTGACGTTGGGGAGCCTGACCGCTTTCTGAGCCTGCCTGACGAGGTCGATGAACTTGCCCTGCCCGGTGGCGAGCCCGACCTGGATGACGAGGAGGTTGGGCATGGCGAGGTCTCGTCGGACGTCTCGGACGAACGCCTCCATGCGCGAGGCGTATGCCAGCGCGTCCTGCCGGCTGATGGTGTCGGCCTCCCCCTGGTACCAGAGCAGCGCCGCCAGCTCGCTCCTGTTGGTCCCTTGGGCGAGCGCCGCCCTGGTGCGCGCGAGCATCCGCTGGTAGAGCCGGGTGCCGCGCGACCAGTCGGTAATGGGCGTGGCTCCCTGCGCGCAGGGGACGAGGCCGACGAGGGTGGCGGCGCCGGCGTGGGCGTGGAGGACGGCGTGGGCGAAGGACATGCCGGGCCCGACGCCGAGGACGTTGTGGAGGTCGATGCCGGCGTGGAGCGGCTCCCGCGCCTCCTCCCAGCGTAGCGCGGGGCTGAGGCGGAGGATGCGCGGCGAGGGCGCGCACTGCGGAGGCACGACGCCGTCCCAGGCGCCGGTGGTGGCGCCGCCGCGGCCGCCCATGTTGGACTGACCCGCCAGGATGAACACCAGCGTGGTCCCGGTCGTCGCATTGTCGCTGCTGTTACTGCTGGTACTGCTGGCGGCGACGACGAGCAGGAGGAGCAGCAGTACTAGTACTACTGATGGCTGCGTTGGCCGGAGGAGCATTGCCATCAACAACACCATGGTTTGCTTCGCTAGGCTAGCTGGAGGGGAGGGGAGGGGAGGGGAGGGGATTGGACGGAGATCCAGTAGCGGTGCAGTAGTGGGTGATGACATAAATACAGTAGAGAAGCGACCAACTGGTAGGGCCACAAGGTAGAAGAAGAAGAAGAAGAGTCATCAATGGTGGTTTGAAGAGGGGCGAGCGGCGATTGGCTTTGGCTTGGCAGCCCAATCACACACACACTCTCCCTCTCTCTCTCTCGCAGTCCGTGACGTGAGTAGGCTTTCTTTTCCCTTTCTTTTCTTTTGTTTTCTTTTAAGAGAGAGAGAAAGGCAAGGCCGTCCGGCCCATTCTAGGAAGAACACAAACGGGCCGGCCTGCTGGGCCTTCACTTGAGTTGCAGATCCACCAGTCACTCACTTACTCACGCACTCACTGACAGAGACGAGGACCCACAGGGTTGACCTCGGTCGGTCGCCCGGCCCTTCTTCTTCTTCCTCCTCCCTCTCTCCCTCGACGAGACAAAACCTCACACGGAGATTCAAATCTCCCCTCTCAAACTCCAAAAAAAAAAGAAAAAAGAAAAATGCTGCTCCTCCTCGCCTACACCGTCCTCCTCCTGCGGCCCCCCGCCGTCCGCGCCGACCTGCCGCCCTCCAACAAGCTCGTCTTCATCCTTGCCGGCCAGTCCAACATGGCAGGCCGCGGCGGCGTCGTCGCCAACCGCTGGGACGGCGTCGTCCCCACCGACTGCGCCCCCTCCCCCTCCATCCTCCGCCTCACCCCGGACCTCCGCTGGGAGCAGGCGCACGAGCCGCTCCACGCCGGCATCGACGCCGCCAACCACGCCGTCGGGGTCGGACCCGGGATGCCCTTCGCCAACGCCCTCCTCCGCTCCGGCCGCGCCGCCGCGCCCGTCCTCGGCCTCGTGCCGTGCGCCGTCGGCGGGACGCGGATGGCGGAGTTGGGAAAGGGCACCCAGCTCTACGCCGACATGCTGCGACGGGCGCGCGTCGCCGTCGAGACCGGCGGACGCATCGGAGCCCTGCTCTGGTTCCAGGGGGAGAGCGACACCGTCAGGTGGTCCGACGCCAACGAGTACGGAAGGCGGATGACCATGCTCGTCAGACAGCTCCGCGCCGATCTCGGAATGCCGCACCTACTCGTCATCCAGGTCATTCATTCATTCCCCTTCTCAGAAGCAAAGCATCCACCCATCTCTATTTCTTCTTCTTCTTCTTCTTCCTTTTGATGAAGTGTGAGTAGTACGCACGAGAGAGTAGGTCGGAGCTGGTGGCTATACATTAATACTGTACGTAGTACGCAAGAGTCGCAAGTAGTACTAGACGTAGACTAGAAATGTACTAACATTCACAACACCTTACATTACATTTTTTATTTTTCCGTCACATACGACTACTGACCATAACAAGGTGTCTGTCATACATATGGAAACACTAGACAACATTGTATTTGTATATGCACAGGTGATCTACCTTGGCAAAATAACTCGGATGGAGCTACTACTTGCTATGCTTTCGATTGCTTGCACCACGCACCATGTGGTATTACCGGCTCGGCTGTACTGATTTCTGTTCCCTCTCTGTCTTTCCATGACACAGGTAGGACTAGCGTCAGGCCTAGGACAGTACACTGAAGTCGTGAGGGAAGCTCAGAAAGGGATAAAACTTCGGAACGTGAGATTTGTTGATGCGAAGGGGTTGCCCTTGCAAGATGGCCATCTGCATCTGAGCACCCAAGCTCAGGTCCAGCTTGGCCATATGCTGGCTCAATCCTATTTGAATTATGGTACATCCCAACTCTAGTTTCCTATGTAGTGAAATAATCAAGAAACTCTCATTTTTTTTGTTCCAGATTCCAGTCAAATTTCCTATTTAAACTCTTCATCGATTATTATATCTATTGTATTAGATTGGTATAGACATACCAAGTAATATCAGTACAATTTTTTCATGATGAATTGTACCCAGAAGCACCACTGTCTTTATGAAAAGTTATGTTCTTTTACTGTTGATTATGATACCATGGTAATCATTGCACACTGGAAAGACAGGCTATAGGCAATGGAAAGTAATCTAAATATAGAATGGAATCAGGAAATGTGTCGTTCAAGTAAAGTATTATGCATGATTGGCATCACTTTTATTTTGCTCCAGGAATTGGGGTCTATCATAGCTTGATGCTGTAGTATAAATCATTGTTGGGTTTGATTGAACCGATGTGATGAGCAATTGGATTTGAAAGGGGGTTAAGCTTAGATTTACATGCAACAGAAAAACGTGAACACTAGGTGAGTAGGTAAACTCTCCATTGCAAAAACGAGAGTTGAGCCATGTTCTGCCAAAGTATCTCTTCCTTAGAAGACCTTAGCTAGAGTCTGTTACAATTCCTTGTATGTTCAATCAAATTTAGCATAATATTTATTTCTTCTCCTTTTTCTTTTCTGGGGTGCTAGGACATGCACATTCTCTAACATCTAGACCACGATGGCTCCAAATCATTTTGGTATGCTGCTTCATTTTTTTTTTGAATGAGGCATGCACGTATTACATCAGTCCTGTTCCTGTACAAAACGGGTTCAAGCTGATCGAAGATAACCAAAGGACCTTCTGCACATAGTACCAATACAGGCATCTTATGCACCTAGAAGACTGATTGATTGTATCAGGGTCAGAGGTATACACAGAAATTGTTTACTAAAGAGGTGATATATGGAAGATTCATTATCCACGTTTCTTTTTTTCCAGGTTCTCTATAAATCTGACTAATGATAGCCTGTAAAGGAGCAGAGAGTACTCTGACAGTCGTAGACACTGTTAAATTGTTTGACTGCCCAAATTTCGAATTGGTTTCAGTATTATTTGTTTTTTTTTGCGAGGAATTGGTTTCAGTATTTGATACCTTATGCTGCAACATATCTTATAGATATATGCTACAAAAGGGTCTGACCAGCTTGAAATCTATGCACCACCATTTTCAGACATTTGTCATATTTTCGTTGTCTGGTTCAGATATCACAATTTATGCATTGCTTGTTAAAAATTAAGGCCGCCTTCTTGTTCTGGGCCTCCTAGCGGCGGCTTTATCCATGGTCACGGTTGGGCCCATGACCACTGAATGTGGCCACTGAAGCATGTCACTAACAATCAGATTGAGAGTATAGTTTTTTTTTTTCCTGGAGAAGGAAATAAGATACTCAATGTACGAAGTCGACCATCACAAATTCATTCGATCAGACAAAAGAGAAAGAGAGAGAGAGAGAGAGAGAGAGAGAGAGAGGAACATTTAAGAAAAAAAACGGAGCTTGAGCCAATCAGAAAAATGAGCACCTGTCGCTCACAAAGGCAAGCGTCTCTCTGGCATCTGGCTGTCGTGTGTTGTGATGAGCACCACAAGGAAAGCGTCCAGAAATCCGAGCAAGTCCCGCGCGAATGGGCTTCCTGCTTCCACACATCCCGATTTCCTATCTCTCTCTCTCCATCTCTCCTCCTGCTTGTTTCTTCTCCGGCCAAGTAGCTACCAGCTTGCCCAAGCATGGCGGCGTCCAAGGTGTTGCTATCGCCGCCGTCCCGCCTGCCCTCCCTTGGCTTCTCTTATTCCGCGGCCGCCTCCCGTCCCTGTGGATCCCGTGCCCTGCCTCCGCTACTACCCCTGCCCCGCAGCAGGGTGCTCCGCCGTCGCGCCCTGCCATGGCTCACCCTCCCACGCAGCAGGGTGCTCCGCCTTGGCGCAACCGAACAGCAAGGTCCATCACCTATCATCTGTTCGACCGCCTTCATCTCATTCTCTCTCTCTCTATCTATCTATCTATCTGTGTGTGTTGATTGTTGACTGTTGATGCTACCGATCCGGTTGACTAATTTGCAGGCCAGGTCCAGCAGAAAGATGAGGACGAGGTGCTCGACAGCAACGTCCTCCCCTACTGCAGCATCGACGGCAAGAAGCAGAAGAAGACGCTCGGAGAGATGGAGCAGGAGTTCCTCCGAGCCCTCCAGGTACGCACGCGACAACGAAGGACCATCTTTTCTCGTTGCGCCTTACACTTACGCTCACGCTCTACTCTACTCTACTCTACTCTTCTCCTGGATGGCTGGATCCACGTATGTGTATCAGTCCTTCTACTATGACCAGAAGGCCATCATGTCCAACGAGGAGTTTGATAACCTCAAGGAGGAGCTCATGTGGGAGGGGAGCAGTGTTGTCATGCTAAGTACGTACGACGTTTCCTTCGTCCACCATGCATTGCATTGTATACACTTGCCGCCTATAATAATCTCTTATGTGCTGTTTCCAGGCCCTGATGAGCAGAGGCTTCTGGAAGCTTCAATGGCCTACGCTGCTGGCAATCCCATCATGTCTGATGCCGAATTTGACGAGTTGAAACTCAAGCTAAAGGTCCTCCTCTCCTTCCAGCATCCTCTTCTGGATATTCAACAAACACACACCTAACATACATAGCTGATGAATGTTTCAAGCAATACTTTTTATTTTTTGAAAAGGGATGTTTCGAGCAATACTGTGTAAACACCACAAATAGCTGAATGTTCTAAGTGCAGTACACGAGTCACCTTTTCTGCTCTGATGACCATTTCTGCTGTGCTCGTTACCTCCTCTGCTTTGCTAGAAAGACGGGAGCGACATTGTGACGGAAGGTCCCAGATGCAGTCTAAGGACCCGTAAGGTAAATTAATTGCACTTTCGAATTCAATGAATATTTTTTTCTGATGGCTACTGCAGCTCGTTGGCATATGCGTACTTGTGTTTTTTAATGATACTCCCTCCGTTTCAAAATAAATGACGCCGATTAGTTTAGAATTAAACTAACGGACGTCATTTATTTTGAAACAGAGGAGTATGTTACAATAATTTTGAATGTGTATGATATATTGTACAGGTGTACAGTGACGTAACCGTTGATTACTTGAAGATGTTCCTGCTGAATGTTCCAGCCACTGTTGTTGCTCTTGGGCTGTGAGTTCATCCTCATCCTTGGATCCTCAGTCTACTTAAAAATTGCTATTGTTTGTACTTATTTGAATGATCAGGGTTTTTTTCTCTAACCGTAGTTAGTTGTGTTTATTTTCCCAATATTTGTGAATACCTAACAACTGTTTCTTTACATTTTTAGGTTCTTCTTCATTGACGAATTGACTGGCTTCGAGATCAATGTGTTCCAGGTCAGTATTCATCAATTTAAGCGCCTCCATCAACACAGCATCCTCAATGTCTTTTTTTTTTCTTCCTTTCCTTGAATCTGCAATGTCATAAACTTTGCATTATTCATTCCCGAACGTTGCAGCTGCCAGAACCTTTCGGATTCATCTTCACATGGTTTGCTGCTCTGCCTCTAATACTGTTCCTAGCACAGTCATTAACTAATGCCATAATCAAGGACTTTTTAATCCTGAAGGTATTTTCCACTCTCCTTATCCCTCGTAATTCAGATATTTATATTCAGGTGCAGATCAAATTGACAGTTTTCTGGATATCCAGGGGCCCTGTCCTAATTGTGGTACTGAAAACCTTTCCTTCTTTGGGACTATACTGTCAGTCTCCAGTGGTGGTACAACAAATAATGTGAAATGCGCAAAGTATGCTTCTTTATCATTATTAATTCAAGCTGCCTAAACCGAAGTCTAAGCTCTTAGGTGCATTTTTTCCAAGTACTCAAACTGCTGCAATGCTCTCTCTCTCTCTCTTTTATCAGTTGCGGTACGGAGTTGGTATATGACTCGAAATCTCGCCTGATCACACCTGCAGAACCGTCAGAAGCATAAGATGAAGGTATTTACGAGTTTGCGGGTTCAGTTCAGAAACGATCGACAGTGTTATTAAAATTTGACATGTTTTTTTTTTGCTAGGAACAAGGAGCTCCAGAGTCGGTCGATCCAGTGGGGAACAAGGAGGCTGCTAGCATAATAAGCTACATATTTCCTTCAGTTAAAGCTGGGCCTCTGAAGTGGGATCATTTGGAGCAGAGCAGGCTCAATTATTGGGGAATGTGTAAGCATCATGCATGGTATGGATGAATGGAAGAGTGTACTCTCGCTGTTCTGAAATAAATGATGTTTAGGATAAAAAATCTAGTTCAATTTAAACTAGATTAGTTGTTCTAAATATCATTTAATTAAAAACGGAGTGAGTACTATAGAAGAAGGGTCTATCTAGGTTGTGTCAGGTGCCTGTTGTACAGTGACTGGTGGGTAGTAGCTAGCAGAGGCCATTTGCACTCTGCTGTCGTACATGCGGGCACTCGTACGTAGATGCTTGTATGGCTGTCAGTCGTCGTCGGTCATGGAGCAGCACGTATTATTTATTTCATAATAAGTATCATTACTAAAATATACTCCCTCCGTTTCGTGTCAATTAATATGAAACAGAGGGAGTGTAACATGAATGGAGGTTGCAGCAGCAGCAGCAGTTGTAATAAGAGGCATTCATCCATCGAAAGCAACAATGTGCAACAAAAATCGCGCAACTTCCGGCAACAAGTTACTGAACGACCTGCCTGCAAAGTTTGGTAAAGGCTAGCTTTCGTACGTGTCCATGTGCTGCTTCGAACAAAACTGTCAACCAACGTCAAGTCGATTGATTTGGAGAGATCACGATCGGCCGGAGATAGCTAGAGTGATTATTACACTAGCTTGTTAGTACTGCGACCAGCAGGACCATAGATCTGAAACTCCTCATGCATGCATGTACTGATCCGGTAGCGGTAGGTGTAGGTACTGTCCTTGTCTGATCGATCGTGTCTCCCCAAGAAATAACTACGTACTGCAGTAACGCATTCGGAATCCAGATCCTGTACCGCTCAGTTGCCGGCCTCATCACAAATATTCCTGCGGAGAAAATATTCAGAGCCATGCATGCACAGACAGAACCCGTACGTGCCGATCATGCAGGATTCGTATCATATCTGCTGCTTACTATACCGTTGGTTTGTTTTGGTACTGTACTGTGGCATATATTTGCAGGGTGGCAGGCCGGGTGGTTGATGAGGTATGCAGATCCTGCTACACTACAGGTAGAAGAAGCAAGCATACGTCGTACCACCACCACACATGAGCTAGCTTAATCTGCACGATATGGTGATGCTAGCTAGCTTGCATGCAGTTGCCGCGTGAATGCCAGGCATGTTTGTTTCCCCCCTTAGCTTGCTGCAGCTGCAGAGGCATATGTTGTCCGGCTCTTTTGACGCCGGCCGTAACTAGCTAGCTAGCTAGACTATTCTTCGATCCATGCATGCATGGTCCGGTCGCTCGCTCATCGTCATCGAGAGAGAATATGATGTATGCTTGCTGACAGGTGCCGATCGGCTACGTACCAGCAGCTGAGGTCGATCTCAACGATCTTCCAAGAACCGATAATCCAGAGGAACATGCATGCATGAGAGCTCGATCGACACGTACGTCCAAGCTAGACGATCATATCTTGTTGCGCGTCGATCGTCATGCACGTTTTTCATCTGTCGTCCTAGCTAGTCGATTTGTTAGTTGGCAACTCATATATTCTCTGCTGGGGAAGCTACTAGAAAGTTTTGACTCGTCGTCTCTTCAGTTCACAGAGGATCGATATATTCTCAACGATAATTTTGAGGAAAAATTAACTCGGCCGCCTAGCTAGCTTACCTACTCTTCGATCAGGGGATCGGAAGAAAATTGTCAGCTGCCTCCTTAATTTGAGCTTGCTAGCTGATCGAGAAGTAGCTCCTGCTGCATATGGATCGGAGGCGACGTACACATAATAATATATAAGCTGGTAGCTAGTGTTGGAAGATCTGACCATGAAAGAGATTGAGTCGGTTGCGACTCGATCTCTAAGAGTCTTGATCAAAGACTTCTCAACCGATCCGGTTGGGAGGCCTCTGAGGCGTCTCCTTATCTATAAAAGGAGATGCTTTTGCCTCATCGGGCATCAAGAGATTAAAAGGAGAAAACACACGAGATTAGACATCACCCGAGTAATAGTCGATCATCACAGAAGAGGAAATCCTCGGAAGGCTCTCCCTCTTCGCCGAAGCGCAAGGATCATCGGCAAGCCTCCAATGGCGACGAACACCTCTGCAAACGAAGTACGAATGTGCAAGATTGATTGCAACTAGAATTAGAATGAATGTTGCTGGATAATTTAATTAACACTTGAGATCAGATCTAAATTTTGAAGCATTTCGGAAAAAAATCAAAACTTCATAAAAAATCCAAAGGTTATATAGTCATACCAAAATTTTAAAGCATTTTGAAAGAAAATCAAAATTTCACAAAAAATCCAAAGGGGTTAGCCTTTCTTTTACCAAAAACGGCAATTTTCATCAAAACTCGTCGTAAATTTATTTTTCTCGCCCGTGATGCTTCTTATCTTTGTCAGTTACGTGTTATATTGGCATATCTAAATTTTGAAGCATTTCGGATAAAATAAAAACTCATAAAAAGATCCAAAGGGGTTAGCCTTTGCTTTTCTACCAAAAATGATAATTTTCATCAACACTCGCCGTAAATTCATTTTTCTCGCCCGTGAGGCTTCTTATATTTGTCAGATACGCGTTATCTTGTCATACCTAAATTTTCAAGCATTTCAGAAAAAAATCAAAATTTCACAACAAAATCCAAAGGGGTTAGCCTTTGCTTTTTACCAAAAGTGACAATTTTTATCAAAACTCATCGTAAATTCATTTTTCTCGCCCGTGAAGCTTCTTATCTTTGTCATATATGTGTTATGTTGTCATACCTAAATTTTGAAGCATTTCGGAAAAAATCAAAATTTCACCAAAAATCCAAAGGGGTTAGCCATTATTTTTTTTTACCAAAAACGACAAGTTCCATCAAAACTCATCGTAAATTCATTTTTCTCGCCCGTGAAGCTTCTTATCTTTGTCAGATACGCGTGATATTACCATACTAAAATTTTTAAGCATTTCGGAAAAAAATCAAAATTTCACAAAAAATCCAAAGCGGTTAGCCTTTGATTTTTCTCAAAAACGGCAATTTTTAACAAAATTCGTCGTAAATTCATTTTTCTCGCTCGTGAAGCTTCTTATCTTTGTTACTTATGTGTTATATTGTCATATATAAATTTTGAAGCATTTCAGAAAAAATCAAAATTTCACAAAAAAATCCAAAGGGGTTAGCCTTTGCTTTTCTATCAAAAATGACAATTTTCATCAACACTCGCCATAAATTCATTTTTCTCGCCCGTGAAGCTTCTTATCTTTGTCAGTTACGCGTTATATTGTCATACCTAAATTTTGAAGCATTTCGCAAAAAATCAAAATTTCACAAAAAATCCAAAGGGGTTAACCTTTGCTTTTCTACCGAAAATGACAATTTTCATCAAAACTCGCCGTAAATGCATTTTTCTCGCCCGTGATGCTTCTTATCTTTGTTAGTTACGTGTTATATAGTCATACCTAAATTTTGAAGCATTTTGAAAAAAAAAATTTCACAATAAATCCAAAGGGGTTAGCCTTTGCTTTTTACCAAAACCGGCAATTTTCATCAGAACTTGTAGTAAATTCATTTTTCTCGCCCGTGAAGCTTCTTATCTTTGTCAGATAAGCATTATACTTTCATACCTAAAATTTGAAGCATTTCGGAAAAAATCAAAATTTTACAAAAATGCAAAGGGGTTAGCCTTGTTTTTCTACCAAAAACGAGAAGTTCCATCAAAACTCGTCGTAAATTTATTTTTCTTGTCCGTGATGCTTCTTATATTTGTCAGATATGCTTATATTGTCATACCGAAATTTTGAAGCATTTCTAAAAAATAAAAATTTCACAAAAAATCCAAAGGGGTTAGCCTTTTCTTTTTCTCAAAATGGCAATTTTCATCAAAATTCGTTGTAAATTCATTTTTTCTCGCCGGTGAAGCTTCTTATCTTTGTCAGTTACGTGTTATATTGTCATACATAAATTTTGAAGCGTTTCGAAAAAAATCAAAATTGTACAAAAAAATTTAAAGGGGTTAGCCTTTGTTTTTCTACCAAAAACGACAATTTTCATCAAGACTCGCCGTAAATTCATTTTTCTCGCCCGTGAAACAAAACTCGCTGTAAATTCATGTTTCTTGCCCGTGACGTTTCTTATATTTGTCTGATATGCGTTTTATTGTCATACCAAAATTTTAAAGCATTTTAGAAAAAAAACGAAATTTCACAAAAAAATTCCAATTGGGTTAGCCTTTGCTTTTTCTCAAAAACGGCAATTTTCCTCAAAATTCATCGTAAATTTATTTTTCTCGCCCGTGAAGCTTCTTATTTTTGTCAGATACGTGTTATATTGTTATATCTAAATTTTGAAGCATTTCGGAAAAAATCAAAATTTTACAAAAAAATCCAAAGGGCTTAGCCTTTGCTTTTCTACCAAAAACGACAATTTTCATCAACACTCGTCGTAAATTCATTTTCTCGCATGTGAATCAAAACTCGCCCTAAATTCATTTTTCTTGCCCGTGAATTCTTATCTTTGTCAGATACGCGTTATATTTTCATACCTAAATTTTGAAATATTTCAGAAAAAAATCAAAATTTCACAAAAATCCAAAGGCGTTAGCCTTTGCTTTTTGCCAAAAATGGCAATTTTCATTAAAATTTGTCAAAAATTCATTTTCTAGCCCGTGAAACTTCTTATCTTTGTCAGTTACGTGTTATATTATCATACCTAAACTTTGAAGCATTTCAGAAAAAAATCAAAATTTCACAAAAAATGCAAAGGGGTTAGCCTTTGTTTCTTATCAAAAACGACAAGTTCCATCGAAACTCGTCGTAAATTTATTTTTCTCTTCCGTGATGCTTCTTATTTTTGTCAGCTACGTGTTATATTGGCATACCTAAATTTTGAAGCATTTCGAATAAAATAAAAATTCATAAAAAGATCCAAAGGGGTTAGCCTTTGCTTTTCTACCAAAAACGACAATTTTTATCAACACTCGCCGTAAATTCATTTTTCTCTCCCGTGAATCAAAACTCGCCGTGAATTCATTTTTCTCGCCCGTGAGGCTTCTTATCTTTGTCAGATACGTGGTATCTTGTCATACCTAAATTTTCAAGCATTTCAGAAAAAAAATCAAAATTTCACAACAAAATCCAAAGGGGTTAGCCTTTGCTTTTTACCAAAAACGGCAATTTTCATCAAAACTCATCGTAAATTCATTTTTCTCGCCCGTTAAGCTTCTTATCTTTGTCAGATATGTGTTATGTTGTCATACCTAAATTTTGAATCATTTCGGAAAAAATCAAAATTTCACCAAAAATCCAAAGGGGTTAGCCTTTGATTTTTCTCAAAAACGACGATTTTCAACAAAATTCGTCGTAAATTCATTTTTCTCGCTCGTGAAGCTTTTTATCTTTGTTAGTTACGTGTTATATTGTCATACCTAAATTTTGAGGTATTTCAGAAAAAATCTAAATTTCACAAAAAAATCCAAAGGGGTTAGCCTTTGCTTTTCTATCAAAAACGGCAATTTTCATCAACACTCGCCATAAATTTATTTTTCTCACCTGTGAATAAAAACTCGTCGTAAATTTATTTTTCTCGCCCTTAAAGCTTCTTATCTTTGTTAGTTACGCGTTATATTGTCATACCTAAAATTTGAATCATTTCACAAAAAATCAAAATTTCACAAAAAAAATGCAAAGGGCCTTTGCTTTTCTACCAAAAACAACAATTTTCGTCAACACTCGCCATAAATTTACTTTTCTCACCCGTGAATCAAAACTCGCTGTGAATTCATTTTTATTGACCGTGAAGCTTCTTATCTTTGTCAGATAAGTATTATACTTTCATACCTAAATTTTGAAGCATTTCTGAAAAAAAATCAAAATTTCACAAAAAATCCAAACGGGTTAGCCTTTGTTTATCTACCAAAAATGACAAGTTCCATTAAAACTCATCGTAAATTCATTTTTCTCGCCCGTGACGCTTCTTATATTTGTCAGATACGCTTATATTGTCATACCAAAATTTTGAAGCATTTCAGAAAAAAATTAAAATTTCACAAAAAATCCAAAGGGTTTAGCCTTTTCTTTTTCTCAAAATGGCAATTTTCATCAAAACTCATCATAAATTTTTTTCTCGCCCGTGAAGCTTCTTATCTTTGTTAGTTACGTGTTATATTGTCATACCTAATTTTTGAAGCATTTCTGAAAAATCAAAATTTCACAAAATTTTTTAAAGGGGTTAACCTTTGCTTTTCTACCATAAACGACAATTTTCATCACCACTCACCGTAAATTCATTTTTCTCGCCCGTGAATCAAAACTCGCCGTGTATTCATTTTTCTTGCCCGTGAAGCTTTTTATCTTTGTCAGATAAGCGTTATACTTTCATACCTAAATTTTGAAGCATTTCCAAAAAAAATCAAAATTTCATAAAAAATCCAAAGGGGTTAGCCTTTTTTCTACAAAAGACGACAAGTTCCATCAAAACTCATCGTAAATTAATTTTTCTCGCCCGTGATGCTTCTTATATTTGTCAGATATGCCTATATTGTCATATCAAAATTTTGAATCATTTCTAAAAAAATCAAAATTTCACAAAAAATCCAAAGGGGTTAGCCTTTGCTTTTTCTCAAAAACGGTAATTTTCATCATAATCCATCGTAAATTCATTTTTCTCGTCTGTAAAGCTTGTTATCTTTGTGAGTTACGTGTTATATTGTCATACCTAAATTTTGAAGCATTTTAGAAAAATTCAAAATTTCACAAAAAAATCCAAATGGGTTAGCCTTTGCTTTTCTACCAAAAACGACAATTTTCATCAACACTCGTCGTAAATTCATTTTTCTTGCCCGTGAATCAAAACTCGCCGTAAATTCATTTTTCTTGCCTGTGAAGCTTCTTATATTTGTTAGATACGCGTTATATTTTCATACCTAAATTTTGAAGCATTTCGGAAAAAAATCAAAACTTCATAAAAAATCCAAAGGTTATATAGTCATACCTAAATTTTGAAGCATTTTGAAAGAAAATCAAAATTACAAAAAGCCAAAGGGTTTAGCCTTTACTTTTTACCAAAAACGGCAAATTCCATCAAAACTAGTCGTAAGTTCATTTTTCTCGCCCGTGATGCTTCTTATTTTTGTCATTTATGTGTTATTATGGCATATCTAAATTTTGAAACATTTCGAAAAAAATCAAAATTTCACAAAAAATCAAAGGGGTTAGCCATTGTTTTTCTACCAAAAACGGCAATTTTTAAACCCGCCGTAAATTAATTTTTCTCACCCGTGAAGCTTTTTATCTTTGTCAGATACATGTTATATTGTCATACCTAAATTTTGAAGCATTTCAGAAAAAAATTAAAATTTTACAAAAAATCCAAAGAAGTTAGCCTTTACTTTTTACCAAAAATAGCAAGTTCTATCAAAACTCGTCATAAATTTAGTTTTTTTGGTCGTGATTCTTCTTATATTTGTCACTTACGTGTTACATAGGCATACCTAAATTTTTAAGCATTTCGGAAAAATCGAAATTTCACAAAAATTCCAAAGGGTTTTGCCTTTGCTTTTCTACCAAAAACGGAATTTTTATCAAAACTCGCCGTAAATTCTTTTTTCTTGCCCGTGAATCAAAAATCGCCATAAATTTATTTTTCTCACCCGTGAAGCTTCTTATCTTTGTCAGATATGCATTATATTGTCATACCTAAATTTTGAATCATTTTGGAAAAAATCAAAATTTCACAAAAATCCAAAGGGGTTAACCTTTGCTTTTCTAAAAAAATGACAATTTTCATCAAAACTCGCTGTAAATTCTTTTTTCTCGCCTGTGAAGTTTCTTATCTTTGTCAGATACGCGTTATATTGTCATACCTAAAATTTGAAGCATTTCGGAAAAACAAAAATTTCACAAAAAATCCAAAGGGGTTAGGCTTTGCTTTTTACCAAAAACGGCAATTTTCATCAAATTTTGGCGTAAATTCATTTTTCTCGCCCGTGAAGCTTCTTGTCCTTGTCAGATACGCATTATATTGTCATACCTAAATTTTGAATCATTTCAAAAAAATTCACAAAAAATCCAAAGGGGTTAGCCTTTTCTTTTCTTACCAAAATTGGCAATTTTCATTAGAACTCGTCGTAAATTTATTTTTCTCGCCCGTGAAGATTCTTATCCTTGTCACATATGTGTTATATTATAATATCTAAATTTTCAAGCATTTCAAAAAAATCAAAATTTCACAAAAAAACCCAAAGGGGTTAGCCTTTACTTTTTAACAAAAAGAGCATATTCCATCAAAACTAGTCATAAATTCATTTTTATCGTCTGTGATGCTTATTATTTTTGTTAGTGGCGGGTTATTATAGCATACCTAAACTTTGAAGCATTTTGAAAAAAATCAAAATTTCACAAAAAATCCAAAGGGTTAACCTTTGCTTTTCTACCAAAAACGACAATTTTCATCAAAACTCGCTGTAAATTTATTTTTCTCGCCCTTGAAACTTCTTATCTTTGTCAGATACGTGTTATATTATCATACCTAAATTTTGAAGCGTTTCGGAAAAAATAAAATTTCATAAAAAATCCAAAGGGATTAGCCTTTACTTTTTACCCAAAACGGCAAGTTCTATCAAAACTCACCGTAAATTCTTTTTTTCGCGCGTGATGCTTCTTATCTTTGTTAGTTACGTGTTAGATAGTCATACCTAAATTTTGAAGCATTTAAAAAAAAATCAAAATTTCACAAAAAATCCAAAGGGGTTAGCCTTTCTTTTTACCAAAAACGGCAATTTTCATCAAAACTCGTCGTAAATTTATTTTTCTCGCCTGTGAAGCTTCTTATCTTTGTCAGATACATGTTATACTGTAATACCTAAAATTTCAAGCATTTCGGAAAAAATCAAAATTTCAAAAAAATTCAAAGGGTTTAGCCTTTAATTTTTACAAAAAAGGGCAATTTCCATCAAAACTTGTCGTAAATTTATTTTTTTCGCCCGTGATGCTTCTTATTTTTGTTAGTTATATGTTATTATGGCATATCTAAATTTTGAAGCATTTCGGAAAAAAAACCAAAATTTCACAAAAAATCCAAAGAGGTTAGCCTTTGTTTTCCAAACAAAATAGCATTTCTTATCAAAACCCACCGTAAATTTATTTTTCTCGCACGTGAATCAAAACTCACCGTAAATTCATTTTCTCGCCCGTGAAGCTTCTTATATTTGTCAGATAAGCATTATATTGTCATACCTAACTTTTGAAGCACTTCAAAAAAATTAAAATTTCACAAAGAATCCAAAGGGGTTAGCCTTTGCTTTTTACCAAAAACGGCAATTTTCTTCGGAACTTGTTGTAAATTTATTTTTCTCGCCCATGAAGCTTCTTATCTTTGTCAGATACGTGTTATACTGTAATAACAAAATTTTCAAGCATTTCAGAAAAAATCAAAATTTCACAAAAAATCCAAATGGGTTAGCCTTTACTTTTTACCAAAAAGGCAAACTCAATCAAAACTAGTCGTAAATTCATTTTTATCGCCCGTGATGATTCTTATTTTTGTCAATGACGTGTTATTATAGCATACCTCAATTTTGGAACATTTCAAAAAAAAATCAAAATTTCACAAAAAATCCAAAGGGGTTAACCTTTGCTTTTCTACTAAAAACGACAATTTTTATCAAAACTCGCCGTAAATGCATTTTTCTTGCCCGTGATGCTTCTTATCTTTGTTAGTTACGTGTTATATAGTCATACCTAAATTTTAAAGTATTTTGAAAAAAAAAAATCAAATTTTCACAATAAATCCAAAGGGGTTAGCATTTGTTTTTTACCAAAAACGGCAATTTTCATCAGAACTTGTCGTAGATTCCTTTTTCTCGCCTGTGAAGCTTCTTATCTTTGTCAGATACGTGTTATACTGTAATACCTAATTTTTCAAACATTTTGGAAAAAATAAAAAATTCACAAAAAATCCAAAGGGGTTAGCCTTTACTTTTTACCAAAAAGAGCAAATTCCATCAAAACTAGTCGTAAATTCAATTTTCTCGCCCGTGATGCTTCTTATTTTTGTCAGTTATGTGTTATTATTGACATATCTAAATTTTGAAGCATTTCAGAAAAAAAATCAAAATTTCACAAAAATTCCAAAGGGGTTAGCCTTTGTTTTTGTAACAAAACAGCAATTTTTATCAAAACCCACCGTAAATTCATTTTTCTCGCCCATGAATCAAAACTCACCGTAAATTCATTTTCTCGCCCGTGAAGCTTCTTATCTTTGTCATATAAGCGTTATTTTGTCATACCTAAATTTTGAAGCATTTCGGAAAAAATCAAAATTTCACAAAAAATCCAAAGGGGTTAGCCTTTACTTTTTACCAAAAATAGCAAGTTCCATCAAAACTCGTCGTAAATTCATTTTTTTAAGCCGTGATGCTTATTATCTTTGTCAGTTACGTGTTACATAGGCATACCTAAATTTTGAAGTATTTCAGAAAAAATTAAAATTTCACAAAAAATCCAAAGGGGTTAGTCTTTGCTTTTCTACCAAACACGGCAAATTTCATCAAAACTCACCGTAAATTCATTTTTCTTGCACGTGAAGCTTCTTATCTTTGTTAGATATGTGTTATATTATCATACCTAAATTTTTAGCATTTTGGAAAAACTCTAAATTTCACAAAAATCTAAAGGATTTAGCCTTTGCTTTTCTACAAAAAATGGCAATTTTCATCAAAACTCGTCGTAAATTCATTTTTCTCGGCCGTTAATCAAAACTCACTGTAAATTCATTTCTCTCGCCCGTGAAACTTCTTATCTTTGTCAGATACGTATTATATTGTCATACCTAAATTTTTAAGCATTTCAGAAAAAACAAAATTTTACAAAAAATCCAAAGGAGTTAGCTTTTACTTTTTACCCAAAATGGCAAGTTTCATCAAAACTCATCGTAAATCCATTTTTCTCGCCCGTGATGGTTCTTATCTTTGTCAGTTATGTGTTATATAGTCATACCTAAATTTTGAAGCATTTTGAAAAAAAAAATCAAAATTTCACAAAAAATCCAAAGGGGTTAACCTTTGCTTTTTACCAAAAAATGGCAATTTTCTTCGGAACTCGTCGTAAATTCATTTTTCTCGCCCGTGAAGCTTCTTATCTTTATCAGATACATGTTATACTGTAATAACTAAATTTTCAAGCATTTCGAAAAAATCAAAATTTCACAAAAAATTCAAATGGGTTAGCCTTTACTTTTTACCAAAAATGCAAATTCCATCAAAATTAGTCGTAAATTCATTTTTATCGCCCGTGATGCTTCTTATTTTTGTCAATGATGTGTTATTATAGCATACCTAAATTTTGAAGCATTTCAGAAAAGAAATCGAAATTTCACAAAAAAATCATCTTTCTCGCCCGTGAATCAAAACTCACCGTAAATTCATTTTTCTCGCCCGTGAAGCTTCTTATCTTTGTGAGATACGTGTTATACTGTAATAACTAAATTTTCAAGCATTTCGGAAAAAATCAAAATTTCACCAAAAATCCTAACGGGTTAGCCTTTACTTTTTACCAAAAACGCAAACTCCATCAAAACTAGTCGTAAATTCATTTTTATCGCCTGTGATGCTTCTTATTTTTGTCAGTGGTGTGTTATTATAGCATACCTAAATTTTGAAGTATTTCAAAAAAAAAATCAAAATTTCACAAAAAATCCAAAGGGGTTAACCTTTGCTTTTCTACCGAAAACGATAATTTTCATCAAAACTCGCTGTAAATGCATTTTTCTTGCTCGTGATGCTTCTTATCTTTGTTAGTTACGTGTTGTCGGTACCCTCGATATGGGGTACCTCCGCACACAAGGGAAAATGCCTAAGGGTCTCGCCCTTCTCCGCAGGGAGAGCTCCGAAGGCGCCACGTGTCCAGCGGGGCCGGACCTCCCTCTCCTCAGAGGAGAGCTCCGGGCCCGCCACGTGGCCAGCAGCAGCCGGACCTCCCCCCTCTGCGGGGAGAGCTCCGAAGGCGCCACGTGTCCCGCGGGGCCGGACCTCCCTCTCCTCAGAGGAGAGCTCCGGGCCCGCCACGTGGCAGATAGAAGCCGGACCTCCCCCCACCGCGGGGAGAGGTCCGAAGGCTCCACGTGTCCCGCGGGGCCGGACCTCCCTCTCCTCAGAGGAGAGCTCCGGGCCCGCCACGTGGCCAGCAGGACGGCGGTGTCTGCCCCCGCGCGGTAGGCAGCAGGCGTAAAGACGCACCATACCTTGCCCGTACAAGGTATTCAAGGCCCGCGCCTTCCCAAGACGCGAAGACGCGGAGCACGCCTCTGTGAGGTGCCGTTGCGCCCAGTTGAATCGCAGACTGGCGCGCCGCGTCAGAACCTGCCAGCCAATAAACACAGCGACAGGACATCCCCTGCCGCCCCTGCCGTCATCAACCACTACGACTAGCTTGCGGCATGGGCAGGGCGGCAGAACGAAGTCGGGTCCCGGGCGCTAGAGACAACAATCGACATAACTTCAGATACGATAGTCGGCTCGCAATCTTCCCGGGACCACCTGTCGGGTCCCGGGCCCCCCTTGTAAGCCGCTCGAGCCTTGGACTATAAAAGGCTCGGGTAGGCAATGTTAGCAAGGGTTCGAAATGTGTGAACTCGCATCCTAGGCATCACTCACCCTCAAGCTCAGGACTCCGGTTTTGAGCAACAAGCAATACAGCGAGCACCTCGGCTCACCGTGGACGTAGGGTTTTACGCTCCGGCGGCCCGAACCACGTAAAACTCGCCGTGTCAAGCTTCTCCCTCACTCGTCCCTAATGCTGAAGCTCTCCGCAAGCGACTAGCCCCTCCGAAAAAGAACCTCCGCTCGCTGCCCAGTGCAGGTCCGCGGGAAGTGTCGACCACACACTTCGACATTTGGCGCGCCAGGAAGGCGGCTTTTCCCTTGCGCGACGAGCTTCTGCCGACGAAGATTACGAAGCTTCCTTCAGCGGCAAGCTCTCCTCCCCCGCATTCACGAAAGACCGTGACTAGCGGGGAATACGTGTCGACACACTCAGGACGGAGTGTTTCGGCGCAAGCTGGAAGCCAGCAGCCGACTCCGGCAACGCCGACTCCGGCGATGCAGGCTCCAGTTAGCGTGAGATCTTCTGGAGCTCTGAGCTTTCCCCACGGGAGCACGCTAGCTGCAACAAGAGCGCTATTGCGCAATCCGCCTGCTGGGGACGCGCCTCAGGCAGCGACCCAGCAGTGGATTCATGAAGTAGACCGTCTTGTCATCGCCGCCGCAAACCCTCGACTTCGGCGGGGACGACGACCCGGCCAACCGGTTGTGTCGCTGACGCGCACGCCAACGGTTGACGGGCAGACGACGGACTCCAGCTCCACCAGGCTCCCATCGACGGACTTGAGGACAGAGCTGGAACGATGCCACTTGGGCCAAGATGCCCGAGTGTTCCTCGAGCGACGACGAGAAAGGCGTCGCAACCAAGAGGCCGGCGACAGCATGACGTCAGCCTCGACCTTGCCTGAGGTGCAGACCTTCGCCACGCGATCTCTGCCCCAGGCATACGCCACGCAACATATGCCACAACCATATGCCCTGCAAACGGCGCCCCCCGTCTATGGCGCAGCCTTGCCCATACCGGGGTACACAGTGCCAGCAGCGAACCAAGCGTTCGCGACACCAACGCCTGCAGCAACAGGAGCCGGATGTGCGGCCCTGGCGCCCAACCTTCGCTTCGTGAGGTGGCCGCGCAAGTTTCGGTCGCACCTGCCCGAGAAGTACGACGACAGCATCAACCCGGCGGAGTTCCTCAAGATCTACTCCACCGCCGTCCTTGCTGCAGGAGGGGATGAGGCCGTCATGGACAACTACTTCCCCGTCGCCTTGACCGGCCCAGCCTGGTCTTGGCTCATGAACCTCCCCCAGGGTTCCATAACTTCCTAGGGAGAGCTCTGCCAGCAGTTCACCGCCAACTTCGGCAGTTCCTACACCCGGCCTGGCACGGAGCTTGACCTCCACGCCATCCAGCAACAACCTGGGGAATCGCTGCGCTCTTTCATCCAGCGGTTCTCCCAGGTACGGAACACCATCCCACATATCCAAAATGCTTCTGTGGTGGTGGCGTTCCGGCAAGGCGTCCGGGACAAGAAGATGCTTGAGAAGCTCACGACCAGAGAGGTCCGCGACGTCTCAGAGCTCTTCAGCCTGGCGGACAAGTGCGCCAGAGCGGTAGAAGGGCGGAACTAGCACTCCCTGCCAGCCTCCAAGTCAGGAGGACAACCCGGATCTGGCGCTGCTTCCTATGGAGGCAGCAAGAAGACCAAAAACCGGGACGGTGGCAAGATGAAGTCACCGGCCGTGGCTCCCGTTACCGCAGCAGCGACACCCAGTAGGGCTCGGAGGCCGCGCCCCGACAAAAGGCAGCGACAGTCACCAGCCCGAGATGGTGACCAAGGCGAGCTATGCCCCATGCATGGCACCAGCAATCATACTTCTGCCGAGTGCTGGGACATCTAGAGGCTCGCAGAGCGCTTCCGCAAAGGGAGGCAGCTAAGAGCTGATGCTCCGCCCCTTCCTCAAAGGGAGGGCAAGCAGAAGGTCGACGCCTCAGTCAGCGTCGGCCACCAGGTGGGGTTTCAGGAGCCTCAGCGCGTCATAAAGATGGTGCACAACGGTGAGGACTCCATCTCTGGGGGTGACGAGCCGGGGCAGTAGCCAACTACGGCCCCCCCGGAAAGTCCGTGGAGGCTGCACTGCTGCGATATCAACCTTGGAGAAGCTCAAAGTAGTTGCAGCAGCCCAAGCACCAGCCCCGACGGTGCAGAACCGGGCCAGCTCCACCCGAGTGCACGTCTCTGTGCCTCGGCCGTACCTCCTGGGGGCCGCCCAGGGTCTCCCAACCTCTTGAAGGCCTTAGCCAGAAGGGGAAAGACGCCTTGAGTCTCCCAAGAAGAGTTTGGGTCCTCCTACCCCTTGAAGGCCTTAGCCAGAAGGGGAGGATACCCCGGGGCTCCCAGGAGAAGCCGCGCAGGACCCGCTCCAGCGCGAAGATGACAACCTCGTCGACGAGGCTCGGCTGCAGGTGGCACCCCACAACGCACGGTCTCGGGTGGTGCTCTAGCACTACCGCCAAAAGACCAAGCGCGTCAGGGACCTGCAAGAAGGCAACCTGGAGCCGCGGCACACACTTTCTCGCGAAGGACCTATAAATTCTCCCCCAGTCGGGAAGGTCCCTTCCAAGTCACGAAAGTTGCCGTCCCAGGTACACATGCCTTTCAACCAAGGAAGGGATCCGTTCCCTAACCCTTAGCATGGAACAACACTGTAAGTCCTGCCTCCTGAACGTTAGTAGAACAGGGCCATACCCTTTTGTAATAAATCCCATAGAGTCTAGGAACAACGCTCGGAGCAGCTAAGTCTCAGGGGACGGTCCAGTACTATGTCCAGCTTGGTCTGGTTCCGACCCTAAGCGCGTAGAGTCTTGCTTCCCTTCTTAATGAGGCGGGTCGTTGCCTCCATGTACAGCCTGACTTCCCCCTATGGGCATTTACACAGAAACCTGTTCTACTTCGCTCTCTCTCATGTGCTCATTTAAATTACGCATTAGTTTTTATGACCGCACTTTCTATGTGTGCTCACCGTACATTTAGCTCCCTTTTTCCCACGCTCATCCATAGTCAGCATTTGCTATCCTACCGAAGGCGGTTACACTTGAGGCACCTGCCGATGGCCAGGGGGGGGCTCTCGGGCCTCCCCCAGTCAGGTGATGCGGTGCCAGTTGGTCACCTCCAGGAAAGGTCGGCGCCGTGCATGGGGGGTCCAGGGTGTATCCCGCTTAGCCGGCTCTGTACCCGAAGCGTGCGCACCCTGCCCTCCGGAGGTCCAGGGGAGTAGAGCCGCTTTGCCTGGTTCCGTATCCAAAGCTTGTGCACTCTGCGTCCCCGGCGTACGGTCGTACCCGGACCTTGGAGGGAGCCGGAGCCCCGGTGCCTCGCGCACAGAATTTCCCAAGTCCCGTATACCGGACTAGGACCATAAGCCGAATAAGACTAAGAGACGGGAAAGGGAGGACCCCCCCAGGAGAATTACGTTTCCTCTACCTGTGTGCAGGACCTCGAGGTTATAGCTACGAGAGCTGCATGAGGTGGGGGGCAAGGAGCCACTGACCGCTCCAGCGCAGGACCGGAAGGTCCAGGTTTCGCCCCTTCAACAGGGACGAGGCCCGAAGGACCCACGTGTCCAGCGGGCCCGGAGCCCCCGCCTCCTCAGGAGGAGCACCGGACCCGCCACGTGGCCGGCAGAAGTCGGACCTCCCCCCTTCCGGGGGGGGGGGGGGGGGGGGGAGCTCCGAAGGCTCCACGTGTCCCACGGGGCCGGACCTCCCCCCCTCAAAGGGGAGCTCCAGGCCCGCCACGTGGCCAGCTGATCCGAACCTCCCCATCGTCATGGGGCGAGCTCCGGAGACCTCCGGGGTCCTTAATACAATAAGGACCCGGGGAAGGTGTCTGTGCAGAGCTTCGAGATTGGTGAAGGCCTCTGAGTACCTTGCGGAGCTACGGACTCGGCCAGGCGAAACCAGGAAGAAGACAAAAGCGTCACATACACAAAGGGTCACAAGGGTCTATTTATTCATGGCTCCATGAGCTGGACTACAGACTCGATAAAATGAAAGAAACAAGCCCTAGGGTCCTCCTGGGTCGCGCCGGAACCTAGAGGCTACAAGGGCGGCCACATCCCCGACTTCAGCCCTGGCGGTCTCCTCCCGCTCCACAGCAGGGCCCTCTCTCGCTGGCTCCAGTGAGAAAGAAGGGTCCCGGCTCCTAAAGCATGCCAACACATGCGTGACAACCTCCAAGGCCAGGCCCCGTCCCTCTGCCTCGAGCTCGCTGGCGACCACCGCATCTAGCCTGTTCAGCTTGGCGTCGATTGACTCCAGCGCGGGGATCACTTCGGCCACCTTCAGTGCAGGAACCGCCACCTTCACCGGACTGAAGCCAAGAGGGACCAAGGCGGACCCCGCCTGATCGACAAAGCTCGAGACCGGTGCAGGCCTCCGAGGACCGCGAGGCCAAGAGCTCCTCTACCTCGCGGCGGGCCGCCCGCAGGGCGTCGCAGCTTCCCTCGGAGAATTCCTTCTCCTTGGCCGCCAGGGAGCTTTCCCGAAGGCGGAAAGTCTGGGCAAGCCGCTCCAACTCTGAAGCCCGGAAGTCGGCAACAAACTCCAGATCCAGGATCGCCTGGCGTTCCCGGGAGACCTGCTCTTCTCTCATGGCGAGGTCTGCCTTCCGGGCCTCTAGCTCCCTGGCCTGAGCGCGCAGGTCGCCCTCGCCTGCAGCCAGCCGCGCAGCGACCCTATCTGCCTCGACTGCCACGGAGCGCTCCTGGTTCTCAACGGCGCGCTTACGGCGCTCCAGCCTCTGTCGTATCTCCTCCACGGAAGAGAGACTCTCCTCGGCCTGGGCATGCGCCTCAAGGGCCTCCCTGTGGAGCCGCCGCGTCTCGGAGTCCAGACGATCGACAACCTGCTTCTGCCAGTCGAGGAGCGCTCCCATGATGTCAAGCGACTCCCGCCTGGAGTCGAGCTCGCCCTTGACCTTCGCGGTCCGCTCCCACAAAAGGTTCCCCAAGGTGAGGAGGCGATCCCTCTCAACCGCCCACTCCTCTCGCTCACGACCAAGCGCGGCCAAGACCTGTCGGACGCACGCTTGGGCGAGCACGAAGGCATCTGCTAGGGGCAGTGGGGCAGTAGAGACCGGAGCGGCGCCCCCGACCTCCTCCATCACATCGTCCTCAAGGAAAGACGACGCGCCGGGGACCGGGATAAGGCGCCGATCAGGAGAAGCCGGCACCGGGACTTCGGCAGCCGGATCCGCCGAACCCTCTCTGACAGCTGGCTCCTCAGCCGGTGGAGAGGGACGAGTGGAGGGAGTCGACGCTGAAATAGAAGTCGGGCCGCCTGGTACAGGGCTGACCTGCACTGGCTCGGGGGCCGCAGCAACTGTCTCGGCAGGAGGAGTTGACGCTGACATAGAATCCGGGCAGACCGGAACAGGAGGAACTCGCGCTGGCTTGGGGGCCGGGGCAGCTGTCCCGGTTTCCGAGCGCAACGGCGCAGACTCCCCATCAGTTGGGGACGGCCGAGAAATGCGAGCACTCCAACAGGCCCTGAACCCCGACTTCCGAGCCGGGGTAGGACCACTAGAGCCCGCCGTCGTCGTCGACGGCTTCTCCGCAGTCGCTTGGACTGACGGAGCAGGGGACGCTCCAGAAGCTCCCCTCGACGCATCAGCAGGTTTCCTGGAGACTCCACCGCTTGAGGAAGGAGGACACGACGTCTGGGAACCTTCAGCTAGTTGTCGCGTAAGAGGAGTCCCGTCGGAATGATGAGCCCGGGACCTCTTGGAGTCGCCACCGGATGGAGCGCCATCTCCAGAAGCAGGAGGTGCAGGCACCCTAGCTCCCCGACTTGGCACAGATGCCGCCACCGGAGGAGATCGAGCACGTTTCTTCTCTAGGGGCGGATTGGAAGCCATGACACGGGAGAACTCAAGGACAGGAAGACAAAGGCGCAAGAATCCAAGTGCAAGCGCTGGGAAGTGCGAATGGAAGCCGCGATGCGGGTAAGGTCCCCTTTTAAAACTTCCGAGGTGCGATTCGAAGCTATTCAAAACTCTTCGAATACACCACATGGGCAACCGCTTCGGCTCCAAGACCGGGCGCCGATGACAGGTGGACCCAAGCCGTCCAGCTGAAGCGGTAGGTCAAGAAGTCAGTCTTCCAAGGAGACGAGCCGGCAAGGCGCTTCGGCGGTTCCCTTAGAAAGCGCCGCAACATGCAGAAGTGGCAGCCTTGAGAACCGCCGCAGTAAAAGCAACCATCAAGTGGGTGCACCCTCCCACGATCCCACGACTGTTCGTGCTCCGGCAGCCGTCAAGGTGGGACTTAGAGAAAGTGCGCGGAACAGAAGAGACGGAGGCCCCACCTTGGGCTCGCCATCTCCCCCAAGATGGGCCCGGGGGCCACTGTCGGTACCCTCGATATGGGGTACCTCCGCGCACAAGGGAAAATGCCTAAGGGTCTCGCCCTTCTCCACAGGAAGAGCTTCGAAGGCGCCACGTGTCTAGCGGGGCCGGACCTCCCTCTCCTCAGGGGAGAGCTCCGAGGCCGCCCCGTGGCCAGCAGCAGCCGGACCTCCCCCCTCCGCGGGGAGAGCTCCGAAGGCGCCACGTGTCCCGCGGGGCCAGACCTCCCTCTCCTCAGAGGAGAGCTCCAGACCCGCCACGTGGCAGATCGAAGCCGGACCTCCCCCCTCCGCGGGGAGAGGTCCGAAGTCTCCACGTGTCCCGCGGGACCGGACCTCCCTCTCCTGAGAGGAGAGCTCCGGGCCCGCCACGTGGCCAGCAGGACGGCGCTGCCTGCCCTCGCGCGGTAGGCAGCAGGCGTAAAGATGCACCATACCTTGTCCGTACAAGGTATTCAAGGCCCGCACCTTCCCAAGACGCGAAGACGCGGAGCACGCCTCTATCAGGTGCCGTTGCGCCCAGTCGCATCGCAGACTGGCGCGCCGCGTTAGAACCTGCCAGCCAATAAACACAGCGACAGGACATCCTCTGCCGCCCCCGCCGACATCAACCACTACGACTAGCTTGCGGCATGGGCAGGGTGGCAGAACGAAGACTTGGAAGCCTTCGCTATAGACAACAATCGACATAACTTCAGATACGATAGTCGGCGGGCAATCTCCCCGGGACCACCTGTCGGATCCCGGGCCCCACTTGTAAGCCGCTCGAGCCTTGGACTATAAAAGGCTCGGGTAGGCAACGTTAGCAAGGGTTCGAACTCTGTGAACTCGCATCCTAGGCATCACTCACCCTCAAGCTCAGGACTCCAGTTCTGAGCAACAAGCAATACAGCGAGCACCTCTGCTCACCGTGGACGTAGGGTTTTACGCTCCGGCAGCCTGAACCACGTAAAACTCGCCGTGTCAAGATTCTCCCTCACTCGTCCCTAACGCTGAACCTCTCCGCAAGCGACTAGCCCCTCCGAAAAAGAACCTCCGCAGGCTGCCCAGTGCAGGTCCGGGGGAAGTGTCGATCACACACTTTGACACGTGTTATATAGTCATACCTAAATTTTGAAGCATTTTGAAAAAAAATCAAAATTTCAC
This sequence comes from Neostapfia colusana, assembly GCA_030760725.1. Lineage (NCBI taxonomy): Eukaryota > Viridiplantae > Streptophyta > Magnoliopsida > Poales > Poaceae > Neostapfia > Neostapfia colusana. Next base: position 403,133 of record JASWHV010000013.1, read on the forward strand.
AATAAATCTAAAGGGGTTAGCCTTTACTTTTTGCCAAAAATAGCAATTTTCATCAGAACTTGTAGTAAATTCCTTTTTCTCACCCGTGAAGCTTCTTATCTTTGTCAGATACGTGTTATACTGTAATACCTAAATTTTCAAGCATTTCGGAAGAAATCAAAATTTTATAAAAAATCCAAAGGGTTTAGGTTTTACTTTTTACCAAAAGGGTAAATTCTATCAAAACTAGTCGTAAATTCATTTTTCTCGCCCGTGATGCTTCTTATTTTTGTTAGTTATGTGTTATTATGGCATATCTAAATTTTGAAGCATTTCAGAAAAAAATTAAAATTTCACAGAATATCCAAAGGGGTTAGCCTTTGTTTTTCTACCAAAAACGACAATTTTTATGAAAACCCGCCGTAAATTAATTTTTCTCGCCCGTGAATCAAAACTCACCGTAAACTCATTTTTCTCGCCCGTGAAGCTTCTTATCTTTGTCGGATACGCGTTATATTGTCAATACCTAAATTTTGAATCATTTCAGAAAAAATCAAAATTTCACAAAAAATCCAAAGGGATTAACCTTTACTTTTTACCAAAAATAGCAAGTTCCATCAAAACTCGTCGTAAATTTATTTTTCTCGGCCGTGATGCTTCTTATCTTTGTTAGTTACGTGTTTTATTGGCATACCTAAACTTTTAAGCATTTCAGAAAAAAAATTAAAATTTTACAAAAAATCCAAAGGGGTCAGCCTTTGCTTTTCTGCCAAAAATGACAATTTTCATCAAAACTAGCTGTAAAATCATTTTTCTTGCCCGGGAATCAAAACTCACCGTAAATTCATTTTTCTCGCCCATGAAGCTTCTTTTCTTTGTCACATATGTGTTATATTGTCATATCTAAATTTTGAAGCATTTCGGAAAAAAATTCAAAATTTCACAAAAATCCAAAGGGGTTAGCTTTTACTTTTTACCAAAACGGTAAGTTCCATCAAAACTCGTCGTAAATTCATTTTTCTCGCCCGTGATGCTTCTTATTTTTGTCAGTTATGTGTTAAATTGGCATACCTAAATTTTGAAGCATTTCGGAAAATATTAAAATTTCACAAAAAATCCAAATGAGTTAGCCTTTGCTTTTCTACCAAAAACTGCAATTTTCGTCAAAACTCGCCGTAAATTCATTTTTCTCGCCCGTGAATCATAACTCGTCGTATTTTCATTTTTCTCGCCCGTGAAGCTTCTTATCTTTGTCAGATACGTGTTATACTATAATAACTAAATTTTCAAGCATTTTGGAAAAAATAAAAATTTCACAAAAAATCCAAAGAGGTTAGCCTTTAATTTTTTATCAAAAAGGCAAATTCCATCAAAACTAGTCGTAAATTCATTTTTATCACCCGTGATGCTTTTTATTTTTGTCAGTTACATGTTATTATGGCATACCTAAATTTTGAAGCATTTCGAAAAAAAATAAAAATTTCAAAAAAATACAAAGGGGTTAGCCTTTGCTTTTCTACCAAAAACGGCAATTTTCATCAAAACTCGCCATAAATTTATTTTTCTCGCCCGTTAATCAATACTCGCCGTAAATTCATTTTTCTCACCCGTGAAACTTTTTATCTTTGTCAGACACGTATTATATTGTCATAACTAAATTTTGAAGCATTTCAGAAAAAAATAAAATTTCACAAAAAATCCAAAGGGGTTAGCCTTTACTTTTTACCAAAAATAGCAGGTTCCATCAAAACTCGTCATAAATTCAGTTTTTTTGGTCGTGATTCTTCTTATATTTGTCACTTGCGTGTTACATAGGCATACCTAAATTTTTAAGCATTTCGGAAAAATCGAAATTTCACAAAAAATCCAAAGGGGTTAGCCTTTACTTTTACCCAAAACGGCAAGTTCCATCAATACTAATCGTAAATTTATTTTTCTCGCCCGTGATGCTTCTTATCTTTGTCAGTTACGTGTTATATAGTCATACCTAAATTTTGAAGTATTTCGAAAAAAATCAAAAATTCACAAAAAATCCAAAGGGGTTAGCCTTTGCTTTTTACCAAAACTAGCAATTTTCATCAGAACTCGTCGTAAATTTATTTTTCTCGCCCGTGAAGCTTCTTATCTTTGTCAGATACGTGTTACACTGTAATACCTAAATTTTCAAGCATTTCAGAAAAAATCAAAATTTCATAAAAATCCAAAGGGGTTAGCCTTTACTTTTTACCAAATGGGCAAATTCCATCAAAACTAGTCGTAAATTCATTTTTCTCGCCCGTGATTCATCTTATTTTTGTAAGTTACGTGTTATTATGGCATACCTAAAATTTTAAGCATTTCAGAAAAAATCAAAATTTCTCAAAAAATCCAAAGGGGTTAGCCTTAGCTTTTCTACCAAAGACGGCAATTTTCATCAAAACTCACCGTAAATTCATTTTTCTCGCCCGTGAAGCTTCTTATCTTTGTCAGATACGTGTTATGTTGTCATACCTAAACTTTGAAGCATTTCGGAAAAAATTAAAATTTCACAAAAATCCAAAGGGGTTAGCCTTTGTTTCTTACAAAAAACGACAAGTTCCATCAAAACTCGTCGTAAATTCATTTTTCTCGCCCGTGATGCTTCTTATCTTTGTCAGTTGCATGTTATATTGGCATACCTGGATTTTGAAGCATTTCGAATAAAATAAAAAATTCACAAAAAGATCCAAAGGGTTTAGCCTTTGCTTTTCTACCAAAAACGACAATTTTCACCAATACTCGCCGTAAATTCATTTTTATCGCCCGTGAATCCAAACGCGCATGTAAATTCATTTTACTCGCCCGGGCTTCATATCTTTGTCAGATACGCGTTATCTTGTCATACCTAAATTTTGAAGCATTTCATAAAAAAAATCAAAATTTCACAACAAAATCCAAAGGGGTTAGCCTTTGCTTTTTACCAAAAACGGCAATTTTTATCAAAACTTGTCGTAAATTCATTTTTCTCACCCGTGAAGATTCTTATCTTTGTCAGTTATGTGTTATATTGTCATACCTAAACTTTGAAGCATTTAAGAAAATATTCAAAATTTCACAAAAAATGCAAAGGGGTTAGCCTTTGTTTCTTACCAAAAACTACAAGTTCCATCAAAACTCGTCGTAAATTCATTTTTCTCGCCCGTGATGCTTCTTATCTTTGTCAGTTACGTATTATATTGACATACCTAAATTTTGAAGCATTTCGGATAAAATAAAAATTCATAAAAAGATCCAAATGGTTTAGCCTTTGCTTTTCTACCGAAAACGGCAATTTTCATTAAAACTTGCCGTAAATTCATTTTTCTCGCCCGTTAATCAAAATTCGCAAAAAATTCAGTTTTCTTGCCCGTGAAACTTCTTATCTTTGTCAGATACGTGTTATATTGTCATACCTAAATTTTGAAGTGTTTCGGAAAAAAAATCAAAATTTCACAAAAAATCCAAAGGGTTAACCTTTACTTTTTTTACTTAAAATGGCAAGTTCCATCAAAACTCATCACTAATGCATTTTTCTCGCCCTTGATGCTTCTTATCTTTGTTAGTTACGTGTTATATAGTCATACCTAAATTTGAAGCATTTTGAAAAAAATAAAAATTTCACAAAAAATCCAAAGAGGTTAGCCTTTCTTTTTACCAAAAACGGCAATTTTTATCAAAACTCGTCGTAAATTCATTTTTCTCGCCAGTGAAGCTTTTTATCTTTGTCAGATACGTGTTATACTGTAATACCTAAAATTTCAAGCATTTCGGAAAATCAAAATTTCAAAAAAATCCAAAGGGTTTAGCCTTTACTTTTTAACAAAAAGGGCAAATTCCATCAAAACTAGTCGTAAATTCATTTTTCTAGCGCGTGATGCTTCTTATTTTTGTTAATTATGTGTTATTATGGCATATCTAAATTTTAAAGCATTTCGGAAAAAATAAAAAATTCACAAAAAATCCTAAGGGGTTAGCCTTTGTTTTCCTACCAAAACAACATTTCTTATCAAAACCCGTCGTAAATTCATTTTTCTCGTCCGTGAATCAAAACTCACCGTAAATTCATTTTCTCGCCCGTGAAGCTTCTTATCTTTGTCACATAAGGGTTATATTGCCATACCTAAATTTTGAAGCACTTAAAAAAAAATTAAAATTTCACAAAGAATCCAAAGAGGTTAGCCTTTGCTTTTTACCAAAAACGGCAATTTTCTTCGGAACTTGTCGTAAATTCATTTTTCTCGCCCGTGAAGCTTGTTATCTTTATCAGATACGTGTTATACTATAATAACTAAATTTTCAAGCATTTCGGAAAAAAAAATAAAAATTTCACAAAAAATCGAAATAGGTTAGCCTTTACTTTTTACCAAAAAGGCAAATTCCATCAAAACTAGTCGTAAATTCATTTCTATCGCCCGTGATGCTTTTTATTTTTGTCAGTGATGTGTTATTATAGCATACCTAAATTTTGAAGTATTTCGAAAAAAAATAAAAAATTCACAAAAAATCCAAAGGGGTTAACCTTTGCTTTTCTACCGAAAACGACAATTTTCACAAAACTCGATGTAAATGCATTTTTCTCCCCCGTGATGCTTCTTATCTTTGTTAGTTACGTGCTATATAGTCATACCTAAATTTTGAAGCATTTTGAAAAAAATCAAAATTTCACAATAAATCCAAAGGGGTTAGCCTTTGCTTTTACCAAAAACGGCAATTTTCATCAGAACTTGTCGTAAATTCATTTTTCTCTCCCGTGAAGCTTCTTATCTTTATCAGATACGTGTTATACTGTAATACCTAAATTTTCAAGCATTTCAGAAAAAATAAAAATTTCACAAAAAATCCAAAGGAGTTAGCCTTTACTTTTTACCAAAAAGAGCAAATTCCATCAAAACTAGTCGTAAATTCAATTTTCTCGCCCGTGATGCTTCTTATTTTTGGAGTTATGTGTTATTATTGACATATATAAATTTTGAAGTATTTCGAAAAAAAAATCAAAATTTCACAAAAAATCCAAAGGGGTTAGCCTTTGTTTTTCTACCAAAACAGCAATTTTTATCAAAGCCCGCCATAAATTCATTTTTCTCGCACATGAATCAAAAGTCACCGTAAATTCATTTTCTCGCCCGTGAAGCTTCTTATCTTTGTGAAATAAGCGTTATATTGTAATACCTAAATTTTGAAGCATTTCAGAAAAAACCAAAATTTCACAAAAAAAATCCAAAGGGGTTAGCCTTTGCTTTTCTACCAAAAACGACAATTTTTATCAACACTCGCCATAAATTCATTTTTCTCACCCGTGAATAAAAACTCGTCGTAAATTCATTTTTCTCGCCCGTGAAGCTTCTTATCTTTGTTAGTTACGCGTTATATTGTCATACCAAAATTTTGAAGCATTTCGCAAAAAATCAAAATTTCACAAAAAATCCAAAGGGGTTAGCCTTTGCTTTTCTACCAAAAACGACAATTTTCATCAACACTCGCCATAAATCCATTTTTCTCACCGGTGAATCGAAACTTGCTGTAATTTCATTTTTATTAACCGTGAAGCTTCTTATCTTTATCAGATAAGCATTATACTTTCATAACTAAATTTTGAATCATTTCTGAAAAAATCAAAATTTCACAAAAAATCCAAAGTGGTTAGCCTTTGTTTTTCTACCAAAAACGACAAGTTCCATCAAAACTCATCGTAAATTCATTTTTCTCGCCCGTGACGCTTCTTATATTTGTCACATACGCTTATATTATCATACCGAAATTTTGAAGCATTTCGAAAAAAATCAAAATTTCACAAAAAATTCAAAGGGGTTAGCCTTAGCTTTTTCTCAAAATGATAATTTTCATCAAAATTCATCATAAATTCATTTTTTCTCGCCCGTGAAGCTTCTTATTTTGTCAGTTACGTGTTATATTATCATACCTAATTTTTGAAGCATTTTGGAAAAAATAAAATTTCACAAAATTTTTTAAAGGGGTTAGCCTTTGCTTTTCTACCAAAAACGATAATTTTCATCAACACTCACGATAAATTCATTTTTCTCGCCTGTGAATCAAAACTCATCGTATATTCATTTTTCTTGCCCGTGAAGCTTTTTATCTTTGTTAGATAAGCGTTATACTTTCAAACCTAAATTTTGAAGCATTTCTGAAAAAAATCAAAATTTCATAAAAATCCAAAGGGGTTAGCCTTTGTTTTTCTACCAAAAACGACAAGTTCAATCAAAACTCATCGTAAATTCATTTTTCTCGTCCGTGATGCTTCTTATATTTGTCAGATATGCCTATATTGTCATACCGAAATTTTTAAGCATTTCTAAAAAAATCAAAATTTCACAAAAAATCCAAAGGGGTTAGCCTTTGCTTTTCTCAAAAATGGCAATTTTAATCATAATCCGTCGTAAATTTATTTTTCTCGCCCGTGAAGATTCTTATCTGTGTCAGTTACGTGTTATATTGTCATACCTAAATTTTGAAGAATTTTGAAAAAATTCAAAATTTCACAAAAAATCCAAAGGGGTTAGCCTTTGCTTTTCTACGAAAAACGATAATTTTTATCAACACTCGCCGTAAATTCATTTTTCTCGCCGTTGAATCAAAACTCGCCGTAAATTCATTTTTCTTGCCTATGAAGCTTCTTATATTTGTGAGATACGCGTTATATTTTCATACCTAAATTTTGAAGCATTTCAGAAAAAATCAAAACTTCACAAAAAATCTAAAGGTTATATAGTCATACCTAAATTTTGAAGCATTTTGAAAAAAAAATCAAAAATTCATAAAAAAATCCAAATGGTTTAGCCTTTCTTTTTACCAAAAACGACAATTTTCATCAAAACTCGTCGTAAATTCATTTTTCTCGCCCGTGAAGCTTCTTATCTTTGTCAGATACGTGTTATACTGCAATGCCTAAAATTTCAAGCATTTTGGAAAATATCAAAATTTCACAAAAATCCAAAGGGTTTAGCCTTTACTTTTTACCAAAAAGGGCAAGTTCCATCAAAACTAGTCGTAAATTCATTTTTCTCGCCCGTGATGCTTCTTATTTTTGTTAGTTATGTGTTATTACGGCATATCTAAATTTTGAAGCATTTCAGAAAAAAAATCAAAATTTCACAAAAAATCCAAAGGGGTTAGCCTTTGTTCTCCTACCAAAACAACATTTCTTCATCAAAACCCGCCGTAAATTTATTTTTCTCGCCAGTGAATCTAAACTCACCGTAAATTCATTTTCTCGCCCGTGAAGCTTCTTATCTTTGTCAGATAAGCGTTATATTGTCATACCTAAATTTTGAAACACTTCAAAAAAATTAAAATTTCATGAAGAATCTAAAGGGGTTAGCCTTTGCTTTTTACCGAAAACGGCAATTTTCTTCGTCGTAAATTCATTTTTCTCGCCCGTGAAACTTCTTACCTTTGTCAGATACGTGTTATACTATAATAACTAAATTTTTAAGCATTTCGGAAAAAATAAAAATTTCACAAAAAATCTAAATGGGTTAGCCTTTACTTTTTACCAAAAAGGCAAATTCCATCAAAACTAGTCGTAAATTCATTTTTATCGCCCGTGATGCTTCTTATTTTTGTTAGTGATGTGTTATTATAGCATACCTAAATTTTGAAGCATTTTGAAAAAAAAATCAAAATTTCACAAAAAATTCAAAGGGGAACATTTGCTTTTCTACCAAAAACGACAATTTTCATCAAAACTCGCCGTTAATGCATTTTTCTCGCCCGTGATGCTTCTTATCTTTGTTAGTTACGTGTTATATAGTCATAACTAAATTTTGAAGCATTTTGAAAAAAAATTAAAATTTCACAATAAATCCAAAGGGGTTAGCCTTTGTTTTCCTACCAAAACAGCATTTCTTATCAAAACCCGTTGTAAATTTTGAAGCATTTCGGAAAAAATCAAAATTTCACAAAATATCCAAATGGGTTTGCCTTTGCTTTTTCTCAAAAACGGCAATTTTCATCAACATTCATCGTAAATTTATTTTTCTCGCCCGTGAAGCTTCTTATTTTTGTCAGATACGTGTTATATTGTCATAACTAAATTTTGAAGCATTTCAGAAAAAATCAAAATTTCACAAAAAAAATCCAAAGGGGTTAGCCTTTGCTTTTCTACCAAAAACGACAATTTTCATCAACACTCGCCGTAAATTCATTTTTCTCGCATGTGAATAAAAACTCGCCCTAAATTAATTTTTCTTGCGCATGAATTCTTATCTTTGTCAAATACGCGTTATATTTTCATACCTAAATTTCGAATCATTTCGGAAAAAATCAAAATTTCAAAAAATCCAAAGGCGTTAGCCTTTGCTTTTTTACCAAAAATGGCAATTTTCATTAAAATTCATCAAAAATTCATTTTCTAGCCCGTGAAGCTTTTTATCTTTGTCAGTTACGTGTTATATTATCATATCTAAACTTTGAAGCATTTCGAAAAAAATCAAAATTTCACAAAAAATGCAAAGGGGTTAGCCTTTCTTTCTTACCAAAAACGACAAGTTCCGTCAAAACTCGTCGTAAATTCATTTTTCTCGCCCGTGATGCTTTTTATCTTTGTCAGTTACGTGTTATATTGGCATACCTAAATTTTGAAACATTTCGGATAAAATAAAAATTCATAAAAAGATCAAAAGGGGTTAGCCTTTGCTTTTCTACCAAAAACGACAATTTTCATCAACACTCGCTGTAAATTCATTTTTCTCGCCCGTGAATCAAAACTCGCCGTGAATTCATTTTTCTCGCCCGTGAGGCTTCTTATCTTTGTCAGATACGCGTTATCTTGTCATACCTAAATTTTCAAGCATTTCAGAAAAAAATCAAAATTTCACAAAAAAATCCAAAGGGGTTAGCCTTTGCTTTTTACCAAAAACGGCAATTTTTATCAAAACTCATCGTAAATTTATTTTTCTCGACCGTGAAACTTCTTATATTTGTTAGATATGTGTTACGTTGTCATACCTAAATTTTGAAGCATTTCGGAAAAAATTAAAATTTCACCAAAAATCCAAAGGGGTTAGCCTTTGTTTTTTTTACCAAAAACGATAGCCGAGGCAATTGAGCACATAAGTTAAGATCCTAATAACACAGTATTCTATCAATGACGTCAGGGCCTACTTGTTTTGCTAATTGTCCTCGGAAATCATCAGAAAGACAAATCCACAAATTCAGAACTTGAAAAGGATTCAAGTCAAATCACGATTAGGAACTGTACACCTCAAATCAGATCAATCCGCATACCAACAGAGATCAAATTGATATAGATCTCGATTTAAAACCTTAAGCAAACTTAGAAGAACAAATGGAATTAGAACGGGAACTTATCTGTTTTCCCGATTTTCGTCGGCGCCGAAGGGATCGCCGTAAAAAGCTCCTACGACTGCTCCACTTAGCCCGATGAGGAAGTCCATAGGAACCTAGGGTTGAGAAACCCTAACCAAAGGATTTTCCAAGGCAAATGACTCGACTCACCCATCGGCGCGCGGGCTAGGGTCCGCCACCGGCACAGGTGCCTCTGGCCTCTCTCCGGTATGCGGGATTTCTCGCCGTCGGCACGGGGATTAGGGTCCGCCGCTGGCACAGCGCCTAGCCCCTCCGCCGCCGGCGCTCAACCCCTCCGTCGGCGCTCAGCCCCTTCACCGCCGGCGCTCAACCCCTCCACCGGCGTTCAACCCCTCCGCCACCCGCGCGCAGGCCCTACGTCGCTGGCAAACACTGGCGTGCGGGCACACGAAGCCCGCTCACTCAGTCGCGCGGCGCAGTGGGAGGAGAAATGAGCTAGAGTTTCGTCGAATCAGTTTTTTATACCCCGTGCAAATCACTCGCAGTCGTCCGATCGCGAAACGACATCTTAGTTTTTTTGATGACGTGTATAATTAATCGACACTGTCCATCGAAAATTGAACGGCCACAGGCCGTGCGGACGTGCGACCGGGCCGCACCCAGCCCAGGTGGGTGTGAAACGGGCCGACTGGGCTAGCTGGGCTGCCCTTTTCTTTTCCCTCTAATTTTCAGAAATAAAATTAGCAGTCTTTTCGGTCGAATTATTGAAGAAGTGGGCTAACAAGGCCGAAATTTTTCTGAAAATTCGTCACAAATTTGAAAAAGACTTCTGGGCCAACTAACACATGGACTGGGCCAACACCTAGTGTTTTTGGGCCAAATCAGCTTGGGTTTTTCTCATTAAACATTTTTCTTTTCAGGAAAATAAATAAGGGGCTACTAAAATTAGTTGAAACCCACCATAATTGAGTTCGTGGCATATGAAAAATTTAGAAAATTATGTGTGATGTGTTGGTGTACTGTTATTATAATATTCTTTTATTTATTACTGAGTTTTAGTATTTCTATGCCATAAACTTAATTAAATTGTTGAATTTGTCTAAGAAATTTTAGAAAATGGCTAAAAACAATTTAGCTTCCGTTGTAATTAAGTGTAGCATAATAAAATTATTGTTAAGTAGCCAAAATGAATAACAAAAATTATTATAGAAAATTTAGTTTTTATAGTGAATAAATGTTTAGTAGCCAACGTGAAAAACTTTATTTGCTATGTCTTGTGATAATTTCTTTGTTTAGTAGCCAACATGAAAAATAAAGGAATTACCACATTCTATAAATAGATCATGTTGCATTTCATTAAGTAGCCAACGTGAAAAATAAAATACAACATTTCTTGCATATTTAAGTTAACAAACAAATGTTTTGCTTAGTAGCCGACGTGAAAGACAAAAATATGTATTTATTTAACTTCATGTTTCTATGCACTTTCTTATTATGTATTCTTTTTTTTTGCATAAACGAAGGTTCCTCCGGGATCAACAATTCACTTAGTTACATATCCTGCATTGAACATTTGAATAGCAACAACTATGGTTTATGGAGGGAGAAATTAGAAATTGCATTAGCTATCTCGGAGATCGACCTTGCGATCGTGATACCTCGTCCTACTAAGCCTGAGATCCCACCTTTTCGTGGAGCAATGAAATCTCAGGAAGAATATAATGAAAAGATGAATGCCTTTCATAAAGAACTTAAGGAATTTTATGAGGCTCGTGCCAAATGGAACACTTCCAACAGAAGTGTCTTATGGTAGTTAAGGGCACTATCATTGAGCCAATTAGGGGAGTCATTCCAGACTATGAGACAACCACAGAGTATCTTCAGGAAATTTAAATTCAGTTCACCGCCTCCTCTAAGGCAACACCAAGTACTCTAATTAAGAGACTTGTAACTGAGAAATATACTGGAGGCGGTGTTCGTGAACATATACTTAGGATGTCAAACATGGCTTCAAAACTCAAACCTATTGATTTGGGGATCAAAGATGAATTTCTAGTTCATCTCATCTTTGCCTCTCTTCCTAGAGAATTTGAAGCTTTTGTCATCAACTATAACTCACAGCCAGAAGAATGGAACTTAGAAAAACTCATTGCCCTATATGTTCAACAGGAGGAGCGAATTGAGACCTTCTGTGGAAGTGACAGTGTCAACTACGTGAAAGGAAAAGGAAAGAAAAACTTCAATAGACCTGCTACAAGGAATTTCTACGCTCCTCAAAATGATAAAGTAAAACGCAAAGTCCCCAATGAGCAATCTTCCAAAGAGATTAAGGTGTCAAAAGATCAATGCCTGTTTTGCAAGGAGAAAGGACACCGTCAAAAGGACTGCATAGATTTTCTCAAATGGTGCAACAAGAAAGGTAATGATTTCATTAGTAATTTTGATGAATCCCTTTACTTAAAAGATTATTCATCCATGTGGTGGATTGACTCAGGTGCCACCGTGCATGTTTGTAATTCGTTACAGGGGTTAAGTACGAAGAGGACACTTCAAAGAAGAGAAAGGAAAATTAGAGTCGCAGATGGTCATGAAGCACAAGTTGAAGCCATAGGAGACTTCTCACTAGGATTTAGAAATGGCTTTACTCTTACACTTCATGACGTTCTTTATGTTCCATCAGTTAGGAGGAATTTAGTTTGAGTTTCATGTTTAGACGATTATGGTTTTGTATACCATTTTGGCAATGACAAGTGTGTCATAAAGTTCAATAATAAAATTATGTGTCTTGTCATCAGACAATACAATCTTTACCTTTTGTCTATGCATGATGATATTAATGAAATAAGTGATGTTCAGAATTTCACACACAATAACTCAGGTTTAATAAACTGAAAAGAATAAATTGCGAAACTTCTTCAAAATTATGGCATTATCACTTAGGCCATATTTCGTGAGGGAGAACTGAAAACTTAGTTTCACAATCAATTCTTCCTAACTTAAACTATTCAGATTCGGAAGAGTGCGTAGATTACATAAAAGGAATATTCAGTAAGAAAATTAAGAAAAACGCCAAACGAAATACGGAAATATTAGAATTAATCCATACGGACATTTGAGGTCCCTTTCCCACGGTCTCCATAGATGGTTTTGACTCATTCATAGATTTCACTGGTGACTATACTCGTTATGGCCATATTTCCCCAATCAAGGATCGTTCCGAAGCATTGGACAAGTTTAAGATATTTAAGTCTGAAGTCGAAAATTGGCATAATATTAACATCAAAATGGTAAGATCTGACCATGGGGGGAGTACTACGGTCGGCATACCCCATATGGCCAAGTTCCTGGACCATTTGCACCGTTTCTACAAGAAAATGGCATTGTTGCCCAAAAATCAACTCCGGACGAGGCTCAACAAAATGGAGTGGCAGAGCGACGGAACCGTACATTAATGGACATGGTTAGATCTATGCTTAGCTTCTCAGAATTGCCTGTTAATATATTGATGGAGGCGTTAAAAACCGTCATTCATTTACTTAATTGGGTTCTTTCAAAATCCTTGCCTAAAACTCCATATGAAATGTAGACGGGACGCAAACCTTCGCTTAGTTACTTACACATTTGGGATTGTCCCGCTGAGGCTAAATTTTTTAATCCATCCTAAGACTGTAAGCTGCTTTCTCATTGGCTATCCAGATAAAAGCAAAGGATTTCGTTTCTATTGCCCTAACAGGTATACTAAGTTTGTGGAAACGAGACATGCAATTTTCTTAGAAGATGATATGATTAGGGGGAGTAAGGCAAGACGTGAGATTAATCTTGAGGAGAAGAGGATTTATGTGCCCACTCCAATAATTCAAGAACCATATTTCACTCTATCTACTGGCGTAGGATCAGAAGCACGTGATTCTGATCCAACACCCGTTGTTAGTTCTACACCAGCAACTGAAGTTAGTGAGGTTCCTGTCCTACAAGAATCACCTCAACATTCAGAGCAAAATGACAACGTTGTTACAAATGGTGAAGAACAACAACTGCCTCAACCTGAATATGGTGCGCAACTTAGAAGATCTCATAGAGTAAGAAGACTAACCATACCAGACGACTATGAGATCTATATGTGTGAAGAAGTTCAAATGGAGGGCGATCCCACCTCTTATGAAGAAGCTATGAGAAGTCCTGTATCGTCTGAGTGGCATAAAGCCATGGAAGATAAGATGAAGTCTATGAATGCTAACAAAGTCTAGTAATTAGTAGAAATCCCCAAAAGAGCCAAAACAGTAGGCTATAAATGGGTCTATAAAATTAAGCGTGACTCCAATGGGAAAATAGATAAATTTAAAGCCAGACTTGTAGCGAAAGGATTCACTCAAAGAGAAGGAATAGATTATAATGAGACGTTCTCACCTGTATCAACTCATTCAGAATCATCATGGCATTAGTAGCGCACTATGACTTGGATTTACATCAAATGGATGTAAAAACAGTGTTCCTCAATGGAGATCTATATGAGGATGTTTACATGACACAACCAAAAGGTTTTATTATCAAGGGAAAAGAACATATGAATGCCATTTAAGAAAGTCTATTTATGGACTTAAGCAAGCCTCGAGACAATGGTATCTCAAATTTGATGAGACAGTTAGAAAGTTTGGATTCAAAGAAAATGAGGAGGATAATTGCATATATATACTAAGTTTAAGAACGGGAAATTCATTTTTCTTGTCTTATATGTGGATGACATACTATTAGCTATTAGTGATGCTCATCTACTAATAGAGACTAAAAATTTTTATCCTCTAATTTTGATATGAAAGATCTCGGTGAAGCTTCCTATGTTTTGGCCATAGAAATTCATCGAGATAGATCTAAGGCGGTATTAGGACTCTCTCGGAGAACATACTTAGAAAATGTGCTAAAAAGATATTGTATGCATAAGTGTAAGCCTTCGTCTGCTCCTATAGTGAAGGGTGATAAGTTTGGCAATTTTCAATGTCCTAGAAATCATTATGAGATTGATCATATGAAAGTAGTCTCATATGCTTTAGCTGTCGGAAGCCTAATGTATGCTCAAGTATGCACTCGCCCTGACTTAGCTTATGTCACCGGGATGCTTGGCAGATATCAGTACAATCCAGGTGTATATTACTGGAAGGCAGTAAAGAAAGTCTTAAGATACATACAAGGAACTAAGGCTCTCATGTTCACATACAGAAAATCAGATTCACTAGAAGTAGTGGGATATTCTGACTCGGATTTTGCGGGTTGTGTAGATACCAAGAAATCCACGTCGGAATATATATTCACTCTCGCAAAAAGAGACATCTCATGGAAAAGCTCCAAACAAACTGTTACTGAATCATCCACAATTTATGCAGAGTTTGTGGCTTGTTATGATGCCTCTGGCAGGTAATTTGGCTTAAGAAATTTATACCTGGACTTAGAGTGGTAGACAGCATTAAAAACCACTTAAGCTATACTGTGACAATGAACCAACAATATTCTACTCTCACAATAACAAGTCGAGTGGAGCTGCCAAACACATCAACATTAAGTTTTATGTTGTGAAAGATCAAATCCAAGATCATACTATTAGTATTGAGCATATTAGAACAGAGCAAATGCTCGCGGATCCGTTAACAAAAGGTCTTCCACCCAACGTGTTTAGAGAGCACGTGACCGGTATGGGTTTAAGGAAAAACCTATGATGTCCTGGACACTTAGGGGCCAAACTAAGAATAAGATCATATTTTTAAGTATGAAATGTGAAGTAGTCATCGAGTCAAGCAGTGCGTAAATGGTTGTCTTCGATGCGCCGTACTCTTCATATGGAGCATGGTGAAATATGCGTAAAACTAAGTAATAAGTTAATAAGTTTTTAGACCGTGGTCAAGGGGGGAATGTTGGAAGATTTTACCACGAAAGAGATTGGGTCGTTTGCGATTGCAACCGACTCAATCTCTAAGAATCTTGATCAAAGACTCCTCAACCGATCTGGTTGGGAGGCCCCTGGGGCGTCTCCTCATCTATAAAAGGAGAGGCTTTTGCCTCATCGGGCATCAAGATATTAAAAGGAGAAAACATACGAGATTAGACATCACCCGAGTAATAGTCGATCAACAGAGAGGAGGAAGTCCTGGGAAGGCTCTCCCTCTTCGCCGAAGCGCAAGGATCATCGGCAAGCCTCCAATGGCGGCGAACACCTCTGCAAAACGAAGGTACGAATATGTAAGATTGATTGCAAATAGAATTCGAATGATTGTTGCTTGATAATTGAATTAACACTTGACATCAGATCTTAGCGGAGGCAATTGAGCACACAAGTTAAGATCCTAATAACACAATGTTCTATCAGCTAGCTCCAATGCAATCACGGCCTAATGTTTGTTTATTTTACAGACAGGCCAGCCAGCCAGGGGATGGAGATATGCCAGGTATATAGGCACATGCATGGCCGTGAAGAAAACAAAATCACATCATGTGCTCCAACACGTAAGATCTTCCCAACAACAATGCATCTGCTGTTTGTCCCATCCTTGCTCTCCTTGCAATTATAAGCAAGGGAAGATCCAACAGAGTCCAGTAGAAGATGAGATGTAGGCCTCATATCCATGCTAATTAAACAACAACAGCTACCAGATCCTCCGTCCGAGCTAGCTAGTGTTCCTTGTCTCATCCATTGTTGTCTTCTTCTTTGCTTCGCCCCACCCCCTCAGGCAAGTTTTAAGTTGTTTACGCTGACTATTGTAAATTTGTACTCACTCGGTTCTGAAATAAATGATGTTTAGGACAACTAATTTAGTTCAAATTGAACTAGATTTATTGTCCTAAACGTCATTTATTTCAGAACCGAAGGAGTACTAGACAGTGTCAAAAAGTTAAAACCGGTGAGGGAACAAAGATTGTTACAAAGTTAAAAGACTTGTACTAATGATGTGTGGTTTGTACATATAATTAGTAGAACATGCCATACAGCAATTGCAGCGTGTGCCCTGCTACAGCTTAAAGCAGTAACCTCTGTATATATGTCCAGATTAATTACTTCATTTTTTCCCAAGTGATGATGATTAATTAGTTGAATTGATCGATGTGATCTGTCGGAGATGCCCGGCCGGACCTCCAACTGGGTCTTAAACAAGCTCTGCTTCATCATACGTTTCATCGGCATTATTCAAAACAAATAGTTTTTCGAAAGAAGAAATACGCCAAATAAACTATCGGTTCGTGCGTGTGGTCTCACAGTGACTGTGTAGTGCTAGCTTAGAATCGACAAAAGACTGGGGCTGGCTAGTAGTACTATACTACCCAGGCACTCCAGTTTTTCTCTCCAAATCCAAGGAATCCAATGAACAGCAATATCCACACGGAGAAGACCAGAACAAGGAAATAATTACAAAACAATTCACCAAAAAGTGATCAAATATAAAAATTTCCTTTTGTCTTTGATAAGTATTTAGAGAAAAATACTTCATTTGTATGCCTACGTACGTGCACGGTCTTGTCTCTGCACCATAAGTAACTATAGTTTTTCAAATACACAGTATAAATGAGAGTGAATGAAGTTATATACTGATCGATGTGGTGTTAATAAACATTTAATACTTATTAAACTCCATGAACGCTATAGCTCATCAACATCACCGACAGGGAGCATCCGTACTTTATACGCAGCAGAAGCTCTCCTTCGATCATTGAGAACTGGTGAGCTTTTGTCATGTACTTGGATCGCTAATTTTTGTCGTAATTAAGAGAGCTAGCTACTTGCTTCAAAAGAAGACACATTAGGCAACAAGACACACACACTGCAGGCACTTTGACGTTATGTGATACTCGACCATGCACAGCGTCACAGTGTCTGCTGGAGTTAGCAAGCACCCAAAGGACGACGATCGTCGAACTAATAAGCTAGTAGCTGCAGCTCCAGGGATTTTTGTAATCACAGAGCACTAGCTTGTCACATGACAGCGAATGATTTGGAGTTTAGGGCTGTACGTGGTGGAATGTTAAGTTGGATCGCGAGTACCACATCCATGAGTCTCCGGCGCCTCTAGCTAGTTATTACTGTCCCTCGCTAGCTCGCTGATTGCTGGTGTTAGGCTATATGTCTTCTCTGCTTTTTTACTTGAACAGAACCATACTCCCTCCATTCTGAGAATAAATAATGTTTAAGATAAAAATATATATAGTTCAATTTAGACTGAATTAGTTATCCTGAACGTCATTTATTTTAAAACAGATGGAGTGTTAAATCGTTACGCCTTTAATTTAAATTCATATAAAATCTCACTAGCATTTTCGAACTGGGCAAAGTTAAATAATTAATGACACTAAAAATAGAGGAATAAGCTAGCTAGACAATATATTCATATACATATATAAAGATGCTGCTTAGATGGGTACACCACCCTAGTTGAACTACTTGGCAGCGCAATGTAATTAGATATTGACTGATATGATAGATCCAAAAAGCTAACTGGATTATGTGCCGAGGATGTTTATTTTTTTACCAAATGGTATTAACTTAAGCGCCCCCCCCTATTATGTGCGTTAGATCTGCTTGTGTACATGTGTCGCACGATTAAGGTGGTGTGGTGCCCTCCCCCCCCCCCCCCCCCAGGTATGTATGATCATGTTGGATTTTTTTACTATTTGGATAGACAATTATGGTAATATGAAAAATAAGTCTTATCTAAATACTTGAACAACAAGGTCCATTTAACTAACTTTATGTTTTCTGGCTTCACATCGACGGAAACAAGAAGAACGGTTAAGCGTGTGAGAGTTAGCTAGGGTGCCTAGCTTGTGTATTAGAATATAGTTGGTGGGTGAGAATTTCAAACTCTTAACTGACATATAGGGTGGTTTATTCAATTAACCCCTAAAAGGATGTGCATAAGCATTGACTTCCGCTATAATTTCTTTAGTTCCTCTTTATTCGATATATTAAAAACCAATATATGCAATTAGTTTGGCATCCACCAACATGTGCATATGCCTAGTACTCCCTCCGTTCTGAATTAATTGACGTTTAGGACAACTAATTTAGTTCAATTTGAACTAAATTAGTTGTCCTAAACGTCAATTAATTCAAAACGGAGGGAGTACTACTGTAACTTTAGGGTACTAAATGATGCACTTGTTCTTTTAGGTGAATTAATGAGATCGACATAAAAGCAAGTTATTTTGGAAGATGATAAACACAGGCGGGAAGATAAAGCATCTACATCATATCCTCATGGTCGGTAGCATGCATGTTTAAAAAAGAGAAGCAGAGATATGAGGGCGTGTTTGTTCTGTTTTAGCTCTTACCTATATTAGCGCTGCATAGATATATGATAGACGTCTGCCGGATCGATCGCTAGTATAAAGCGATGATGCAGGGCGCGCGTGGCTGATATCCATTACACACTGCTTCCCTCCATCCGGGAAAGCTCATCGATTTGATCCATGCTGTCAGAACGTCCGCGTGTCTCCACCTCTATCACATAAGCAAAAGCGACTGACGATCTTTGAAAGGAAATGAGATACGACGACGACGTTTCAGCTGTGCCATCATGCGTATGTAGTAGTACGTGTGGTGCACATCTTGATAACCAATCAAGACTCGTGATGTTAATGCAGTGTTCCGTCCCATTGTAATATAATTTTTTTTCGAAAGGCCATTAAGGTGGCGTTAAATTATAAGCAGGAAAGCAAGATTACATGCACCAGAGATGCATTATTGTTTTACATGGCCTAGGCTCATGTTGATACAGAAACTCCGGGGCTCTCTCTCGCTCTAGAAACCACGGTAGTTAGATGAGTTGCCCCTACTGCACACCAATTTGTAACCTCATTTTTCAAGGCAGCAAAGATGTCTTCGATCGTTCCTTCTTTTCCGTCAAAGATTCTGGCATTTCGCTCTCTCCGAATTGTCCAAATGATAGCTATCATCATCGATTTGATGCCCTTGCTTTGACTTGCACTTGAATCATCGGACAAATAGACAAACCAATCATCAATGGATTGTGTTGTATTCCAGGATGATGGATTTAACCTCGGCTGCGCAATCCAGTCACTTGTTTTGGTCCATATCTACAGACTTACTGGACATTCAGAGAAGAGATGCAATGTCGTCTCCAGACTCCTGTAGCATAGAGGAAAAAATAGTTGTTTGGCCACCCTCTCTGTTGTAAACGATCCGATGTCCAAATTCTATTTTATAGTAGCAGCCACAGGAAAACTTTGAATCATGGTGGCGCCCAGATCCTCCATACCTTGGCAAGAAAAGAAGACCTAATGCTCCCTTCAAATTGTAGACGATACGCTGACCGCGCCGAGTATTCCCCTGTTGCAGTGCTCGTCTAGCGGATTTCATTTGGTTGATCGGGCACCAGAACAACCTGCATCTCATGTATGAGGCTCCAAAGACTCACGTAGTCCATCAGCAGTGGCATTGTAAGTTTTGGCATTAGGTCACGAACCCAAGTAGCATCTTGGAGGGCATCTTGCACCGATTCTTCGCTTCCCTCTGCTGATTCTATATAGCGGTGGAAATAGGAGTGCTGGAGCCTGACCATCGAGCCAACTTGATCGTCAAAAGCTAGTTGTCTTTCCATTTTCGCACGGTGATGTTCGTGGCCGCCGCAAACAACGCGGTACCCACCATGTCTACAGGTAGGTCCATGCCATGCCATGCTCGGTCAGGCCTTGTCCAAGAGAACCATAACCACCGTAGGCGTAATGCACGCCGAACCGTTCAAGATCGCCAGCCCAAAGAAAACGCTTTCTGATCTTGTCTAATTCCTTGGTGGCTTCAACACTAATAGGAGGTATGAGGACAAGGAGCTCAGTACTAAATGTACTAGCTCTCGTCTGCCACCTATACTGAGTAACTTTCCTTGCCACCCAGCAAGTTTTGCAAGTGCACGATCTTAAATCTGTTGCAAGTGGGTTAGTCTTAGGTGACGGAGTGTCAGAGAAATGACTAGGTATTCGATCACATGTACTCCCTCTGTTCCTTTTTATTTGACGCTGGTTAATTCATTTTTGAACTAACCAGCGTCAAGTAAAAAGGAACGGAGGGAGTACTCCATCCAAGCTAGAACGATATTCATGCTCGTCACGTCAATACAATTCACATACAGTCTAGCTAGAGCTAGGGTCTAGCTAGGCTTGTGTTTTGTCGTGCATATGTGTACTGCTGACAAGTAACATGCATGCAGCAATGCGAGCTAGCACAAGTTGTTTGCTTCAATTCATCATGCAAATGAAGCATCCTTGCATGTTATGTCTGTCGTCGCGACACACCGGCCGCACGGATATGACGATTGCTTATCGCGCGCTAGAGTACAATTAATTGTATATTTACCGCGGTAATTATTATTGGCAGTACATGCATGTACGTTAGTAGCAAGGATTAATCATAACAGGTGCCATCGATCGACATGTAAAGGTGAAGATGAAGAAAGCTGCTGTCGTCGACGACACAAGACGATGATGGTATAGCTAGATGAATTTCGACACGGCTGCCTAGCTTGTGAATGATCTTGACTGAAAGGATACGTACGGCCGGGAGCTGACAGCTGATGCTAGCTAGGTGTGAATTTCGTTTTAATTTCTACAGTACATATACAGCTACCCTATTTTTGACTGAATTTAACTCATCAGGACCCAATGATTGTCCTATTTGTTGTTCCATTATATTCCTGTAGGCACACGTACGTACACGGGCCACATGCTTCACAAGGTGTGTGCGTCGTGGGTCGTTAGATCGCCTATCGATCTAAAGCTACAGCTAGTGTACATGCATGCATAAAGACAGATAAATCACGAGAAAAACTACAAGGCAAAAAGGGAGCTAGCTAGCTGGACAACAGATCACTGATTACGTCAAATTAGGGGATGATATAGATAGCTAGTTGAGAGTCCAAAGCATAATAATTAACTTGGCTCGATCTAATACCCTCTCCAAATTAAGACAAGGAGAAACTATATAAGGCACATTGATCCAACACTAGCTAGCTAGTAGTGTATTCATTCTACTACTAGCTAGATAGCTGGCCGTGGTTAGTTGTTATTATCTACATGCAGCTAGTAGCAAGCAGTTGGTTTATTTTGTGTCTTGTTCCCTGTTATCTTGTGTGCAACCGAATTAATGCTATGATCGATCAGATGGTCAGGTGTTTGTTCTTCTTGCGTGATTTGTGGTTACATTATACTCCCTCTGTTTCATTTTAATTGACGCTGGGAGAACTAAAACTAGTTCCTCCCAATGGTTTTAGTTCTCCCAACGTCAATTAAAAGGGAACAGAGGGAGTACTTAATAAGACGTCGTCTCTGGCTATAGTACTATACAGGATCGGAGAAATAATAATGTAAATTTAACAACCCTAACAGAATGGTGACCACTAGACGTACCACAAAGGCAGAGAACGAAGCATCTGTACGATCGAGCTGCTTTCACACCGGCGACGTTGTGTGTTGATCGGACAAGAACATCACGAGATGCATGCATGATCACCTACGTTAATGGAATAACAAAAATATTGCAGCACGCCGCAGCTGTGTGATTCGAAGTCACAAGTGAGAAATGAAGCCGGGATTGAGGACGTACTCCCAGTCCAACCAATGGGGTAGCTAGATCGATATAGGATGAACATGCATGGCACCATTGATTCCTATCTCGATCGCTCCATGCATGCTGCTACATATTGTTCAATTCATCTTACGTGTTTGTTTGCATGAAAGGCTAGGAAGAAGGATCAGAGAATCGACGATAAAATTAACAATGACAGGAGGCAGCTATTAGCCTCTAGGATGTGTATTATTGGGAGCTAGCTAGAGAGACGACAGCAGATGACGATCGTTGTTTATTATAAATCCTGTGCACACACCAGTACCAAGCAAATCTTTGGGCGAGACAAGAAGATTGGCAGCTAGCTTGCATTTGCGCGCTGCTCCCATATCATCCGATTAAACTAACTAATCACGTATGCACCACATGGATGCATTCATGTGTCTTGGCCTTGGCCTGCTGCATCTTTTCTTTTTCTTTCTCGAGAAGACAAGAAGCCCTGGCATGCATCGATCGATCTGGGGCAGAAAGGAACAGGTCTTTCGAGCTCAGCATGAGCGATGCAACTCGATCCAAACACACATGCACTTAATCATACTGGATATATAAATAAGCTGTTTAGTGCGAGCTGCTATATAGGCCTGTGTGTGTCGTCTTCTCCATGGCATCGTTTAGTCCAAATAAAGGCTGTAGTCAAGAAGAAAGCGAGCTGCTATATAGCTGCATGCATGCTGCTCATTCCATCGCTTTCTCTCTCTCTCTCTGTCTGTAGTCAAGAAGAAAGAAAGAAAAAAGAAAGAAAGAGCAGAGAGAAGGAGCACACAGGGCCGGGAAGCGGGGCGAGCAGAGGCGGGCGGGATCGAGGGTATAAAAAGGCGGGAGCGGGAGGGGCGAGAGGGAGGCAGGGCAGTAGTTCCAACTTCCAACTTCCAAGCAGCAGCAGCTAGCAGTGCAGTGCCTAGCTAGCTAGCTCTAAAGTGTCGGAAGAGTAATCCTCCTCAACTCAAACTCAACCAAAACCATGGTGGTGGTGGCGGCGGCGCCGGAACCCCGTCATCTCGTGTTCGACGCGGCCCGCCTGAGCGGCCGCACCGACATCCCGGAGCAGTTCATCTGGCCGGCGGACGAGAGCCCCTCCCCGGACGCGGCGGAGGAGCTGCAGGTGCCTCTCATCGACCTCTCGGGCGACGCCGGCGAGGTGGTCCGACAGGTGGGCGAGGCCTGCCGGGTGCACGGCTTCTTCCAGGTGGTGAACCACGGCGTCGAGCAGGAGCTGCTGGCGGAGGCCCACCGCTGCATGGACGCCTTCTTCGCGCTGCCCCTGCCGGAGAAGCAGCGCGCGCAGCGGCGGCAGGGCGAGAGCTGCGGCTACGCGAGCAGCTTCACGGGCCGGTTCGCGTGCAGGCTCCCCTGGAAGGAGACGCTCTCGTTCCGCTACTCGGCGGACCCGGACCTCGTCGTCGACTACTTTGTGGAGAAGCTCGGCGAGGAGTACCGCCGCCACGGGTCTTTTTCTTTTCTTTTCTTTTCTTTTCGTTTTACAGTATACTTATACTCCGTACTGTAAAAAGAAAACTGAAGCGAGCTGAGGCGATGGATGGATGCAGGGAGGTTTACGGTCGGTACTGCTCGGAGATGAGCCGGCTGTCTCTGGAGATGATGGAGGTGCTGGGCGAGAGCCTGGGCGTGGGGCGCGCCCGCTTCCGTCGCTTCTTCGAGCACAACGACTCCATCATGCGGCTCAACTACTACCCCCCGTGCCAGCGGCCCCTGGAGACGCTGGGCACCGGCCCGCACTGCGACCCCACCGCCCTCACCATCCTCCACCAGGACCACGTCGGCGGCCTCCAGGTGGTCGCCGACGACGGCCGCTGGCGCTCCGTCCGCCCGCGCGCCGGCGCCCTGGTGGTCAACATCGGCGACACCTTCATGGCGCTCTCCAACGGCCGGTACCGGAGCTGCCTGCACCGCGCCGTCGTCAACAGCCGCGTGGCCCGCAAGTCGCTGGCCTTCTTCCTCTGCCCGGAGCTGGACAGGGTGGTGCGCCCGCCGGAGGAGCTGGTCGACGCCGGCGAGCCCCGGGCGTACCCGGACTTCACGTGGAGGACGCTGCTGGACTTCACGCAGAGGCACTACAGGGCGGACACCAGGACGCTGGAGGTGTTCTCCAACTGGCTCCGCCATGGCCAGCAGCAGGGCAGCCTCCTGCTGCAGTAGCTCGCTTCCATGCATGGGCACTCTGTTGTCTGTTCTTCTTCTTCTAATTATTACTATTATTATTATTATCATTTGAAGAAAAAGGAGAAGAAAAAGAAGAAGAAAATGAAGGAGGAAAAGAAACAAAAAAATGAGCAGATCGAAGAAAGGTGGCTGGCTTTTCGTGGCCGGTCGGCTTGTGTCGTCGTGTCATGCGTCGTGGACAATGAGCGGCCGGCAAAACGAACAAGATCACGTACGATGACAGAGAGTCGTGTGTGCGCGATCGAGGAATGGAGGGCGTATGCGAACTCGACAGGTAGCAGCAACCAGTGTGGACGTCCTTTGCTTTGCGTCGGTTTCCGATCCTGACACACACAGAGAGTACGTACCTGGTACGGCTAGATTCCTTCTCTCCTGATCGCACCCCAAATGCAGCAGGGACACCACCACTGCTAGCTAACAGTGTGCACTCCCTCGCTCGGTCTCATTGTTTGTTTGCTATTGTGTATAGTCGAAGTAAATCCCTTTATTTTATTCTATTTGATGTTGAGAAAACTGAAATTAGTTTAACTAAAACACAACACGTTACTGATTAAACTAGCCCTAGCCAGCGTGAAATAATTTAAAACAGAAGAATACAAGAAGCTAGCTAGTGGTTATCCACGAGAGTTGTTTCTGTATTTGGGTCGAGCATGCAGGATTGTCCTTGTTGCCTTTCTCGATCCATCCATCCGACAGGCCAGTGCTTGCTTTACCAGGCAGATGATATGGGGGTTCGACACGTCAAATGAAATTCCATTCCATTCCATTCCATCCCCTTGGCTACGTGTATTTCTTTTTTTAGATACAGAAAAGGAAATTAGCTTGGATCCCTTGATGAACGCAGTATGCTGTTGGGTGTGCAGTCACTAAAGTAAAAGCATATGATCCTTCCACATAAAGACTACCTTTAATTTGCTTGTATGGTGGATCGATTGATGGGACTCTCGTCGTCGATCAGTGTCAGCCTCATCATCATCATCATCATCAGTTCAACGAACCAGCAGCGTTAAATAGATAAAAAAACAAATTAAACAGACAGACAGACAGATGGCAACTCGGACCAGCTAGCTAGATGCGTGATGGTGTCACACCACGCAGAGCAGCCAAGGAGGGGTCAGCTGCCTGCTGCTGGGACTACTGTGATGGTCTCCTTGTCGACATGGCCGTCGTCCTTGGGGATGATGAGGCCGTAGCCGCCCTCCTTCCTCTTGTACAGGATGTTCACCTCGCCGGTGTCCTCGTTCCGGAAGGCGTAGAAGTCGTGGTCCACGTTCTGGAGCTGCTGCAGCGCCTCGTCCACGGCCAGCGGCGGCATCTCGAACGCCTTGGTGCGGACCACCTTGGCGACCACCGTGTCCTCGTCCTCGGCTCCGACAACCACCAGCTGGTCCACCAAGCCGTCGTCATCGTCGTCGTCTCGCTCCTGCTCCTGCTCCTGCTCCGCCCAAGAATCAGACGACGACGGTGCGTCCGTCCACTCCTCCTCCTTGGCGCGGCGCACCTCCGTCTCCCTCTCCTTGATCTTGCGGAGCTTGCGCTTGATGATGGCGGCGGCAAGGTCGATGCTGCCGTAGCTGGACTCGGAGTCCTCCTCGGCGCGCAGCACGCCGTGGCGCTTGCTGAAGAGGGTGATCTCGCAGCGGGAGGTCTTGGGCCCGCGGCCGAGGTCGCCTCCGCGGGCGGACAGCCGGACGTCCACCTCGCGGACTAGGTGGCAGTGCTTCGCCACGGCTCGCCCGACCTTGTCCTCGATGTGCTCCTTGAGCTTGTCACTCAGCTGCAACAACAACAACAACAAAGATGGAATCTTTTTTTTTTTCAACAGACAACGAAGTCCAACAAGGAAAGGCGAACCTTGATGTTCCTGCCCTGCGTGATGAGGCGCACCGAGGAGAGCGGCCCGTCCCACGCCATCCGCACGGACGAGACGCGGCGGCGCTCCGGCGCCACCAGCGGCTGCGAGGCGGCTACGTGGACGCCGCGGAAACCCGACCGGAGATGCTGCGGCTGCGGGCTCCTCCGGCTGGGACGACGGGTCATCACCGCTGCGGGGGCCATTGCAGCTGCGGCGGCGGCCGCCATATTCATCTTGGGCAACTACTGCTGGGGATGATGGATCGAGGAAGAAGGGATGGATGAGAGCTAGCAGTGGATGAGTGCTCCTCTTGGTAGGGATTCCTTGAATCCTCTCCTCTCCTACAGAGAGGACAGCAGAGGAGTGAGGCCTGGATGATGCGGATTGGTCCTATCCACTCTCTAGATTTTATTTTATTTCTGAGAGGGGCGCTCTCTAGATTTTTCGGGTGAAGGACAAGCAGAAGCAGAGCAGCCAGCCCGTGGGCACGTACTCGCGTTTCCTGTACACTTTCATTTCCGGCTGCTGCAGCCATAACACCAGCTCAGCTTTACAGTACAGTAGTGCAAAACACAAAAAAGACCAACCAATAAGAGACTTGGATCTCTTATTCAGTGGAGTACGTAAAACATTATTTAGCAGCGAGTTGCCATGTCTCTCGCTCCGAATGAAATGTACAACCCCCATCCAGAAGCTGCTCCCCGAATCCCACGCTACTGATGGATGAATAAAATGTCACTCACTCAAAGCCTCCAGCAGCACCACTGCTAACCACTACCCACCACTACCTTTGGGACTCTGGAAATCGACCAGGCAGCAAAACAATCCGACAAATAGAAATCACCGGGTATTTGGGTAACAAGAGAGAATTTTGAATTAAAAAAAGGGAAACTTTACAGACCCTGAATGGCCATTATCTGGAAAGACGTCCTGTCTTATCCAAAAAGCCGGCTGCTTTGACACCTGTTTCCTACGGTTTAACCCTGCTGCCTGACACTTGTCACCACAAAACAGAGATGCTGCCGTCTCTTTCTCACAAGCTCAGCAAGAACTTGAATATATCGCGCAGTGATATTATGCCTTCCACGCGTTTGCTGCCAGCTTCCACGATGAATACTCGGCGCAC
This sequence comes from Neostapfia colusana, assembly GCA_030760725.1. Taxonomy (NCBI): domain Eukaryota; kingdom Viridiplantae; phylum Streptophyta; class Magnoliopsida; order Poales; family Poaceae; genus Neostapfia; species Neostapfia colusana. The sequence goes on from JASWHV010000013.1 coordinate 430,175, forward strand.
ACCTACCGACAAGGGTAAAAAAATTAAATAAATGATCCAGGTTATTGCCTCCAGCGGGCATATATTCATTCAGACAGACATGACCATCGTGCTCGCATATAAACTTACCAGGATTAGCCAATCGCTCCATCACTTTGAGCAAAGGATCAGATCGGAGGCACATCTGACATCTCTGCCCGTTAAAAAATCCAAAAGGTGTGTTTGCATCTTGTCCGAGCTGCAAAGCCTGAAATCCACAAAACAAGAGACTCAGGCTGAAAATCAAAACATCTGGAATTACATAGCAGAACCAATCCCGACCCCTTGAATAATTTTTTTGCACTACTCTGTTCAACTTTAACTTTGGTTATTCTTTACCAGCACTGAACGTTCCAAATAAGAAACCTTCTACGCCAACCTTTTTCTGTTCATCCAAAAATGTCAAAAATCCCCACAAGGTTGCAGGTTTTCAGCTAAAAACTTGATCGAGACAAGTATGACATCTACATACCTGATGAATGGTCATCTCATCCAGGCGGACATGTGTGTAGACCTTGTCTTTAGCTAGGGCTGTTATGTCACTACAAGACAAAACAAACACCGTGAATACATGGATTGAGGATCACAATTCACAAACACAACCACGAGCATGAATTTCAAATGGTTAAAATGACATACCTTCTGGAATATGTGTCAAGAAGCGAGTCATTTTCGTCCACAATGGGTATCGAGCTAACTCCAGCTGCATGAAACACAATTGGTGCAAGCATGAGAGATCAGTTCTGCAACACAATAACCGAATAGTTTCCAGTGATGTGGAGTCCCAGAGAAGCTGGTGTTGACATTCAATCGTTAAGCGTGAGTGGTATCAGGAATTGCAAGCAAGAGCACCTTAATGACTTCTGCATTTTCCAGTTGCAGTTTTCAGTACAGTGAAACAGAGAACATACCTTGAACCAACATGTTAAGGGCAGAGCTAAGAGGCGCATTAGGTCGCAACATAGCCAACGGACGGCCATTTGGATCACCAATTTTTGGAACCCAGGAACCCAATGGTATTGTGCACACTGGTTGGTTTAGGATAGGCACATTACCAGTGGAGTTTTTGAAATATCTACAAATACCTGCAAAGTTAAACGTTGTATTAGAATATCTTGAAACAAAGTTACTTAATAGTACACATAAGTTCCACTCTTCATACAGATGCAAGGCAAACTTACATTTCAAAATTCCAGAAAGTGATGCAAGATGCAACAGCTGTGGAAATGATCCATCTGAAGATGATGAATAAATAATTGGAACTGTTGAAATTTCATTTTGCAACATCTTTAGAGCAATGTCCCTCAAGGACTCATAAGGGGTGGCCTACACAGCAGATACAATCCAGTATGAGTGCATTAATGACAGTAAAATGAGCTTGGTACAGCAATAGACATCATCAGCACTTGCAGTTACAGAAAACTCTACGTTAAGGAAATCCACAACATTAACAGAATGTTGTCTTGTAATACCCATCAAATCAATCATGTGAATAAGAATATACGATGGAATGCAAAAGGAAAACTAGACCTACTCAGCATAAAGCTCACGAAACCAGCCCATATATTCACCCTTTCATCTCTTACTCTACCCAACCAGGTGAATGTCACCAACGACTCTTTCTCCCTTATATGTTCATCCTCAGTATCCACGCCTACTCATCACAAGCTGATACTGCTACATTTCCTGCAGATGTGATCGGGCACCAATGAACCTAGTTGTTGTCCACGACAATACCTTCCTTCCCTATTTGAGGTGAGGAGTCATGGTACCCATCCTGCAGCGCTGGGAGCCTGAGACGCTAAATTTGTAACCATATTGAATAACACACAAAATGGAGGGTGGCAAGGATCTCATCTCCTTATACAACACCACTTTTGACCACAACACGTCATACATAATCAAATCATGAACCAATATAATTTCATCTTGTCACCACAAAAGAGCACCAACTTACATGCACTAGGTGCTGATGAGGTCGCCACTGACTTCCATATGTTTGCCTCTTAGCCTCTTTCCATGCAGATATAGTGTGTGTTTCAAGCTGCTCCTCCGTCAAGTTTGAGCCATGGGTTTCTAGCTGCAACAAAAATAGGATATTATAAAACAATGCAATTAAAGTAACATCAAAACAATATTTCAAATAAACAGATCATATCATAAGAATCTGACAGTCTGCAACTCACAAACAATTTTATGAAACTAATAATAGACAAAAAGGTAAACATCTAAAACACTGCAACTACATTAAACTAAGATTGGGCCACTTCTGTGTTTCACAGTGGCACACAGAAAAATCTAACATAGATGATCAGGAAAAAGATTTCCCTTTCCGCAAGTATACTCAGGCTCTGTTTGCAGTTGCTGTGCTGTGCTTCAATGTGCTGTGGAGTCTAGTTAGTTACATGAATATTTTCTATTTCTAGTGTGATTCTATTGTTAGGGATCCTAAAAAAGTAAAAAGATGCTCTCAAATAAAACTAACAATCAAAACAGGAAATAAATAAGCACTTTTGAAAACGCCGCCACAATGGCAAACGAAGCCTCATTGTGCTACCACAAGGTTGAGCAACACATACACAAACTATTAATACTGGTCGATACACTAGATGATACCAATTAATGCAGTATAGTTATGAATGTCTTGCGTTTGTTGGAATGTCACTTCTGTGTCCAAAAATCCCACATTGTAACAACGGTTAATCTTTTGCACAAACTCTATTTCCATTTTGAGCATCTAACAAGACTTGAATGTAAGAAAAATAATGTTTAATATAGGTATGATGACAATGCAAATAATTTATCAAGTTTTGCATCACATAATAAAGCATAATTATCTAGCATTCCAGCATCCCATAAAATGAAATGTGGCATCCATGCTAACATATTTATACTCTGACAGTGAACATATTTCTGATAGTAGTTCAAGCATGTTTAGTTGAACAACTAGCAAAGTCGTTTAAGGCAATTATTGGCTCTGTATTTCATCTAGTACAGTGCAAGGATAAAAAAGAAACCACCAGAGAACTATGATCAATGAGCAGTGTTTTAAAAGGGTGCCTGGACGCCTAGGTGACTGCCAGGCGTCTGGACGCCAAGGCGCCCGTCTAGGCGACCAGGCACCCACCTAGACGACTAGCCATGGCGCTTAGGTGGGAGCGCCTGGATGCCTATGCGGCGACTAGGCGACGCCTTTTAAACAGTGGCAATGAGTCAGAAAAAAATAAGCTTACCTCTCTTAATATAAGTATAAAATCCAACGGGCTCAAGAGACCAACAAACTGACCTCTGAATGAATCCCACAGAGGAGCAACAGGAATTCCCTGTAAGGTGCAGCACAAACAACATGACACTTGTCCAAAACTTAAGGCCAAAAGCAAGAGGGGAACGGACCAAAATGCAGGCTAAGCATCAGATTATAAACATAGTAAAAAGAAATATTGAAGTTCTATGAGCTACAGGCATAGTAGAATACTAGCATGCCACATTACAGACAAAAACATAGCATCGCTAATAAGGTAAGATATTAATACCTGCTCATGCAGAATATGAAAAGACTGTTTCACAGGTAAATTAATATCCAGAGCAATAACCTGAAATGGAAAATAATAATAAGTTCATAAGAATAAATCTTACACCAAAGAAAATTCATGTAAAAATTGCTTATCTCCATACCTTGCCTGAATCCGGAAGTAAATCATAGCCAGTATGCAAACTCATATACTCTGTAACACGGCACCTGGATATCTGAATATAAGCCTCCGAAACCCTCTGATGACCTTCCTGAAGGGTACCGTCCGACAAAGAAACCTGATTGTTAATACAAAGTGATGTTATCTCCCATCAAAAAGTCACCATTTTGTTTACCATATAGGAGAAACATGAGAAGGATCACATATAAGAAATGAAACATATGCCCAACATGACAGGCACATATGAACTTTTGGTAAAAAAAATAAAATATGCTTGAGCAGGTATCGTTGTCAGGTGATTCATTTCATCTAACTGGGCAGAAATACTGATGATTTAAGACTGCATCAGGGAGGCTTTATTAGATGGTTGTGTCCAACAACACAGAGTGCTTTAGAAATATGTCATCTGGACCACCACTACTATCAGATCACAGAAAAAACAGCTCAAGCGCATGACATGGTCATTCACTAATATTTCAATCAGAGAATAATAGCTATTTCAACAAGTATAATGGAATTTTTCATAAAAGTGAGTGATCCTTACCACACGTTGAAAATTTTCATTGTCGACGTCCATGTTCACCCTGCTTTCAGGTGTGTTTGGGCTCAATACTGCATTTATCTGGTTAATATCCCGTTTCAAATGTAAAGTGTTAACTACCCCATAGTCTCCTGTTGCAGTAGGCAGGCGCTCATCATGACGCCACTCCCCGTCCACAAAGAACTTGTACTGCATATCAATAACCAAATAATAAGCAGTCTGTCAGTAAGAAAACACAATGTGATGACACATTTATGGCATGTACACTTTATTTTCATAAAATGGAATTTATACACAAAAGATATTGATGTAGTATTCAAATGTGCCACTATATCATCCCCAAAGTCCTAACACAGAAAGACAAAAAAATGCATGCAGAATCCATTTAGCACACAAGAAGCTGCAACAGATAAGCAAAGCTACAAATAGCAGTCTTAACAAGGTAAGCAGGGTAAAATGGCATGATAAAATAAACTAAAAAATATTGAACATGGTACAACATAGGGAGGTTAGATGCAAAATGGGCAGGAGATTGAGAGAAAAAGGCACCTCATAAATCCCAGGAGACAGGCTGCAGATAGCTTGAAATACAGTCGGGCATCCTTCAACAGGAGACATCGGCAAATGCTCTGACCACCTATGACAAAAGAGTGGCTGTTAACCGACAATTTACAGATGCTACAAATCTGTTATTGGTGGGAGAACAGGGAAGAATAAAACATATTTTACCACAAACGAACAAATAACTACGATAGCCCTGTGTTTATGGGGAAGTTGCATTGCTCGGGTAAGGCCTAGCGTCCTATCATGCATGGCATCAATCAATAAGGTAAACATGTATCCTTTATCCTGAGCAAGCTCCCATGAAGAGAGCAGGGAGATAATCTATTCAGCAATTAATTGCAGCAAACATAATATTAAACCATAGGGACTAGGGCGAGTGTAGATACGGTGAGATTTATGATAAGGAAACTATAGTAGCACTAAAACTGTAGGAAGCAACAAGTGAGGTGGTGCGATTCCGCCTACAGTAGGTCAACAATATATAAGAGAAGGAGGAACCTGGTGAAGGAGCCAGATAAGAAGACTCTCTTGCCGCCGTAGGGCCAAACGAAGCGCGTGGGGACGGCGGGTCCGCCGGCGCTGACGCCGACGTCGCGGGCGGAATCAGTGCCGTGGGAAAACATGCTGACGAAGATGGAATTCTATTCTAGCCCCCCACCCACCAGGCTGAGGAATACGAGGAAACCCTAGAGTCGATCCAAGGGAAGAAGGACACCAGCCGCGACGGGATCCTCCAGTTGCGGCGCGAGAGGGAGATCACCGGCGCAGGCCCCCGTCCCAAGCCATCCCGGACGAATCGGCGCGGGGAATCGGGGCGAGATCGGGACGGGAGGAGGATGGGCGGGTCGGGAGGCGGGAATAGGCGGCGGGAATGGCGGGGACGGACGGGGAGGGGACAGCGGCGGGCGGCGATGGGGATCCGGCGATGCGAATGCGGTGAGGCGGAGGCGGAGGAGATTGAGAGAGGCAAGGGCTTGTTGATTCAGAGACTTTTTTTTTGGGAGGGGAGAGAGAAAGAGAAGAGGAGAGAGACGAAGGTGGACGAGAAGAAAGAGAAGAAGGCCTGCGGCTGCGGGTTGAAAACGCAGGGATCTTCTGCGCCGCCGCCACACCATACGCGCACGCCACATTCCTTTCCTTTCAGCCATTTACCCCACTTCTTCAACGTAATCTGCATAAATGATCTTGTTTCGTATCACCAAATTTTCAGCATTGTCCATATTTTTCTAACAAGTTTTAAGTAGTAGCCTGAACATATTTTATAATAGTTTGACAACAATATGACTATAATTTAAACTCAAAATAGTTGATAGAGATTTCACTATATTTTAGACATTAACATACATCAAATCACATATAGCAGCCTTATAATAAAAATAATATCACGCATAATAGCTACACGAAGTACTTGGCAACATAATCTCCAATAAAAGTGATAGATACTAGAGTCTAGATTTATAAGGTAGCAACTATCATGGAAAAGCTCCAAAGCATAATACATATAATAAAAAACTCACAACAATGCAACTATCTATGCAGAAATTTCGATGAGAGTGGGGATTAGTACTATTGAGATTTGTTTTTATGAGTTATAGAGTAGCGTGGGATGGAAGCTAATTAAACTGATAGTTTGGTCAATACCATGAGAAAACCAAATAAAAATCAGTTAACCGTAGTGGACAAACTTAAAACTAAAATTAATTAAAAGTTCGATTTGATTTGTTTTTTTTTCATTAACCGCCGTTGTCTAGGGTTAGTCCATTGGAATAATAAAGGAAAGATAGATAGATGATCGGAGTAGAGAGAACAAAGGGTTACCATAGTCATGGTAAGTGTAGAGAGCAGTATGGTTTTGTTTCCGTTTGTTTTTCTGACTTTTTTAATGACTTAAATTGGCTATTTTTATGAAAAATGACTTTAATTGGCTATAACTAATGGCACATTCAAACACAGGGTGTAGGTTGACTTAAAAAAACAGAGTCAAATACTAAACCTCAAAAAGAAATTAAACTTGGAGTTAAAGTTTAGAGTAGGGTTAGTGTGACACAATTGTGGAAAAAAATGTTCAGCTTTTTCTTTTTGTTTTGGTAAAAAAAAAAGATGTTCTCTGAGGCAAGGAAGTCTTCCTTCCTCCTCTGCGTCCCTTTTGCGTCAAACGGCACGGCACGGCCGGGAGCCCGTGAAGAAGAAGATGGTCGTCCCCAGGACGCGTCCGCATCGGCATAGGACGCTCGCTCCACTCCCCCGTCCTTTTCATTTCAGTCGTGCTCGCTTGTTGTTGTTGTTGCAGCTAGCCTCTAGATGATGGGAATGGGTTCCATCGATGGTCGTCGATACTAACGAGGTGGCGCCGCAATAAAGCTCCCACATAGTAGCCAGTATCGCAGGCTCCTCGATCGGCCCCCACCCATAACCCTCGCAGTACTTGCTCTTCTTCTCGCTCGCTCCGCCGATCCTGTGCCATGGCCGCTCCTCCCATCATCACCGCCTCCGCCGCCGCGTCATCGGCTGTACTCCTCGCCTGCCCGCAAGCCCGGCGGCGGTTCCAGTTCCAGGTGGGGAGCTCTCTTCTTCAATCGCTCGTTTCCTCATTTCTTGCTCGCTCGCTCGCTGTCGATCGTGAGCTCGATCGGACCTTGATCCCGAGAAACGCATGCAAGCTTTTACTCTGGCTGCCACTACCGTAGGGGATGGACGCGGTGTCGTTTCGGGTGGTACCAGCACCCCTCTCCCGGCAGCAAAGAGCAGGCTTTCCGTCACTTGGGATGCAGCGGGTTCCAAAACAACGCTTTCAGCTGCTGCAGGTGTCATGCTCGGTACGTATATATCTATCCATCCCATTATGGGCCGTGCAGTTCTTTAGTTCGTTCAGAATTAAAGCTCCTTAGATGGGGTAGTCAAATTTGTTTACTGGCCTTCAGAGAATCAGAAATCCTGTGTGACAGTTGGTTGTGATTCGTGTGAACAGGCCAAGCAAGAAACAGTTGAGAAGGTCTGCGAAATAGTGAAGAATCAGCTGGCGCTAGCCGAAGACACCATGGTGACTGGAGAGACCAAGTTTGGCGACCTTGGGGCTGATTCGCTCGACACGGTAATTATCCCTTCGACTCGACTCATTGACTCGTATGTGATTATTTTTACTCCTTTTTCGTGTGGACGTGATTGCAATAAGCGTATCTTGTTTTGGGGTGTAGGTTGAAATCGTGATGGGCCTTGAGGAGGCATTCCAGATCACGGTGGATGAATCAAGCGCGCAGGAGATCCAGACGGTTGACGACGCCGCAGCTCTCATCGACAAGCTCGTGGCAGAGAAGGACGCTTAGCTAGCACAACAAGGACAAGGTTTCTTGCATTGCGGCTATGTGGTGGGTACGGAGAATAAGGAGAGTAACCTAGCTGAAGCCTCCTGTTGAACCATGATATTCATGTTTGTATCTCGTGTCTTGATGTATTATTGAAGTATACTATAAATATAAGTGAATTGTTCACCTTTTACCTTCAAATTTTTCGGTTCAATTAGTCAGCGCTGGTAGCTTTCGTCCCTCTATTTTGAAATATTTGATACTGGCTAGTTCAATTTTGAACTAATCAACGTGCACCGGGCAAGCCGGGTACTAGTTGTAGTTCATCCGCACGCATGCTCTGCGCCGCCGCGATCCGGGTCAGCTGCTCCTCCTCCTCCTCCTCCAGCCCCTGCAGGTTCGGTGGCGACTCATGCAGAGACAGAGACTGCACGAGCAAGCTAAGGCATATGGCGGCCCATGCATGACATGCTCCTTACGCTTTATGAGCATTCTGCTGCCAATGACTTATGATTGTGCGACCATCTGCAAATTGTGATGCTCCTTACGCTTGTTCCAAAGAAACGCCAATAGCTTTGTATTGTATACAAGTCCAACAGACACGTTCTTGTTCAATCACATGCAACATATAACAGTAACTGACTGCCCATGTTCAATATCATGGCACATCGATCGTCAGAGAAGAGAAAAACTACCCATCGCATCAGTAGTACCGGGACACAAGGGTGCTTTCGAGGACAGGACGGAGCTGCTTGCTGCTAGAGGGGTGAGGTGGTCATATCTCGTAGTTCCACGTGCTCTCCGCAACTAGCTTTGGTGCTTTGTTCTGAGCAGACAAATCAAAAGATGCAGCAACCTGCAAGCAAAAGAAGCGTGCCGTACATCGTCACATCTAGACATACAAGCATCGTACGTAGAAGACAGTGCGGTAATCACACGCTCATCCACAACACATTGTCAACTTTACGTCTTTTTTACTGAATGGTGATCGCTAAAGAACAAAACTAATTCAGATTCAACATATCCAGCAACAAAAGCGCTTTTTTTTTTCTTCAAACACCAACTGGCATTTACCAAGGCTATTTTCATGTAATCATTTGCTGCCTAGAGACCTTTCAAGTTGTGAACTACTTTAAACTGGCAACCCCGAGAATTGCTTTGACTAAAGCAGGGACAAGCTTTTCGTCTCAAAGATCTACTACACTAGTCACCACCGATGCTTAGCAGTATGTACAGCAGAGTTCAAAAAATTCCTCGAGGACACAGCCATATATTTTGTCTGAACGGCCAACTTACACCTAAAACAGGCTCTTCACCTAAAGTGAGTTTTGGCTAATGTTTAAGGAGCACAACCCCGACAATTAGTCTAGTAGTTATTAAAATTTTAGGGACCTATTGTCATACAACTCGGAGGAAGATCCTATTTCCCATGTTGTTTTCCAAATTATTAAACCAATATATCCTCTCTCCTCAGTTCAAAGAACAATCTGTACTCCAGACAAAATGGGTTTTAGTTATAAAGAATACTAGGTACTGTTCCAAGTTCCAACGCCCAGCGCACAACAAAATTCTTCATTTCTCGATTATGAGCCCACTGAATCCTAAACGGAGCACAGACAGATGCTTATAAAAGATAGTACGTAATTGGTGGGCACGCACCTTGAAAGAGCCGCCGGCCTTGGGTTCCTTGGTCCACTCGAGGCCGAGCAGCTTGGTGGAGGCGTGGTAGGTGCCCTTGACGGCGTCCCCTCCCTGGAACTTCCTGGTGACGGCGAACTCCCAGGCGTTGGCGTTGGTGTCGAAGAGGGGCTCGACGGTGGTGAGGCGGTCGGTCCCGTGCGCGTAGGAGTACTTGACGCGGCATCCGCCGGAGCCGAGCGCGTGGGAGAGGCTGAGCTTGTTGGCGGGATCGACGGTGAGGGTGCAGTCGAGCGCGGTGCGGGAGGGCGGCGGCGCGCCGGCGGGTGCGAGGCTGGTGGAGTGGGTGTAGGTGAGGCTGAGGCGCTTGTCGTAGACGAGCGCCGAGTTCATGAACTGGAAGCGCACATCCTGCATCGACTCATCGGTGAGGTTGGGCGGTCGTACTTGGTAGGTGGAGAAGAGCGGAGGAGGCAGGTAGGTGCAGTACAGCGGAGGAAGCGAGAAGACGAGCTTACTCGGTTGTGTGGCTTGAGGTCGACGAGGAAGGCGCCCGGCTTCTCGAGGGTGAGGGTCAGGCCGCGGAGGGAGGGCCCGTTGGTGAAGGTGGCTTCGGTGGCGGAGGCCTTGAAGCGGAGGTCGCCGGCGGCGGGGACGGCGAGGGTGGTGGTGGCCGTGGCCTTGTCGCCGTCGAAGCGTCCCTTGAGCGTCGCCTTCATGCTGTCCTTTCGGCCTAGGAGTCTCCGCCGGCCGCCGCCGCCGTCGTCTTGGTTCGTCTTGTGTCAACGACCCCCTATCTCCTCCTCCTTTTTCTTGGTGGTGGCCTTCCCGAGAAACCAAGGTCGCGGTCATCAATTCCTGATGGGCCTAAAAAGGATAGCATCACTTCACTCCTTGGGCTCCTGATGGGCCTAAAAGGCTCGCATCACTGCACCCATTGGGCTTCTTCTGGGCCTAAAAGGATCGCATCACTGCACTTCTTGGGGCCGTGGTTTGGGCTGGCCGAATTGGCCCAGGAGCACCATCCCCCTCCTCTTCTCGCCTGCCATATATCTGCCTGCCTGTGTTCCAGTGCCAGCTGCGATGCTGCAGGTTGCAACCAATTGCAAAGACCACTACACTACTAGCTCCGGCGGCGGATCCGGCCACTCGGATTCACCGACGACCTCCATTATCAGGCGGGGAGGAGGATTGATTGATTCCCTTCTTCTCGCTCTTTTCCTATTACATTAATTTGCAAGAAATTTAGAAAGCCAACAAGTCACCTTCTATATTTTTTGCTTTCAAAATATGGCGCTCAAAAGGTTTTGCCTCTGTGATCTCTGCTTAATTAATGGAATGAATCCCCTTGGCTTAGAGCTCTAGCTTTATGCGTCTCTGTGTCCTCACCTGTGCGGCGCTAGTATCTGATCTCATTATCACACTGCTGCCGTGCTGCGTCACCAATGGCGAACTGTGGGTGTAATAATGCATGCACGCTAGCTCTCCATCGATCTATCTGAAGAGAGATATCTGCTGCGCCATGCACTCGCTACGCCGGCCGATAAAGCTAGCAAGCTTCTCCTCGGAGCGCATGCATGCCATGGACGATGCTTGCAGCTTTCAGAGCACCAGATACTTTAAACTACCGCGCTCGTGCACGGTCGAGATGAATGCGCGGCGGTTGCTGGTCCATGCATGCTGCTGCGGCTGTCCAAAGGCTCGTCGCTCGCTCGCCAGGTTTGTCTTCACCTTGCGATGCATACCTCTTCTCTCCTGTGCGGCTGTGCCCCTGACCCATGATGACTGCCTGGAAGCAACAGTAGTACTGGACACAGTCTTGTTGGCTTGTTGCATGAAGGAACAGCTAGCTTCATCTGGTGATGAGAGAGAGAGGAGAAAGCATCCTGTGTTTCTGGTCTTCACTGCCAGTTCCCTGACCAAAAGGCATGGGTCGCATGCATGCACAACAATGGCAGTGCAGGTCAGGTAGGCATGCAGCAGAGATGCCACTGCCAGGCACAGAGAGAGAGAGAAAGGACATGCTTGCAGTTCCATCTCCATCTCTCATCACCCTCTTCTCTAGCCTCCTCAATTATACTACCACAGTTAAGTAATATTCAATACCAGCATTAGTTCCTTAATTTAGCTCAAAACTAAAGGTATTGTCGCATGCAATGGCATGGGAGGAATATGCTACATGGACAGCAGAACGTAGCACGACATGTAGGTCAAATGATTTCACCTCAGCTATATCTATATATGATTAGGAACAGTTGCTTTGCTGTGACTTGTGTGGCTCCATATTATACTCTAGTAGTTCAGTGAGCATGAGTTTCAGACGTGCTAAAGATGCACATGCAGCAAAATCTTTTTTTTTTCTGCGAACGTGCTCTTGAGCACGTGATTCGTTAAGAGGAAGATGCATGCATGGCAAATTAAAATCTCGTCGACTACATACCTTGGGACATATTAGCATGCATATTATTGATCGATTATCGACGCTGGTTTTTCTAGCTAGGTGTCCCATGGCCTACGTACTGATGATGCTGTTTGATCTGCTGCCGGATTGTTGGGCGCCGGCCATCTTCTACAGAAACGTACGTCGAGTACTTGGACACAATATCGACCGATTAATTTCGTTCTCACAGATCGAGAGACACAACAAGCAGTTGCTCTCCTGCTTGCTGAACTTTACATGCCTGCTGGTCGATCGTCTAAAACTTCGTTAGCTAGCTGGCAAGCTGGAAAACGAGTTGACGAGTGAACAGTGCAAAACAGCTGGGAGTGCATTATATATATATATATATAGTGTGTGTGACTTAATATACTCTTCTGATACTGGAGCACTGTTCCTGGTTTGTATATATATGCTCCTTTTCTGTTTCTTCTTCTTCTTGTCCTGAATTCTTATACAGGCCTTGATCGACTAGTCACATCGTCATCATACAGACGATAGGCTGAACCTGTGCTGCTTGTACTTTTTACCTGATATGTAAATGCATGTGCGCGCTAGCTCGTGTCCCAGTCATTGCAAAACTGGGTCTACCGCAGATCTGCATGTTGTTTAGCGGCTCAACACTCTTCTTTTCATAGAGACATGCATGCATGTTTTCTGCTAAAAATTCTCTTTCCGCAGCACTGAGAAAAAAAGTACTACCTCCGTTCTGAAATAAATGACGTTTAGGACAACTAATTTAGTTCAAAATAAACTAGATTTTCTGTTCTAAACATCATTTATTTCCGAACGGAGGGAGTATTTATATATGCATTTTATTTTTCTTGCTTCTAATAAGGTGTCCCGCCACCACCAAGAACCAATCAATCACCTCTCTCTCTGTTTTGAACCTAAACGTCATATATTTCAGAACAGTAGGAGTAATATTAAGCTGAAATTCTATTTGAAAATTGATTGAGGGTGATACCACCTATATCATTCAACACTAGTTAACTCGTTGCAGTATTTCATGTTATAACAAACTACAAAACAGCAATCAGTTCTCTCATGCTTTGCTCTCGCTCCCATCAAATTTTTCTTAAAGAACGGTGTAAAATATCATTCCACAATGAAGCTGAAAGTCTGTAGTAACTTGAAAGTTGTGTACAATGATGTATATGCCGGAAAAAAATTTTCATTATCTAAAAAATATCGTTCCACAATATTACTGATTTACCACACATGCATAGTTAACAGGCTCATCAAATATGTATATCAATACTAAAAAAATGGCCACACACACAATTTTGTACATTGACTCTTTTCCGTGATAGGATATGAGCTTTATATGCTGCTACCAACTAAAAACATGGGTTTTGTGAGACCATTTCAACCTTTCACAACCACAATTTCCATGTTATTTCATGGGTGACGCACAACATTTACATATCGAACTGATTTCGTAGCGCTGAAACTTATTGAGAGGATATACCACCTCTTAAGTACATCTTTATTTCAAATATAATAGTTAGGAAACACATTAATGAATATGCAGAACATTGCTTATATGCATGAACAAGGTCTGCATGCATAGCGCATACTTCACAAAAGTGACAATATGCCTAGATGGCACAACAGATTGTGTTTACAACAGATAGGAGAGGTAGTAAGCTCCAAACATACATTGATCTGAGAAAACAAAAATGTAGACAACAAGGTTGCATACAAAAGGTATATATTTATTTTCTAATTTTTTAAATATATTAACTTTGAATTGATCATAATTAAGCACACATGTATATTATCTTTCACATGAATATATTCCACATATGTAGTTTTGCCTGTACCTTCATAATTCGGTCCTCAAAATCGATCATAACTTGTTCCTATCATAAGCTACCTCTTTGGAATAGATTTTTGCATTCACAGGATTATTGTTGCTAGACTCCAATTCTTCTAGCTCTGCAAAAACCTCATCTGCAGGTTGGATGCCATTGCTACTGATTGGCATCGGAACAACGCCTTCACTGCTGTGAGCACCCATGGCACCACCATAAGCAGCTGCATTACTTTCCATCATGTTAGTAGAATGTTGGTACTCGAGGTTGTTTTTTGATGATGATGGTGACGTTGAACTTGTCGGATGAACAACCCTGCAGCTGTTTTTCTTCTTGCAATTGGTGGGCACATGAGTGTGAGGGCGGGAGTATCCAGCAAGTATGTTGCGCTGCATTGGCCATGGGTGGTTATGTTCTGCTGTGTAGGTGATCACCAGCATGTCCGGATCATTACGGCTGCGCTCCACTTGCTTCCTCGCCATACAACCCTTTGAGCTGCTACATCTGTAGTAACCTCTGCAAAACCAATGTGTGTAGTGTTGCTTAATTGTAGTGACTGAATATTGGAAATTATATATGTATATAAACTTTCAGATTCAATTATTATGAATGTGAATAAAAAAACATTGATTATTTTAGAGGATAAAGATGCACAATTGCATCAATTTCTTTAAATAAAAACAACTAGAATCCATAGAAAACAATATTAACTGGCCCGTTAAATTAATAAGGGTATAGATTTGAAAACCTCCAAGGGTTTTGGCATAGATTGCCCGAAACTAAAACTCCAAGAGCCTGTTGTTCCTATGTATTTTGACATAGTGTTGCAAAAAACTAAAAAAAAACTCACATGTTGATGATCATCTAGAATTACGTGCTGGAGAGGATGATGGGCGTGGGCCAAGGGGTATCAGCAAGGGTGAAATTTTTCTGTAATAATAGCCTCAAAGAGATCTACTATGTAGTCTAAATCCAGCTAATAATTTTCACTAGTATCATCAGTTTGTTGAAATTTGAGTTGAAGTAGACAACAAATAAAATAACCGGAACTCAAGAAAAGTGAAGAAGTAAAAGGATTGATGTGCTAATAATGAACGTTCCATATCATTCCTTATAAGCGATAGGTTTCAACCCCTTTATATTACACACACACAATTAACAAAATACATAAAATAAATTAAGAAACGTTACAGGCATGCATAAGCTAGGTCCAGAATACTATAATCTACATAGAAAGTACTATAGTTATCCTTAGCTTTCAGCTAAGGGGAATCACCCCTCTTGATAATACAGTCTCTCTAGTAATTTATGTGATCATCTTGTCATACTTAATTAATTAGATAGAAGCACACAAGATTCCTCACAGTGGACTGATGATGTATAATGCCCAAACACATTCAATTTTTTCTTTTTGTTTAATTAGGGAGATACGCCTACCAGCGCTTGATAGGAAGGATTAGATTATACACATTTTACATTTTATTTCTAAGTGAATCTGCAATTTCACAAGCTTAATTACATAAGATGTCTTTCTGACGTTGTTATTCTCTATAAGTGCTTATTTTTGCTGGAACAAAAGGAAAGGTTAGATCAGCAATATATATTTGGAGCGCTGTAGTTCCTCAACTAATTAAGATGGCCATGGTTTTAATTTATTGTTTCCTTTGCCATGATGCTGATCTAGCACATATATACCTGCGCGAACAACAAACAGTGTGCGTATCAATATAATTCACACATTAATTTGATTCACATATGAAACCATGCATGTGAGAACATAAAGACAACAAGCCTTTTCCGAAAAAGATGATAGCCAAGGAATGTAAGCAGCTATATAGCATCAAAGAAAGAGAAGATCTGATGTTGGTATGTGTTAATTGAGTCATTAGTACGCATAAGCGCAGCAGGTGCCTGTTTGCCAAACGTCAAACACTGAAATTAATACAAGTTATGGACACCTTGGATAAGGAGAGCCCTTGATTGGTTTCTGTCCATACTTCCTCCAAGCCCAAAGATCGGACGGGATAACCTCCCCTCCACCTGGGCGGTTGCTTGTTGCAGCTGGTGGCGCCGGGATACACACCACCTTCTTCACATCATTGTTCTTTCTGCAAAATAACGTTGTTCATGATATTATGCTCATATTATTATGTCATTAAATTGTGCGACACAAGATATTCTATTGGATATATACACTTATATGAATCTAGCAGGAGCAGAACAGAAATTCAGCTGGTTTGACAAACTTTGGTTTTAGAGAGATACTAGATCAATACGCATGCATGCCCTAATCATTTCTTCATCATCAAAAAAAAAGAAACGACCTTGCAGGATCGGAGATATAAATAAAAATGTTTCAGCCGACGTGTATATGCATCAAATTACAAGGAGCAGCTTAATTCAACTATATATAGTAGCTTACAAATCCACCAAATACTCATCGGGATGGCAAAATCGCCCCTCATATATATGAACCAATGCAAGTTTTTGTTCATCAGATAAAATTAAAAGTTCTGAATCCCCATTTGATTATACAATGAACGAACTCCCAATAAAGCAGATTTGAGCTAGTGAAGATCTAGCTAGCTAATGTGAGGGCACGTAATATCGATTGGTAGAGGGTAAAAGAAAATAATGAAACCGGCCGGGAAAAGGAAAAGAAGCGGCAAAGCGAAAGCATTTGACGATAACCCAGAGCTAATAACAATGTATCTCTCCAAAATTAAAGTAAATGACAGTAACTGTAAAGCCTCTTGAAAACTCGATCTGTGCTCCGAGAATTTTGAAATCAGGTCCGAAATAAAGAAGCCATGCAGCAGGCCGGAACGGGATGCATCGACAACTGAAGAACAGGCCTCCACGGAAAGCCACGAACGAAAGATATATACTCCTTATTAGTAATAATTAACCTCTTCATCATTTGATGAATAGCAGCAGCTGGTGGCGTCACCGGTGAGCTCCTCGTGGCACCGTCGTCGCCTTCGACACCGGCGGCGGTGGCACCACTACTCATCACCATGTCGTCACGGCCGTAGCTGCAGGCGTGCTGCTGCTGGGAGATCTGGACCGCCAGCTGCTGTGGCGGCGGCCGCAGCCAGCACCCGCCGCGCGGTGCCGAGATAGAGGACGACGACGTCGGCAGGTACGGCGACGGCGCCTCGAACATCATCACGGCAAGGCGGCTGTCGTCCTCCTCGTAAGGGTTCATCACGATCTGGTGGCCGGTCAATGACGACGACATGTGATCTGCTGCTGGTGCTGGCAGAGAGGGAGGGGGTGGCTGCAGGTGATGATTCGTCGAGGGAAGCGCGGCCGCCATTGCACCGGCACGGGCGACGACGTCGGCGAGGTCGCCCTGTGCAGTGCCGCCGCCGATGGCGTCCTCCATGTCCGTAGTGGTGAGCTCACTCTTTCTATTCTGGTTTCCACCACACTACCTGCTGCTAGCTAGCTCTGGAGAAGTCAATGACTCGGTGTACATACATTTATACAGTCACAATGAAGCTTTGCTCGCTCTCACATGCATGATGAGCAAGCATATACTGGAAGAAGCATCAGCAAGCAGCAAGAGGGGGAGAGAGAGAGAAAGATAAGTGGATGTGATGTTTTTAGATTCTAGTCGGAGCGTGTGTGCGTGTCTTTTGCGTCACAGGCTAATTAAGGTGCGTGAGACCAATCGATCTGTATTTATTTGGACACCGGCAACTGTTCATATATACAGACTGTGTGCAGCTAGCTTATTGCAGCACAGTCGTCCACGGGGACCCAAGAGCCGATGGATGGTGGCCATCCAAAATATATAAGCCTTTTCGATCATCCCATCCAATCACTCGTCTCTCTCTCTCTCTCTCTCTCTCTCTCTCTCTCTTCCTGCTTACTGTACTGATGATCCTTTGTGAAAGAAAGAGAGAGGGAGAGATCAGAGAGTGGAAAACGACAAGGGGACAGGGACTCACTGGTGGCACTTATGATAGAGAGAGAGAGAGGGGGGGGGGGTTGCAGTAGGGCAACCTTTGCCGGTCACCTTCTCGCGCGTCCTCGGTAGCAAGAGTAGTTTCGACATCAATGTGCAGTAATAACATCTACCGAGATATATAGCTAGATACGTACGTACGTCGAGTTTGGGCAATTTCAAATTAACGGATTTTGTAAAGGCAGCTATGTTTTGGGATTCAGACTAACGAGTTTTGTGTTGCAAGCCTGAAATGAGCAACAAACATTAACTCAAAGTAAGCAGCATGGATCAACAACAAGGAAGCTACTCCTATATTGACGATGTGTTGTTTGGTGGCACGCAGCAGCAGCCATCACATGCGAAGAAGGAGAGGAGCCAGCAGCTAGAGTGAGTGGGTGATGTGATGGATCAAGCGAAGCGAAGCGACACAGGAAGGGACTGGCTGGCACGGGTAGGAGAGCGAGCGAGCCACCACCAGATAGTGAGTGGCTTTGCAGCTTTTGGAGGGGAGAGGAGAGGTGAAATGCAATCACGGATGTGTTAGAGAAGAAGAAGAAGAAGAAGAAGAAGAAGGGATCTGGGCCGGAAGAAGCTTTCACGATTTGGAGGTAGTGGGCCGGCCCATAAAACATCACTCACTACTAAGAAAAAAGAATCCTCTCGCGCACGCGAGGTCCGTACCCAGACGCGGTGCCCGCCGCTCGATGCCGCCCACAGAACCCAATGGACGGCCCGATCCGCGTGTCCCCTGTCGGCCTCCCCCCCCGGCTACTACGCGTACCCGTGCTCCGGTTGGCTTCTCTTCTTCGCAGCACCCACAGGAAAGGAAAGGAAAGGGAAAGCCGCGGACCACCCGACCCACAGGAAGCGCGAGGGAGAGGATCACGCCGCCGGTCATCGTTGCGCACGCGGCGAGCACCACCCTAACACCGAGCCGTCCGGGGATCGCCTTATCTACGCCACCAACCTTGCTTGCGCTCTGCTTGTCTTGCGCCCCCATCCCCCTCATCTATCACCTATCTCCATCCACATCCACCCTACTGCGCCGTGCCGTGCCGCGCCGCGCCGCTTCGCCGTCGCCGATGAACTGTCACTGGTACTGCTGCCTATCTGCTCGTACTTCTTCTGAATTTTACGCCCCGTATGCTCTATGGTCCGTTCCTTTAGTCTGGCGCTCAGATTTAGCTCGATCTACCGTCGCCGCCGTCGTGCTTCGCTTCCCGGATTGAAATTCGGACGTATTAGATGACCCTATGCGATGGAAATGCTGTCTTAGGGTTTGTTAGGGGCAGTAGTAGTACTATAGCCGCGATGGCAGTAGTCTTTCATGCGTTTCTTGTCTGATACTAGGATCAAGGTTGCAAATTCTTCGGTTTATAGTTTACTGACACAGACAGCTAATCACCTTATTGTTCGTTCGTCATCCAAAACACAGATACTAGGGTGTTGCCTACTCGTTACTTTGCGTAAGCGCACCCGCCCCGCGCTTTGTCGTATGTTAGCATGCTTTTTTGTCACGCGCATCTACCATTGAGTTGTCATATGCGACCAAAGAAAGTTCCGCAGCAAGTTTTCGAATCGAACAAGAACAATCGTCTACGATACCATGTCTGCCTTTCATTGAAACTTTAATTAAGATGTACTTCCCCTCTACTGCCAGTCATACTCAACTACGACTGCTTTGACAGTACATGTATATTAATTTGCAAACTAGTGTATGACTGGTTAACAAGAATCGGAAAGTTTTTTTATCTAATGTTACATTTCTTGCCTAATAAGAACAATGAAGCTCTGCGAGTCGGAGCCTCGGGAGTCTTCATCCATGTATGCTTGAGGCTCCTGACGATAAGGTGTTTCCTGTGGTCTCTCTTTCCATGTCAAGGGCAATGGCCACAGACAAGAGCCGAAGACATGTTGCTATTGTTGTTGCAGCAGCAGTACCAGCTTCTCTCTTTTATTGTCTGCTGCTACCTCATTGTGTGGATGCACTACCATACCACTGCCAGCTCCAGCGAGGTGGTGTGAAGAACACGCACAGAGTTCTACTCTGCGGGGGGCAAAGAATCACACCAGCAGAGTTGATTTACTATTTTGGTTCTAGTAGGGCTGATCTAAAACCACAAAAATTTACATATGGATCCATCATGAGCATTTGGGGAAAATCTATTAGAATATTTGTGTTAATGTGACATTTAGGAAAAAAATTGATTGGTTGTGCACTCTATTCCCTATAAGAGTAAATGAGTGTTTTGATGCACTATACCTTTCATTTTGTCTGCCCTTTCTATCCTACATTTATACATTCTCAAGTCATTTTTACTCTTCTTTTTTTTTTCCATTTTTTTGTCTCAGGTCCATTACGCTTACTCTTTTGGACAGCACAACTAGTTTTGGAGTTAATTTTATGTTAACAGAATTCTAGGTGTCATTAGCTAGATTAAGCTCACTGTTTTGACTTACTAGTGTAAATCTGTAAAGAAAATTTCCTGGTTCGGGTTGAGTGTTTGTATAAGAAATGGAACAGAGGAACGTAATGGCGTCGGGTGAACATGCACTGAAAGCTACTGCTTGCAAGCGAAAGCACGAGACTGCTACTGAGCTCACGGAAGCCAATGATGTTGTGCATTCTCAGAATGATCCAAGGAAACAACTTGTGGCATTTGAAAATGGAGCTAAATGTAAGAAAACTAAAATGGCTTCATGTGGGAATGGCGGTGTGCTGGAGTCATATCGGAACTTTAAGACAAGTGGGTTACCTGTGCGTGTGCTTTTATACCAACATGATGCCTGGAGTGATTTTCCAGAGGATATTGTCTATCTGGCGCAGCGGGATTTTCAATCGAAGAGGTCAATTACTACGGCTGTGTTCCAGAACAAGCACATCCTGTTGGACTTCGTTCGCATGGTTTGCCTGGATTATGGAATGACCTTGAATAACCCAATAGCATGGATTGATGATCATGGAAAGTCCTTCTTTCCAGATTTATCTTCTGGGTTGTACACATCTCAATCACCTCAGCATGACAAGGGTGAAGCTGATGAGCTTGCTGAGATGTCTGCAAGTATAGCTGAAAGCTCAAGTTCAGCGTCTGTTGAAGTGGTTTCTCATGCTAAGACTGTCAATGATACAGTGGACGAAAAATCGAAAGCACATAACAAACTTGATGAAGCAATTGGTGAAAATAAATCACATCCTTCAGTCTTTTTGAATGAATATTATGATGGAACCATACAAGGTACTACTGTCAAACAAAATGGTGGTCAGCATGCTGATACAGCTGTGCAGCATTTATTACTCAAAGGGTTAGGCCAGCCTTTTAGCGGAAAAGATATAATTGGTGTCTATAGAACACCACTGCTAAATCAGCTAGGACAAGTTCGTTCTAGTCTTTTCCAGAAGGAGGTAGAAGCGGCCAAAAGTCGCCGTGGGAACGCAAACGTGCGTTATGCATGGCTTTATTGCTCAATGCATACCATGGAGGAGATGATGATGCGAGGTGCCCTGCAAATTGCAAAACCTCAGCAGGGGGCCATGTATGGTGTTGGGACCCATCTTGCTCCAGCAAACTGCTCAAATTCATGGTAAACATTCTTCCTGTATCTGGCTTTATGTCTTCCTAGTTAAATGTTTTCCACAAATTTTTTGTTGTCTTAGGTATTTTAAATCCTCTCTTTCTTTTGCCTCACTGTAACAACCTATTTAGTTGTTTGGGCAGAAAAGTTAACTTTGCTACTGGTGTTATCTCTCTTGCTTGAAGTCAACAGTGCTTCTTGTAGTCTCACTTGAAGTTTATTTACAGTGCCAGCTATTCAGATCTTCATGAAGATGGCATTGTCAGAATGATGTTGTGCCATGTAATAATGGGTAATGTTGAGGTTGTTTATCCTGGATCAAAGCAATTCCAGCCAACCAATGAAAGTTTCGATAGTGGTGTGGATGACATCCAAAAGCCAAAGCAATACATCATCTGGGATGCTAATGTGCAGAAACGCATCTACCCTGAATATGCTGTTATTGTCAAAGTACCTCCCATGACCAATGGTACTACTCTGGATTTTCTTTTCATGTTCAATTCATTTTCCTTTCTATTTTCTTGTTTGCCTTTGACAGTCTATTTGGTACTGCTTTAGAACATTTGGTTCCAAAGAATAACACATCCAACATTTCTGAGATCATAAATCCTGGGTCACCAAGCAGTCTTAGCAAGGTATGCTTCTTCTGGTTCAGCTGTGCTGTTGTTCATAGCTCAGTTCTGGCTTCTTGTAATTTTTTCATGCAGTGGTGCATGTTACGTCATGATTGTTGCATCCTGTGAATTTGGTTCAAACGGTACTTGAATGCAATGATCTATAACATGATTCGGTTACACCCTTCCTTTTGTGTCTGCTTGTTTTATTGCCAAATCTTGACCTAGCATTTAAATAGGTTGCCATTTATTAACATTCCAGAAGCTATCTTTATCTAAGCCTTTAAAGTAGTGGATGTCCCGAGCTTGTTATGATGCCCAGTTATTAGTTTTTCTTCGTGATATTGTTCTACATAGTTGTAAAGGTTCCCATGATTTTTTCAGCTTAATGTAACTAAGGAATTTAGAGTCATAGAAGGGCATGATTTTCAAGTTAGAAATGGACCAATATAAGCGTGTTACTGATCTAGTCCCTTAAAGATGGGGCTGATATATACTCAGTATGGTTTAATCTTTTGACAAAAAACATCTCATTCGTTCTATGTTTTTGGCTCTTATCCATGTTCTTCAGTTGTAAAATGAGAACCACTAGAATCTTTGAAATGGATTGATACTCTTTGAGTCGAACGCCCCTGTATTTCTTGAAATTGTAAAAGTAACGTGTATGTTGCTCTTAACCTGATATATAGTAGCATAGTAGTTGATGTAATTGCTGATCTCAAATGATTCTTGACTTCGGTTTGGCAATTCCTTGTAGCTTTCAGCTCGTCATTTTGTTCCTTGCTTGTTTCAATCAGGGTGATGCCTTCCAGACCATGGCGTCTTCAGCTCTTCCGCAACAAGCAGCTACGTTCCAGTGTGCTCCGAGATCCCCATCCTCGCCTTGGATGCCCTTTTCGATGCTTTTTGCAGCCATTTCCACAAAAGTGCCTCGTCCAGACATGGACGTGGTCCTTCGATACTATGAAGAATTCAAGGTTATTAGTGTTGTATTCCTTTTTATATCTCCTGCTGCATGCAATATGCTTATTGACATGCTAACCGTTGTGTGCGTCTTAATTTGAAATAGGGGAGAAAGATAAGCCGTCCTGAATTTGTGTCACGGCTGAGGAAGATAGTTGGCGATAAGCTACTGGTTTCCACAGTAATGAGGCTTCACCAGGAGGTATATTTCTTCTCCATTGCACTATATTTACTGCTTCAAGTAACCTTCATCTTCAATCATGCCTGTTTCGCATAGTCGAGGTTTGAGAACCCACAATCCATGAACTGAGACACAGACAACAAATCAAATAATCAGCTGTGATGGTGTTTTCCAAAGGACTGCATGTGCATACTATACTATGTCTGATATATGTCTGCATTTCGTGGAACACAGCATTTTGTGTTGTCCAATCCTTCGAAGTGTGATGTACGCACTCACTAGCGATGATGACCATTGCAGCTACCACCGCCGGGTACAGTTGAACTACCGGGAGCGTTCAGAAGGGGAGGGAGCACTCACTAGTAGCCATTGAGCATCTCCGAAGCAGGGAGGGAGCTGTATTGGAAGTCTTTGACTTGCTGTGTATACTGTTGTAGTCCCTGCTCAAAAACTCGTATTCTCTGGTTTGTGCCAACTCTGGTAGTGTTTGGGTGGGTCGATTGCTGTGTGAATGAAACCGAGCAAATCTGCCTTGTGTGTAGTCTCTCTAGTTAACCGTACTGGGTCAATGGTTTATTTATATCCATCCTTCGGTTACTCTTTTATTATCTTGGGGCTGCGTGCCGGTTTGGGTGGTTGAACTTGCACATGAACAGCCAGCCAGCCAGCCAGCCAGGCAGTTGTTTTGTTGGTGTTCTGTTGTTCGCCATTGAAGAAGTGATTAGAGCTGCATCACAGAACGGGCGGGGTTGCGGTCCCCCTCTTTTGCTGGCCGTCGTGCGCGTCTCATGTCCACGAGGAGTCCCGTCAAAAGTCTGGATTATATCTGGCTGGGAAACTGATTGAGTTATCAGTGGTTGGTATAGGAATCCCATCAGAATAGCTGCCTCTGGCAATGACAGCCAATTGCTTCTCGCTCATCAGGTATCCGTAGTATGCGTATGCCTAACCTAATCAGGCAATGACACTCCTCTCCCTCCCTCCCTCTCTCTCTCTCTCTCTCTCTCTCTCTCTCTCTCTCTCTCATCAGGGATCGCGAGGTTCGACGACGTCGTCCCGACGATCGCGTTCGACCAAGGGTTCTCGCCGCTGTTCGGGGAGGCGAACATGGAGCGGTCCGCCGACGGCCGCGCCGTGCGCCTGACCCTCAACCGCTACACCGGCTCCGGCTTCGTCTCCTCCCACTACTACCACCACGGCTTCTTCAGCGCCAACGTCAGGCTGCCCAAGGACCACGCCGCCGGAGTAGTCGTCGCGTTCTACGTACGTACGTACGTCACTTTTTTTTTTTAAATCCATCTGTCTTTCGTTGCTAGCTTGTTGTGATCTGTTCCCATGCATCAACAAACAAGAAACTTACTTGACCATGCATGCATGCATCCATGCAGCTGTCGAACGGCGACGTGTTCGAGGAGAACCACGACGAGCTGGACTTCGAGTTCCTGGGCAACCGGCGGCGTCACCGGTGGCGGCTGCAGACCAACGTGTACGGCAACGGCAGCACCGACCGCGGCCGCGAGGAGCGGTACCTGATGCCGTTCGACCCCACCGCCGGCGACCACCGGTACTCCATCCTCTGGTCCTCCCGCGTGGTCATCTTCTACGTGGACGGCGTGCCCATCCGCGAGGTCGCCGGAGATGGGCGGCGACTACCCGTCCAAGCCCATGGCGGTGTACGCCACCATCTGGGACGGATCCACCTGGGCCACCGACAACGGCCGGTACAAGGTCAACTACAAGCGAGGGCCCTTCACCGCCGAGTTCTCCCACCTCGTCCTCAGGGGCTGTCGACGTCCTGCCGCCGCCGGAGTCGCCAGCCATCAGCAGCAGCAGCAGATGGAGAAGGACAAACTGCTCCTGCAGCTGCAGCCACGAGGTCTGATGAGGGACGACCAGCAGTGTGCCGGCGCGGAGTTGTTGGAGCTGATGACGGCGAGGAAGCGGACGGAGATGCGGCGGTGGCGGATGCTCTACACGGTGTGCTACGACACCAACCGGTACCCGCAGCCGTTCCCGGAGTGCGACGTCAACGTGGCCGAGCGCCAAAAGTTCTGGGAGTGGGGCGAGTCCAAGGTCGTCCGGCCCCGCTCATCACGCCGCCGCACGCCAATCCAAATGCCAATGCCAATGCCGCCGCCGGCGTTGCTGGTCTCGATGCAGCAAGCCGACTGATCGATCCACATCGCCGGAAACATATCATCACCGGGAACGACGATCGACTGCACTTGCGCCGTACGTCCGATCTGATGACATTGTACTGCTTCTGCTTGTTGTTTTGTTAGATACCTAGTAATCGCATCCTGACCTGCAGGCTGCTCCCGGCCGGCCCAACCCAAGTAATCGCATCATTCTTTGGTTGCACAAACTCAGATCGATCAGCGTCCAACTAAACCCAATTAAGTTACGGAGGGAGTAGCTAAAAACTGAAGGGGGCTGTAGTTTGAAGAGGTGATCTACAAAGAAGGTGCAACGTCAACACATGGCCGAACAATCCGTATTATCTGTGATCCAAAAGGACACCACTAACTAGTGATGATTAAGCCCGTGAATGTTGCTGGAGTACCTTTGGTTAGTCTTAAAAGAAAGATACAAAAAAACAAAGCGTGAATATTGCTATAGCATCACCAGAGAATCTCTGACTAACTGACTGCAGAGTCCAATCAAACAACAGCGAGACAACCTCGTGCCAAGAGTTTCATCGAGCAGTGAAACAGGCAGGTCACCGTCCTCAAGAAACGGCATGGCATGAACGAACAACAAGTTGAGAAAAAAAAAACACTACCATCCAGTAGTGCTTGTGATCCCCCAGTCCAGAATCACGTGTGCTTAGATTCGCAAGCGCTGCCTCAGAAAGGCAGCCCGTGACTAGCAAACAACAAGGCCAAGCAGCTGACAAACCAACTCCAACCTAAGCACTTTTATTTTCTAGATAAAGCTGTCGGCAGCTAATCAACTATGGATGCTACTAAACTTGGACCCTGACAAAACACACACTTAACATCTGTTTCCAAAATCTGTTGCATGTACTCCCTCCGTTCTGAATTAAATGACGTTTAGTACAGTTAATTTAGTTCAAATTGAACTAAAATTTTTGTCCTAAACGTCATTTATTTTAGAACAGAGGGAGTAACACGATACTAGGACGCTACATACGAATATCATGACATACATAATACTTCCTCTGTTTCAAAATATTTAATCTAATCAGCATCAAATAATTCGAAACCGGAGGAGTACATGCCATCATAAATTGCAAAGGAACTGAAAGTACTCGAGCGTGCAAGGGAAAATTAAATGCAACAACACAGTACCAGGTTTTCAAGGTCTTCGTTAGAAAAGCCACAAGTCAAAAAAGTTTAATGACGCTTTTTCAGATGCAGCGGATGGAATCGACCCATGCCCGAGACCAGAATCAGTCAAAGTCAATACTAGCCTCTGGATAAAACAGTGTTACTACTACTGCCCAAGCCCGAAGTTAGTGCAACCCAGATAACAGAGAACAGAGAAACACTATCAGCAGCAACTACAACACAAGTAATCATACAGACATAAGTTACCATCGTTCTGCTCTTAAGCCTGTCAAACCTAGATACAAGCAGGTAAAGTGCTGGAGCATACCAAGATTCATAGCTGGATGCTCCCGGGAAAATATAGGTTCACATTTCAGTACGAGTTGAGCAAAGTGGGTATCTTAACATAAATGGAAGGGTCGGCGAAGCAGTGCAGCTTACACTACCAGAATCCCGAGGAAGGATAAGCAGCAGTAGCTACAGGTGCATGATTACATCTCATCCCTTCTGATTTGATGACAGAAGGCCCATTTGTTCTGTAAGATCAGCAAGATTCTCCACCTTGTTCCATCCATTCTCCTGAGGAGTTTCCAGTACACCTGAATCAACTTCATCGTTATCACCAGATATAGGGCTAGCTACCAGGAACTGCTCCCAGAAGGAATCAATGATGCCTGGAAGTTTCTGGGTCTCATCATCACACAAAATATCATCAGTCTCAATGGGAACACTGTCATCACCCTCTTCGGGTAGAGCAAATACACTCTCTGCACCAGGTATGTCAAAGCTGACACCAGGAATATTGACAGAGTCATCAGTTACTATATCTTGCAGATCTGAGAATTCAGGAATAGAGATATCGCTTGGGCCTGGTGTCATAGGCTTTGGAACAGAAGGAACAGGAGGTGCAGCACTCATGCCAGGTACTTGTCTGGATGAGTTAGTGTCCAAGACAACTGGGCACGGAATTTCAGGAGTTACTGAAGATGAACAAATAGCTGAAAGTCCAGAGCTCGTGGCAATATATGGCAAACCTGAGTTAGCTGGAACCTCTGCAAGTGTGACCCCAGAATTCCTAGTTGTTGAAGAGCTGTCAAAACCTTGAGCACCTGGCATATAATTCCCCAATAGAATGTTATCTGAATTTCCCATTGTTTCAAAGCGATGTGAAGCATCAAGCTTTAGGATCTTTCTTAGCATTGCTTTGGCTGCTTCATTGATCATAGGCTGATATTTGACAATTTGACCATCCAATGAAGCGCTTTCAGAGTCTAGGGCACCATCTTGCTTTGGCAGCCTCCTCTTTTTGTTCACAGCTACTATTCTTCTTCTGCTATTCTCATTCTGCTGTACAAACTGTGCTAGGAAACCAGGACTTTGCATTGCTTTAGCCAGGAAAGACATCATCTGCTGCTGTCGTGACTCCATCCCTTGAAGGCGCTTCCCTAAAGTTTGCAGCTGATGATCGGTTGTCTGCTGTTGCTGCCTCAGCCTGACAAGTTCCTGCATTAGAACATTCTTATCCCTTTTAAGCCGTTCAATCTCTTCCTCCAACCCAAATTTCCCCACCTCTACACAAGCAGGTATAGGAGCACTCTGCAACTGAGGCTGCTGTGGTTGGTTGTTCCCCTGCAATGATGGTTTCCTTCTGTTGATGGTCTTCAATAGATGTTTCTGTCCTCTCAAGAAACCTTCATTTGCAAATTCCCATCTATCTGGATCAACCTTTCTAAAGCCCTGCCCAAAAGTCAACAAGAATCTTTGAGGAACAAAACTACTGGCAATCTAATATATTCTGCCTAAAATAATACTCCTCCGTTCCAGAATATAAGCATTGCAGGCTATGTTTCCAGGTGTCCAGGTTAATATCATCTACGTGGCCAAAAAATACTTATATTCTGGAACGCAGGTAGTAACACACTAACACACTACTGGATATAAATGTGATCCACTGAAGCAAGACAGTTTGACAAACCTACTTTAGAAAATAGAAAGCAAACTGAGGATACAAACAAGGACCCATCCTTACATTTTTTTACTTCTTTTTGCAATGGCATAGGGTTATAAAATGCGGACAGCTTGTTGCTACAAATTTACTGATAGTACATTGAGTCAGGAATCATATATAACGGTCAAATGAAGTGAGTAGTGACTACACGTACAATCTCCAACGAGACTTCTTAAAGCGTCAGAAAGTTGAAGGGGATAACACAACAGTACAGCATCTATTTGAATGGAGCAAGATATATTTTCCAGCTGACAGAAGAGACCGATGATTACAATCCCAATTCAAGTATGGAAAATCCTAAGCTCCCATGTAGCACAGGTGACAGGTTACTATGCCCTGTAAATGGATACACTTGACATTCCAACATGGCTGATTAGCCTCCTGCCATTAGAAGCAGGAATGTCACGTATTCTCGATCGAAGGAAGTAATTAATAGGCCATTTGGCGTTCCTAATGTAATAAAACAACAACGTTTATTCTCTTATAAATTTGAGAAACCAGAAACGCATCAAACATGAGTGCACTAAAGGGCGTACCCAGTGCCGAAGGTTCCCACACAGTGTACTAAACGTGAGTGCACTGTAACCTTAAAACAGAATCAGCCAACAGTTTTAGTCTTAAAACTGGTTCTTAACAACAAGTTTGCTCACCATAGAACCATTTATTTATGGTTTGTGGTCATTGCTCGAGGTGAAACCCTGAATTTTCATTAATAGACTATCTGAAAGATCCAGCATCTGACCAAGCTATCTCGTGTTCAGCGTTTTTGAGGCGTCCAGGCGCTCCGGCCTGGACGCCATGGCCGGTCGACTTGCCTGGCCGGCCGGCCGGCGGCCGCCGCCACCGTGGTAAGGTCGCCGCTGTCACCGTAGATGTTTCCCAGTCGCTGCCGCCGCCGCTGACAGACCCTCGCAGCGCCGCCGCCGTCGCGAGCCCCTCGCCGAGCCGCCGCCGTCGCGAGCCCCTCGCCGCGCCGCCGCCGCTGACAGCCCCTCACAGCACCGCCGCAGCGAGCTCCTCGCCGAGCCGCCGCCGCCACCAGTGGAGAGGAAAGTGGGGGTGTGGGAATAAAATGGCTAGGGTTAGGGCTGGGATGGGTTTTTATAAGTGGTGACTTAAAAGGAGCACCATCGGATGCCATCCGACGGTTCACAATCGGCCCAGCACACCCGCCGCCCTCGACACCACCGCGTCCGCGACACCCGCCGCCGCCCTCGACACCCGCCGCCTCCGTCTCCGCTCGCCGCCACCTCTGCCTCCGCCCGCCGCCGCCACCGCCTCTGCCTCCGCCCGCCGCCACCTCCCTGGCGCCCCCGCCGCCTTTTCTCCGCCCGCAGTGGCCGCTCGCTGCCGCCGCCTCCCTCCTCGACCCGCCGCCGCCTCCCCTCCTTGCCTGGCGCTCGCCTAGGCGCCCCGGTGGCCGGCGGGCGCCTAGGCGTGGATTCACAACCCTGCTCGTGTTATGAACTATATGCTCAACTAAAGTCATGAGTCCTTGAAGTGAATTATAGAAGTATTATGCATTGCCGCATTGGATAGAAAAGGGCATATAGATCTATTTGGTTCAATATGATTACAACAAATCAATGACACCAACAGGCCAACTAGTAAACAAAAGAAAGCACTAAAATGCTTGCAACAAAGGCTTCAACGAGCCTCATATACAGGTAGGGCTAGACCATGCAGTTTCAGAATCTCAAGTCCACTATCAGATCGGAAAAAATTGTCAGTGCAGCTCAAGTAGTTTTGCCCAAGCAAGTACTAATATATTTCTACTGGTCTCCATACCTTTGCTTCTTTCTTTTTCCCACATCTACCTCAAAACAAGATATGTATCACCTAGGAGCTGATGAATATGAACCCTTCTAGAAAGATCAATCTGATTGCAGACAAAGAGTCATGGTGAACAACTTGCTCTCAAGATCTTAGTTATATGCAAATCAGAACAGTGAAGCCCAGATGGATTCAGCATGTAGGTGGTGTCTCTTAGGAGTTTATATTGTCTAAAAGCCTAGAACATATTGGAAGCGCACGTTGGTTCTCCTAAATCTAGGTTTCCAGCTTTCTGGAGTATTTTGCCCCTTTATTAAGAATACCTTCGGGGCTAAGATCGAATTCTCGTAGCACTGAAATCCAGAACAATCGAGCAAGCAGTTGCCTGCGGGGGCACTTACGTAGGTGTTGAGCTGCCTGACGAAGGAGGAGAAGTTGCTGTGCTTGAAGTACTTGGGTAGGAGGTCCCTGGCGAACTCCGGCGTGTTCCAGACGACGAAGCTGTTGTTCCCAGGTCCCCATGAGACGATGTCGTCGGTGGCCGGGTCGTCGACCATGTCGTAGGTCTTCATGAGGAACGGCGGCGGCGGCGCGGCGGGCGCCCCTCCACCGTTGGTCACCGCGGCGTGGGCGGTCGCCGTGGCCGCCGCGGCGGCGGCAGCGGCAGCCGCTGTGACACCGCCCTCCATCTGCCCCACCCGCGCGATCCGTGTGGAGCCTCACGCCCGCGCCGACTCCATGGTGGGGATTACGGCTAGGGTTAGGATTTTAGGGTTAGGCGGGGGGCACGCGCAGATAGGGATCGCCGGGGATTCGGGCAAGAAAAGTGGGGTGAGGTTCCTCTCGCTTGGTGCTCGGGTTCCGTGGAGAGCCGCCGCCGCCGCCGCCGTTTGGAAATGGAGATAGTATTGGGGAATTGCTCTCCAGGGCCAAGAGATAGATAGAAGAGGAAGGACGCGCCGCACTTTAAATACATATTCTCTCCTTTCTCGAATAAATGATGTTTAGAACAATTAATTTAGTTCAAATTAAACTAGATTTTATGTCCTAAACATCATCTATTTCAGAACAACACAATAACGAGCATTGGTCCTGAACATGTCCCTGTACACTGTAATAACGAGCATTTCTTAGCTTGTAGAGTAGCCGTGGAGCAGGAGGCAGAATGTGGGGGCAAAAAAAGTAACCCTTGCAAATCCAGATGCTCTAGAAATTTTACACTAGTAAGCAAGCATATGCTAATGCTTTGTTTAAGGTCCATTTCTATGATGACGCTGCTATGAATTTTACCGTGAAAAAGAAGAAACACCCCTCTCTCTCTCTCTCTATATATATATATATATATATATATATCCACACACAAACACACATATACTCCCTCCGTTATAAAATATTTGACGCTGCTTAGTTTAATTTTAAGCTACCCAGCGTCAAATAATTCGAACGAAAAGGAATATATCCAGAGGTGTGATACCTAGAGCCCCAGGATATGGTAAAGTATGCCACCTCTGTTGGTTTAACTTATAGTCAGGTTTCAAAGAGCGGGGGAGGAAAGAGAGGAGGGAGATGGAAACCGTTGGAGATCATATGGAAAGGCCACATAGTTAACAATCGAGTGGACCTAGCAATACTTCCTCGTGTAATTAAGATCCCATGTCTCAAAATAGCAACATAAGCACTACAAAAGAGGAACCTACAGTTCAGTTACAAGTCTTGTTCCCCAAGGATTATATCCTCAGGAAGATCTTTCGCGAGGATGGTTCACCTCTTGGGTAGGAAGATCTTTCGTGAGGATGGTCCACCTCTTGGGTGTGAATTCGATCCCCTCCCCCAAAGTGCTACTGAGGTACCTTAGATGTCATATCACACCTGTACTTGCAAGAATTCGTTGCCTACTTTACACCAATATACTCCATTCTAGAGTAGTTGTCGTTTTAGATTTAGTCAAAGTCCAACTATACTTAGGCTTACCAAAAAAAGTACCAACTTTAAAAAAAATCAAATTAGTATCATTAGATTTATCACAAAATCAACTTTCATATAATATACTTCATGTAATAGATATTAATAACTTTATCAATAAAATTAGTCAAACTTAACTTGCATTGAATTTGACAAAACCTAAAAGGGACAGCTGGGACCGAAGAAGTAGGATCCTACCAAAATTGGGTTTCCTTTTGTTGATCATATCAACATATCACCCATGCTATTCCAACTTCTAGTATACTACCCCTGTTATTTAATTGTCATCGGACCAAAAACTTTTTTTTTAAAGAATACAATCACTATTCGAACGATTACAACTTTAAGTAGAGGGAATACACAAGAGTTCTTATTATTTTCCTATGTTACAAAGAAAGTACACAGACTGAGAGAATTTTCGAGCGTATTTGTTTTTTTAAAGAGATCAATCACTTTGATAGAGGGAACGGAGCCGTGTCGGCGTATGGCCTTTGTTTTGTAGGAAAGAAGATGAGACCTTGTTGGGATGTTACAATTTTCAGCATAGATAACGAATAATATGTTTATTTCCACTACAAATCCAAACTTCTTCATTTATTTCCACTACAAGTATCTATCACAGATGCGCTGATTGATGTTTTCTTTCTTATGCAAAGACAGTAGTATCCAGCGATAAAAAAGGCGTTCTGAGACGTTCGCCTACGAGCGTGGGCAGGCCGCCTGCCTAGGCGAGGCGATCCGTGCGTGAGTGGGGGAAATCCACCCGGAATCGCGAGGGGGGGGGGCACCGATCGGGGGGAGAGCCGCTTGTGGTGGGGATCCGTCTGAAATCGGGGGAGGGGGTGGCAGCGAGGATGGCACCGATCGGGGGAGGACGCGAGGGGGCCTGTCGGCGGGGGGAGGGGGTGGATTAGGGGAGAGCCGCAAGGGGGGGCACCGATTGGGAGAGAGCGGATTGGTCTCCCTGAGAAAGGAATCAGGATGACTGGTGTGTGTGGCAAGCCGTTGAAGTGGGGTGTGATGAGGTAGAGAGTAGAGACGGACCAGAGAAGAGAAGCCCAAGAAAACATATGTGCACTAATTTTTAAATTTTATAATCTATCATTACTACAATGTCTAACGCCTAGGCGGTGGGTTACCGCCTACCTAGCGCCTCTTGGAACCTTGGTAGTATTGATTTTGGTCAACAAGGAAAATCAGCACATCACCAAGTTTAAGTCGATCGTCAAAATTAAATTCATATCAATTATCAAGATTACATTTCGCAGCATCAACATTTTATCGCCCTACAGTCACTTAAGGCAGACATTGCATTTGACAGGTAATGATGAGAAGCCCAATTTGTCCCAAAACTTGACTGTAAAACTCAAGTTACAATGGCTAGCTACTTCCTTGGCCTTTTGCTCTTATGCGTATTTTCAGGAGTTGAAGCATCCAACTTGCGCTTCTTAGCTAGCTCTTTCACCTTTCTTGCAGCCACAGCAGGTCGCTTACCTTTGCGATCACTTGGTCCAGTTTTATTGGTTTTACTCTGCTTCCTTTCGCTGCTGGGGCGCTGGTTAACTTTCGTCTTCTTCACAACACCAGATTTGCTTGCTCTCAGGCCTTGATAAGACAGAGCTGATGCCTTTCGTTTAGCTTTGTCGCTGCCTTCATGAGATTTGCTGCCTGGTGTCAGAACTTCCTTCAGTTTTGGCCCTCGCTTTATTTTCCCAGCATCCATTGTCTTCTTTGGAGTCCCATCAACTGATTTTGCATGGGAGAGCCTCAAAATACGATCTCTAATTTTGACATCCCGTTTTCTGGCAACAACATTAGCAGCTGCCTGCATAACATATTTTACAGCATTTCACAAATTCTCTCAGATGATTTAAAAAGTCACCTCAAGACACTAAAAAACTACGGGATGCAATGCATACGGTACTATTCAGTAAATAGAATACAAACAGCAGGTGATAAAAAATAACCAGCAGGTAGGCAGGTAGCTAACAAATTGTCTCTGAACTGACAAGTGAGGAACCCAAGGTTGCATGCTGCAGCAAGGCATGGATGATACATCAAAATGCAGTTTGTGAGAAAACTGTGAATTGAGCCCCCTAACCAGCTCAAATAAGCTCCCTAATTGTACATCACCATTTTCATGGTCATTTTTTGAGTTATATTTCATGGTCATACATAGCGTAGCAAGAAAGTCATTCTGTTATGCAATTCTTCTGACACATGAACATTCAGTTTTAAATTGGGATCATAGGGTGTTGATATTACTGATTGTACTCTATTAACTTGTACAATGATTTGCAAAATTGTACAGGCATAAAAGAATTAGTTGGATGATCGGATAGGTGGAATTCAGCAAGTAGAAGAGGAAAATTAAGAACTATACCCTGGTTTTGAACAATACATAAGCGATGCCCTTCCCTGCGCTTGAGATTGGATCTCTAATAACCCGTATAGCTTCAACATTGCCTTCTGATCCACTAGAACCACCGAATAGCTGGTACAGCTCTTCATCCTGATACAGCAGAAAGGAACAAACTTGATACTCATATTGGTTTACAAATGAACATGAACAAGAACACGGGTGCCTTTTCTTTTCCATTTTTTCAAAGACATGCAGAACATAGTTCAAGATTGAATGCATTGTGCACACCTTTACATCAAATGGAAGGTTACCAACAAATACCGTCCGCTTTCGGTCATACAGAGGCCCTCCACCTCTAAGCTTCTTACGAGGGGGGCATGCCTTGTCAACGCGGATGTGATTGCCACCGAACTGAGGAAAAGATTACAGGTTTTAAAAAAAAATTGACTCACCAATAACAATACATAATTCTGAATCTGAAATGTGGAGTTACAAATCCATCATGTTTTCAGCTGTGCAACAACCAACATACCAATGCCATATTATGAGACAAAGCAGCACGAGCAGACTGCTCCTCTTTGAAGACGATGTAGGCATGTACACTACAAAAAATAAAAACAAATATGAATAGGGGCAAAAATCATATCATGTACAGAGAAGCAGAACCAAAGGCTATTAATTTTCATGTTACATTAATGAATGTAGCAAAGATTGAATTATAAACTAGGCCAATTACTGAATAGCGTACGTGGATAACTAACTACATTAACAGTATGATGAATATGGAAGACAGTGGTCATAACACAATGTATGCAATAGCTAAACATCACTATGGTAAATCGGGAAGCCTTTTGCGAAGATTTTAGGAGTTAACTTGTGCACCTCTGCTAGCTAAGTAATAGCCAAAACATAACACTCAAGATTCAAAAGAAGGTAAGAAGTCACTCACTTGTCAAGAGATTCATTGAGCATCCCTTTCAGGATGGCTCCTTTCCTCGGAATCTTGGTCTGCAGCAAGCACAGAGAAACAATGGTGAGGCCATGGCCATTCCTCCTGGAAGCAAACAATGACGAAGGAAAGCGACGGCACTCACGTCGACTATTGGCACGGATCGGATTCTGACGGAGTCGATTTGGCCGAACGCCGCGAACTCCTTGGTGAGAGACTTGCGCTTGGTCCGTAGCGGCAGGTTCCCGACGAAGACCGTCCTGAGCAGCTTGCTCTCGTCGTCGAACGCGTCGTCATCCTCCTCCCCGGCCCCCGCGGCTGCGGCGGTGGCATCGTCTGGCGCCTTCCTCTTCGCCCCAACGGCCGGTGGCTGCTCGGCGGCGGCGCCGTGCGCAGGCCGCTCGCCGCCGGAAGCTACCTCGTCCCGCTTGCGTTTGCGCTGCGGCGGGACGTCCTGCGACTCCTTACGCTTCTTCTTCGAGGACGGCTCGGCAGCTCCAGCATCGGGGTTGGGGTGCTTGCCGAGGGGCGTCGCGGCAGTGGGTGCTGGCGGAGGAGGCGCGGGGGCCAGGGGCTCCGAGGGCTTCCTACGGAATGGGTTGTCCGCGGAGAAAAGGGAGCGGATGGCGTCAGCGCCGGGAGCGGCGGCGGTGTCCTTGTCCTTCTTCCCCATCTGCGGTTGCGGCAGCGAGGCGGTTGCGGCGGCCTTCCTTGTGATTGTGAAGGGCTCGCTCCCCTTTGCCTCGCTGGGGCTGGGCTGGGCTGGGCGTCTCGAAAATAGACGTGGGGTTAGAGAAGGCTGAGGCGTTCGATGAAACAGCCAACGGCCAGGATATGTAACCGCCCTCCAGCATGACAAGGGTGGGAGGGGGTTAGGGTTTTGTGGAGCGCCGCCGCTTCTGCCGTCCGGTCCGGAGCGGAACAGAGGGGAAGTGATGGAGGAGATTAGCCGCGCGGACGGGCGGAACCCGAACCAGCTCCGGCCCTTCTCCTGCACCCGCAACCCTCTCAACCGCGCCCACGGCTCCGCGCGCTGGGCGCAGGGCGACACCGTCGTGCTGGC
Organism: Neostapfia colusana; assembly: GCA_030760725.1. NCBI lineage: Eukaryota > Viridiplantae > Streptophyta > Magnoliopsida > Poales > Poaceae > Neostapfia > Neostapfia colusana. The sequence continues at coordinate 466,877 of JASWHV010000013.1, forward strand.
CGCCGTGTACGGGCCCAAGCCGGGGACCAGGAAGGGGGAGAACCCCGAGAAGGCGTCCATCGAGGTCGTGTGGAAGCCCAAGACCGGCCAAATTGGTACCCACTTCACCTCTTCCCTGATCCACTCCCCTCCACCCCCGGTTTGTTGGTGCTTGCTTGCTCGCGTGGGCACTGAAACCGGGAGCTGCCTACAGGGAGGCAAGAGAAGGAGTACGAGATGACGCTCAAGAGGACGTTGCAGAGCATCTTCTTGCTCACGGTTCATCCTAACACCACAACTTCGGTCGTGCTTCAGGTAAGACTACCATAATGCCGTGCGATCCTTATACGAATTTGCTTTGCCCTATGCCCCAACTTCACCATGCGCTTCGAGGCTGTCGCAATCATGTTTATGTGTGCTCTGTTGTTTCCAAATTATTCTGAGGTGCTGATGAGAATTTGTATTGAAAAAATGTGCATGTACAAAGGAAGGTGTATCCCCCAAACACCTTGATAAGCCTTAGATGCGTGTATGAATGCTTACTTGGATGTTCTGAAATGTTACAACGTTTTCTGATAATGTTGGTGCTTGAAATGCATTGCCTGTAAATAGGCCTCAACCATTTGAGTTACAAGTTTCGCTTAATGAAGATGCTTAATATTTCATGATTGACCCTTTTGTGATGCATCACATAAATCCACCTTATGTTAATAATCCTTTCTTTATGTGTCATGTTAGGTGCAACTAAATGTGTTTTGCTTAACTTATCCCTGGTTATCCCTGTGCTTTTGCAGGTCGTGAGTGATGATGGCTCTGTATCCTTCCACCTTGACGAAGAATATGTCTGTCTACGTTATCTAGTATGCATTTTTTTAGCTTCCGCTCACACTAAAAGTTTGTGATGTTGTGCTAGTGCCTTATATTTAGACAGATGTATGATTGAACTTTTAATGTCTCTATCTGTCCTGGAATAACTCTTGAGGTGATTTGTAAATGGTAATGCTACCTCTGGGTTTAGAGCTAGAGTAATAACTCATGGGCAGAAGCTTCTTTCTGTATATTGTTGAAATCGTTTCCTGGCGAAATATTGTGTGCCTTCTAGAATTTAGAATCTAAAATTCTCGCATCTTGCTGTTTCAATGAGTTCCTTGACGTTGTTTAGCTTCTGCCATGCGCAATTAATGCTTCCTGTGCCGCCCTTACATTCGCTGGCGCCCCATTGAAACATCTTGCGGGTAAGTTGTTTAGTTTTCTGAATGTTGCCCTTCCGGACCATGCGATTCACAAGCTTGTATCTGGCGCAGTCGCAATCAGCTGTGGGGTGATGCAGAACGGTGTTGTGCTTTTAGACACAAGCAAGGCAGAAGAGCAGGTAGAAATGATTCTTTACTGAACTGCATTGCAGTATAAGAAAAATATAAGATAGCCCCCTGTCGCCTGTTCAGAATGTCGTTTATCAGTGTCATTTGATCCTTCTGCTGTACATATTCTCTCGAACACCAATCGTATGACGTTTTAGGTGCCTAGTTCTTGAGCGACCTGAAGGCTTTGTCATAATCCTAGTTCCCCCATATGTGGGTCTTATATCCATTTTTTCTAGTTCCCCCATATGTGGGTCTTTGATCCATTTTGAGTCCTGAGTATAGGTTCTCAGTCCCCTAACTTAACTCTATATGGAAGGAAACTTTTGTGGAGAATATTTTCAGGAATCAGAGGACCATAAGGAGCTAACCAACACTCTGTGTTTGTCATGACCTGCAGGAATTGAAATCTTTTGCTCATCTGGTGTTTCCCAATTCGCGCAAGTCTGTGGATTTGAAGGAATCGAAACAGAAGGATGAGAAATTTGGACGAGGATTGATAACTTCCATCACCCATGGGGTGATGTCTGGTATGGTTCGCTATTATCCCGTGCTGTCTTTCTTTCTTCTTTTTGTTTTTTGAAACAAAAAGAAACATTATTGTTATTGTTATTATTATTGTGGGAGATGCATGCCTTGTCGTTGTAATTACTGGTGTGCTTTTGATTTGCAACCAGAGGACGATTACTTCAGCTGCATAGAGAGAGGTGTTGCTGCTTCATCACGAATCTCGGAATTTATGAGGAACAGTATGCGGACAGGAGGCGGCGTCTGAAGCGAGTGTAGTCGGTAGGTGTGGTGGAACGCAATGATTTGCACAGGCCGGTGCGTGTAATCAGGAGATTCAGAGTTGTTTTGGTGGAAATGTTATGTTACGCCGGCGAGTCACCATGCATGTTGCGAGGATCTGGTTTATTACTAGTAGTACGTACTAGTTCTCTAAGTCATTGAAGAGCCTAAAAACCAACAAGAAAGTAGGAAGAGACTCCGGTTGTTGTTGTTGTTGACGTCGTCATGGTTTGTGTGGTCCGTGTGTTGCGACCTAACCTGAACCTGACCTGCTGCTGCTGACGGCTGTGACCTGACCACTGACGAAAAACTCGGGTGTTGCAGCCAGACAAACAAAATGCTAGTATTCCCCTAAACGGAATTAGGCGCGGGTTAAACAGCATGTAAATGCTAGGAGAAACACGCTAGTAATTAAATTTGTAGCCATTTAAGTCGATTAAATGTCTACTTACTAAACAATGATCCAGGTCACTACCTACCGTCTAAGTTTTCGCTGTTTAAAAGCGAATTGCCTGCCCTCTTCTTCCTTCCTCCTCTTGCCCTGCCGCCCAGCCCAGATCTCACACTCTCCGCGCCCCCGTCAAGCTCGTCCCCCCCGCCATGGCGTTCGACGCCTTCACCGACAAGAACGCCGTCTTCCGCCGCCTCAAGGCCAAGCCCGAGAACAAGGTAACCGACCCCAGATCCGCTGCCCTCTCTCTCTCTCTCTCTCTCTCTCTCTCTCTCTCTCTCTCTCTCTCTCTCCCTTCTTCCCCTCCCACCAGATCCATCTCACGCGGCCTTGCCCCCCCCCGGGGTCATGTGCAGATGTGCTTCGACTGCAGCGCCAAGAACCCCACCTGGGCCTCCGTCACCTACGGCATCTTCCTCTGCCTCGACTGCTCCGCCGTCCACCGCAGCCTCGGCGTGCACATCACCTTCGTCAGGTACACCCCACCCCCGCCTACCTTCTTCTAACCGGACTGGGGATCCAGATCTCGCAGTTTCTCCACTGCTTCCAGATCCCTTCCCCGCGTCCTGCTCTCTCGCTCGCTCGCTCGCGCGCTTGCTCTATGCAATGGCGTGATACCGCAGGCTTCATGCATCAGCCTGCTAGCAAGTAGCGCAGCTAGCTGAACCAGGCAGTCTTGTACTGACTAAAATAACATGTTGGTGGATCTGAGCCTACCTCTTGGGCCAATGCCTAATTTAGGCTAAGCTTCACATCTTTTATTTTATTCTCTAGGAAACTACAGTCGCCCATACGAAATGGATCAAATGTTGCCACCATATACATATATAATGAAGCGATTGCATCAGATAAAAGTGTTGTGTTTCCGGGGATATCTCCTGTGTTGATGATTCATTCTAATGATCCACATTTGTCTTCTACCTGTCTATTTTTTTTCTTGCGTCGTGGTTTTACCACAAAACTTGCCTACTCCCTTTGTTTTGAAATAATTCAAAACGGAGGGAGTATTCTGTTATTTTTTGGTATCTCTTATTGCTAATTGTGACTTTATCCTTTGCAGGTCAACGAACCTAGACTCTTGGACTCCCGAACAACTGAAAATGATGGCTTATGGAGGCAACAGCAGGGCACATGCTTTCTTCAAGCAGCACGGATGGACTGACGGCAGTAGCAAGGTTGAGGCAAAGTATACATCAAGAGCTGCTGAGTTGTACAGGCAGATACTTTCAAAGGAGGTCGCTAAGAGCTCACCTACTGATAACGCTCTGCCGTCGTCACCCGCTGCACCTTCCCAGCAACCATCCAATGACTTCCCTGAATTCAAGCTATCCGACCCACCGGCAGAGAATTTGAAGCAGGAACCTAATTCGCCGAAGGCACCTACCCGTTCTCCAAAAGCTCCCACTCATCCCGCCTTTGTCAGTTCTGTAAAGAAGCCCATTGTTGGTGCAAAGAAGGTTGGAGGCAAGACTGGTGGGCTTGGTGTCCGAAAGCTTACAACCAAGGTGATGCTGCAAATGAACGGACCTGCTTTTGCTTCTCAACTGCACTAGTCAGTTAGAAGGTAGATGGTTCAGCTCCCTCACTATTGTTTTCATTTTTACTGCAGCCCAATGAAAGCCTCTATGATCAGAAACCTGAAGAGCCAAAACCTGCTGTTCCAGCTTTGACTACTTCAGCCCCCAAAAGCACCCCATCATTGCACTCACGTTTTGAGTACATGGATGATGAGACATCAGCTAATGCAAGAACCGGAGGAATCAATGCGTCTGGCCATGTAGCACCACCAAAATCATCAGACTTCTTTCAAGACTATGGGATGGGCAATGGATTCCAAAAGAAATCAAGCACAGCAGCCTCAAAAGCTCAGGTAATTTGTAATGCTTGGTTTTGCTGAAGTGCATGAAATTACTGTATCTGTTGTTTACATTAGCAAACTCAGCATCTGTGCAAATTTGATTTTGTCCTTCACGCAGGCTGCTGTACTGTGGGGGCCTAGATTTCTCGAAGTAAACTGATAGTTTGCTATTTGCACACTGCACCCTATATTTGTGTTAGATTTTGATGTTTGTGATCTTATCATTGTTTTGCAGTATTATATACGGTTGTCATGCTTATGTTTCTAGTTGTGACCTGACCTGAAAAGTATCTTTATTTCCTTGTCATGCCTATTTGTTAGCAACTGATTTGATAGTCTTATCTTATTCAGTAAGTAGTTGGGCATTTCTCGTCTTCCTTGATTCTTTTTCATGCAATAAGTAGTCAGCAACTGCACTGCGCTGAAGATTTCTAGTTTAGCCTTTTGGCAATACTGACTCGTGGTTTGTTACCTTATGTGCTGAAATAGATTCAAGAAAGTGATGAGGCAAGGAAGAAATTCTCTAATGCAAAGGCAATTTCATCATCCCAATTCTTTGGTACTCAGAACCGAGAAGAGAAGGAGGCTCAACTATCCCTTCAAAAGTTTGCGGTGCGTTCACATTTTGATCGCAACTGCTACACCTTTCTCAGCCTTTTTGCTAAGATCAAGCGAAGTTGGGGAAATCGTACCTGGTATTTGGGGGAAAAGATGATAAATTTCATCTGTTTGTGGTGCAGGGTTCTTCATCCATTTCAAGTGCCGATCTTTTTGGTAAACCTGCAAACAATTCTGATCTGGACATAAGTGCTGCAGATCTTATCAACAGAATATCTTTCCAGGTAGCTTGTTTCACTTGTAGCCATCTTTGTTTTTTTTTTTTGCTTTTTTTTGGGGGGGGGGGTGGGGGGCACTACTAAATTAGGCAGTTTTCAAATATCGGTGAAAATGGATCATGAAAAGAAATCAAAATTATGCAGAGGAATTGCATAACGTGACAGTCTTGTTTCCTTCGTGGGGGGTTTTGTAGGCTACCCAGGATCTGTCTTCACTCAAGGACATCGCCGGAGAGACCGGAAAGAAGCTGACATCTTTGGCGTCCAATTTCATCAGTGATCTCGACAGGATGCTTTGAATGGATGCCTGGACAAAGACCATCATCATTTTTTCCCCCTACCTGCACTATTATACTGCTCCGAGTTTCAGTTGCGGTGCATTTCTTGCACAGCTCTGTAGAGGATTCTTGGTACTTTGACCATTGTTCTGAAACCTGTGGTGGCCACATGAAGATACTTCCATTTGTTCCTTCACAAGGGTGAAGCATACTTGTACGTTAAAGTCGGTTTGTACCTTGGAAGAAGAATATTTACCTTACTGTACCTACATTTTGTGAAACGGGATTGGGTGTTTTCGCAGCGATGAAGCTTCCTGGAATTGTTCAGGCGTGTCCCCTGTTATCGTAAAAGGTGTAATCAGCCGGGGTCCGCTCGTCCGTGTTTGTTTACGCCATACTACAGCTTTGTGGGATTCAGCCAACGGCATGAGAAAGTTGACTGAAAGTTGCGGCTGGCTTTGGTGCATCGCTCGCTGGCATGGACGCACTCGCGTGTCCTCTTCTCAGCCGCCCAAATAGGCTTCGGCGGTTGGTCGGACAAGTTGCACGGGCCACTCAGTTCAGTATTATTCTGATCGCAGCAGTCCGTTGAAATCGGCATTGCCTGTTCTGATCTTCTCTCTGTTCTGAAATAAATGACATTTAGGACAATAAATTTAGTTTAAATTGAACTAGATTTCTTATGGAGTATGTGAACATTACATTTGTGTTGTTTATCTGATCTGTCGTTTTCGTTTTCAATTTGATACTAGCAATCTATTGGGCAGTGGGAGGGTCGATGGCAACAGATTCTACTAGCCTTTTTGAAGGTGAAATCCTACTGCACAAAGCGAATTCTCCTCTTCCTTGTGGCTTTTGTTAATTTAAGCTGAAAATTGTAGTCTTTCCTTGTCCGTTTGTTGTTGGTTTAAGCCGAGTGGCGGATGCCAATTGCGATTACGCTGTCAATGCTCTTTGGAGGACTCGTTGCATTATTGGTTGATGACTTCATAACCATTACTGTATTATATCCGTGTGTAAGTCAGCTAATCCTTGTGGACGTTCTGAAAGTTTCGATGTGGTGAAGAGACAAGGTCGCACGCAGCAGGTGCTGGTGGATTCATGGACGAGGAAGATTACAGATCGATCACACGAAGCAATCATGGCATGTCAGATCACAACAAGTAGTAGTGGTAGTAGTAGTTGACGATGGACAGAGAGAGAGAGAGAGAGAGAGACGGCTAGGAGGGAGGGGATGGGGACGGCGCGCCGCAGAAGATGCGGATCTGCTCCAGGAACGTGACGTCCTGCGGCCGGTCCTTGCGGCGGACGTAGCCGGCGGCCACCGCGTGCGAGTACTCCGGGTGCCCCTTCTCCCCGCTCCGGCGCCAGAGGTCGCGCGCGTAGTCCCGGTGCGCGTAGTAGGCGAGGGCCTCCAGCTGGGCCCCCTCGGCGAGGAGCACGGAGACGGGGAGCCGGTCGTAGTGCGCGCGGGAGACGCCTTCCAGCTCGTCCAGCCGCGCCAGGCCGCGCGGCGTCACGGCGTACAGCTCCCCGGCGACGCGGTGGCCGGACCCCGGGAGGTTCAGCAGGAAGGGCACGCGGTACGGACCGCACACCAGCGGGAGCCGCGACGCCGTGGTGGCCGCGCCCACGAACACGGCGTCCCCGGCGGCGGACAGCTCCTGGAGAAGCGTGTGGTTGGAGAAGCCGCGCTTCAGCGTGCCGTACGTGAACACCAGCGTCCGCTTCGCCGGCTGCGGGTGCGACGGCTCCGTCGCCGGAGCCGGAGCCGGAGCGTCGCTCGCCGCGCCCATCACCGTCGCTTGGTTTGGTTGTGCCTCTTGCCTGGTGTGGAGGTGGATCTATTTTTAAAGGGAAGGAGAGGTAGGTGGGCCCGGACCATCAGCCCACTTCGATCGTATTGTGGCCCACTAGAGCCCACACACATTTCTTTTGAGAGAGAGATAGAGCCCGCACACATTGGAAACCCTTACCCGTGGTGCCTTCTTCCTTCGCCTAGCCTAGCCTGCCCCGAACCCGACGTGTGATGGGCCACACGGGCCTATGCTTAACTGGGCCTTACTCAAATGGGCTTTTCAAATGGACCCAAATCGAGTCGGTCCGTCTCAGTAGCGACCCTGGTCTGAGCCTGACCAAATCTCTCATGCTCGCACACGGATCGCCGGCTCGCCGGAACCCTAGGCGGCGGCGCCGCCCGCGCTGCAGGTGCGATCTCCCGCATCCTTTCTCTCACACATCTGAAATCAATGGTTTCTCTATACCCACCTCTTAAACCCGCCCTTAACTACTAAGGTTCTCTCCGCGGTGGCCGTTCCGGCCAGCCTGGCGGCCGGTATGAGTAGCAGCCGCAAAAACTTCCGCCGCCGCGCGGACGACGGCGGCGACGACTACACCAGCGGCGATGGGGCCAGGCACCCGCCCGCCGCCTCCACGAACACCCGAACCCTAACCGTGCCCAAGTCCAAATCGCCGCCGAGACGCCAGGCGGCGAGCCGCCTCAGCTTCGCCGACGACGAGAACGAGGATGACGCGGAGGAGGGCCACTTCGCGAATCGCCGTCGCCCGACGGCTTCAGTGCGACTGGCCCGCACGGCCTCGCCGGCGGCCGTCTCTGCGGTGTCGGCGCCGAAGCCGTCCAACCTCGAGTCCCATGCTGCCGAGTACACGCCAGAGCGGCTACTAGAGCTCTAGAAGAACGCCCGTCCGCTCCCTGGGAGTCTCTTGCGTGCACCAGCTCGGACTCCGGCCACTGAACCTCGGCCTCAGAGGACGGCTGGAGCCCCTGCCAGTGCAAGTGCAACTCCAGCTGCCACTTACACAGCTTCCGTGGAACCAGTGGTTATTCTTAAAAGTCTGGAGAAACCCATGGTAGAGGCAAGCATTGGGCCAAGTAAACCATTGCAGAAAGTGACGGGAGATAAAGAAGAAGAGGAGGAAGATGACGAGGAGAAAGGGCCAGTGGTACCAGATCGTGCAACAATTGAAGCCATCAGGGCAAAGAGGCAGCAGCCAAGGCATGCAGCACCAAATTACATCTCTCTTGATGGTGGTGGTGTGCTCAGTAGCCGGGATGCTGTTGGTGGTTCCAGTGATGAGGAGGACAATGAGATGAGCGGATGGATTGCAATGTTCACTGATAAGTCAAGCGACATGCTGAGAGGGGGCACAAAAGGTGTATTTGGCGGGATCAATAACAGTGGTCCTGCTTCCACTTTGGGGCCTTTAAATGGTGGGATCAGGGAGGTTGAGGATGATAAGGACGATGATGAAGACGAGGAAGAGAGAAAATGGGAGGAGCAATTCAGGAAGGGACTTGGTAGAAGAGTGGATGATGGTTCGGCTCAGAGATCAGCAAATGGTCCACCAGTTTCTGCAAAAGTTCAGTTGCAGCTACCTGGAAACACTGCAGGATCTCATTACCAGCCTTCCCTCAGCAGTATTGTTCCTGGGGTATCTGTTTTTGCGCCAGGGAGCGTGGAGTTCTTGTCCATCGCTCAACAAGCTGATGTTGCAAACAAAGCCCTGCAAGAGAATATCAGAAAACTTAAGGACGCTCACAAGGTAACAGTGGGTGCTTTAGTCAAGACTGACACGCATCTTAATGAAGCTCTTTCAGAGATATCTAGCCTGGAGACTGGTTTGCAGGATGCAGAAAAGAAGTTCATCTATATGCAAGAGCTCCGCAACTATATTTCGGTGATGTGTGATTTCTTGAATGATAAGGCATTTTTTATAGAGGAGTTGGAGGAGCATATGCAAAAACTACACGAAAATAGGGCCTCGGCTGTTTCTGAGAGGCGTGCAGCTGACCTGGCTGACGAGTCAGGTGTGATAGAAGCTGCAGTAAATGCAGCCGTGTCTATTCTTAGCAAAGGATCGATCTCATCTTACCTGTCTGTTGCATCAAATGCTGCACAAGCAGCAGCAGCTGCTACTAGGGAAAGTTCAAATCTCCCACCTGAACTGGATGAATTTGGCAGAGATATGAACCTCCAGAAGCGCATGGATCGTAAACGCAGGAAAGAGAACAGGAGCCGAAGGAAAGCCCGATCTGAGTCCAAAAGATTGGCATCTTTAGTGAAGAATAGTAACACTGAGCAGATTGAAGGAGAACTAAGCACTGATGAAAGTGACAGTGAGAGCACTTCTTATATCTCCAGCCGGGATGAGTTGCTCAAGACCGCTGACCTTGTGTTTGGTGATGCTGCAGAGGAGTACTCGAGCCTTAGAATTGTTAAAGACAAATTTGAAGGGTGGAAGACTCAGTACCCCTCAGCGTACCGAGATGCTCATGTAGCTCTCAGTGCACCTGCTTTGTTCATACCTTATGTTAGACTTGAGCTTCTGAAGTGGGATCCCCTCTATGAAACGACCAATTTCTTGGACATGAATTGGCACAAGGTTCTTTTTGATTATGGTGTGCAAAGTAATAAGAGTGAGGCAGATCATAACGATCCAGATGTGGACCTTGTTCCAGCCTTAGTAGAAAGGGTGGCTCTTCCTATTTTGCACCACCGCATTAAGCAATGTTGGGACGTATTGAGTACTCAAAGTACCAAAAATGTTGTGAATGATGTTAGCATGATTATCGACTATCTACCAACGTCGAGTGAGGGTTTGCACCAACTAATGGCTTCTGTAAAGAGTCGTCTAGCTGATGCCATTGCTGATATTTCAGTACCAGCCTGGCGATCAATGGTAACTAGGACTGTTCCAGGTGCTGCTCAGTATGCTGCTTATCGATTTAGAGTTGCAATCCGTCTGCTCAGGAATGTGTGTCTATGGAAAGACACCCTTGCTGACTCTGTCATTGAGAAGCTTGCTTTAGAAGAGGTGTTGAGAGGGAAGCTTCTTCCCCATATGAAGAGTATTATTCTGGATGTTTATGATTCAACCATTAGGGATGAGCGAATAGTCGCCTCACTTCCAGAAGTTTCATCTTCACATAGTCAAAAGCTGCAGCCTTTTGTAGATCTGGTGGTTGAGTTAGGAAACAAGTTGGAAAGGAGACACACATCAGGCATAAGCGTGGAAGAGACACATAGACTGGCTCGTCGCTTGAAGGACATATTGGTAGCTTTGAATGAGTATGATAAAGCTAGAGCTATTTTGAAGGCCCTTCAGCTCAGGGAAGCCCTTTAGGTCTTCCTGGTTGCAGCATGAGAATTCCAGTTTTGACAGTGCAAAGCTTCTAACTCCTCCCACTTTATGGAACTGTTGTAACTTCACATTTTCTGTACATCTAATGATCACGAGGTCATGCTGCAGTTCAGTCATGCATGATTCCGTCAAAGAAAGTTTTATGTTGCCTCTTGCCCTCTTTGATTCCTGCAGTAACTACCCTTTGTTACTGTCGATGATTATTTACTGATTGACGTTCAGTGCGCGGGGCTTGTACTGTCATCAGAGACAGCCTAGTTATTTGCAATGGACAAGATGTCATCAATGTCACTTTCAGTTGGGGTCCAAAGAGATTACGGCTGCACGTGTGTACTAGACTGACGGAGTTGCTGTCTGCATGTACGTACGGGTACGAGATCTACTGCGGTCAGATACCGGCAACAAGATCTTCTTAATAGCGCCAATGCCGGCTCGCCACGCCCGAGTTGAAGATGATACGCGCGAGTCTCAAGGATGAGACGGTGTAGTGAGTTTAATTTCCACAGTACAATTTTTTGTGTAACAAATTATCTTTTGTATAGTAGCAACTTATCTTATATAAAATTTAATAAATTATATGGAAGTAAGATCTAATTTTGATACAATGGTGAGAATATAATAAAAAAATGAAGAGTGAGGCATGATATTTTAAAATTTTCAGGTCAAGTAATACAAGATGAGATGACGCCAGCGAGGTTTTATCGCGCCTTTTTTTATACGCGTGGTAATAACTGATCGAAGCTAACATTTTCGGACAGTGCTGACACGTGGTAATAACTGATTGACCGGTCGCGGTTAAACGGCCACCGGGGCGAATAGGCCCACGCTCTTCAACACAGCTCAATGGCGCCAAGGGCATTGCCGTAATTTCCAGCAGCCCACTCTTCCTTTTTTTCCGAAACAACCCACTCAGCACTCACACATGAATGGCACATGATTTAAAAGCCTTTCTCCTCCGTGCACGGCACATGAGTACCCGAGCTCCCCACCCGCCTCACTGCCAGTGCCACTACTGCTAAGGACGGCGATGGCGGCCGCCACGGACCACGCCGGCGCCGACCCGCTCGCCACCTACCTCGGCGTCAGCTTCGCGCTCTTCCTCGCCACCCTCCCGGGCGGCGCCTCCGCCGCGCGCCACGTCGCGTCCCTGCAGTCGCGCGGCCGCCTCCTGGCGTCGCGCCTCCTCGCCGCCGAGGACAGCCTCCGCCAGCTGCGCGCGCGCCGCCGCGAGGACGCCCGGGCCAACGCCCACGCCGCCGAGATCTTCGCCGGCCACCGCGCCGCCTGGATGGAGGCCGAGCGGCGCCTCCTCGCGCGCGCCGCGGCGGCCGGGGACGAGGCCGCGTCCCTCCGCTCCCGGCTCGCAGAGGCAGAGGCCGAGGCCGCCGCGCTCCGCGCCCGCGTCGGGCGCCTCGAGCGCGAGGCCGCCGAGCGCGACGAGCTGTTCACCTCGCTCCTCGCGGCCGACCAACGCGGCGCCGAGGAGGAGCAAGTCCCCGACGCGCGGGAGGCGGAAGAGGATCTGATGCCCGCGCCGCCGGTGGATCCGGCCGAGCCGTGCAGCGCGGAGACCACCGACACTGAGGCCCTAGCTGCGGCCGCGGCTCTCTACGCTCAGCAGCGGCACGAGCACGAGGGCTTCGGCGACGACTTCTACACGGCAGCGGCGGCGGCGGCATCGGGAATGACACCGTGGATGGGGAGATCAAAAGGGTGGCAGGTGAGACGACAAAAATGCTACCTCTTCTCCCCTCCTTCACCTCATGTATGTTGCTAATACACTTGTTGTTAGGTGACACAACACGAACTGTCAGGTGATTTAGCATATTGTTAACATTTACTGCATCAAATATCAAAGTAACGGAATGCACACATTGAATCTTGAGGTGGGTAACAGTTTGAACTAAAGCAATATAATCTTTCTGTTTCAACCCATAATGCAATTTAACTGTCCTCTCCAGTTTTTCTTTGGTATAACTAGCGATTCTGCAGAATCTAACCACCACGTTGCTACTTGTAAGCATTGCTTCCTATGTCACCTTCATCTTCACTGTGAAGTGTGCTCAAAATTGTTTGGTGACTGTTATGTTCATGTGAATTCATTTGCTCTTTCAGCATTACATGAATTGTTATCCAACAGAGAGTCACCTAGTAGTGTTTGTGAATGCACCTCAGGCTCAAAGACTCAAAATAAACTTCGAAAGAAGCAGTGCCCGTGCTTTTAACAAACTTATTTTTTTTTCAATGTGTACCTCACAAGAACTGGACAATGGCGTTGGTTCAATGAAATCAACTGAATTGGAGAGAGTATGGTGATGTCTCTGGTTCAATGTTTTGTGGTGTAATATTCAACTTTCTAGCACAATATTTAGCCTGGCACATCTTGTTGTTTTTGTTTCCTATCTCCTGTCTCTTTCAGTACATCTGCATTATGAATGCAGTGCTAACATATCTAGCAACTTTGGTCCCTCCCCCACCCCCAGCCCCTCCCTCCCTTTTCTCAACTGTCAACTGTGACTATAGAACACTACACACAATGTTTACCCAAGATAACCATATTTCTTTTTTGTCCAAATAACCAACCTTATGGTAAGTTGCTCATCTCAGATAAAGGATGAGTCACACTATTACAGGTTGACGCTGTTATCAGATCAAATAACTGTTCTGAATAGTTTGTATGATTGAGCATGGTTCTCTGATTATTCAAAAGCTTCTAGTCACGCCAACCTGTATAAGGCCTATAACACTGGTGTTTTATCCTGTAATTTCAGAAGCTCTACATGCAGTATTGGACTTTTGGTACTGCATGCTGTGTTGTTTCTTTCTTTCTCGGCTATGTCAATACAATTCTCTTTGCTCAATCACACTGATGTGCAGGCGTGTAAAAAATTTAGCATGTTATTGATACATAATGCTTAGAATGAACCTTTGCAAAACAATGGAAAAGCCTAAGTTCAAAATCTATGGTTCAGTATATTTCAAGAATATTTAATGGTTAGGTCAGGACCATTTTCAGTTCACTCTTATGTGTTTTGACTCATCTTGAGCTTCTATCTTGTAGGACCTGAAGTATGATGTAGCTGAGTCAACATACAACACAAAGCATTCTGTACCACGGTAAATTTTTAACTTTCACAAATGGTTTATTCGGCCATGATTCCATTGATGAAATAAATGCATTTTATCATTTAAGTTCTCTAAGCCATGGATATTTAACAGGAGAGAATCACCCTGGAAGGTGGATGTAGAATCATCAGGAGTTCCTGCAAAGCTTAGGTTGCTTGAGCAGGAATTAATTAACTTGGAAAAGGTTGTAAATGGAGATTTATCCAAGATTCCATCTGTGATGAGAAAACAAGTGAGAAGATACCAAACCCTTGCTGGGAAAATTGATGATCTTTGCAGAAGAATGGTACAATCTGATCCTGAAATAGCATTTGCCAACTTAGCTTGTCAAATATAAAGTGCCACATTTATCTAATAATTCCCCAGGATATAATGAAAGAAGGTCATACAATACTCAATTGTTGTTTATGTTTATTATTGGTCCATACATGATTTGAATCATTGGGGAATACATATAGCCCAAAGACAAAAACAGTTTCCTGCTGTGTGTCTGATTAGTGTCTTCGTTTGGTTCAGATTGCTAGAGGTTGTCTTTGCATGACCTTGGGTCCTTGCATTTAAGCTGGAATATTTATTCTTTCTAATACATTACTAATTTTAGGAAAAGAAAAAATAAGTAAATTAATTTGTCCATGTTGAAGGATATTGCAGTTTCCTCATTGGTGGAAATTTATGCTTCAGTGAGTATTAACATTTTTGTGGCTCATTGGTGGTTCTCACTGAAATTATATTTTTGTTTATTCAATCATTTGCTGTCTTAGATTAGTGATTCTATCGTTAGATGTATACGATTGGTTCATAACAGTACGAGACCAGGAGCTGTCTTTCCATATCTAATGTCCTGGGATTTAACTATCACACCAGAAGTTACTAATACATATGTTTTTGTGTAGCAAACAAGTGACCCTTGCGATTCAACACTCACATCAGAATTCAGAACACAACGGCAAACAGAATTCTTGCTGGAAGCATTCCACCTTCAGCACCGAGCTACTGAAACAAGGCAGAAGCTCAGCGCACTGCAAGCAGAGACCGCTAAAAGCAGCTTTGGTGATGACCTAACAGCAGAAGCTAAAATGTGCACCAGAAGAGCACTAAGTTCGATTAGGAACAACTTCAAGGAAATTCAGCGCAGCCTGGAGATTTGGCTGGCCAGAATTCTGGGAGACCTTGAGGGCATGCTGGCTAGGGATGGTGCCTCACGCATAAGGGAGTATTTTCTGTCTCCATATGCTTCGGCTGTTCAATGAGCACTGGTGGCGATGATGGTAATCTTCCCCTCACAACTATTTTAGTGACCCCATGAACACCTTGCACAGCCACTAGCTTATCCTTGGCAAGTAAATATCGTATTCAGGTTCATGCTTACTGGTCTTGTGATTCTTGCAAGCTGCAACAAATTTGAAGAGAGGTGATCTAAGACCATATCAAATGTACAAGCAGAAATAGAAGAGTAAGGGTTGGCTACAATGTCAAGTTTGGACACCGAATTTAGTCTTGTTTTAGATCACTTCTCTTCAGTTTATCAACAGTTCTGTCGAGAATCCCTGGAGGCATGGGCACAACTTACACGAGAGTTTGTATGAAACCGAGGGTTTTCACTGTTTGTTTGCGCATCCTGTTACATTCTTGTTAGCTATTCCCTCCATCCTATTAGAAATTTATTTCTAGAGTTGGTTAAAGTAAAATAATCTAATTTTGATCAAGTTTATAGAAAAAGTATTAATATCAACCACACAGAATTGGGGATAAACAAAAGCTCACTTTCTTAGCCTGACATCTTGGTAAAGAGGGTTAGACATACTGATGTATGTCTAATCATACACAAAGTCACGAATTGCATAGGCAGGTGCCATAAAACTGAACATAAACATTTTCTTTCCTGACCGAATCCCCCCCCCCTATGTTTCCCAGCTCCAACTAGAAACAAGAACCCTATACCAGATTATACCCCCCTAGTCCTTGCACAACAGCAACACCAAGCTGAACACAGATTTTTAGCGCTCTTGCCCTTTCTTTCTTTCTTTTCTTTTCAGAGGTACTGAGCCTGTATCCTTTCCTTGTTCTCCTCCCACCACAGCTTCGCATTCAGCTCTGCAAACCTCTCGCGGCTGCAATGCAACATCAGTAATCACAGTAAGAAATCATTGGGTGCTTAATTTCAAGAGGTCGTTGCTGGCATCGGGAAAGTTCATTTCGTCTGTCGGGCACGACCTGAACCTGACGCGGCGCAGCTCCCTGGTGCCGTCGGCGAGCTCCCTGACGGTGATGTACACGCCGGGCTCGTCCTGGATCACCCACTCCGTCACCTCCAGCTCGCTGGCGTTGCTGATGGAGACGTCGTCCCTCGAGGACGTGGTAGTCCTCGCCGCCTCGGCGGGAGGGCTCTTGCCGTTGCGGCGCTGCTGGTGCTGTTGCCAGGCACGCTCGGAAGGGTTGGACGATGAGGGCGGCGGCGGCGACAGCGGGCGGAAGCTGTGCTGTCGTCCGGCGCCACCTCCGCCGGGCGGGGGAGGCGGCGGCCGCGCGAGCGCGCCCCAGCTGATCCTGTCCGGGGTGAGCGGAGCCGGCGACGGGGTGGCGCTGGCGGCAGGGCTATCTCGTGTCGAGCCCACCTGGGACTGCGAGTAAAACGATTCCCTCTGCAGTGGGACACTGCTGTTACTTGGGCAGCTGTAACCGTTGCAAGCGGATTTGCCATTTTGATGCAACTAAAGAATAAAGATGCATGTGTACAACTACAGATGCACCCAAGAATGTACTAGTACTAAACATCAGAGTGAGAGATGCATGCATCAGAGAGAGAGATGAGCAGCTGCAGGAGGAGAGGAGACGAGGAGTGCGACAGTGGCTGACCTCGCCGTCGTCGGAGCGCGGCGGGGTGGGAAGCACCTGGCGGCTGAAGCGGCGCACGTTGTACAGCTCCATGATCCTCTCGTTGTTCTCGCCCCACCACTTCTGCGCCTGCCACTTGTCGAACATCTCCCGGCTGCATCCATCCATCCAAGAATCGGTCAGTATATACAGTATCAGCTGGTGACGTGCTGCATTTGCTGCAGGTGTTGATCGGATCAGATATTCAGAGCAGGTCAGACCAATGATGCATGGACAACCTGAACCGGATGCGCTTGAGGTCGTTGCCGGCGCCGCCGGGGAGGGAGACGAAGGTGATCTGCACGCCCGGCTCGACCTGCGCCACCCACTCCCTCGCCTCGCCCTCCGGCCTCGCGGGAGGGGTGGAGCTGGCGCTCGACGGCGCGCCGGTGCCAAGGTACGTGGTGGCCGGGGGCACCGCCATGTCGTCCTGCACCACGCCGGCCGGCCGGTAGTAGCCGCTGCGGTACAGGGAGGTGGCCCGGCCCCTCGGCGGCGGCGGGCCCGCCTGACGGTGCGTGCCTGACAGTTTCAGCACCATGTCCTTCAGCTGCAGAGTGCACACGAACCATGAACAATTAATTCCATATCATCAGCTCAGCTGCATGGTCAGCTCATACTGGTAGCAGAATTCTTGGTTGGATATAGCACTACAGGATAAACATGAGTGGAGGAAGAAACTGAAGGCTGTTTTCACACACATATAAACAGTACAGTTTTGTTCTGTTTCCCCCCACTTTGGTGACACCAAGCATGCCCGTCCCGTCTTTTTCAGGCCTGGTCTGGTCTGGTCTGGTCTACTTTTTCTAGAATTATTAAAACAAATCGAAGATCCCGATGCATTGCTAGACATGCTTGCCGCCTTGCATCCGGGCCGGGTGCAAGCAGCAGAGCAGTGCATGCAACATCCCCATCCATCCATCCATCCAGAGGATCTCTTTTGCGTTTGCAGGTTTTGCACTGCTACTGCGCCCCACCCAATATAATCTCTCCTTTTGAGAAAAGCAAGAACCCATATGTCTATATCATCTGGGTAAATCTACACGCTTTACTCCCTCCAGAAAAGAGAAAGAAGTATGGGAATTGAAGGTGACGTGCATACAATGCCATAGGAAGGTGGAGGGGCTCAAAGAAAGAAACAAATAAATAAATAAAGCTTCTTTATCACAAAAGAACAAGGGAGTAGTAGTAGTAGTAGTCCATGACCACACATTTGTAGTAGTAATGAACATTAGACACAATCACGTACAAAATATGCTGCCCAACATGCTCTCCTTTTGGATCTCTATACCCAAGGAAAGGAATGGAAGGAAATGACACAAAGTGAAAGGAGACCCGGCCCGGCCCCCACACGCAGCTTAGTTTTGACCGTCTTGTCCGGCCGGTGCAGTGTGTTTGAACATATCCTATGATATTACTGTACATGTCCGCTTGGACCATCACGCAGCATTAGTTAGCGTGGCTCAGAAAAAAACATTCAGGTTTAGTATCAGTGGAGTTGTTCTCCTAACCAATAGAATGATTTGGTTTTGAGCTTAATCAGAAGTATAGTCTGAACTGTAGAATATATATATGGAATGACTGTGCTCCTGCTGCCTTGTTTCTTTTTTTTTTTAAAAAAAAAAAGAAGAAGAAGAAACTTTATATAGAGATCGAGCGGAACAACGGTCGCTGTGTGTGTGTCCTTTGAATGAAGTCGAATAAAGGCGGGCGATCAGATCAGATCAGATGAGATGAGATGAGATCAGATACTTCTCTTCTTTTGCTTGACTTGCTCTTTAGTTAGTTTCTTGTGGCTCGGCTTTGATCCGATTAAATTAAAGAAGAGGGGGGAGAAAGCAAAAGGGAACGGAGTTCTTTTGTCCACCGTCGTCGTTCCGGAAGCTACTAGCTAGCACCAGCAGCAGCAGCAGCAGGTAGTACTGTGTGTATGCATGTACAGTATCCTGAAGGCTACGACGTTACTGTGGTCTCTCTCTGTCTCTCAGCCGCTGCTACTGTACCGTACTCCACTGAAAATGAAATACGTACAGCAGCAGCAAGCATGGACATGGACATGGACATGGACATGGACATAAGTAAGTAAGTAAGTAGAGTAGTCCTAGGTCAGGACGGGATTGGGAGGGGGCCCTCGCTCGGGATCGACGCCCAACAGAACAGTCTCATGCATGCAGATGCAGAGAAAAAAGCAAAAGAAGCTGCCATGATTCGATCGGTCTGGACACCACGGCGGCCGGGCCATGAATCCGGCCGCCTCGATCGCGTGCGGCAGAGGAGACACGACATGTCGCCGGCCGGTTTCGGGGACGCTGCTGCTGCACTACTGATCACTACTGTCTACTACGGCTCTACGCACGCTGCTCATCATCATCATCATCATTATCATCATCATAGCAGTTTGAAAAACCTTTTAAGCTTTAATTAATCTCCACTACTACCAGCAGCAGCAGCAGCAGCAGAGCAGTAAGTACTTATTTTTTAGTTGCCGAAACTGAAATGAAACACAGCAGCAGAAGATCCACGCGTATATTTATTTTGTTGAGAAGAACTCTGATGCTTGAAACGTATATACTGTACGTTTGTTGGGATCGATCGAGCACGCGCGCGCACGAGACAAATAGCTAGAGCGCGAGGTGAAGAAATTATTACCAGAGCTAGCTAGCGCGCAGGCTTGTTGTACTAATAAACCATCGATCGATCGAGGTCTCTGTCTCGGGTGTATGAACGCACTCAGTCTACTGAAAACACTCAGAGTTAATAAAAAAGCAGCTAGCTAGCTAGCGGTGCGATCTCTCTTGGTGGTGGGTATGGTATGGTATGGGTTGGAGCTGCTGCTGCTGTACTACGTCAGCTCCGGGCCGGCGCGCGGCTGGTGGTGGTGCAAGAAAAATTAAACAGAGCAACAAGGACAGAAGAGGAGGCGGCGCGCGAGGCAAATTAAAGAACCTGGGAGGTTAGCGACTTGACGGGGTCCCTGCAGGTCGGGGTGTCGCCGCCGTCGGCCGACCGCTCGCGGCCGCCGCCATCTTCTTTGACGCACGCGATGCAGGCCAGCATCTTCTTCTTCTGGTTCTCCTCCTCCTACTGCTGCCTTCCTGTGCTGCTGGCTTCGCTTTTCTTCTATCGTCCTCAAGTCGAGAGCCGATCAGATGCTCTCAGCTCACTATATATGGCACTAGTGGTACTACGCACAGTAGAAGAGGAGCACTAGCTAGTGCGTGCGTTTACAAGCTATAGTACGAGTAATCTATATCTATATATATATATATATAAAGATGTTGGACGGATGGCGTGCATGCATCTCCTCCTCGCTCCCTGTTAATTATAGGCTCACTTCCTGCTCCTTTTTCTGCTTTATAGAAGTATTCTTTTTCAGAAGAAAAAGGAAAAAAAAAACTGGTTAGAGTAGTATTGTTAATAGAAAAGAAAAGAAAAGAAAAGAGAAGAGAGGAGAAAGTGAGAAAAAGAAAAGCAGTGGCGACGACTGTAACTGTCGCTGTAAAAGGAGAGAAGCAGCAGCTGAGATATGCATGCTGATGCCCCAGCTGCTGCTCTGCTACTAGCTAGCTAAGTAGCTAGTGATATACATCGTCCCAAGCAACAAGCAGTCTGCGTGCGTGCTGGGACGACAATCAATAGAACCAATGTCCATGCATACATACATGCATGATCATGAGCTGCGGGCAGCAGGCCGGTCGATCGATCGTGCTGATTGCCGCGTGCGCGTGCCTCTAGCTTCAAATGTGATGGGAGGATTAGTAGCCAGGCGAGTGATGAGTGCATGCACGCATGAATCATGAGCGCCGCCCCCCGGCCCCCAACCTTATTTTAGCTTATTAGTTTTCACTACAGCACAGCCTGTCATCGACGATTTGAAGGTCATATATAAGCTAGGTGGGGCCGGGAGGAGGTCGATATGGACGACGACAGGGCCGACGGCCGGCCGGCCAATCTCCGCCCGGCGCCGTACGTAGCAGCAGGGGCAGCTGGTCCAGTAGCACGACGCCCGAGGGAGGAGAAGAGGACAGGGGAGAGCGAGGAGGAGGAGGAGGAAGAAGAAGAACACCTCTGCGGCCGACATAATAATGCTCAGGAATCTCCTCCTCCTCCTCTTTCTCTCTCTTCTCAATTCTCATCCGTTTGGCCGGCCGGCCGGCATAGTAATGTCAGCCGCGTGTCGTCCCTCTCCCACTCCCAGCCAGCACGCACGAGTGCCCCCGCCGCGAGACACACACAGGCCGGCGGCACCGTGGCAGCATCGGAGCAAGACGAAAGACACGTCGCCATGGACGGCCGTTGGGGACCAGTCAGTCACCGAGCTATTAGCCGCGCGCGCGCGGTAGTATGTAGTAGTAGTAGGCCAGCTCCAGCTGACGGGCTAGCTGGAGCTAGCAAGACGAAGCAGGCACGTCGTCCGTCCGACCGACCGTCCGTCGATCTCCTCCATCGTACGTACCTGGGTACAACCAGCTGCTTGGTTTGTCTGCTTTGCAGGTACCTAGACCTAGACCTAGACCTAGACCTAGACCTAGCGCGGCGCCGCGTCCGATGAGATCTATCGGAGTCGATCGATCGCTTTGGGATCTGATCGAGGAACCGGCCGGGAAACCAGTCGCTGCTGCTGCTGATGCTTGGAACGACGACGACGAACAACTGAACAAGAAAAGAAAGCGGAGAGGATCGCATGCTGGTCGATTCACCAAAGGCCACAGCTCGCCACCGATGGATTCCATTGGATCGTACGGTACGCGCCGCCAACGTCCTCAAGCTAGGACTAGCTTGGATCTGTCAGTCTCGTCCGTTGACAGCGACACCACTCTCCATCCATCCAACAGCGTGGGCCTGGTTTCCGTGGGCCGGCCCGCGAAGTTGCGACCTAATGGACCGCAACCACCGTTCGCCCTAACCCTGCCGCCCGCTTCCATTCCCCCCTGATCTGAGCCCTCTCTCTCTCTCTCTCTCTCTCTCTCTGAAAGAAACAAGCAAGCAGAGCAGAGCAGACACACACAGAGGCATGGCGTCGGTCGCCGCGGAGCCGAGCGGCGCGAAGCGGCCGGCGGCCTCCGGCGGCCGCGAGGGGGACCGCATGGTCATCACGCCGCTGGGCGCCGGCAACGAGGTGGGCCGCTCCTGCGTCCACATGACCTTCAAAGGCCGCACCGTCCTCGTACGCCCCCCTTTCCCCTCCCCTCCCCTCCCCTCCCCTCCCCTGCCGAACCCTAGCTATGGACGCTGACCTCTGCCCTTGCCTGCTAGTTCGACTGCGGCATCCACCCGGCCTACTCCGGCATGGCGGCGCTGCCCTACTTCGACGAGATCGACCCCTCCGCCATAGACGTCCTCCTCGTCACCCAGTAACCAATCGCCCCTCTCCTCCTCCTCCTCCTCCGCTCGCTACTGATTTGCTAACGTTGTGGGTTGCAGCTTTCACCTGGACCACGCCGCCTCGCTGCCCTACTTCCTGGAGAAGGTAACGCTCACAGCTCGCTCCGACGGTGCTGTATGTAGCGTTCGCGGCGGTTCTAATATAATCTAACCTAACCTAATCTGCTCTGATTCGCAGACCACCTTCAAGGGCAAGGTGTTTATGACCCATGCCACAAAAGCCATCTACAAGCTGCTGCTTCAGGATTACGTCAAAGTCAGCAAAGTTTCTGTGGACGATATGCTCTATGACGAGCAGGACATTCTTCGATCTCTGGAGAAAATTGAGGTACCTCCTCATTGTTGGGTTTCAGACCTTTCCCACCCACTACATTACGACTAAAAGGGTGGAGGTATCTAGTGTGCTTTAAAATGCTGAAGCTGTTATGGCGATGTATGTATGCTTATGCTTTGCAACTCTGGATACCACTGATATCAGCAACCTTCTCCTGTACATATAATCTATAATTCTGCTCGTCACGATTCAGGGTAACATTTTCATGCAGGTTATAGACTTTCACCAGACGATGGAGGTTAACGGGATACGTTTCTGGTGCTATACTGCTGGCCATGTTCTTGGTGCTGCAATGTTCATGGTAGACATTGCCGGTGTGCGCATCCTTTACACTGGTGACTACTCCCGTGAGGAAGACCGCCACCTACGGGCAGCTGAAACTCCACAGTTCTCCCCTGACATTTGCATTATTGAGTCAACTTACGGTATACAGCAACACCAACCGCGTGTTGTACGCGAGAAGCGCTTCACCGAGGTCGTGCACTCAACTGTTGCGCAAGGCGGCCGTGTTCTTATCCCGGCGTTTGCTCTTGGCAGAGCCCAAGAGCTGTTGCTTATCCTGGATGAGTATTGGGCCAACCACCCAGAGCTCCATAAGATCCCTATCTACTATGCTTCCCCTCTTGCTAAGAGGTGCATGGCTGTCTACCAGACGTACATTAACTCCATGAATGATAGGATCAAGAACCAGTATGCACAATCCAACCCCTTCCATTTCAAACATATTGAGTCCTTAAATAGCATAGATAACTTTCATGATGTGGGCCCATCAGTGGTGATGGCAAGTCCAGGTGGTCTTCAGAGTGGTCTTTCGAGGCAGCTTTTTGATAAGTGGTGCACGGATAAAAAGAATTCTTGTGTTATTCCGGGTTATGTCGTGGAGGGCACCCTGGCAAAGACCATTATCAACGAGCCAAGAGAAGTCACACTAGCCAATGGGCTCACTGCCCCTCTTCATATGCAGGTCCACTATATTTCCTTTTCAGCTCACGCTGATTTCCCTCAGACAAGCACCTTTTTGGATGAGCTTCGACCACCCAACATTATTCTTGTACATGGAGAAGCAAATGAGATGTCTAGGCTGAAACAGAGACTTATTTCTCAGTTTGATGGAACAAATACAAAAGTTGTCTCTCCCAAGAACTGTCAGTCGGTAGAGATGCATTTCAGCTCAGAGAAAATGGCCAAGACTATCGGCAGACTGGCTGAACAGGTGCCAGAAGCTGGAGAGCCTGTGAATGGCTTACTTGTAAGGAAGGGGTTCACATATCAGATTATGGCTCCTGAGGATCTCCGTGTGTACACACAGTTATCCACCGCTAACATTACTCAACGCATTGCCGTCCCATATTCCGGTTCTTTTGAAGTTATACGATACAGACTGAAGCAAATCTATGAGAGTGTGGAGTCACCAACAGAAGAATCTGATGTTCCAGCATTGGTCGTGCACGGAAGAGTGACAGTTCGCCTAGAATCAGAAAGCTATGTTACATTGCAATGGTCATCTGACCCCATCAGCGACATGGTGTCGGATTCTGTCGTGGCTGTGATCTTGAACATAAATCGTGAAGGTCCGAAAGTTGTTCCTGTTGAAGAAGCAGCCAAGACCAAAGAGGAGGCTGAAAGGGTAGCACAAAAGGTAGTGTATGCTCTTATGGCTTCACTCTTTGGTGATGTTAAGGTTGGAGAGGAAGGGAAATTTATCATATCGGTTGATGGAGATGTAGCACACTTGGACGGGCATAGTGGTGAAGTTGAATGCGAAAATGTTACACTGAAAGAAAGGATTAAGACTGCATTCCGTCGCATACAGGGTGCCGTGAGGCCAATCCCACTCTCAGCTTCTTAATCTATAGGCAGTAGGATTATGCTCCAACTTGTTTGACATTTGCAAATTAGCAGTGTCTATTCACATTTAGGGAACTGTTTTTTTTGGACCTGTATCTCTATGTTTCTGCTGTTCAAGATGATCACTGCTCTGTGCCTGTTTATTGCGATCAGTTGTAACACTGTAGTAATTTTCTAGAAACGGTTATGTACCGCATCACTTTCTTTTGTACTTTATTTATTTGCTCTGTTCCTCTTCCGCATTCAATTACTATGTTTTTGTGCTTTATTTGTGTGCTATTTCATAAGGTACATGCAATTGGGAGTACCCTCAATCCTCATAAGCACTATACTTTTTCTTTCAAATAGAAATAAAAAATGAAATATCTAATTCCTAGATGTTGGATTGGCTTCTTGGTCTGTTTCAGTGGGTCTTGGCTGACGAAGCAAAAGCAAGCGCTGCCCCATGGCGACCGTTACCCACCACCGCGCGACCTGCTCGCTGCTCCCGCGCCGCCGCAAATCCATTTCTATCACTACTGCTGGCAGCGGGAGCCGCTCCCTCTCCACCGGCCACCATCTCATCACCACCACCGGCCGTTCCCTCCCCGCCGCGCCGCCGCCGTCGGACACCCTCCACCGCGTCCTCTCAGACCTCGAGGCCCACCCGCGCCTCCTCACCCCCTCCCTCCTCGCCTCCCTCCTCTCCGCCATCCCGCGGCACCCTTCCCCGCGCCGCCACCTCGCGCGCCTGCGCCTCCTCCTCCCGGTCTCCCTCCTCCGCCGCCATGGGGACCTCGCCGTCCGCCTCCTCCACCTCCACGCCTCCCTCGGCCTCGTCGCCTACGCGCACCACCTGTTCGACCACCTGCTGCCCGCGCGCGCGCGGGAGGACACGCTCCCGTGGAACTGCCTCGTCGAGGGGTACGCCCGCCTCGGCCGCCACGACGACGCGCTCGCACTCTACCTACAGATGGACGAGGACGGCGTCCCGCGCGACCGCGTCACCTTCGCGTGCGCGCTCGAGGCCTGCGAGCGCGCCGGTTCGGTCGAGCTCGGCCTGGCCGTGCACCGCGACGCTGTGCGCGCCGGCCTTGCCTCCGACGTGCTCGTGTGTCGGGCCCTCTTGGATATGTACGTCCAGTGCGGCGACATTCGGAGGGCGCGGCGGGTGTTCGACGCAATGCCGGTCAAAGACAACGTCTCATGGAACGTCATGCTTTCTGGGTGCCTACGGCATGGGCTCTGGCCGCATTCTATGGACATCTGGAGAAGAATGTTCAGAGAAGGGCACAAGCCAGTGCCTGATGCCTTATCAACAATGCTGCAGCTATTGCTGTCATCGTCTTCTGATGATGTTAGTAAATGGGGACTGGAGATTCACGCTTGGGTGGTTCGCCACGGGCTTGATGTAGAGCTGCCAGTGGCAACTGCTCTGATAGACATGTACTCTGAGAAGGATGAGATTGGCCATGCCCTGTCCGTGTTCGAGGCGGTGCCAGTGAAGGATCGGTCGTCTTGGAACGCTATAATCTCTGCACACCGCAACAATTATAGGATCCTCATGATGTTCCGCCGCATGGTGGACTCGGGCATGCAGCCAGATGAGATGACCTTTTCGATGGTGCTGTCCGCCTGCAACGATTTGGGGTTAGTGGAAGGTGGGAGGAGACTCTTCTCTGAGATGGAGAGCGTGTACAGAGTTCAACCTACCATGGAGCATTGTGCCTGCATGGTCAACATGCTAGGGAAGGCGGGGATGATCCATGACGCTTACGAGTTTGTGTCTAAGAGGATGCCTCTCCACAGCGAACCAACAGTGTTGAGGGATCTCTTGCGTGCTTGCTTGGTGCACGGGAACATCATAATTGGAGAGATTGTTGCAAAGAGGCTATTTGACCTGGAGCCTGACAATGAGAGTAGTTTTGTATTATTGACGTCGATCTATCAAAGGGCGGGAAGGTTGGAGCATGTGGAGCGGTTGAAGAAGATTATGAGGGATAGAGGTCTGTAATGTCAAGCTGGATGAATATGAACGATCTCAGCATTGTAACCAATTTTTACTGAGTCGGTTTTTTTTGGCTGGCTAAATGATAGTCATTTACAATTTGACACCACACAGTATTAACAGCAATTCAGCTCGAAATGCTTGTACAGCCTATGAAGAAGATGATGTGGGATACATTCTAGGTCTCTAATATTAAGTTGAATGGATTCACAATGATCACATCATTTGAACCAAATGTCCAAGTCTGCTTTGTGGCTGACTAATGGTTTATTGATCTGACACACAAGGCGACAGAAAGTTTGAATGCCTGCACAGTACTCTGGGCCTAAAATCATATTGTATCGTGTAAGAAATTTTGTACATTATATTTTTCCTTGTGATCCTTCTACCCCAACTTGTTTGGGATTAAAGGCTTTGTTGTTGTATATTTTAGCTTGTAAGATATAAAATATTCAAATTGTACGAAGCTAATCAATGTTAAAACATAGAAGCCTATATCAATATTTGGTACGCTATTAGTATACTTGGCATGATATATTGGGTACCATATATGTTGTGAGTATATTTAATATGCTAGATAGACTACCATATGCATCAGTAGTATATTTGGTAGAGAACATGCTATGCATAGCAGTCTATATTTATAGATAGAAAAAAATCATCTATTTTTGTAACATATGTAACATATCATGTATATATTTCTCTATAAATATAAGAGACCATGACCTAGTGGTCATTCAACGCCATACAATCTATAATGGTAACCGAGCCAAGGTTCTAACCCATACCACAATTTTTTTTCTTTCTTCTCCTCCTTCACTTCCTCCTCCTCTATCATGTCGGGCGCTCACAACACCACCATGGCCTCGATCCCTATTCACCAAATTGTCACCATTTGTTTGACGAAATCAAACTTCCTCCTATGGCGCACTCAGCTCCTACCGTATCTCCGGAGCTCAAAGCTGATCGGGTACCTAGATGGCACCCACGCCGCACCTGAGAAGAAGGTTGCCGCATCGATGGCCCCTGGTGCCGAACAAGTCCCCAACCCGACGTACGGACGCTGGTATGATCAAGATCAACAACTATTGAGTGGTCTTCTATCGTCGATGACCGAAGAAGTTCTTCGGGATGTCGTCAATGTCACATCTTCAAAGGAGGTCTGGGACTTCCTCCAGAAGAAGTTCGCCTCGTCTACGAAGGCGCGCACGGTGCAAATCCGTGTGGAACTCGCTACATCAAAGAAACACGATCTGTCCGCCGCTGACTTCTTCCGCAAGATCACGGGGCTTGCCACCGAACTCGCTGCCGCTGATGCTCCCCTCCGTGATGAGGAGGTTCTCGCCTATCTCCTTGCAGGTCTCTGAGGCGAATACGACCCATTCGTCACCTCGATGACGACAAAGACTAAGGCGCTCTCCCTCGATGACGTTTTCGCTCACTTGGTTGCATTCGAAGCCCGACAACTCCAGCACCTGACGGAACTACAACTAAACCATGGTGACTCCGCGAATTACGTGGGGCGTGGTGGTAAATCTCATGGTCGCGGTCGTAG
The DNA here is from genome assembly GCA_030760725.1 of Neostapfia colusana. Taxonomy (NCBI): domain Eukaryota; kingdom Viridiplantae; phylum Streptophyta; class Magnoliopsida; order Poales; family Poaceae; genus Neostapfia; species Neostapfia colusana. Next base: position 494,701 of record JASWHV010000013.1, read on the forward strand.
TGACCGTGGCCGTGGCGGTCGGTCTCGTGGCGGCACCCCGTCGCGCGGTGATCGTCGTGACAATGGCCCTCGTCCTCAATGTCAGATCTGCGGCAAGCTCAACCACACTGCCATCAAGTGCTGGTATAGGATGGACAACACGTACCAGGATGAAGCCCCCTCGGCAGCCTTGGCGTCCACAAACTCGTACAAGATCGACCCCAACTGGTACAGTGACACGAGCGCCACCGATCATATTACAAGTGATCTCGATCGCCTTGCTGTCCGTGAACGCTATCATGGAGGCGAACAAGTGCAAGTCGGCAATGGAGCAGGTTTGCAGATTATTGCATGTTGATCATTCTTCAATTAATACTGTTGCTCGCCCTCTTGCATTGCGCAATATTTTGCATGTGCCTGATATTTCCAAACATTTTCTTTCCGTTCACAAATTTTCTCGTGATAATAATGTCTTCTTTGAATTCCATCCATGGCATTTCTCTATTAAGGATCGAACATCGAGAAGAAGTCTTCTGGAAGGGCGATGTGAGTCTGGCCTCTATCCTATCAAGTCATCCGATGTCGCTGCCATCAAGCATGCCTTAGCGAATTCTACTAGTCAAGCCCAATGGCATGCCCGACTCGGTCATCCTTCATCTCAAGTAGTTCGGTCAATTTTGCATCTCAATAATATTTCATGTCCTAGAGAGTCATCTTTATCGTTTTGTAATGCATGTCGACTAGCTAAGAGTCACCAATTACCATACACAAGTTCTATTCATCGGTCTACATCACCCTTAGAACTCATTTTCTCCGATGTCTGGGGACCTGCACCCCAATCTGTTGGCGGTTTTAAGTATTACATCAGCTTTATTGATAATTTTAGTAAATTTTCTTGGATCTATTTAATGCATGATCGTACTGACGCTCCTCGTATATTTTTACAGTTCCAAGCGCATGTTGAGCGTCTCCTTGATGCTAAAATTAAGTGTGTTCAATCTGATTGGGGTGGGGAATACCAGAAAATTCACAACACATTTTTTCGTTCTCTTGGCATATCTCACCGTGTTTCATGTCCTCATACACATCAACAAAACGGTTCTGCTGAACGCAAACACCGTCATATTGTTGAAACCGATCTTGCTCTCTTAGCTCATGCAGGCATGCCCCTTAAATTTTGGGATGAAGCTTTCCTTACAGCCACATACCTCATCAATCGCCTTCCTACTCGAGTTATTGATAACAAATGCCCTTTGGAGCGTCTATTTAATACACCACCCGATTACTCACTATTAAAAGTTTTTGGGTGTGCTTGTTGGCCTCATCTTCATCCTTATAATAAACAGAAGCTCTATTTTCGATCCAAGGAATGTGTTTTTCTAGGCTATAGCTCTTTACATAAAGGGTATAAATGTCTTGACACTGATTCCGGTCGTGTCTATATTTCCAAAGACGTTATTTTTGACGAGAATATTTTTTCTTTCAAAAGAACTTCACCCATACTTTCCAAAATTTGGAATCGACACATAGTAATATTGATTTGCGCATGTTGCACTTGGAAAACAGCAAAGTACTAATTTGGAAAATGATCATATACATGCATCTGTGCCAGCTAACTCTTTGGATGCAGATAACCAGGAATCTCCATCTCAAAGATCTGCTCCAGATATGCTGTTGTTACCTATAGCACTCATGCAGCATAAATCAGATTTAGGAGCACCTACCATACCTACTGATTGCCTGCGAGTTAATGGTGTGAACGAGAATGCGCTTTCTGATATTGAGGCCCAATCAGGTGTCGAGGGTGACGCCCCTCCGTCCATCCGTACCGTACGCGCCTACAAAATAATATTAGACGTTCAAAGGTACGTACAGATGGTACGGTCACATATTCTGTGGTTCGGTCTTCTACTTCTGAGCTTACTTCTCATGTTGCTCCTATGGAGCATCCCATGTGGCGGCAGGCCATGAATGATGAATTTCACCCACTGCTTAAAAATAAAACATGGCAGTTAGTACCTCATCGTACTGGTATTAATGTCATTGACTGCAAATTGGTCTTCAAGCTGAAGCAAAAGCCAGATGGGTCTATTGACCGCTACAAAGCACGTCTGGTTGCTAAATGTTTCAAACAACAATATGGAATTGATTATGATGATACTTTCAGTCCAGTTGTTAAACCAACTACTATTCGACTTGTATTGTCTCTTGTTGTTTCTCGAGGTTGGGCTATTCGACAAATAGATATTCAGAATGCTTTTCTACATGACTTTCTTCATGAAGATGTTTATATTAAACAACCACCTGAATTTATGTATTCTCAACATCCCACTTACCTTTGCAAGTTGGTTAAATCTCTTTATGGTCTCAAACAAGCACCACGTGTCTTGTTTTCTCGCCTTAGCTCCAAACTCTTGGAGTTGGGATTTACAGCCTCAAAGGCAGATGTCTCTCTTTTTATTTTTAACAAGATGATATTCACATATATATTCTTATTTATGTGGATGATATTATTATAATCAGCTCGTCTTCTATGGCTACTAGAGACTCCTTACACAACTTAAAGCTGATTTTGCAGTAAAAGATCTTGGTAGACTCAGTTATTTTCTTGGAATTGAAGTATGTCATTCCTCTCATGGACTCATTCTGACACAACACAAATACATACAAGATTCATTATCCCGAACTAATATGCTCACCTCCAAAGGTGTGTCCACTCCTATGGTTCCTATGAGAAGTTAGGACTAGATATGGGTGAAAAGCTCTCGTCTGAAGATACTACAAGATATCGAAGTGTTGTTGGTGCCCTCCAATATCTATCATTAAAAAGGCTTGATATTTCTTTCTGTGTCAACAGAGTCTGTCAATTTCTATCAACTCCAACTACTGTAAATTGGGCGGCGGTCAAAAGGATTCTAAAATATCTTCATGAAACAATTGATATGAGATTATGCTTCACCAAGTATCACTCTTCAATGCTTAGTGCCTTCTCAGATGTTGATTAGGCTGGGAATCCTGATGATCGTTGAAGCACTGGCGGATATGTCATATTTTTTTGTGGCAATCTTATTTCTTGGAGTTCACGCAAACAACCAACAGTGTCTCGTTCAAGTACAGAGGCTGAATATAAGGCAGTTGTTGATGCTACCGCATAATTAATTTGGATTCAGGTGCTTTTACGTGAGCTTGGGATTTCGCAGTCACGAGCACCCAGTCTGTGGTGCGATAATATTGGTGCCACCTATTTATTTGTCAATCCAATTTTTCATCGGCGGACGAAGCATGTTGAAGTTGATTATCACTTCGTTCGTGAACGAGACACAACACAAATACATACAAGATTTATTATTCCGAACTAATATGCTCACCTCCAAAGGTGTGTCCACTCCTATGGTTCCTACTGAGAAGTTAAGACTAGATATGGGTGAAAAGCTCTCGTCTGAAGATACTACAAGATATCGAAGTGTTGTTGGTGCCCTCCAATATCTATCATTAACAAGGCCTGATATTTCTTTCTGTGTCAACAGAGTCTGCCAATTTCTATCAACTCCAACTACTGTACATTGGGCGGCGGTCAAAAGGATTCTAATATATCTTCATGAAACAATTGATATGGGATTATGCTTCACCAAGTCTGGCTCTTGACTGCTTAGTGCCTTCTCAGATGTTGATTGGGCTGGGGATCCTGATGATCGTTGAAGCACTGGCAGATATGCCATATTTTTTGGTGGCAATCTTATTTCTTGGAGTTCACGCAAACAACCAACAGTGTCTCGTTCAAGTACAGAGGCTGAATATAAGGCAGTTGTTGATGCTACCGCAGAATTAATTTAGATTCAGGTGCTTTTGCGTGAGCTTGAGATTTCGCAGTCACGAGCACCCAGTCTGTGGTGCGATAATATTGGTGCCACCTATTTATTTGTCAATCCAATTTTTCATCGGCGGACGAAGCATGTTGAAGTTGATTATCACTTCGTTCGTGAACGAGACACAACACAAATACATACAAGATTTATTATTCCGAACTAATATGCTCACCTCCAAAGGTGTGCCCACTCCTATGGTTCCTACTGAGAAGTTAAGACTAGATATGGGTGAAAAGCTCTTGTCTGAAGATACTACAAGATATCGAAGTGTTGTTAGTGCCCTCCAATATCTATCATTAACAAGGCCTCATATTTCTTTCTGTGTCAACAGAGTCTGCCAATTTCTATCAACTCCAACTACTGTACATTGGGCGGCGGTCAAAAGGATTCTAATATATCTTCATGAAACAATTGATATGGGATTATGCTTCACCAAGTCTGGCTCTTGACTGCTTAGTGCCTTCTCAGATGCTGATTGGGCTGGGGATCCTGATGATCGTTGAAGCACTGGCGGATATGCCATATTTTTTGGTGGCAATCTTATTTCTTGGAGTTCACGCAAACAACCAACAGTGTCTCGTTCAAGTACAGAGGCTGAATATAAGGCAGTTGTTGATGCTACCGCAGAATTAATTTAGATTCAGGTGCTTTTGCGTGAGCTTGGGATTTCGCAGTCACGAACACCCAGTTTGTGGTGCGATAATATTGGTGCCACCTATTTATCTGTTAATCCAATTTTTCATCGGCGGACGAAGCATGTTGAAGTTGATTATCACTTCGTTCGTGAACGTGTATCATCTCGTCAACTCGATGTGAGATTTATATCATCTAAAGATCAGCTCACCGACATTATGACCAAGCCATTACCGGTCTCCTCCTTCAATAATTTTCGACGCAATCTGAACTTAGTATCACACCGTCCAGATTGAGGGGGGATGTTAAACATAGAAGCCTATATCAATATTTGGTATGCTATTACCATATATGTCGGAAGTATACTTGACATGATATATTGGGTACCATATATGTCGGGAGTATATTTAATATGCTAGATAGACTACCATATTCATCAGTAGTATATTTGGTAGAGAATATGTTATGCATAGATAGAAATAAATCATCTATTCTTGGAATATATGTAACATACCATGTATATATTTCTCTATAAATATAAGAGACCATGATCCATAGTGGTCATTCAGCGCCATACAATCTATCAATCAAAATGCTTTGATCTATTTTTTACAGAAAGAGCTACAGTTGGTTGTAGTGGTAAAAAATCTAACATCAAATTATAGGAAAATAAATGTACTTGATTCGAGCAATATGCTGTGAATACCATTGGCAGAAACAATATAAAAGTTGGGAGTAAAATTCACCAAAGGCCAGTAAATATATTAATTCCGAAGTTAAATGGGTTACATGATTCGAGAAACTCTTCCACCTCATATTTGAAAGAATCCAAGAATAAGCCAAGTGTAAGCCCAGCTTTCCAATAATTAAATATGGAAATCATATTCCTGATCCTACCAAGAAATGTAAAAGATGCCCTGTACATCAACGCACCAATACCCTCCACAATGGCAACAGCAAGCCCAGCCGACAATATATCCCAGTCACCTGTTTGCCCAATCACGGTGGCAAACGCGGTAGCACAGTAAAACCCAACGAGGAAGAATAGGATCTTCACGGGCAACCATTTTCTTGCTTTCTTCAGCTTGTCAGAAAACTTGTTCCAAAAAGACTGAACGGCACTGAAAAGACGGGTGTTATTGCCTGATTGATCAGTAGTATCATCTGACATAGTCTTGATGGCCCATTGCATCTGCCTAAATATACAAATGAAACCATTTTTATGTAAGTACACTTGGAGGAAATTAAAACTGCTTAAGACAGAATAGCAACTCGAAGGAGGAGGATGTGAAATACGATAAGGTAGCTCTTGTTACAAGTAAGATCTGTTACGACAATTTCATATAACTAAGAGCTAGCACAAATTTTTTGACTTGCACTCTCTTTCCTACCCATCAGCATTCAACAATAATAAACAGGTTTAACACTGGAATGGCTAAGGATGGTTCAGCCGAAATACATCTTTGACTGTGCATTTAAGTGCACAAGGATCAATATGCTACTGTGGAAAACTATGCAGATTCAGCGTGCAAATACAAAACTATGCAGAAAACAATGCTTCATTCCTCGGATGTTGTATTTGACATCGTAACCAAACTCAATGGCAATGTGTGTTTGAAGAGCATCGATTTTCACGAGTGACAGGGAAAAGGGACAGAGACCAGCCACTGGGATTTCCAACAAGAAGTTATTGAGGAACGAACAATGTGATTTAATCAACTACCAATCTCTACCTAAGCATGGTGAGCACCGAACCGAAGCATGAGCAAAGTTATAACTCAAGACTGCATTGGCAGGGTCGGCACATTACACATGAATGATGCGGCCCCTCGTTTCTGATTTGCGATTGAACAGTTTTTGGTATGATACCTAGAGTTTCCCGGGAAGGATGGAGATGCCCTCAAGCAAAAGGTCCCTGTCTTCCGCCGCCGGCGACAGGCAACAACGGTTCTTTCCCAGGCGCAGTATGCATAAACAGGCCTCGATCTTGAGCATCCCAACCATCTGGACGACTCGGTGGTTGCCTCGCAGAAAGCGAGAGCTGTCCTATGCGGCCGGCGACAAGCGAGGGCTGGCGACACGTGGCCAGGCATCTGCGCTGCAATTTAGAACATTCGAGAAGAAATTCAGCCATCTGGTCAGGGATTCGACCAAATCGAGATCCTCGATTCGCGGTGGAAGTTGGTCTGTGGCAGCCACCCAAGGGCCACGGCCACCAACTCGGAGCTCAGCTCGTAATTTCAGATGTGAGAAGCTTGAAAGAGGAGTAGGAGTGTTGCCGCGGTGTTCTGACCTGAAACGATGCTCCTCGCCGATCGGCAGCGGGGTCATCAGCCAGTCACCACCGCAGCTCGCGGCTGCTCCGGCGGTGGCCACGGCGTGGCGGCGTCATGGCGACGGAGCGAGAGAGAGGGAGAGAGAGAGAGATGAGGTTGGTTTGGATCCTGGAAGAAAGGGCGAACGGGCCAAAGGAGCCCGATGCTGTATTTGTTGGGCCTCTTCTTAATGCGTTTGCTAATGGGCCGTTTTGACTTGCTCCCGTGGGCCTCTTGGGCCTCCTCTTCCTTCTCATGGATTCGAGAACTCAACCCCAGCCCCAGGTGGGTTAGGAGGCTCGCTCGGCTCCTTCCACTGAACCCCAGCGATCGACCGAGGCGGCGGCGGCGGCATGCAGTTCCTCCGAGGCGGTCGCGGCGGCGGCGGAGGGGGTGGTGGGTTTGGAGGGTCAGCGTGGGAGGCGTTGCGGCGGCACTTCTCCAGGAAGCGGGCGGTGGACGTGCGGCGGATCAACCCCAAGGTGCCCAAGGAGGATGCCGTCGCCATCTCCGGCCGCCTTCTCCAGATCCTGACCGACCACGGGCCCCTCACCGTCGGCAACACCTGGACCCACGCCAAGGTACAACGGCGCGACGCTGCTACCCATATCATCAACCTGGCCGCGTACGTATGTAGTAACCCCCCACCAAATCGGCAGAATCTGAAATGTTACTGTTGTTCCTTGGGAGGAGCCATCTAACTGTAGATCCATTCCAGCAGCTTGGGGTACCATGCTTTGGGCATCTCGTTCTATGGGTTTTTTGTTTCCCATCCCAATTTTTAAACAAACTGTTTGTTGTGCACTTGTTTTGGGTTGAAGCTGTCGTTTAGACTTGGTGTGCCTCTTAACATTACTTACTTGCTGGTTTGATGATACTTGTCAGCATTATCAATCAATCTTAGTAGCAGGAAGCATGGCACCTGATTCAGCAGACGATCCCGTACCGTCTCTCTTCCGTTTGTTGTTGTTGTTGTCGTCGTCGTCTTCGTCATCGTGTGCAAAAGCAAAAACTCATGGTGGGTTTATCATGTGTTTTTGGCGACAGGATGCTGGCATCGACGGCCTGAACAGCAAGACTCACATGAAGGTCCTGCTCAAGTGGATGACGGGGAGGAGGGTCGTGAAGCTGACCTGCGCTCACGCGGGCAACGCGAAGAGGTTTCTCTACTCCCCGTACACCTCCGGAGACTCCTCCAGGGAGGACGGCTCGGCGGCACCGGAGACCGCTTCCGCCCAAGCGTCGGTAGGGATCGGGAAGTACGCGAGAGCTCAGCTCAAGAAGCAGGCTGCTGCTGCTGCTGCTGAATCTTCAGCAGCAGCTGCGGCTCTACAGTGATTGACGCTGTCATGCTTTCTGTTGTTGTTGAGATCAGAGAAATTGCTTTCCTTTTTTTTCCGAACAATAAAATCCCTTTCCCTTTCTATTCTCAAACAATGGAACTGTTCATTGTGCCGTACGTACAAAGGCTTCGTAGTTATTGTTCATCCTGCCGTGCGTACGCCGGAACAGAGTGGGCAGGGCAGGCACGTTTGGGCGAGACGAGCCGAGCTGAGCCGAGCCGGTGAAGAAGGTGGAAGAAGTTGCGTGGGTGCCAAATGATGTGCGTGCCTTTCCCGCGGCCACGCCAGCTCACCGCAGTACGTATTTATAAACCTCCACGCCGAGCAAAGGCAAAGCAGATCTGCTCTGCCGTCCGCCCCGCCCCCTTCACCGACGGACAGAGAATCGCCGGCTCCCCCCCCCCCCCCCATCCCCATTCCATGGCGTCCGCACTGTCCCTCTTGCTGCTCGTCCTCCTGGGCACCACGGCGTGGGCGCAGGAGGAAGCCTCCAGCCCCATCTCTCTCCCACCCGCCTACTCCGCCTCTCCATCCGCTGCTGCTGCTGCTGACTCTTCACCCTCCGCCGACGCCACGCCACCCGAGGCCTCCCCCGCCGTGGCGGCGGCGCCCTCCGAGTCTCCCGCGCTCGCGCCCAACAACGAACGCCTGCGTTCCGCGACGCCCGCCCCGGCCCCCGCCGACACGGAAGCCGACGACGACAAGGAGAAGGAGGAGAAGGAGAAGCCGCCCGCGGCCGCTCCTGCCGCGGCGGAGAGCGTGGCCGCCGAGGTGGGGGAGGGAACCCACGAGGAGGCGAGGGGCGGGACGAAGGCGGGCGCCGTGGTGGGCGCGTTCACGGCCGCGGCGGTGGTCGGGCTGGGCGCGTTCGTGTGGAGGAAGCGCCGGGCCAACATCCGCCGCGCCAGGTACGCCGAGTACTCGGCGCGCCTCGAGCTCGTCTGATCTCATGATCCCTCCTCCTCCTCCTCCTCCACTCGCATTGGTGGGTGGGTGGGTGCTGGCATTACTTGCTGTAATTCATTCTTTGGTGACATACATACTACTGTAGTAGTAGTAGAAGAAGAAGAGGAATAAGGATACACTGTACACGAGAGGACGATACATCCAATTCATTTTTTCTTCTTGTTCTTGTCGTCGTGTAATCAAATCGTTACCATGATATGGTACCTAATCGACTCCGTTCAAGTGGTTGTTGCTGGCTCCATTCGAATTGGTAGCACGAACAGTACTCACTCTCTCCAGATCCACACCACACGGACTCATGGGTGTTGGTGGTGGCTGAGATCCACACCACACGGACCACGGTAGAGAGCCTCGTCGTGCATGTGACGAGCACTCCTCCAAAGTGACGTCTGACCTGAATCCTTGGATGCATGCAATGCAAAACTACACCTACTCTTGGATCTCCATTTGTCACGCGCAGCCGCAGATTACGGACCAGTGGGAACTGACTGGCCGAACTAACAAAGCTCACCGAACTAGTAACACCAAATGTCAGTCAGGCCCACCGACCGGCAGGCAGATGGTTTCGTCACTTTGCCGCTATACTCTATCTATCACATGGGGCGAGCATCATTATTAAGCTAAGCTAAGCTAATCAGCGAAGCTTAATTAAGACAGATGACGACGCGTCTGACCCTGATGGTGCGCTACTTATAAAAATGTTGCAAGTTGTCGCGGTATCAGCAATTCAGGACCGCGTTCAAATCTCCTGCTGCATCTAGACCGTTCCAAGAATCGCCCGCATCGAAGCGTTGACGCTTCCGCGGAAACGTCGATCGTGCCGGTTCCGCTCCACGTGCCCTTTTAATTTGACGTCGGGAGAAGTAAGACTAGTTGCAAAATGCATTTGAGTCGGAGTCATCCGCAGGCAATGAACTACCTACGGTAACACGTAGCAAGTCAGGTCTTCTCTGCTTGTAACAAACCAAAGGCCGGAAAGCGTCGCCCACCTAATGGGACGGGAAACCACAAGCTGCAGGTCTGCTTGACAAACGAACAACGCATGCCTCGACAGAAGGAAATCTTGTCACGATGGGCTCCCAGTCCCAGCCGCTGCCTTCAAAGCATCCTCCGCTCTAACTCTCTGTGGAACAAAATCTGAAACAAAAAAGAAAGAACATGAATCAATAGGCTCGCCAGTTGATTGTACTGTTTTTCTTTTGTAAAGAAAAAAGAGAGAAAAAAGAGAGAGAGTAAGTGAGTACATTCACCTGAGAGAAACTTGAAACCTTTCTGGCTGCAAACAGTGGTCGCTGAAAAATTATGAGCACGGGTGGTGCATGAGATAAACAGAGAAGGAGAAGAACTTGAGAGAAATTTATTATTACTACTACTCAAACCACTGGAAAAACAGGTTCCGTTTCAGGTAACTCTGGGATGCCAATGCGGGGAGATCACCTGGACTCAGGTCAAAGATCCACGCGTTTATCTCAAACAAGCACTTACCGCATCAGGTCCCAGGAGATACATGAACCCTTTTCAAGATAGACGATGAAGAAAGAAAAAAAAAAGTGGATACGAACAAAAGAGCCAACTTACAAAGGTTATCGTAAATGATTGACTTCTTACGATCCTTCAGGGCATTCCGGTAAGCATCATCTGCAAACTTTTTCAAGAATAATTCCTGCGGTCACAGGTGCAACAACCAATTTAGATAACAGAAAATGGAATGGACAGGTATTCACATATCCATGGATTTTACAGAAATGCAAGTTGCAACAGGAAAAAGTGGACCAACCACTGTGAACAGGAAATCTGAACTATCAACAAGGAGCAAAGAAAGAAAATCTTGATGGTATTATTTTCTGGACCGAGCATCCAGGCACTAAAGCTTGCGAGAGGGTGATGGTATCTAAATAGGAAGAAATATTCCCAACCACTTACCCTGATAGCCACTCAAGTTCTAATTTGATAATTCACGTTTATCTACACCTTACACATGTAAATTATCAGCAATGGGACTCAAACCAATCTCTCCGATAATTAAGTCACAGATATATATGGTGCACAAAACCAGGCAGAATCAAACCTAGGAGGCGTTCTGTGTATAACCCATAACCTAATATAGCTTGTTGCTGTTAACAATAGTTGAAAATGTAACGCTTTAACCAACTAAAAATGTAAGGGATAAATAATAAATCTGGAAATTACAGATGAGACCATTGGCACCCACTCTGGATAACATCATAGTTCATCAAGTATGTTGATTCAGTAAGGCTTACTAGGATAACTGTATTTTTTAACATGATGTGCTTAATAAAATCCCGCAGCAATGCAAAATGAATCAGACGTGGCAATACAAAATAACACAACAGAAAACTCCAGATCTAGATTTATTTATATATGTTCCATGAGAAAAAGAAAAACACACTAGGAAAGAATCCTGGGACAACGCCTAGCAAGTTGGACAACATCTCAGACAATTCATCAAACACCTTGCTGACGCTGATGGCATCAGCAGAGTAAATCCAAGTGGATCAATAGCTCCGTTACTATTAACACTAGTTGAAAATGTAATGCTTTAGACAACTAAATGTATGGGATAAACTACAGATCTGGAAATTACAGACGAGGCCATTGGCATCCACTCTGGATAACAACATAGTTCATCAAGTATGTTGATTCAGTAAGGCTTACTAGGATAACTGTATTTTTTAACATGATGTGCTTAATAAAATCCCGCAGCAATGCAAAATGAATCAGACGCGGCAATACAAAATAACACAACAAACAACTCCAGATCTAGATTTATTTATATATGTTCTCTGAGAAACAGAAAAACACACTAGGAAAGGATCCTGGGACAACGCCTAGCAAGTTGGACAACATCTAAGACAATTCATCAAACACCTTGCTGACACTGATGGCATCAGCAGAGTAAATCCAAGTGGATCAATAGCTCGTTACTATTAACACTAGTTGAAAATGTAATGCTTTAGACAACTAAATGTATGGGATAAACTACAGATCTGGAAATTACAGACGAGGCCATTGGCATCCACTCTGGATAACAATAACATCATAGTTCATCAAGTATGTTTATTCAGTAAGGCTTACTAGGATAACTGTAGTTTTTAACATGATCTGATTAATAAAATCTTGCAGCAATGCAAAATAAATCAGATGCGGCAATACCAAAAACACGACAGACAACTCCAGATCTAGATTATTTATATATATTCCATGAGAAAAAAAAAAAGAGAAAAACACACTAGGAAGTAGGAAAAGATCCTGGGAGAACGCCTAGCAAGTCGGACCACATCTCAGACAATTCATCGAACACCTTTCTGGCGCTGATGGCATCAACAGAGTAAATCCAAGTGGATCAATAGTAGCCGATCCTAAACCACCGGAATAGGATAGAGTGTACATGACCGACGCTTTTATCGTCCATCAACGAATCGTTAGCATAATCAGTACATTTACAGTAAAATGAAGGAACGTGGGGTAGGGAAACATACGGAGGCTTTGTTGATGAGGAAGACGGCCTCACTGGAAGCGCGGATGGTGTCGTCCTCGGCTCGCATCAGCTGCCGCACCCGCGCCATTGGGAAGCTGCAGGTGCCCATGTCCGTCACAGCCTCCTTTATGTCCTTGTGCTTCTTCTTCACAGGCGTCGGCGCACCCGCCTCCCGTTTGCCGGACGCTCCCTTCGGACTCCGGGCCTCCTTTGGGGGTTCCGCATCGCCGCGCTTCCTCTTGGTGGGCGTGCTCTTCCTCGTTCCGCCGGGCACCTGCTGCTTCTCTCGCTTGGCAACCTCCTTCTGCTGCTTCTTCGTGGGCGTGGTGGCGGCCGCCGCGGGCTTCTCTACCTTGCCAGATGACTGCTGCTTCTTCGCGGACGTCGCCGATTTGCCGGGTTGCTTCTGCTGCTTCTTCGCCTTCTTCTTGGGCTTCCCCGCCTCGCTGGACGCCTGCTGCTTCTTACGCTTGGCTCCCGCTTCCGGCTCTGATTTATCGCGCTTCTTCTTTGCGGGCGCGAGCTTCTCCTTGGAGTTTTTGCGGGGCTTTACGGGCGAGGGGGCCTTGGCGCCGGCGGCGGAGGCCTGTTTAGGCCGGTTCTTGGGGCTGGAGGCGGAGGGAGAGGCAGGCTTCACTGGGGTGGGCTTCTTCCCGGCCATGTCGCGCCCGCCGCCGCAGTTCGAATAGTCGCGGCGATTCGAGCTCAAAATGCTGGTGGTGGAGCCATAGGAGTTCAAAATTTCTAGGTGCCGCGGTGGCGCTTTGAGAAATACAAATACAGTACGGTGAAGAGTGAAAAAGGTGCTGAATAGTACCTCGCCTTCGCTTTTGTAGTGTTACAGTGATTTGTCATCTGATTGTCTATCTTTATTTTTACAATAACACTTATAAATAACGTATATCATAAAAATTTATTATATGTTATACTATAATAATAATAATATAATTAATTCAAGAATAAATAGATCATTTCAATTCCGTCCCTTTCTATATTAAAATTGAAATCGGATAACTAGACAAACGGTTTCTAAAGTGATTTTATTTTAATTTAGAAACATTTCTGCGTCAAAACTGAAATGTTTCTGATTCTCGGAGAATCTAGAACTATACCAAGCGGGGCCTAAGGATTGACTGTTTATAACACAACAAATTTAGCAAATAGAATAGTCTTTACGATTTGATAAGTTTTAACATGAAAGATAAGCTATTACTTTGTAGGACATAATATATATTTTTTAGATTATAAGTAATATATACATAACATTATTTTTTGTAAAAAGAATATATACATAACATCATTTTTTGTAAAAAGAATATATACATAACATAATGGCCTCAACAAAATATGATATCAAATCTGCACATCAAACATTTTTAAAAGCTAGACCTTTTGAAACATAGGAACGCCGCAGAGCTCAATTTGAGACTCTGGACTTTTGATTAGGTAAAATTATCAGACAAGCATGGGATGATCGGTCTTGAGATCAAATATAGCATAAACACCATGATATATTTCATAATTTTACCCCCGAATAAATTTAGAACCCAAGATCTACCACGGTGACTCGAAATACAGCCACAGGGGTGAAAACCTAGTAATCTACGGAATGGAATTCGAGGGAAAGCTGGTGTGCTGTTGGAAAAAGGAAACACTCTCCGCTGACTGCCGTGTCCCTACCCGCACCGCACCCAGCGCCGCGCTAGACTCCCCAGCACCAGCAGACAAGCAGCGGCGTGGTCATTTAGGGTTTGCTGCCCGAGCCGGTCCCAAAACCCTTCAACCATGCTGTCCTCCGCTCTCAGGCACCCGGCCGCCACCGCCGCCGGGAGCGGCAAGTCCTTTTCGCCGGCCGCGCCGGCGGCGCAGTCGGTGCGTCTGCCCAGGAGACGCCCTGCCGCCCCTGCCGCCGTGTCCGCCACGGCGGCGGCGGAGGTGGACTGCGCCGCGGACAGGGTCGCAGCCCTGAGCCAGGTCGCCGGGGTTCTGGGGTCGCAGTGGGGCGACGAGGGGAAGGGCAAGCTCGTCGACGTGCTCGCCCCCCGCTTCGACATCGTCGCGCGTTGCCAGGTCAGGAGATGTTGCTTCTGTTTTTGTGGTTCGAATCCATGCTCGCCCAGTTGTTTGTATGAGACATCTTGCACTCGTGGTTATATAATTGAGATAGGTTTCAGGGATTTCGGGTAAAGTGCTGCTAGATACAGAGTAGTTGTCTGTGTTCTTTGATGGAAGAGCCGTGAGATGTTTAACTTACTCATGCTTTGGCTTGTACCATGCTTGCCATCTATTTCTAGTAATCTGCGCGGTACAGTTTGTTGGTATCACGTGTTATTATTTTTTTATCATGGAAGCCATGTGTAATTTTTGCCTGTCGTGCTTAGTTTGCCATTTCCTCTTCCTGGATTTCAGTGATGAATGTTTCCTAAATCTTTCATGAGTTGCTTGCGTTTCTGTTACTATCTTTCTTCTCTTGTATTGTACACACTTTAAATAAAACTTCAGAATGTGGTATAAACAGCCAGCATGAAATAGCCGTTTCTACTTTCTAGAGGCTTCATTTACTTTATCTGAATTTCCACCATATCATTGATCAGGGTGGAGCAAATGCTGGACACACCATTTACAACTCTGAAGGAAAGAAATTTGCCCTTCATCTTGTTCCGTCTGGTATTCTCCACGAAGGAACACTCTGCGTCGTTGGGAATGGAGCGGTTATCCATGTTCCTGGCTTTTTTGGAGAAATTGATGGTCTTGAGTCAAATGGAGTACGTTGCGATGGAAGAATACTGGTCTCTGATCGGGCACATCTGCTCTTTGATCTGCATCAGATTGTAGATGGGCTTAGAGAAACTGAGCTGGCAAATTCCTTTATAGGGACAACTAAGAGAGGCATTGGACCTTGTTACTCCAGCAAGGTGACTCGAAATGGGCTGCGGGTTTGTGATTTGAGGCACATGGACACTTTTGGAGATAAGCTTGATGTCCTATTTAAAGATGCTGCCTCAAGGTTTCAGGGGTTTAAGTACAGCCCAAGCATGCTCAAGGAAGAGGTTGAGAGGTACAAGAGGTTTGCTGAGCGCTTGGAGCCTTTCATTGCTGATACAGTGCACGTCCTAAATGATTCTATCCAACAGAACAAGAAAATTCTGGTTGAAGGAGGTCAGGCGACTATGCTTGATATTGATTTTGGAACTTATCCATTTGTGACTTCTTCTAGCCCTTCAGCTGGTGGGATATGCACTGGCCTTGGGATTGCCCCAAGGGCCATCGGTGACCTGATTGGAGTGGTGAGTTAAAATCAATGTAATAGATAATGATCACTCCTCTTTCTGTGGCACTAGTACACTGATACTTATTTTCTTCTCAACGTGCTGTATGTGCAGGTAAAAGCTTACACAACAAGAGTTGGCTCTGGTCCTTTCCCAACTGAATTGTCTGGAGAGGAAGGTGATCTGCTTAGGAATGCTGGAATGGAGTTTGGAACAACAACCGGTCGCCCAAGACGATGTGGCTGGCTTGACATTGTTGCACTCAACTACTGCTGTCATATCAATGGGTTTTCATCTCTTAATCTGACCAAACTTGATGTGCTATCTGGTTTGCCGGAAATCAAGCTGGGTGTTTCTTATAACAAAACTGATGGACACAAGCTACAATCTTTCCCAGGTGATCTTGACACCCTGGAGCAAGTACAGGTAAGTGTGGAGATATAGTTTTTCAACTGTGTTTCAGTGGTGTCAGTTGAACAGTAAGCCTGTAAGGCCTTCCATAAGTTCATGATATTGTGTGGAAATTTTACTATTCATTTGTCTAGTTTTAAGACGAAAAAATATGCGTGTTAGCAGTCTGGCAGAGACAATTTAGGCAGGTCCGATCAACATCTTTCATCTCTGAACTATGTCTTTGTTTTATGTTTTAGGTCCAATATGAGGTGCTGCCTGGGTGGCAAAGTGATATTTCTTCTGTTCGAAGTTACAATGAACTCCCCCAAGCTGCCCGCCGCTATGTGGAGAGGATAGAAGAACTTATTGGTGTTCCCGTGCACTACATCGGTGTCGGACCTGGAAGAGATGCTCTCATATACAAGTGAACTATTCCATTCGTTCTTTGCTTAAAAGGGCAAAAAAATTTAGCCCTTACTAGGCATTGAGCATTTTGCTCTTAGTACACCTCTGTTGCCATGATAGCTGAGATACTGACAGGTGAAGTGTTGTAATGTCCACAATAATTAGAACTTGCCATATGCCGAGACCGAGAGATCAGCTAAAGATGCGAATAAGGAAGAGTATTTTGGTTGCTTCAAAGTAGCACCGATCATTTGACTCCGCCAATTGTAGGGTGTTTACCCCATATAAATCCATGATTGGTTTCATGATATGTTTGCCGATGCCTGTCTTTTTGAGTTCGCAATTTCTGGTAAAAAAGTTGAGATGCACTCCAGAATTTACCTGATCAGAACGAATGTTTGTCGCCCTACTTTGTCAGCTCATTTTCTTTTAGGCCTTTTTTTTCTGGATAAGTTCTACTGAAGAAAATGTTTCAACCGCAAGCAGCCTGTCGAACGGAAGACCCATGACCGGCGGGCGGCCACCGTGGATTTGGCTAACCAGTGGTTGCAGTTCTGACGTGTCGTCCTATCATTGGCGAACAGACGTCACTGCTACTAACGCATCGCTAGGCCCACAGGTCAGTGAGATATGCGCAGCCGTCGGGAGAAACATCCGTCGCCTTCTCCTTCCTCCTCCCCCACGCGGCATCTGATCCATCTCCGTCCGTCCCCTCTTCGTCTCAACTGCTGACC
Source organism: Neostapfia colusana (assembly GCA_030760725.1). NCBI lineage: Eukaryota > Viridiplantae > Streptophyta > Magnoliopsida > Poales > Poaceae > Neostapfia > Neostapfia colusana. The sequence goes on from JASWHV010000013.1 coordinate 512,103, forward strand.
GCTCTTCGATTGCATCGCCGATTAGGGTTTACGAGAGGAGAGCGCTAGGGTTCCACGCGAGATGGCGCAGGCGGTGGAGGAGTGGTACCGGCAGATGCCCATCATCACGCGCTCCTACCTCACCGCCGCCGTCGTCACCACCGTCGGCTGCACCCTCGAGGTCTCCCTCTCCCTCTCTTATCTGCTGCTAGGGCCTCTATTCGCCTGATTTCGCACATGCTTGAGTGTCGTTTTCCCCGACCTGATGGCTCGCCTATGCACAGATCATTTCGCCGTATCACCTGTACCTCAACCCTAAGCTGGTAGTGCAGCAGTACGAGATCTGGCGACTCGTCACCAACTTCCTCTACTTCCGCAAGATGGGTACGCGCACTATGTTTTATCCCTTAAGTGCGATGCGTTGTGAACTGTTATTGCCTTGTTCGTGGCATCCATGCATGCCTTATGAAGAGCACTCGTTGCTCAGCAGTTTGTGGAAATGCGCAGATTTGTTAAGTAAACGTCACTCCATAAAAATTAAGCTACACTGCTAGGAACTCATTGAATGTGTGCCAAATAGAATTCTAAAAAGCAGTAACCGAAGTCGTCATAACACGTTACAAGCCTGATTGTGTAGACTGGGGATTTTGCGGTTACAAGCTGTTGAACCGGTTCCTTGTTTGCATGCTAATAGGCCTCTTAGTACATTGGTTTTACATGTCAATTTTCATGACGTGAAGCTGCAGTGCAGCATATGGATATGTTACAATGGAAACATCGTGCAAACCCAGTGAGGAAGGTCCGTTACTACCTGTTTCATTTGTTCTTATCTGTTACTCCATGTATCAAACAACTTTTAGATTTGCACGCCAAACCTGCGACCTTCAAAGTAAGTTGGACCCCCTCCCCCCAAGCCTCTGAGCCTATTTCATTCAAACCTGCAATACCGTGGGGGTGGTCTTTCCCCCGCTGGCCAAGTTTGTTGAGTTGAGGTGCATAATTTTCATATTTTATTCATGATTACATTGAATTTAAAACTTATAATATCTGAAACTCTTTACACCCACTCAGTATATGCACCTTTTGTGTCGAGAAAATTCTGAAATTGGTTATCTAACCATTTGATGTGCTCTTCTTCCAGATCTTGATTTTCTGTTCCACATGTTTTTTCTTGCGCGATACTGCAAGCTTCTTGAGGAGAATTCATTCAGAGGAAGAACTGCCGACTTTTTCTACATGCTCTTGTTTGGTGCTACTGTCCTAACCAGCATTGTTCTAATTGGCGGGATGATACCATACGTCTCTGAGACATTCGCCAGAATACTGTTCTTGAGCAACTCGTTGACATTTATGATGGTACGTGATTTAACTTCTGTGATTGTCAATAAAAAGTTCTCAATTAAAATTATAGGACTTAATTGAAGGAGCTAATTTGAACATCTCCCCTGGGTATCTGATGTGGAATCCAATATCTCTGAGTTCTGGGTTGGTGTGGCAGGTTTATGTTTGGAGCAAGCATAATCCCTTCATCCATATGAGCTTCCTGGGTTTGTTCACCTTCACTGCCGCTTACTTACCTTGGGTAATTATTCTTCATCTCCATTTCGTGAATGACACATTATTGCATCAGCCTGCCTGATGCTCATCTTCAATTGTTATTATTGTGACAATAAATCTATGAATAAGGAACTTCTGATGCCTGACGTTTGCATAAGATGTGAGATCTGGAATTATTTTAACTGCGGGTATCTGTTTAAGAAAACGTTTTACATAGAGGCATGGTTAATTTTTTTGTCCTCCACCTGGTCCATGGACCATATCTATATAGGGAACATGTACATAGTGACATGGTTAATTCTTGTACTTGACCTGGTTTTGGGAGGGCCATTGAATGGTAGTGCTATAGGTTTGATACGATGCCGATCTCAGTAAATCAGACCTCAATATCTCACCGGAATCTCGCACCTGATGATCCCAGTAATCCAATAAATATAATACTTACTAACCTTTTTTTGAGAACCACCTACATTTTCCAGTGGCTGTCCACAACATTTTATTAACTTTGCTTCTTTCATTATGAAATACTCTTTTCACTTGACAGTGTAAGTAATTACATGTTTAACTTTGTTTCTTTCATTATAACTATTCTCACTTCACATTATAAGTTACTACATGTTTTGGCACAAGAAGGAAAGCTCTACTTAACGCACTGAAAACTTTGTAGCAATTTTCTAGGATGGGATGGGCTTTTCCTTTACTGCTCCCTTATTCTATAAATGCCTGAGATGCGAGTTAAATGAATGTGCTTTGAGCTCTTAATTCATCTGATTAAGAAGGTCTAAGTGCTCTTATGAAAAATTACATACTGGAAGGCTCTATAGGAATGAGTGGCAATTTTCGCGTCTCAAACTTTACGATAAGTGTCAGATTAGAACTTGTGAGGCAGAAGGAGCAGTGTGTTCTTTTGTGAACCATTTTTTCATAACTCAACAGTGTGATTCGAGCTCCAACCAGGCAGAATATGGACATTGTCTAAGTTGTCTCTAATTGCAGGTCCTTTTGGGGTTCTCTATTCTCGTCGGAAGCAGCACATGGGTGGATCTCTTGGTATGTTTCTTCTTGCTCAAAATAATTCCTTAAATAGTGATTGTAGTGATGAAATTTGAGTAACCAACCTTGTACAGATCCTTTCTCTCATAACGATTTGTAAGATTATTGGTTGTCCCCCTTTTATTTTCAGCTACCAGCTGCCCAAGTGAATGTTGTTGCTAGCTATTTTTGTGCAAACTTGACATTGATCTAGCTTTTCCTACTTTGAAAATATGCAAGAAGTTGTTTTGGAAGCATTTTTGAATTTTTTAATGGACATGCACGGCACAGCTACCGCCTGTTGTGAGTAGCTGTTGTCAAAGCTTGTCGAACTTGTTTCCACATCTGTCTGCATGTGTTTGGATCATTATGCTAAATAATTTTGGCACGTGTGAACATGTTTTAGAACATGCTGCCACAATTGTAGTTCTATAGCTAGGGTACTTCAACTATTGCTAGGATGCTATCGTATTCATTCAAACTGTTTGGAGTCTTCTGAGTCATGAAGTTCAGTTGAGTCACATATCCAATGAGGAACCTCGTGTATTTTGCCTGTATAGCATTCTGGATGTCATCTTTATGATTATCTACTTTTGGAGGACTGAGTGGCCAGATATCTACGATTGGCTTGAAATGCGCTTTCTTTTCAGGGTATGATTGCTGGGCATGTGTACTACTTTCTGGAAGATGTGTACCCACGGATGACTGGCCGGCGCCCCCTGAAGACTCCATCGTTCATCAAGGCGCTATTTGCTGATGACAATGTTGTCGTGGCAGGGCAACTCCATGTGGATTGATGAGTTGCTTATCCGTGTGACCTGTGTGAGGCTGCGACAGATGGTAGAGGCAGTTTCGTTATCCGCTCAAATCGGGGGATGGTACAAGCCAATGTCATGTGTGTTTATACAGTCTAGATCAGATTTATTGTGCATAACAAAAGATTAGTATGTGAGAGTCAAGTTTCTCACCCCGTGGCAATGTCAAGGGAATGTTTTATTTTATGATTGCCAGAGAGGCCATCGCCAGTTCTGAAACCTGTCTTTGGCGATGATTAACATCTGACAATTGAATTGGCGCTGTGCCAGCGAGAATTTTATCAGGCGTCGTCATTGCAGAGTGGTGCGTGAATTGGTTTCTTTAGCACTGCGGAAATCGGAATGTAGATGCAGTTTTGTCTAAACCCTTCTGATCTTGAAAATGTCGTGCGGAATCCGGTTTGATGCTCCAACTTCAAAGCGCGATATCGAGTGGGGATGCAAACGATGAGATGAAATTTCATAATAGAAGAACTAGACAAGCCACCTGCACCTGAAGTAAGAAATTCTCCAAAGACCAAAGCCATCCTACGCGCCATCACTGTCGTCGTGGACGGGAGCCCAGGCAGGCTGGTGATCTCAAAAACCATGCCCTCCCGCCACCGTCGCCTGGCGTCACTGACGAGGCAGCTGACCTCCCACGTCAACGCCGGCCGCCACCGCGACGCGCTCGTGCTCTTCTCCCGCATGCTCTCCGCCCCCGACCTCCCGCCGCTCACCGACCCCTCCTTCGCCCACGCCTTCCCGCTCGGCCTCAAGTCCGCCACCGCCCTCCGCGTCCCCTGCGCCGCCGCCGCCTTCCACGCGCTCACCGCCAAGTGCGGCCTCCTCTCCAGCCCCTTCCTCTCGTCCGCACTCGTCGCGTCCTACGGCGCCTTCCGCGCCCCCGCGCTCGCCCGCCGCCTGTTCGACGAATTGCCCGCGCGCAGCGCCGTCGTCTGGAGCGCCATCATCTCCGTCCACGTCCGGGCGGGCGACATAACCGAGGCCACGCGGGCGCTCGACCTCATGGACGTGACCCCGACCGCCTCCTGCTTCAACGCCGTCATCTCTGCGGTCGCCGAGTCCGGGAAACATCCGGCCCGAGCCATCGAGGTCTACCGACATATGCGACGAGTGGGCGTCGCGCCAAGCTTCATCACCCTGCTGGCGATCATCCCCTCGTGCACCGCGATGGGCGCGCTGAGCTCGGTCAAGGAGGTGCACGGCTTCGCTGTACGGCACGGCATGTCCGTAAGATCCCACATTGGCAGCTCTCTCATCGAAGCGTACGGGCGCTGTGGTTTCGTGGTTGGCGCACGGAGGGTTTTTGACCAGGTCCAGGACCGTGACGTGGTTGTATGGAGCTCTCTGGTTTCAGCTTACGCTTTCCATGGCCACGCGGAGGTTGCCACGTCGCTCTTCAGGCATATGGAGGAGCAGGACGATGTCAGGCCAGATGGAATCATGTTCCTCAGTTTGCTGGCGGCTTGCGCCCATTCTGGTCGTGCAGATGATGCATTGCAGTATTTTGATGTGTTGACCAAGAGATATGGAGTGGAGGCATGCGGGGATCATTACTCGTGCTTGGTCGATGTCTTGGGTCGTGCTGGAAGGCTGCATCAAGCATATGAGCTGATACGGACGATGCCTTTTAAGGTTACAGCGAAAGCCTGGGGGGCTCTTCTTGCTGCTTGCAGGAAATATGGGGAGGTGGGGTTGGCAGAGGTTGCTGGGAGAGCATTGTTTGATATAGAACCAGAGAATGCAGGAAACTTTGTTTCACTCGCGAACATCTATTCAGGTGTTGGTATGCACGAAAAGGCAGAGCAGGTCAGAAGGGAGATGGAGCAGCGAGGCGTGCAGAGACTTCCTGGTAGCAGTTGGATGATACAACGCAAGTCAAGGTATTAATTCTTGTGATCTTGTCCAGTAAACTTCTTTTCCATGTTCCCCTCATTGTCTATGTCAGATAAGCTATGATTTTAACTGTTTTTCTGTCAGTGAGAAACATGAAGGGACTGACTGATTGGTTTTCTGCAGTGAAATTTTGTGAAATATCAGGAGGAACCCTTGTCATTGGTTCACGACTTTGTTCAAATGCACACTAGCAATGTGTCTATGGAAAGGTAAATGAAAATTTCCACTTTCTTTTCTATTGTATCTCTTCAGTGTAGTTGACATTTACATTTACCAAAAAAAATCTAATTAGACTAGGGTCCAAGCTCCCACGTATGGGAATGATATCATATGCAGATTTTACATAATAATTAAACTAGATTAACTATAGATACAGGAGAAACATTTGTGTGGCTAAACGATTCACTCTAATCCTACAGAGGCTTGAAATTCATTACTGGTCAAACTGAGAAATCAGGCGATATGTACCAGCAGCCACATCTTAGTTCTGTGGCCTCGATCTGTACCTGTCTAAATTCCTTGTCTTTGCTCTATTGATCCTGTTCCAAGACATGAGATTAAAGTCATCTACATTCCATATTACTTTGTAAGGTTTATGATTGGTGATGAATCACAGACAATGACCATGCTAAACAGTACATAGAGCTAGGTTGATGTGATGTTCAGTGTCAACTTTTAAAGCTCTCTCATAGCAGCAAACTGCTTACCATCTTTATTCATATATTTCATGACTCTGTTTTAATGTCATATTTCATGATCACATATACTTATCTCTTGAAATGCAAGCATAAACATTATGCTATCAGCCAAGGCTCTGTTCAATAATTAGTAAACAGTACCATTATTTTTTTTTCTGAAAACATCATTTCCATCAATCATGATTCGACCCCCTCAACAACTGTAGGCTCTCCATCTTTCCCAGCAGCTTCTCCTTGAGCTCGGTATGAAATCCACAGCATTAGAGATACTTCAACCAAGGCTAAGGGATCCTTCTCACATTGGACTCAAAGCTCAGGACACATGGATATTCATTTCAATGAACAGTAGAGGGTAAAACATTCATTTGTACTGTTTCAATGCCACTTAGTTTTGTACTACTGTGCACATTGGTTTCTATAGTACAATTAGTCAACATAAGATCAGCTAATCATTGGAAAGATTTTGAAGTTTCAAACATCTATTTCCATATTATGATCAGTCCACATATTCTCTGCTGCTCTAATTCATACAAAGGTATTAAGGTGAACCTTCACATTCACTCACTGAATTTATCATGGTTCCTTTTTGTTATGTGAATAACAACATTTTTGTGGACTGGGAGACTAACTTTAGATCTCTAATGGGAGTGCTACTAGCCTTGCTTTAGTGCATATAACCCCAACCTTTACCGCTTTACACGCCTTCACAAAAAGCTTCCCTGGTTAGAAAATTAGATAAAGAAGGTCAGTCAATATTGGTGAATCAAGCAAGATCCTTAGTGTCCTACCTGTAACCTTTAATCGTTCATCCATCTTATCTGGTCATCCAAATCAGTTATGGCAGAGTACGTTCTCACATTAGGTCACACTACATTAGGTGGTTATGAGGTGTGAAAATAGCTAGACATTTGTTGTACATGTATTGTCAGTTTTTTTGGAAAAAAACTGTTCCAGTAAATTTTACCTTTAGCTTCATGCATATACAACAACAACAACAATAAAGCCTTTGTCCCAAGCACGTTGGAGTAGACTAGATCTGAAACCCAACAAAAACATGTGGCAGTAAAAGAAAGTGAGAGAGAAGAGTAAACAAAGTACGAGTAAACTAAGATTCCGGCACATGAATTGCTGATTTCCATGAGGTTCTATCAAGAACCAAATCTACCATACTACGATTCTGAAAAGTTCATCTGCAACACATTTGTGATTCTTTTCTATCTGCGACATTTCTTGTTATTTTCACGTCTTTGGGGCTCATAAAGTTGTTATATTTGCTGTCCAATATGCTGGTTCTATCAAAAGGTCTACATGAGTTTGTATAGTTTGAAAAACTGCACCAAACTATTTCATTTTGAATTTTAAATATTTGAACTAATGCTAACCTAGACATCAAACAAGAAACATCTGTATTCATTGGAAGAATCCAGTGGTAGGAACTTTTGTCATAGCTTCAGTTAAGACATTAAGCAGGATTCGTAATGTCCTTCCTGTAACCTTTCATCCACCTCATCTGGTTCCTAGTATGCCCTGACATAACACACATTAGAATTTAGATCAGGTGATTCTTGTACATGTACTGTTTGCTTTTAAGAAAAAGGGTTGTAGTAATATTTAGTCGTCTTCTAGCTCCATGCTAACACCAACATACAAAATCTGAAAGTTTTACCATCTGTAACATCTTTTGTTACTTTCATGTCTTTTGGGCCAACCAATTTGTTACATTCACTGCCCCCATTAAATATCTGAACTAAACAATTAAACAGGAAAACACTTCATCGGTATAATTCAGTGGTAGGAACTCTTTGGGTTGGTTCAGTTGAGACATAACAATGAGTAATAACATTTATATGACACGTTCCTGAGATTAATTCAATAAACTGTAACATTAATTTTTATTTGAGGAATATAAAGCAAGGGAGGCACCTGCTGTGGTAGCATATAGTAAGACTGTAAGAGTACAAGATATGAAAACTGTACAAGAGGAGAGTAGCACAAAGCTCTAGTACAACTTTAATTTTCTTAATCCATATACTATGAGTGGGAAACAGGTGTATCAGATTTGTCCCTGCAGCTCATCTTTAGCACCACTTGACAATAGTTATAAAGTATGTTTTACTATGCTTCAGAAAACGAGACAGGCTTGATGTGCCCATCTTTGTAGGAAATGCTACAGCTAAGAACAAATTGGTCTGTGCTGATTTTTCTTACTTAAATATGTATTTAATCCTGTATTACTCTCCTTTCTGTGCCACATGCTCAGCTGCTTTTGTAGAGTTCTGAAATTGCACAGCTCTTTGAACTATACCACTTATGGAAGTCTTGTAAGATGGAAAGTCTTGTGGATGACACGTTAGTTAGTAGTGCTAAGATTCTGTGCACGATATCTATCAGCTCTACTATGTGTAACACATATATCAGCTCATTGATTAATTTGCCATCTTCAGTCATAGCTTCCAGGCCTAATGAGTAGGAGCCACATTTATTTTAAGACTTGCAGCGATATTTCTTGATAACTTGCATATGTGCCATCCGTACACCTGTTTTGATTTCGTCAAGGATACTCAAGCTGTCCGGCCCTTATGCTTTTCAAAAGGTAATGATGACTCACACTAGATACAGTGTTTCCTATTCAGTTTAGCTGTTGAATGCCGAATTGTTAGGTCTCTCTGTAATTTCTTCCCTTTTCTGTCTTTTTGGAAAGAAAAAAATGATTGCTTTCAGAACCTGCTATCATGTCGCATTCTGAAGCTCTTGTACCAGTATTTAGTCCATCATCCTTTACCAAGCAAAGATATCCTTGCTGGCATACCTGAACTTGTATCCACGAGTCTCCTTGGATGCCTTTCTTCCCACCCTCTAAAGGTGTATTTGTTAATAATTTAAACTTACCTTTTTTTCTTCGAAAAGACATAGTGAGATCAGCATGAGGCACTACCACCAGCAGAACCAAGTGGACCACAGCACTAGCCAGTACCACGGACGGTTCTACCTACCTGACCGTGCAAGTCAGTCCACTTCTCATCATCCTTTGTACGTGCAAGTGCAGCGGAGCAAGGTTCCTTCCAAATATAAATACCCAGTCTCATCACCGTGCAAGTCTGGGCTCTTAACCAAATAAGCAGGATCAGCAGAAGCCAGGCTGATGCATGTGAACAGGCTAGAAGACCTGACACCTTCTCCATCCATGACGATGCCGATTGAGCATTCCTCAAGGCCGACCCTGGGTTTCCCCCTGGGGACTGCCCTCCTGCTTCTTGTAATCTTCTCCCTCAGTTGCATCTTCTCGTGTTGCTACCACTGGGACAAGCTCCGCTCCCTCCTCCGGTCACGGCATCCTGACATGCTGCTCCAAGAGGGCCAGCATACTGTCATCTCCATCTCGTCATCACCAGACAAGACAACTGATGACCACAAGGTAGTAGCAAGTTCTTACGCAGTATGTGCATGTATCAAAATCTTGCTGAGGATGTGGAGGAAAAAAATCATCTGGTTGTGAGCTTTTACTAAGAATGGTGCTGTTCCTTGTTTGCAGGGCGAGAAAATGGGGAAAGAGTGTGGCTTACCTGTTATTATGCCTGGCGATAAGGTTCCCAAATTCTTCGCGAGGCCCTGCCCTCATGAGATGCGCTTGCGTGAAGCAGAGAAGAATGACGCTGAGTTGCAAGCCAGATGTTCGGCTTCATGAAACCATTAGACAGACATTAGTATCTGTACATGGAAACACGCTTAGCGGTTAGAAACTATTTTTTTTTGGCAGTGCATGGGTGCATATTAATTAATAGGTAGATTGTCAAGACACTCCGTCTTCTCCAATTGTGCTATTCAATTATCCAGTCGAAATACAGTAGGTAATACTATGCTTGTATTGGTATCTTTTTTTTTTACAGAGTTTGAAAGGACAGTTCGTTTGTTCTGACAAACTTCATGAACCTCATGACATTAAGTTGTCGCCGGTCCAATCTTCATTCTGGAGACCGGTGGAAGCAAGGGACTAGATTCATATCGGATCCTTTGAATAAAATTTGATCCATATCTGATCTTTCGAATAATTTGGTTCGTATCTGGAAATAGCTTGCTTCTTGAGGTAGGTAGCTACTTGCGGGATGGATCTGGTGCTGTTATCTTTACGTGACACACAACATATCTGAATTCTGAAGAAAGATCTGTGACGTGCGAAGCAACACAATGTTGAGGTGCGCGTCAATGGACGCTGCTGCTGTTGCAGAACGCGGCAGTGCGTTGTGATCATTACGGACGCTTTGCTTGGCGTGGAACTAATCTTGTTGACGATGAGCTTTTTTTTTTTTTGCTGGGTTGGGTGCCGTGCACGTAACGTGAAGGCGGCAGCAAGTGCTCTGAACCGTGGTGGAGTGGAGGGGACAGCGGCCTAACATCGTCACGAATGCTGAAGACGATCGATCGACAGCGACATCGAACGGGACTGCCGGATGAGAATGAGAGAGATGATCGGCTGCAAGTTGCAACGGGGCTGGATACGGCCCGGCCTTCCACCAAACGGGCCTTGTTATGAACGGGCCGGCCCATTCAAGCAGAAGAAAAAAGAAGACACTGGGCCTACCTTCCCGTCCTGGTTGAAAGTAGGTAGGCCTCCGCGGTGAGAAATGAGGCCGCGTCACCTCCTCCTCCCCAACCGGCTCCCGGCCGTGATGTGAACCACAGGTCCACAGCATGACAGCAAGCGAGCGCAAAACGGAGGAGAGGAAGTCCCACTACTTCGGAACCCCGCCCGCCCGCCCGCCCGCCACCTCCACCACCCCGACGATGATCCTCCGCCGGCTACGCGCCGGCGTCCCCCGCGGACCGCTCGCCTCCGCCGCGGCTCTCCTCCATGTGGCGCCGCGCGCCTGCCCGGGGCTCCTCCTCCGTCGCCTCCACGACGCGGCGGGGGACGCCGCCGCCTCGTCCGGCGACGGGAGGAGCCCAGGTACCACGCGATCCGAGTTCCTCGGTTCGCTGAAACACGTTGTCCCTGGGTCCAGTGCGCTGCCCATCGGTTGTTCTACACGCTTGTGCACGCCCGCACCACCTGATCAGTCAGAATTTCATCTACCCCCGCACCCTCTGTTTTTAAAATATAAACGACGCTGGTCAGTTCATAATTGAACTAATCGACGTCGTTTATTTCGAAACGGAGGGAGTTCGTGTGTCCCTTGGAATTTGAATCTTCTGTTCCGCGTCGTTACGGAACATTATCAGCATCGCGAATTTTCCACAGCCACAACGCTGCGTTTGGGTTCTCAAATTTCACGAGTACAGTTTTCTTATTACCGACTCCGTGTTCTCACACTCTCGTGTTCTGTCTGAAGGTCCTCTTACGCTCTACACGAGTTTAGTAAGCCAAGGGAAACTCACCCACGACGTCTACCAAGAAAACGTCGCCACCGAGCTACACAACTTACTTCGAAGACTCCAACAGTACGAGATGGAAATGGAAGACTACCATGTAAGCTGTACATTGATTTGCGTGTCTCTGGTAAGATAAATTTGTTTCACTTATTATAGCCTTACATAAAGTGCAGACGAAGCTTTCAATTTGGGAGGATAGCAGGGAGAAACAGAGGCGGAAGCTTCTCGTTGAAGAAGCTCAAGATAAGCAGCGCGATGGTGTGTGGATAGATGGGAAAAGGGGATTCCTCGACAAGCTGGTCATGCGGTAATTGACTAAGCAGCCCCAAGCATTTTAGGTTTGCTTTACGTACTAGCTGATGAATATGTTGAATGCGATTTCGCTAACCTGTCTTTTGGTGACTACGATTTATAAACCAGGAGGAGAAGAATCATAGAACCTGGAGTAGGAAAGTGGGTCTCATACCTGAACCGAGAGAAGAAACTTGACACGTTGGTCGGTCAGAGGCCAGTCGCACCTGTTGCTCCTAAAGGATTGTATCTGTACGGAAATGTTGGAAGCGGTAAGCCACCTTTACCACAGAACGTTCTACATTTTAATGAAAACAGCTACAATCTTTACAGTGCGGTCATTATCTGTTTTCCGAATGATTATTATATCACTTCTACTAATCCCAAGGAGGATACTCTACACAGGGAAGACAATGTTGATGGACATGTTCTACGGGGCTACTGATGGTGTTATCAAACACAGGAGGAGGTTTCACTTTCATGAGGTACATTTAATAAAATATCGTTTACTATTTTATCATCTAGCTTTAACCTGATACAGCTACTGTACCTCAAGAACAGTTTCTCCCTAACTAGAAATATTGGATCAACGCTATCTAAACTGCATCTGTTATCTGTTTGGCAGCATGCCTGTCTGTCTAAACTCCTGTACTCAGTGACTCAGTGTGGTCTGGCGACCTGACAATCACGTGTAATTTTTTTAGGGGAAAATGTTGCATAATGTTGGGATACCTATTTGATTTGATGCAGGCCATGCTTGAAATACATGAGCATATGCATGAAGTGTGGAAGAGGCGTGAAGACGACAAATCTGTCCAGTCAAATGCTTTCGGTTGGATATCAAACCTCCCTTTTGATGCAAAAATTAAGGAGTGGCTCATTGGAGAAGAGAGATACAAACAAGAGACACAGCAAAAGCATATTCTTTTAGCTGTTGCGGACAAGTTTCTGGTTGATAGACAGGCAAATAAAACCGGAGCAAGCATTCTATGCTTTGATGAGATACAGGTACCTTAACTGTGAAATACCAAATATTGAAGTCGTTATTTGCCTAAATTAGGTCATTGGCGTTTCTTTCGTAATAGCATTTAGTAGCTTACTTATTCTTCTTACAAAATTGGCTATGTATAAATAAAGTCTGTTGTTGGTCAATAGCATTGGTTGCTTATTCCAACAATACCTAGCATTATTCTAACTTCAACATGTCAGTTGTCCTTATGCCTCATTGGGAGATCTTCAGTTGATCTGATAAAACAGTGAAGTATTGCTTCATTTTCTTTAGAATTTTCTATATACCTCTTTCTGTGTAGTACGTTTATATAACAATTTAAGCTCCTACAACAGTGTTACCTACAACAGTGTTAAGTACTTAGTTGACATAACTAATTTAATACGCTCTACAACCTAGGGCATTTTGAAATACACTGAGGAAGCTCGCTTGTGCAGACTATCGATGTGTTTGCTGTTGTGGCCCTTTCTGGCATTCTTAGCAGATTATTAAGCACAGGGACTGTACTTGTCGCAACCAGTAATAAAGCACCTGAAGATCTGAATCAGGCAGGTCCCTCTAAAGTGACTATTTCTCGTTTCTCTATTTTGTAATTTTGGATTATTTGTTTTACCATTTACTTCACAACCATTCAAAGTTAAAATACTATATTATTGCATTTTGATCTTTTCATTACTACTGTTTCGTAGGATGGAATGCAGAGAGACATCTTTCTTGAATTATTATCAAAATTGGATGAAAACTGCAGTAAGATTCTTGTTGGAACTGAAAAGGATTATCGACGCCTTATTCCAACAGAAGGTTCAACTCAGGTGTGCTCAAATTGATTCTTTATCATATTTATTTTGAAACTTGTCTTGTAGTGCTAGCATTCAGTTAAGGAGGTATTGTAGAGAAGGTGAGGCTACTGTACAACCTTTTTACAGATCCTATTTCAATGATGGAGATCTGTGACACTGGACCTGCATAGATGTGTTGTTGTTGTTTCTTCTGGAGATGATATGCTGATTATCCTGGTCCATTATAACTATTTATCATAGTTATTATCCCGCCTTGGTGGCGACTTGTGATCACACAAGTATTGGGCTTTGAAGTATGTCTAAGGGCTTCAGATAGCATCTGTTGTGGGTGTCAATTCCTGGTATACCTTCAATTACTAAGCTACACACTTAAGTATGAAGTGGTTTTTCCCATGTATAAATTTCAGCATAAAATCTATATCTTCTTCTGGGCACCTGCAGATCTACCATCTATTGTAGTATTTATAACTTTTGTACCAACTGCAGTGTTATGTTTATATTGATCTAATGGCTAAAGATTGCTGAATGGTCGGCAGGTTCACTATTTTTGGCCTCTCACTTCTGACACTAGAAGCATGTATGAAGCTACGTGGCATGACATAGTTAATCAAACCGAACGAGACTCTATGCCTGTCAGCATTCCTGTAATGTTTGGGAGGTACGTCATTGAACAAAGCATCTCTGTTCCAGTGAAAAGAAGTCAGATTAACTTCGATGTGTTGTGGACAGATCTATTGAGATTCCTCAAAGCTGTAATGGTGTGGCGAGGTTTGACTTCGAGTATCTATGTGGTCGTCCAGTAATATCTCACTCTCTTATTTCATATCCGTTTAAAATTCAGTTTGGATGGAGAGAAACAAAGCTATCATGGCAGTTGAGAAATTGAGAATGTTTCTTTAAAAGCTCCTTTGCTGCTTTAGTCCAGAACGTTGAACTGAATTATGATTTCATGGCATGCGTATCTTAAATTATGGAACAGGGTCTGATCCCAGGCAACACATAAATTTATCAGACCTATAATGGGTTACTCTCAGCTGGCCTAAATTTATTCATATTTTTTTCATTGTACGTGCTGTAGTTCTATTTGTAATGTTCTGTTCATTCCTATACTCAGGTCGGGGCTGCAGATTATATAGCAATAGCTAGAAACTATCATACAATTTTCATATCAGATATCCCAGCTATGAGTATGAAGATCCGTGACAAGGTATTCCTCCACCTGCTACTTTTTCTGCTTTTTGCAATATGTTTGGCCAGAGGTAATAGGTGGAAAGGTTTGGGAATTCAGCACTTGGGGCTTTAAAGTCACTTGTTTGGTTATCGGCCATATTAGAATTCTGATGCTGCTGGCAGACTGGATCACTGAAGCCTATAGTAGTACTACAGTGTGAAATGTGTTCTCAAAAAAATCAGAAACAAAATAAAGTATGTGACTCTCAACTCAAGTGCTGAATAGCAAGGTAGGGCTATTCCGTATGATAGAGTGGACAAGTTTATCTGAGTTGATAGCTTTCAATGGATATTGCGAGTTTATGGATATTTTTTTTCAAGAACGTGTAAAGCACGTTTTTCCAGTTTAAGATGTTGAAACAATTCCATTTGGTCAATTTACCATGCTATTTGAGTTGATATGCCGTCAGTATTAGTTAGTTGGCACTCTCTATCTTGCTGAAACATTGCGCTGTTTGTTCCCCATCTTTGCTAATATTATGGCTCATTTAGGCAAGAAGGTTTATCACCCTTATTGACGAGCTGTACAATCATCATTGCCGACTTATCTGTCTAGCTGCCTCATCCATTGATGACCTTTTCCAAGGAACTGAGGAAGGACCGCTTTTTGATTTGGAGAGGTAGCATTCGATATATAGCCCGTTCTTTATCATGTATTACACAATTCCAAATGAGAATGAGTTTCCACAGCTGAGGTCTTGTTATGCAGTTTTCAATTCGAAACTGAGGCAGAAGGAACAAAGCTGAGGAGGGATGTTTTAGCAGAAGGCAAAGTTGGCGCGGGGCCTTGTACCAGCGGTTTAGTGTCAATATTGTCTGGTCAAGAAGAGATGTTTGCATTCCGCAGGGCGGTGAGTAGCAAACGCGTTGTTGCCCTCTTTCTTACTACTTGTTTGCTAATTGAACTTTAATCACCGGAAGCATTCAACGTTCTATCCTTTTCATTGGTTTTGTATTACGTGATGACGCGGCATCTTGTTCTGCAGATATCTCGGCTTATCGAGATGCAGACCCCACTGTATCTGGAACGCGCAGGACAGCTCCACCCCTCCATGCGACGACAGCCGGGTCCTGCTGCTGCTCTTACAAGTAATCGGACTACTTCTGAGTCTGCCCCGTCGCCCGTTTGAGTTGATGGGCACTATGCTCGTGCTACATGTAACGTAGTACAATTTAATTTAGTTTAGTTTTTTTCTCCTCCTTTTTTAACTCATGTGGTAAAGCAAGAAATAATGTTTGGAGAACCCGGACCCTGACTGAAATTGCAATAAATGGTCTACCCAGACAAGTTTATGGGATGCTGTTGTGTCGATCTGGGGCGCAGCTTTTTTTTTTGTGACGCGATGCTGGATTTCATCTCTTCTTGGGAAAATAACACAAAAAAAAAGAAGAAGAGACGTACTAGCTGTCAAAACATGGACATGGTTGATTTCGCTGCTCGTTGGTAGCCACCAGCTCATTAATTTCCTCCTATTGTTGTTGACTGCTAAGGCTTAGCAATGTTGTGACACACACCACCACTTGGGGAGTTTTTGTATTCACTCAATCCTGTCCTTTGAGCTAGCTAGCTCGCTGGCTGTTGTCTGGGATTCGGTCCAGGGATCCGGCTACTGTCATGTGATTTGCAGTGAATTCCAGTTCAAAACCCAGTCTAGCCGCAGCAGTGGATTTCAGCACGTAGTAGTAGTAGTACCACCTCCACTCCAACCAGACGCGTCGCAGTGGCAGGTCCGGTAAATTAGCTGTAACAAGGAGCACCTTTTCCTGGGCGCTTAGGACTTAGGAGGAGGAGGAGGACGACAGCTCATCCCAGCTCCTCCTCCTCCTCCTCCTCCTCCTCTTCGCTGACAGGTGGGGTGGAGGCGCCTGCCTGTCTGGTTGGTGGGACCCAGCCAAGCCAAGCCAAGCCAATCCTCTTCTTCCTCTTCCTCGCATCGCGTCGCATCGCATCACCCGCTGCCGCATTCCAAAACCTAAAAGTCCCCCGATCCACCCGCCGCTCGTCAATCCGCCGGCTGCTAAGCTCCCGTCTGCTGCTGGCTGGTAAGTTCGGATCCATCCAACCTAGCTTAGCTTTTTCATTGCCTGGTAAGTTTTGCTGCGGGTTCGGGATTAGGTTTCTTCGTCTCCACCGCTCCGATTGCCGTGTGCGGTTGGCGCGGAATCGTATGCGCTTCGATCTGTTTTCAAATACGCTAGATGCCACGATACCAGTATGTTCTGTGATTGATTTCTCGCTGGAAGTCGGGATCTTGTAGTCTGTACGTCTATTTGGCGTGTGTGCGTGTGTGTGTGTTAATCCGTACCTTTCTTGTAAAAAGGTGGGGAGGTTGAGCCGAACAAGCTATGGACAACCTGTGGCATCTGGGAGATGAGCTCCGTGGTGGCCAGCCAAAGGTAGTGGAGGACCGCCAGTGGTCTCTCATGACGTCCAAGCTCGCCGAGATCACCAGGTCCAAGGGTGACAGGATGAATGAATTCCATTATGGCCGGATGAACACTGTTCCTGATGTCAAGCAGTGGGATAAGATGTCCTATCACCACGGCGACGGCAGGGTGGACCTTGGCCTCATGAACCTGGACCTTAAAATGAATGACCTCAAGATGAGTGAGGCTGCCGTGAAGAACCCTTTCCGCAACGCGCCATACAGCATGAACCCGATGTACCCCAAGGGAAACAATGCCAACGTCAACGCATTCAAGATGAATGTTGGGGTCAACAAGTACTCCAACACTCCCAACGGAAGAGAGGCAAATGGAAAGCACGGTGGCGGTAACAACGGAAGCAACAGCAACGGAAACAACAACAACAACAACTCTGCTGTGGACAAGCGCTTCAAGACACTGCCAACAAGTGAGATGCTGCCAAGGAATGAGGTTCTTGGTGGATATATCTTTGTCTGCAACAACGATACCATGCAGGAGGATCTCAAGAGGCAGCTTTTCGGTATGTGGGATATCCTCTCATAAATATTCGGAGGAAACAAGTTTGATATATACTTGTTGATAATAGCATCTCAAGATCTATTATTCTTCTGCAGGGTTGCCTGCAAGGTATCGTGATTCAGTCCGAGCTATTACTCCTGGCCTCCCTCTTTTCCTCTATAACTACACGACTCATCAGCTTCATGGTGTATTTGAGGTGTGTGATTATCTGATTTGCTGACGCTGTATTATTTTACTATTAACCCTGTATATATTATTTTACTTTGTCTAGTTGAGGATTAATTTTATCATGCCCCTATGCTTCTGTGCAATGTTGATGTAATTGTTCACTTTTATTTGCATTGTGTTGTAGTTGGACTTAGATTATCATTTCTAAATAATCTTTGCGGTTGGTTTGTTCCTGTCTGATCATCTCAACAGATTCCACATTTTAGTTGGATACAACAATTAAAATTTCTTACTTTTATTTCATGCATTTGTATTTCTATATTAATATTATTTTTCTTTCCTGGATGAATCTGCTTAGGCTGCCAGTTTTGGTGGATCTAATATCGATCCCACTGCGTGGGAGGATAAAAAATGTAAAGGTGAATCCAGATTTCCAGCACAGGTACTGACAAGATATGGCATTTTTTTTGTGTCTCTTTACCTTTTGATTTCATGCTCTGACGTCTTCATTGTATTAGGTGAGAATCCGCGTTAGGAAGCTTTGCAAGCCGTTGGAAGAGGATTCGTTTAGGCCAGTTTTGCACCACTACGATGGACCAAAGTTTCGACTTGAGCTCTCCATATCAGAGGTATATAGCTTATACAAGCTGCTCTGTATTTGAACTATGCAATGAAAGTCTGGCAGCTCCCTCCTACCAAGAAACTTTATTACGGTTTCACAATGCATAATTGATCATCCTATAACTATATGTTGTCTGATCTGACAAGGTGTTTATCTTCATACATCAAACCACAAACCAGAAGGTTTTTCTTTTCCTTTTTTTTTCAAAAAAAATGTGTAAATATCACCTTCTTACTAAATTAAATTTGCAGACCTTGTCGCTACTCGACCTGTGCGAGAAGGAAGGCATCTGAAGTGTTTGCAGAGGTGGCCGCCTGAGCTCTTTAGTAAATATATCATCCTTGTATGTTTTGTGGATGGTGGTTGGGAATGTTGTGTGGTTCTTTAAGCGCAAGCTGTTGTTGGTTTCGTTTTCTCTGTAAGGATGTAGTGTTACTTGGAAGGGCCCTCTGAAGCTGTGAACCTGTCTCTGTAAGTTGTGTCGTCCATGGTCTTGGAGAAGTTTCTATTTACATGGTGTCGTAGAGTTCACCGAGAAGGGAAGGGACCCCGAAAGAGGGGGAGCCTGAATACTGTAATGTTGAAGATGCATCATGACGCCCCAAAGTAAGGGCAGATAATGCTGTTCTGTCAGCATGTGTGTGTGTGTGTGTTTGTGCTGTACCTTAAACCTTGCATTTGCCTTAATGCTATGTCATGCGTATTTTATGGAACCATTCTTTGCATTGTCTGACATGATGTATGGCTTGTTTTGGATGTTGCAAAACCTATGAAATCGAAAAGGTTGTTTAGAACATGGTGTCCAGGTTGTGTTTGTAGGTGCACCAACCGAAATGCTCAGCGACAATGTGATTGCATCAGTTGAACATGGTTTTTCTAGTCACTGTCAAATTGGAGCATCATTCACTGACAATTCTCTCGTTGGATACCATGTCTACACCCAGAAGCTAAGCCGTTGTCGCGTTCCGGTGGTTCCTTTTGTTTGCATGCTCCCCTCGCACCATTCTGGATGCCTCCCTCCGTGAGGTCGACACTGACAACGCGTAACGGATCGGTTGATGAAGCGAAGCATTCGTTCGCTGGCTTGGCCGTTGAGTGGCGTCAACAGCGCCGCTAGTGTGGTGTCCCATCGCGGAAAATGCTTTCAGTGCGCCCTTATACATGCATTTGCTCGACCTAGAAAGATGACAAGGACGCTATCTCTTTGATGTCAATGTACCGTGTACAGCAAGATCACTCATTATTTTTCATAAAAAAAAAGATCATTCATCATTTAGGATGAATAACATGTACTCAATCCTGCGAGTGGTGCAACAATTAATTAACTACTCCTTCCGGTTTGAATTATTTGACGCTAGCTAGTTTAATTTTGAACTAACCAACATCAAATAATTTGAAACGGAGGGAGTATACAATATACATCAATTATCAGTATAGAGCAAGATGCGGTGACTAAACATCCAGCAACTCTTCATCAGGATCTCAGGATGGTGCTTGGATCTCGATATTGTCGATCAATCTCACCTTCCCAAACCATGCCGCTACACAAATGACACTAGGGCGATCGATCCTCTCCACAGGCACCAAGCTTTCTTGCTCCACAATCTGCGGCGTTGGGCATCGTTGTACATCATATTAGAATAACAAGGAAGAACTGATAAATGCGGATTTCAGTCACCAGAAAAATGCTTCAAGAACAACTTTGCTGAAGATGGCTTGAAAAGCTAAGAAAAGGCCAACAAAATTACCTCAACATAGTCAACATGACCACCAGCTTCAGTAAGTGACTGCACTATTTGATCTTTTATTTGTTGGCTATGGTTGTTCCCACTCAAGGCGTCCGTTTTAGCATTGGCCAGTGATCTACTGATGGACAATGCCTACAGGTTAATATCCAGGTTTATCATTACAAGAAACAAAGATGTTTGCAAAGTACGAATGTTTGTTCTTCCTATAATAATGTCTCTCTGAGGAAAACTAAAACGTAGCAAAACTTTCTTACAACAACAAATGGAAAGATGAAAATTGAAGCATCAAGTGACTGCATTTGCATTATAACCTCCATTCTCTCCTGCTTATCTAGTTATATAAACTGTTTAAGATTGTAAGTGCAATGAACTGACTAGACCTTACACATGCAAAAGGAAAGATAAGGAAAACAGAAGCCGCAAGTTACTGCTGCAACTTAATTATGTACAAATCTTTTGGTGGTTGCAATCATCAAAACTACTGTAAATTGTAAACACTGTGAGTAGCTTGCCACTCTTTCGGTGGTTGCTACTACAACATGCATTAGTCAGAAAACTTCACTGCAAAGAAATATTAACAGTCTCAGGAAGAGAAGAACCTTCTGCCTTTCCTCGAATGATAGGTGTACATTACGGGAGCTCATGGCAAGACCATCAGCTTCTCGCACTATTTCTGAGCCGATTATCTCAATGGCAAAATCAAGGTCACGAACCTGAAAGCAGCAAGAGCTTGTCTCAGTAACAGAAAGCAACTAAAATTGCTCCGACACAAATAGGTAAAACGCATCCTACAGAAATAGAATCGAGGCACATGAAAACCACTAAAGCATCTCTAGACAGACAGGTCTCTGAAGAGCAGTACACAGGACCAAAAACTACTCTCTGAGTGGTCGCTATCACTCGATGGCTTACTTTGTCCTCAATCACCAAGGTTGTCTTTTCCCGCAGATATAACCATTCAAACAGGATATAACAGACAAGCAATTATGAACGAAACAATTCTTTACGCCAATTCCAAATCAGTTACCATCCGGCGGATGACGCGCCACTGCTGATAATCCTTCTTCCCGAACACGGCAATGTCCGGCTCGACGATGTTGAACAGCTTGGCGACCACGGTGGCCACGCCGCGGAAGAACACGGGCCTGCTGCTCCCGCACAGCCCCTTCTGCGCCTGCTCCACCCGAATCCACGTCTCGTGCCCGTCCCCACCGGCCTCCTCCAAGCAGGAGACCGCCCCGTTCCCGGGCGCGTCGGCGGGGCGGCGGACGCTTCCGCGGAAGTAGAGGTCCGGTGGACAGAAGGCTGCCGCGACTACGCCGGTGGCGGCGAGCTTGCGGAGGTCCCCGGCAAAGTCGGAGGGGTACGTGGCGAGGTCCTCGGTGGGGGCGAACTGGCTGGGGTTGACGTAGATGGAGACGACGATGGCGACCGGGCCGGTGGAGGCCGCCGCCGCCGCGGCCGAGACGAGCGAGAGGTGTCCCTCGTGGAGGAAGCCCATGGTGGGCACCAAGGCGACGGTCTTGCCCTCCGCGCGGCGGCGGCGCGACCAAGCGCGCATCGCGGCCTTGTCACGGATCACCTCCGGCTCGCTCGGCGCCGCCATGGGAGCACAAGCACAAGGGAGTCGATGAATGGGATTGGATGCCGCCAGCCCGGGATGGGAGGGAAAAAAGAAGGAATTTTTTTTCCCTGAAACAGTTCAATTCCAATTGTCTCCGCGGCTGGGTGGGTTGTTGGGTGGACTCTTCCATTCCATGGACGTGATAAGGACGTTTGGAAATACTACTATGGGACGACATCTCGATCCATACTGAATCGCTAGCACACATTTCAATCTCAATCCACTTGCACTTGGATATCTATCTCCCACTTGTGCTAGGAAGATATTCTGCGTCTGACAAAATCTTGATGTTTTTTCCCTTGGTTTTTGTTTAGGTCAAAGGGGACCTCTCTTCATCAAGCAAAGAAGCATTACAGTTGTTTTTTCAGGGTAAACCAAGCATTGCTTTGCTTATAAGTTATATCACATATAGATAGCTGTGCGGCATTGTTGCTACTCCAACGAGGAAGACATAAATGAAAAGAAGGAAGTTCCTGCTAATATTCTTTCTTGATATTCAAAAGAATGGGATATATTTCAGCACGCCGACAATCGGGTTCCTACATTTCTGAGACTCCTTTCTGATATGCAGAAACCATACCATACCGTCCATCAACATTTAAATCTTACAAAACTAACCCAGAACCTCCCGGGTAATGCTCCATTCTTGTTGCACTTAATACGGCAGCAGGTGTTGGACTCCAGGAAACTGTTTCAGAGCTCCAGACATGACAATAAGGAGAGTACCCCATCTACCTGCAAAACTGCTTGTCTTGGAGTCAAAGCTGAAACATGTCTACTTTTATTTCTAGGGGCCATATCCCACATAAGATCACTGCTGCATCTTTTTCATAGCAAATCTCTGCAAAACCGTGTGCCCAGGTAAGGGTGCAAATTACAGAGTTTGACACCTGTAACCTCTTCAGAGAAACCCCAAAAAATATTGCCACTGTACATTCAAGAAAAACATGTCTGATGGATTCCACATCAGCCTGCAGACTTCGCATAATGAAAGGTAGAAAACCATGTTCAGATTGCTAGCAAAATATTTTCACCTTGTGAGGGACTTCCAGCAAACTTTTCAATCTTGGTGGCGTGTAAATCTTCAATAAGAAAATCGATGTCATTTTCACACACTGTCTCACACCATTGGCAAGCTGTAACCAGACCCTATGGCTGGCATCTGTTTGAATCAGATGAAAGAATTGGTTCCCAGAATCCCAGGCATGGTGAAGGCGAACCCTTCATCTGAGGAATAAGTGTGTCATTCAGCATCTCATATATTTTTGTACGTTGTGGATGCTCTTGATCACTTGAGTAGAACGCATGATTTTTCATGTTTACCTCTATCTGACTGAAACCAGGTGTCTTTTTCACCTTGGTCCCCCTCATGATCTTCCAAACATTTGCTGTTTCGCCCCACATTCCACATGATGCAAACACATTGGCCAGAAGTGTGTAACGTCCTAAACCAGAGGGGTCAAATACGACAAGATCCTCACCTACTTCTCTTGCTATGTCTACCTCATTATGCATCATGCATGCTCCCAGCAGAGTCCCCAGAATGGCCTGATCACGCATGTCCTGTTGCATACAGTCAACTAGCTCCTTGGCTTCTCTCACATACCCTGCTCGACCTAGAAGGTCCACAACACAAGTGTAGTGCTCAATGGTTGGTTCTACTCCATAAACCTGCTGAATGGATTTGAACATGTTTCGACCTTTCTTGACCAATCCAGCATGGCTACAAGCTGACAGCATGGCAGTAAAGGTAGTCGAACTGGGCTTATACCCATGCCTCAACATCTGAGCAAAACCCTGTAAGGCATGGTAACCACAACCATGGTCTGCGAATGCTTGCATTATTGATGTCCACGTTATGGCATCCTTCTCTTCCAAGCTCCTGAATGCAAGCCAAGCAGATAACAGATCACCGCTTCTCGAATACATTGTAAGCAGAGCATTTCCTAAGTAAGTTTCCGACAGGAAACCAAGTGTGATGATCAGACCGTGAATTTGCTTAACCTCCATTGTGCTCTCACATTTAACTAGGATACTAATCAATGTGGAGCTGTTAGGAGAAAACACTGAGCGCCGCATGAGAAGAAATATGCTCACAGCTCCAGCCTTATCCTCGTGGTTGGCATACGCTTCAATGATGGCATTCCAGCTCACCAGGTCCTTTGCAGTTCCAGGCATGGAATCGAATAACCTTCGTGCCTCATTCAGGTGGCCACTATTGGCCTGAGCAGTGATCATTGCATTCCATGCTGCAGTGTCCTTCTCTGGCATTCTATCAAAGAACTCTGTTGCCCTAGAGGAAAAACCATTCTTGGCCAAGCCAGTGACCATTATTGTCCACGAAACCACGTTCCTTTGTGGCATCCTCTCAAACAACTGAACTGCTTCATCCACTTTGCCGGTACTCAGACAACCAGAAATCATAGCATTCCAAGCATATGAATTCCTCTCGGGCATAATAAGGAAACATTTCCAGGCCTCCTGAATCTGACCGTGGTCAATGTAGGCCTTAACCATGACCGTCCACGCAACCACGTTCCTCTCTGGCATTCGATCAAACAAGTCCTCTGCTTCCTTGAACATCCCATTGGACGCATACCCCTGCACCATCGCTGTCCACGAAACAACATTCCGAGTAGGCATGGCGTCGAACAACTGGCGGGCCTCGCTGACACGGCCTGCACGGGTATAGCCGGAGAGCATGCAGGTCCAAGAGACAACGTCCTTGACCGGCATTCTGTCAAAGAGCTCGCGCGCGCGGTCGACGCGGCCAGCCCTGACATACCCGTCGAGCATGACGGCGTCAAGATGGAGCCCGCGAGCCCCCGCGGGCGCCGCACGGTAGAGCGCCTCCGCGCGCGGCAGATCCCGGTCCCTGATGTGGCGGCTGACCCTGGCGGCGTAGGCGACGGCATTCCGGTGTGGCCTCTCGTCGAGCACGGGCCGAGCAGCCTCGGCGCCACGAGGTAGGCCAAGATTCCTACCGGCCGAGGGGACGCCGCGGTGGGTGGGTTCACGCGGCTGCCGAACACCTGACGTGTAGGTGCTATGCAGGCGGAGGAGCGAGCACCTGACGTGTAGCTCGGACAGGGCGCGAGCAGCGGCGGCGGCGGCGGCGACGATGTCGTCGCTGTTGACGTTTAAACGTGCGCGCTGTCGTAGAGGCGGACGGGAACGTGCGACGGAGCTGTGGAGGCGGAGGAGCGAGCACTGGAAGAGGAGAGGGCGGAGGTCCCGGCGCCGGCGAAGCATTCGAAAGGCGGCGGCGACGTACCCGGTGGCCCACGGCAGTCAGGAACTTTGCGATCACGTCCCGGCCGTCCTGGGAAATTCTGCGCGGCTAATAACGCGGGAGGGAGGATGAATTGACATTGTCGGTAACGGCGGTTATTTTACACATTAGTCTGCAATATTTAGAAGTTGATTCAAACACAGCCCCAGACAGGATCGGGGTGCGACTGAGGCTTCAATGCCCACGGCCGGCCAGCGGCGACGAGCACTTCCTCTCCGACGTCGACGTCGACGTTGATTCAAACACAGACCTCGACGTCGCCGACGCTGGCGATGTGATGGATGGACTCGTCCTCGTATTCGCCTTCCTCTCCGGCTTCTTCCTCCCCTGCTTCTTCCACCGCGCCGGCGGCCTCGTATTCGATTTTTTGCTCGGCATTGCATAATTCATCAATCAAAACTTTGTGCTTTCCAGCTGGATGGAGCGAGTATGTGAATATTATTAAATATTCTGCGTACTGACCTTTAAAGATTTTTAAAAAAAAAGGAAACATGGTTTCAAACTTTCTCCAAATGATCGAAAAGATTTATCCAGCCCAGGAAAAGGTGACGTGTTAGATCAGAAAAAGAAATATCGCAAGGCATAACTTGAGCATGAAAGAACACAATGGAGATGGGGACCAATTGCCAGAACGGTTTCGGGCAAATTAGCAATGCCCGATGCAACATCTGGGCCAAGTTATAGTGTTATACATATGCACCGGTAATTTCAGAGTACGTACTTGACATTGTCATTTTGACTTTAGATGGCATGTAAACCCCCCCAAATCAAGGACAAGAACGATGCCAAAAGGCAGTAGCAGGTAAAGAAATACAATGCAGAGTACATTCAGCGTTCCCCATTCCACTTCACAAGTGCAAGACATTCAGATGGAGCCTCACTTCAGATGCATCACACTCGCTGTGGCAGACTGTAGGACCGACGGCATTGCGTGCTTAGTCACACAGCAACTCAAAATCGTTGGAAAATGTTCCGGTCAACAGGACCATAACTTCCTACTGTGCGGATCTTCAGATGGACCTCTTTAGTTGTGGCTGCTTCAACCGATGCAACTCCTTTGGGCAACAAGATTTCCCAGGTCTTCGTGCAAAATTGCTACTTCACTGCACCAAAATCAGCCCAAAAAATTGGTGGGTCACTCACGAGTATCTGTGGACTCCGATGTTAAGGTCCGAGGATATGGACGTCAGAACTGGGAACGTCCGGTGCCATACAGCCTTGAAGACTCGTTTCTGGTGTGCTTGTACAGACTGGCAGGGGTTCTGGCCATGATACCTTATGTCGAAGATGTGGATCACGGGGTCTGCTGAGCCTGATGATAAGTACCAGCCATCTGGAGACCATGACTGATTTATCAGAGCAGATTGAGACTCACTGCTCTCTTGCTTCCAACCAAACGCATGAACCTCCATCTGTCTAAGCCTGATGTCAAACAAGCGGAGCTGCCTTCCTGGTGCCCTGCCAGGAAGAGAAGATACCCAGAAAGTTACGTGATTATGATCTCAATTGATTAATGGATTTTGTGAAATATAGAGTTTGAGCAGCACATTGAAATCTCTAAACTAAAGCAATCGATAGTTGTGTATGTTACTGAGCTTCTGCATACCAAATGCAAGAATAGACTCAGATGCCTAAGGGTTCAATAAAACAGCTGCAGAACGGACTCATTAATCCAGAAACAGCATTCAAAATTTGACTTACCCTGTCTGCACCATGTATAAGTTAAAATCGCATGGATTTGTTAGAATGCTCATGCATTTGGTATCAACTAGACTCTTGAACTCTGTCCTTCCAGCAGAGAGATCAAATCCTATTATCCTCTTGTCACAGCCAACTGATAATATTGTTTTCCTCTGTTGCAATCCAACAACACCCATGACGGCAGAAGAATGGAAATCTTTGTGCAATTTCTTAGGTTTCCATGAATCATTTTTATCCTCCCAAATTATAACAGCATGGTCACTTCCAGCAGTCACAAAGCATGCATCAGACCAAGGCATGAAACTTATGTCATTTATGATTCCCTTTGTGTGAGGCTTCTCTGGTAAGAAAGTAACATTCCTCTGTTTCAAATTCAAGAGAAAGAAGTGGAACACCCTTTAGTAATGTTTCATAAAGTAGATCATCTGTATCTCTTTAGAGACATCAAATAAAATTGAAATGATACAGAGAAAGCAGATCATTCGTTGTTCACGAAGGAATAGAAAAGTGTAACCATACATCAAGGATGATCGCATGGGTTTCTTTCAATATTAGCACAACAATAATCACCAACGCACCATTCTGGATAATCACTTGAGAACACCTGAGCAGTAATAGTTAACGCAAGGTGCACCACATTTAAGAGCTGATCATTATTGGCATCACACATGACAGAACAAGTTTATCTCCAGCCAAATTAAGTGAAAAACCTCCTTTCTAATTCTTTTCTGGGAACCTGACTAAAAAACTATATACTGCAATAAAATGCAGAAATCGGTAATTTTTTTAGGAGTAAATCCTTCAGGGACATTATTAGATCAGTTATAATTCATATATCAGTATATCATAATATTTAGTCACATTGTAAACAACTATTCTCACTGAATCGAAAAAGTCATGTAAATAACTTAAAAGTATAATGATTTTAACAGAGTTCTTACTTGTCCTGATATAACATTCGTCATTGAAACCTGAGAATCACCACCATCAGCAGTGTATACAGCAAAAATTGTGTCACCATCTGGATGCCAAGCTATATCTTCAGGCCATCTATGCTTTGGAGAAAAGCAATCATTCCTGCCACGGAAGGACATAGATGGCCTGCAAGTAGAATACATCTAATTGTCAAATTATGCTAAAAGAAAGAAGCAAATATAAGGAAACTTTTACTTATAAAAATGTAACAATCTTTGAAACCGATAAATTCAAACAAGCGGTTCTATCATATCATAGGAGCTATATTCTCCTAACTGACCTGCACTACTTGAATCAGCAAATCAACAATGGCATGGCATTTTTGTTTCAAAAAGTATCGACACAGTTTATGGACATACGTAAGAAAAAAATATCCTCATTCACTACTAAACTTCATGCCGTCTTCGTCTGTGTTAAAATTTTATTCATTTTCATATCATCTTTCTGAATCTGCGCAAACTATAGTAAAGGTTAAATAATGTGTAAAATTCAGGGGCGAAGGTTAATTTATGTATATAAACAAATGGGGCAGAATGTTGGCCAACTAAACAACAACATGTCCAACAAATGAGGTCGCGGAGATGCGCATGCTACGTACGGTGGATGTGCGGGCACACAAGAAGGGACCAAATTAGGAATGAGGCGATTCGTGATAGGGTAGGGGTGACACCAGCCTTTTTGAGGCGTCGCCGCCGCCTAGTCGTCCAGTCGCTCCGGAGGCGACGCCTGGACATGTCGCCTCGCCTGGAGGCCGCCGGTCGTCGCCGCCGCCGCCATCGGTGCCGGTGGAGAGGAGTGAGGGTGAAAAGTATTGTGTTTAGGGTTAGGGTGGGGTGGGAGGTATTTTATATACACTGACGTGGAAATACCACCGTTGGATTAGATCCGACGGCTCAGATCTCCCGCCCGCCCGCCCGCGTCTCCGCCTCCGCTGAGCAGCCGCCGTGCCCGCCGCCTCCGCTGAGCTCGCCCGCCTCTGCTGCGCCCGCCGCCGCCGCCGCGCCCGCCGCCTCCCCTCCTCGGCTCGCCGCCGCCGCCTCCCCTCCTCGCCTGGCGCTCGCCTAAGCGACCGCCTAGGCGCCTAGGCGTCCCGGCTGCCGCCGGGCGCCTAGGCGTCCAGGCGAGGATTCGCAACACTGGGTGACACCGGTTGAAGAGAAGTTAGTCCAACATCGACTAAGGTGGTTTGGACATATCCAGCAGAGGCCTCCAGAAGCACCGGTTAAAAGTGGGATTTTAAGAGGTAGAGAAAATATTAGGAGGGGTAGAGGACGACCAAGGCTGACTTGGGATGAGGCGGTAAAACGAGACTTGAGATATTGAAATGTATCTAGAGACTTAGCTCATGATAGGACTGCATGGAGAGTAAAATTCATGTGTCAGAATCTTAGTTTTTTTTGTTACTCTTATATCTCTTCCTCTCTTTTACTTCATTTAAAAAAAACTGTTAGGTTTCATGTCTAGCCTACCCCAACATGTTTGGGACAAAGGCTTAATTGTTGTTGTTGTTGTTGTCGCGAAGAAATTGTAATCAACTTCTCTTGGTTTTGCTGAGTTTCTTGGTGCTCATATTTGACCTCAATAATATTTCACAACAACTTTACAGAAACAAGCAGACTATCTCCTAAATGTTTTAAAGATAAGTAAATGAGAAGTGCTTGCAGGAATAAAAGGAACATCGCAATTAGCATGATAATGACTCAAGAGTAATAGTATGCCCACCCTTTAGGCTGCACTTGCCACAGAATAACCGATCCGTCCAACGCACTGCATCACAAGGAAGCATATATTAAAGTTCTAGAAGTTTAAGCGAGCTTGGAAAATCATCAAAATAGGATTTTGACAAAAAAGAAATCAAATCACATACTTTGTTATGTCATGTATAACGGAGGTAAATAAGCAATTAAAAGGTTTATTCATTCAGTCAGCATATCTACTGGATCAGTGGTTGATAAATTGTGTAGCTTTCCAGTTAACAAATTTAAAGTATCAACCTGCACTGCTGCTCACTCATTTTGTTTCACAAGTACGAGCAGATAGTATAGTCACAATTCATAAGAAGCTGGCTTTGTGAGCCAGTGCTTGTAGAGAAGCGTTACATAATAAACATTAAAGCTGCGGGCAATGATTAGTTCTGGAGGTGAAGTTTTAATGAGCTTCAATGCATGTGGCATCATTCACCAATTCTTTAACAATAACCCACACTAAATCCAGTAATAATTTTCAGTAAGAGACACATAATTTGAGAAGTAACTGTGTTCTTTTCCACGATTGGTGCATTTATGGTGCATGTATATTTAAATAATTATCATGTCCCGTGAATCATACAGTACCTGGTAGCAACAAGCTGATCGTTAACAGGGCATAGCTCAAGGCACCTAAGCTTCCTCCTGTGCTGGCTTGGTACCAAAGAGCCACCAGGAAATTTAAGCACCGTGGCAGATGACTTCTTGATACTAGGGATCAAGTTCTGGGTCTCCTTCTCTTCTGTAAATCAGGAGGGGCGGGGGCAAAGGTTAGACATCAAATTTTCAGTAAGAAGCAGCAAAGTTTCTCTTATAAACAGGGAAAATCTGTACCAATCTTTCTCTTGGGTTTGTTCTCCTCTGTCCTTGACCGCTCTGTCTCCTCTGTCCTTGACCGCTCTGGCGGCGCCAGAGATGAAGACGATGACGGGGCGGCGGCCTTCTTCAAGCCAGGCATGGGCTCTGGCGTCGGTACTGGGCGCGGAGTCGGACGGGTGTTGGGCCCCGGGATTACAAGCTGCGGCTTCCCCGCGGGTTGCTGCGCGGGCACGGGCAGAGGAGGAGCATTCTTCTCCGGCGGCGGGGTAGGCCGCTTGGGTTCCCGCTGGGTCGGCGGCGGCGGCGGCGCCTTGCGATCTCGGTAGCGGGCGATCCGCGCCTGCGCCTCCGCCAGCTTCATCTCCGCGGTGTCCAGCTGGGCGGGAAGAAGCCCCACGTGATAGCAAGATCATCATCGTCGTCGCCGATCCAAGAGACAGAGACGGGACGGGAAGGCTTGGGGGGGAAGCGTACGCGTACCATGGACTGGTAATGGAGGAGCTTGAGTTTGCAGCGCTCGACGTCGCGCTCGCGGTGGGCGATGAGGGCGAGCACCGCCTCCTCGGCGATGTCGTCGTCGTGGTCCTCCTGCGGCGGCGCACCGTTGGCGGCGGCGGAGCCGGGCGCGGCGCCATTGGAGGAGGGGCCGGGCCAGTAGGCGGGGTCGTCCTTCTCGAGCTTGGGCCTCTTGAGCGCCGGCGGGTCGCCCATGGCGCGCGGCGGCGGGCGGGCGGACGGATGGGGTTGGAAAGCGAGCGAAGCGAGCGAGCGCGCGGCGGCTGTGTCGGGTGTGGCCCGAGCCCGCGCTGCCCAGTAGTACTATTTGCCGTGGGCCGCGTCGCAACACACGGACGGGCGCCGTTTCCACGGGCGATCGGCGCGTCCCGACTCGCACGAGTCTTGCGTCTCTTTGCACTTGAGGACCAGACCAACTCAACTGAATGCTTGGGGTTCTGATTGATCATGTATGTATTCAGAAATGCAATCCTCATCGCGCCAACAGTATAACAGCTCAATAATGGCTTTTCAAAAAAAAAGAGTACAACAGCTCAATTACAACTTAACTTAATGTGCCACACATTTACTCTACAGTGCAAGAAAGCATAGTACTACCTCCGTTCTGAATTAATTGACGTTTAAGACAACTAAAAATTTTTATTAGTTGTCCTAAACGTCAATTAATTCAGAACGGAGGGAGTAGTCCTAAACGTCAATTAATTAATTCAGAACGGAGGGAGTAGTCATCGATGACTAGCTAGGCTCCGTTCCCTTTTTATTTCACGCAGCAACCACAGGAATGTTGTTGGCCCTCTACTACGGCGTCTCGTCTTCGTGGTACAGGTACAGGCCAAAACCAAACCTCGCGCAGGCCTTGCAGAATGCGGCTTCCTCAGCTGCGGCCACAGGGTCGTCAAACCGTGCGTCACTCAGCGATGCTGTCCCAGCAGCTTCCCTGTGAGCCTGCGTCAACGGAGACAACAATTTCAGAGAAGACCAGCTATGAAATCGGTTTTCTTTTACTGGTTCATCATTATCCTCTACTGCTGCCTCAAGTCCTCCACAATTTCATGCATTGTATACTAACACCAAGATGCATTGCAGACAGGATGAAGAGTAATGCTAATGCTTCAGGACTTCACATCTCAATCATGAGCAGTAAGCCCTCTGCTCATATATGACGCACATAGTGTGTCGCTGATTATAAAGCTTACTCAACAAACTGAGTACCCCCTGGGTGCGCGAACTGGCAATGCATATACAGTACAAGCTCAGTAGGGAATTGTTCCCAGCAGGGAAGCACCTTGGCTTTAATTTTAAGCACCCACATCCATATGAAAAAAACAAATTATGAATTAAAATAAAGTTTAGGGCAACCCAACAGTTATTAAGCAAGTCAAATGAAGGCACCAGGGTATTCTTTATCTCTTTTTTTCCCAAAACACCGCTATGTCTGCCCTTGATTGACCCGGACACCCAAGGCCCCAGCCCAATATCCAAAAAAAAACAATTCTGAGAATACCCTTCCACCATATATCAAGTTTACAATAATTGGTAACATTTCATCAACTGATGGTGATAAATTGTTACTAAAAGGAGAAAGTGAGGTACCTCCCCATCTGTTCCTCTTACAGTCACTCGGTATACAACGGTAACCTTTCCATTGCCAGGGTAAATAACATCACGAACCTCTCCACACCAACCTGAACATGAAGTTCAAGTCATGGATGATGAACAAAACAAACATTTGACAGTTGACACGCTCAGCATGTTTCACTCTGATAAGTGCAGAATAGCAAGGAGATTGAACAATTCTACAAGGGAACCAACTGCAGGGCAAAGATACAGGCCGTTGATGGGAACCAAAATGCTGCATATGCAGCACTGGTGCATGCTACTACTTGGGCACACTTCAGTCCTCAACACAAGGTGTGCATTGCAGCAACACATGTTATGTAAATGTCGCACATGTCACATGTTACGGGGATGCACGATTCAGTATTGAATCATATCAACAAATTATTAAATAATATCGAATCACGACACCGAGGCAGAACCACAGATACTAGCAGATATGGTTTTGAATGTAGAACTGTACAGGCTCACCTGGAGCATAAAAGCTGAGCATCCTGTTGGCATGGTACCTGTAAGGAAACCGAGACAGTCCATGAACAATTGCATCAGAGACAAGATTCATCACAGAATGTGTCTGAAAATCAGATGATCCAGGTGCAACGGGTTGTCAGATCCGCCTGGATTGTGGTGGTAACGTAACATTTAACTTCGTACGCCATGATCTGCAACGTTTCGGCTTTCAACTGGATCTCGAGCGAGCGAACCCAGCAGAAGTCAAGCCCATAAAAGAAGTGAAGAGCAAGTGTAAGCGTGATAAGTACCAGGGAATGACGGGATCAGAGGCGGAGGCGCGTCGGGAGGGGGGCCGCACGATGGTGTCCGGGACGCGCTTGTTGAGGTCGCGGAGGATCTCCACGAGCGGGCGCGTGATCCCGGAGGGCGCGGCGTCGAGCGGGACGACGTAGTTGTTGGTCGAGGCCACCGCGCCGGGCGGCCTCCGCTCCGGCGCCGCGGCGACGACCACCGCGCGGCGGCGGCGAACGGAGGAGCGGGGGACCGCGGAGGCAGGGGCCGGCGATACGAGGGGGCGCGCTAGGAAGGCGGGCGCGAGCTCCATGGGCGGCGACCGGCGGGTGCTCGAAACCTCGGTCTGATGATAGGTTGGTGCGGCGAGACAGTAAACAGGAGAGTGACCCGGCTGGTAGTGGTAGGTAGCTGCCGCTGTAGAGGTGCCGCCACTGCTGCGTTTGCTGACACACTAGTGGAAGTGCACACTCAATTGACCAGATACTGAACTGAATCCAGCAAATCATGCACAGAAAAATCAGCTTCCGATAGGAGCAGCATGACAACACGAGCTCCTCGTTCTCTCGTTCTCTTTTTTTTTCCTACTGTGCTCAACTTTCTCCATGATGTTAGTGTTGGAGAAAGAGGAAAACATACTGGAACTCAAATGCAAGGATAATGCGCATTGCCTACAGGTACACATCCTTGTTCAACATTTCAAAGACGACATCTGCAAGAGAACACAGGGTTGCAGTTAGGCACGAACAAAGCAGGGACAATTTGGCCGAAAGTGACAGTGTCAGCGCGTTAGTATTGCATTGTCTTCACAAAGAGCTTGTTGACGATGGATGATGATAGCCAAAGAAGAGACCTTGTTGATCGATCGCCCGCCCATGCAGCACGAGTGCAGGTCCGGAGAAGAGCTGCAGCTTGCATGAAATAAAAGCAAAGATTCATATCAGACATTTCGATCATTACCTTATCAAATGGCATGCTTCCATCATCTTGTTTCTGTTCACCAGCCCCTCTCTCACTGACCATACCATCTTGTCAGGTTCCTCTGATGCTTCAGCAATATTAGTATCGAGCTTTGGGCATAGCAAATTCTGCAGGAATTTGATCAGTGCTCAATGCCTAGTAATAACGACAGCAAACAATATCCAGTACATGGCTAGCCGATCAAAATTGCCAAAAAAAAGAGAGAACAAAACCATAGGAAACGTTACCTTCTCGAGCCCTGCAACTTCCTCCAGCGTTTGAGAATTCACAGTAGCTGCCTACAAACGAACGTAGAGCATTTGCTATCCAGTTATCCTCTCTGTTATAAAATAAATGACGTTTAGTACAGCTAATTTATATCAAATTGAACTAGATTTTTTACCCTAAACGTCATTTATTTCAGAACGGAGGGAGTATTAAACAACCAGAACTATTGTGTACAACATATACAGGGAATTATCATTCATCATGACAAATTGACAACATGAGCATATTGGGACTGGCAAGACATTTTCTAACGATGCAAGAGGCATAAGTAACAAAAGTTATGTTTAAGTCACAAGTAATGTATATATCTCGAGCGCTGTGACGATGTAGATATCTTGATAGCAGTGATTAGCTAAAGTAAACGTTATTACTGGATCACTCGATAAAATACCCACTCTTTGACAATAATACTTATTGAGCTCCGTATTCGTACTCGTCTCAACTTTTGACACATCACATGATTTTTGTTATATATTTTTATATTACATAACTACTCCCTCCATTCTGAAATAAATGACGTTTAGGATAAAAAATCTAGTTTAATTTGAACTAAATTAGCTGTTCTAAACGTCATTTAATTCAGTACAGAGGGAGTAGAAAGGAAAAAACATCTATTTTTTTGTAAAACTAGCACCATGCCCATGCTTTAACAACGGAAGCGTGAAATTTGAAAATGGCATACCGATGACAAGGAAAATAGAGATACGTACTCTATACTCATACGAATGTTGATTTGTTCTCCAGATTTTCGTTGGGTCCGCTGCTGGCAGTGGCAGAGTTGCCAACTGCCGACTGCCGAGGGAGATGTAGCCTGCAATTTGTATACGTGCCAAGGACGTAGATGAAAAAATTCCATCACAAATCCTTTCCGCCTTCCCAAGCAAGCCCGAGTTTCCTCCAGATCTCTCGCCTGCTCCACCCCGCTCCGCGCCGCCGCCGCCGTCTCCCCTCGATCGCCGGCCATGGTGAGCCACCCCGACTCCTGCCCACCCTCCGAACCCTCTGCCTCGTTCCTCCGCCGCAGGCCCGTCTCCCGTGCCTCGGCCGGCCTCCCGATCTGTCCGCGCCTTCGCAGTCTGACTGTGCTGTTGCCTGGTGGGTGCAGGGTTCCAACAGTACGAACCTCGATGCGGCTATAGAGTCGCTCCTCAACGTAGAGAAGCAGATGAGGCTGGCCGCCGATGTCGCCGGCACGAGGAAGGCCGCCATCGACATCGTCGAGCTCTGTTACAAGGCTGGCGCGTGGAAGACGCTCAACGACCAGATCGTTCTCCTCTCCAAGAGGAGGGGCCAGCTTAAGCAGGTTCAGCTCGCGAGAATTAACCACTCTTCTCTAACTGATTCTTTGTGTACTGGATCTTTAGCTGTGGCTTAGCCATTTGATTGTTTTGTAGCGGTACTTAAACATCAAAATTTTGCCCAAGCAGAAGCACATGTGGTTGAATCCACTAAACGAGCATGTACCCACTGTCTGTCACGTCTTGTTATAACTGTAGCTGTAAAGTTTATGTAGAGATCTGAGCATCCATTCATTTGGCTTCTCAGAGAAGCTAGGATTCAGAAGGCAGCAGCATTAATATGTTATCAGGATCAAAATGCCTGTTTAAACTACTGAGTATCGACACTTTAAGGAAGTAGGTGTTATGTTTATCTTTAAAATAGTTGCCACATTTATAAGTAGTAGGAGTGATTATAAATAATAGGGAAGATATGGTAGCTTACTTCATGGGTTACTAGTCCTTGCGCGACCATCGCTATTTCAGTACTTTTTGTTTTTAGATGAGATTCGAGGTAACATACTCCTTTCCTTGCATACAATTTGTGACACCATTCGTCTAAGTTGAAGGACTTACAGCATACAGTTTGCTTTATCTAGTGTTCTCTGTGCTGTATCGTTCTATGTCTTACAAGCTTTAGCCTGAACTTGGTACCATCCATAATATATCTTCTTGTTTCTTTTAAGTAACCTACCCCTGTGCCTCCCAATTCTGTCAAGTCCTAGGAACATATGCATGATCTATTCAAGCGGGTTTTGACCTTTCAGCCAATAAACTCATGTTTTTATTATCCAAAACCACAACGGATGCACTATACTAGTGCAACTAGCTTATCCTATGTTATTGTACTGATGTTTGCTGTAATGTTGATTTTATTCTCAAGAACTGGTTTTTTCTAGGTTGATTGTGAAGGAATATAATCTGTAGCATCAGTAAATATTTGCATTTCGATAACAATGTGTGCATGAGTCCTACACATTGCTGAACAAGCACAACACTATTTGTTATTTGCAGCAAATTTTTTTATTGTCATCATTCATCATGATATTTGGCGGGTCTGCATGCACATACTTGATATTTCCAACCATGTAACTGTGGTTTATCGATCATACCATTGCCAAATATTTCAAGCATTATGCAGGATCATAATGCTTTATAATATCATGTCGTTTTTCTGGTTCAAAATGAAAAATATCTCTTTATGACACTCTTTTAATGTTAATGCTTCCTTTCCTCGAACCACTATTTTGCTTTTTTCAAATTATTTATCTCTAATTGATGAAAATCTCTCAGTTGAACAAATGTATTGCCCGATATTATTTATATGCTATATGCAGTTCTCACTGTCACTGCTCTCAACTGCAGGCCATTACTGCCATGGTTCAAAAGGCAATGGAGTACATTGATTTGACTCCAGACATGGACACACGCATTGAGCTAATCAAAACTCTGAGCAGTGTCTCTGCTGGCAAAGTGAGAATCTTCTCAGCTTGATAATGTTTTACCGCTTTAAAGTTCACTGGCTTTTTGTGTGTAATATCATAATTGTGCATCTACATAGATTTATGTTGAGATAGAGAGAGCAAGATTGATCAAAAGACTTGCAAAAATCAAAGAGGAACAGGGACAGATTGATGAGGCTGCAGATTTGATGCAAGAAGTTGCTGTAAGTTCGCACTGCACTAGGATTAAGGATGTAGCATTCAAAATCTGTAAAGATATATTTTTTACCATTATATTGTGGCATTTTGCACCATCTTTGACTTTGTGGGCTAACAAACTGAATCTCAGGTCGAAACTTTTGGTTCTATGGCGAAGACAGAGAAAATTGCTTTCATTCTTGAGCAGGTATGCGGCTAACTGAGAACAAGAAACATTAATGGAATTCCTATTCCTAACAACCTACTGTTATCATGATAACAGGTCCGCCTATGTCTGGACCGTCAAGATTATGTCCGAGCCCAAATTTTATCCAGGAAAATCAGTCCTAGAGTATTTGACGCAGATCCATCAAAGGGAAAAAAGAAACCAAAGGAAGGTGACAACATTGTTCAGGATGCCCCTGCAGATATACCTTCCCTCCTAGAATTGAAGCGCATCTACTATGAATTGATGATTCGGTATGTGACACTTCTGCTCAGTTAGATTTGCATATGGATAATTCCTAATTGCACAACTGGTTCGGTATTAACAGTGCAAATTCTTATTCATTTCCTCTCACCCCCGTATTTGCAGTATGTGTATGTTCTAGTTTTATTGTTGTATGGTTAATATTTTAGTCCCTGAATATCTTATTCTATGGAGTGTCGAGTGTGTCAATATATTTCGAATGCTGTAGTGTCCTGTTTGAGTAACTATATTTCTCAAGCTCTCAACTGGTAATATTATGGCCCACAGTTATGTTTCATGTTGCAGCTAACAAAAAAATCTTCATCTATTTGCAGGTATTACTCGCATAACAATGACTACCTGGAAATCTGCCGTTGCTACAAGGCGATTTATGATATTCCATCAATAAAAGAGGATCCAGCAAAGTGGACACCGGTACTTTCTCACACACATACACATGCACAATTGCAAACAAATAACCCATTTCTAATCATCTGACTGCTCGAATTCAATTCCAGGTTCTTAGGAAGATCTGTTGGTACTTGGTTCTGGCACCTCATGATCCTATGCAATCTAGCCTTCTCAATGCAACACTAGAGGATAAAAACCTTTCTGAGATCCCAAATTTCAGGTGCAGTTGTCTTTCAGAATCAAATCAAAGCCTTGTGACTTTTGTTGAGCTTATCAAATAATCTCTGACCTTTTTCTGTTGTGTTGGGGAAGAATAGATTAATGCTGAAGCAGCTGGTTACCATGGAGGTGATCCAATGGACAAGTTTGTGGGAATTCTTCAAGGATGAATATGAGAATGAGAAGAACTATCTCGGAGGAGCTTTGGGTGACAAAGCTGCAGAAGATTTGAAGCTTAGGACTATTGAACACGTATGCCCTACTCGCGTGTCCTATATTTGTTTAGATTTGTGCCTGTTGGTTTGACCATTGAGCCTTTGTTTTTCTGTATTCAGAATATCTTGGTTGTCTCCAAGTACTATTCAAGAATTACTCTCAAGAGGCTTGCCGATCTTCTTTGCCTGAGCTTGCAGGTTAGTGTGCCTTTTTTTTCTTTTTGTAACACTCCATTTTCTTTATAAGCTCAACTGTGGTTCTTTGTTGTTAATGTTACAATACTCAACAAGCACCACATTGAGGCCTTCTGATGTGCGACGGCAGCTGAGGCACCTTATTGTCCCTACTCACTTTCAGGAGGCAGAGAAGCATCTTTCAGACATGGTGAACTCAAAGTCATTGATTGCAAAGATTGACAGACCGATGGGAGTAGTATGCTTTAGGACAGCTCAAGACAGCAATGGTATCCTCAACTCATGGGCAACAAACCTCGAGAAGCTTCTTGACCTTGTTGAGAAGAGCTGCCACCAAATACACAAGGAGACCATGATCCACAAAGCTGTGTTGAAAGCTTAATTTGTAAACCATTTTGGTATTGGCTAAGCTGATTTGCTTATTTGCGGAGCCTACTGTGGTAAAAAATTTCACAATTTCTGGAGACCAAGCTATTCTCGACCATCACCTGTTTGTCTTGGAAGTCTGCGTCTATCTTCTTGAATTGTGATGAATACTTTTGTTGTTTTTTCTTTTTTTTTTTGGGGGGGGGGCACAATCACTATCCTCTTTGCTTAACTCGTGTTGAATATTGGATCTGCAATCATAAACTTGCTCTTCAAAATTTGATCCATGTCTTTGACAGTTTGATCAGATGTTGAGTAACGCAGTGTTTTGTGGTCTTAAATCATTTGTGATATTCAAATCATAAGCGAAATTCTCAATGCAGTCAGTGGAGCAAGTAGCGTGCCAAGTGCCCAGGTGGAAACTGTCCATTGACATGGCAGTTTGTGAGGGCTGATTCTTCAGAATTACAAAGAAAGGGATGCTCCCTGAACCGATGTTATACATATCTAAGTCAAATTTGCCCCAAATAAAGCTTGCAGAAAAAAAGCATTGCCCTCTAATCTATGTACCCAACCTATTTGCAAAAAAACATAAAGTTGGCTCTTGTGAAGCTAATTTACAAGACGTTCAAACTTGGGAATATGAAATGGGTGAGGCCGTGAGGGTCTTCAGCTGATTTACATTAAGTGGATGCACTGAACATTTACATGAAGTGGATGCACTGAACGAAAACAAATTATACCGATACAACTCTTCATAAGGTCGTTTGTTATCAGCTGCGTGAATTACTTGCACGTTGGTTGTACATGGTTATGGATACTAATGTGGTTGACCATAAATTGCAGAAAATTTATTAGTATAAGGAATTGAACACTTGAACATCGATGGCCTATAGCCTCATCTCCAGTTCTTAAACATGACTGAATGTACAGCAAATACTACAACATTTTCGTTCACTGTATGTTGTGATCTCTGGTTCAATAGGCCTCTAAGAACACATAGCTTTCTCTAGTGTTTCCTGCAGTTCTCCGCTTTTGTATGCCTCTGCAAAATAGACAACGATGTAAGCTATAAGCCTAGCTCAGACACGTGAGTAAAATCCATACAAGAGCCAACGTAAAACTTAGAAACTAGTCAACCTAGTCCCTCTGTTCTTAATTAATTGACGTTTAAGACAGCTAATTTAGTTCAAATTGAACTAAAATTTTTGTTCTAAACGTCATTTATTTTAGAACGGCGGGAGTAATCCCTAACAAGGAAAATTAAGGACATCTCACTCAGGAAAAAAAGTACAATGGCAGGCTCCAATAGACAAAAGATATACAATATTAAATGGCAAACACTGGGTATTTCTATATTATCTAGAGCATCGATTCGCTGTGCAAGATAGAAAGACTGGAATTGAGAGAGAGAAATAAGTATGTTTGATAATGATCTCCCCTAAACCAGCAATCAAAGTATCTAGTTGAATTGAGATTGTGATATAATGTGTGCATGTGAATCAGAACCAACCAGACAATACTTCCGTGTGTGCCTTCAGCAACAGCAAATTATAATGTGCTCGCAAATAGCTGCCTAGCCTAGTATGGAGCTTTCACTGATCTTTTACGAAATGTATAATCACCTCCAAAATGTATGATTATTCTCTCAATAGCCGTGATAACTGATTATCAAACCGCTCAGATCCTCTATATCATGACATCAGGCGTGCAGAAGACTCGATCCTTCTTAGTGATGAGGCGAGAAAGATGTGCATACCCACGGTGATGTCGCATCCGCCGAAGAACTCCCCGTCGATGTAGAGCTGCGGGAAGGTGGGCCAGCTGGAGTACTCCTTGAGCCCCTGCCGGAGCGCCTCGTTGGCAAGCACGTCGAGCGTCTCGAAGGGCACGTCCAGCGAGCGGAGGATCTGAACGACGGTGTGGGAGAATCCGCACTGCGGGAAGTCCTTGGTCCCCTTCATGAACAGAACCACCTTGTGCGAGCCCACCACCTTGTCCAGCGTCGCCCTCATCTCCTGGCCCAGCGCCGCAAGGCACCGCACCGACGACCGGCCGCGCGCCGAGACCTGCGCGGACCGGCCGAGGGCCAGGCGCCGAGCCGGGAAAGGAGCGCGCGGGAGCAAGCCGACCCTTGAGGGCTGCGGGCGCGCGGGGAGGGGGAGCGGGAGGGATCGCGCGCCGGATAGAGGGCTCGCGGCTGGGGCGGAGGTGGTCATCGCGGTGGCGTCTGGAGAACGCGCGCCGGCGGCGATGGATGGTAAGGAGTCGTGGTGACCTGAGCCGGAACAATTCCCGTGGCAAACTCAGTAATTTTCTTTTTGTGGCCGTGGACGAACGGAGAAGGGAGACGTGAGCAACAAGAACCGTTGGCCCGCGAGCCCACGAGTGGGAGTTGACTGGGCCAGATATCTCGGCCCACATTTATCCCACGGCCCACCGTTCGGTAGATCAAGAGCAGCGTGCGTGCCGCTCCCATTGCCCAGACGCCGCCTCTAAACTAAAGCCCTAAACCCATTCCTCTCCGTGCTCGCGCGCCGCCACAGCCGCTGCCGCGACGCAATGGCCGCCGCCGTAGCGCTCCGGAACGCCGGCTCTCGCCGCCTCTTCTCCTACCCCACCCTCCGCGCCGCCGCGATCTCAGCCCCCGCCGCGACGCTCCCGGATGCGCCGGCGGCGGCCGCGCCGGCTCAGCCGCCGCCGATGGCTGGCACCCTCTGGGCCAGGTCCATGGCCACCTTCACCCGGACGTGAGTGTCCCATACCCCAGATCCGTTCGTGCCCGCTCGTTTCTCGGCCCCGATTAGTGTTTCCCGTACTGGTTCGTGCGATTAGCGTTTCCTAGACCGTTTCGTGGCATTTGCGTCTGAATTCGGATGAATCTGTGGCAGGAAGCCCCATGTGAACGTCGGTACTATCGGCCACGTCGATCACGGAAAAACCACTCTCACGGCTGCCATCACGAAGGTTATATGCGTTAGCCATAGTGTTGATTCAATTGTCGCTTGCTTTCCAAACTAATCGTATGATTCGTCTGTGTTTTGTTTCGTTGCAACAGGTGCTGGCTGAGGCCGGAAAGGCCAAGGCTGTTGCCTTTGACGAGATTGACAAGGCTCCCGAGGAGAAAGCCAGAGGAATCACAATTGCCACGGTTGGATCTTAATGCATGCTTTTTTCTATATATCCACATTGTCTTTTTTTATTATCTTCATTTGCAGATCAAGCAGTAATCATTTGAGATCCTTCATCCTTGTGTAGGCCCACGTTGAGTATGAGACTGCTAAGAGGCATTATGCTCATGTTGATTGCCCAGGACACGCAGATTATGTCAAGGTATATTTCTATTAACCTTTACTGATTGTTTATATTCATAATGTGGTCTTGTATGTTAAATTCTGAATACCAAGCCTTGGACATTTGGTTCTCAAAGTGATCTACCTGCTGAACATAATTGATAATATACAACCAACCTTGCCACCAATTGCTCTAGAGCTGATAGATTTGCTTATTTTTTCAGCATACAACTCTGTGTTCTTTATTCTTACTCAATTTGTTGTGGATTGTAGAACATGATCACTGGAGCTGCCCAAATGGATGGTGGCATTCTTGTTGTTTCAGCTCCTGATGGCCCAATGCCACAAACAAAGGAACATATTCTTCTTGCTCGACAGGTATCACATAGTTTTCTTGTGTTTTCTCATTTCGAAGACCATTACCTATCATCCTTGCTGTTATGATTAGATGAATATGTCCTCAATATTTAGGTTGGTGTGCCTTCACTAGTATGCTTCTTAAACAAAGTTGATGCTGTGGATGATCCTGAGTTGCTGGAGCTTGTTGAGATGGAACTCCGTGGTATGCTTGCGTTCATGTATCTGCATTTGTTGTGGATGGTTGCTTATGCTCCTATTTGATGTTAATTTGTTCCCTCCCTTTTTTCTGCAGAGCTCCTCAGTTTCTACAAGTTTCCAGGTGATGAGATCCCAATTATCCGAGGATCAGCCTTGTCAGCCTTGCAGGGTACCAATGATGAGATCGGAAAGAATGCAATTTTAAAACTAATGGATGCAGTCGATGAGTACATCCCTGACCCTGTGAGGCAGCTCGACAAGCCATTCTTGATGCCAATAGAAGATGTTTTCTCTATTCAGGTGAGATGATTTTCTGCTTTTGTACTATGCTATACTGTTACAATATTGCATCTGACATTGATACGGGACATTTGCTTTCTCATGCCACTACCAGGGATCACCAATCCATAATACATAAAATTGAAATGGATGCACCTTTATTGTGTAAGATCAGCGAGTTAATAAATGAGTGATTAGAAACTAGAGTACCTAAATCTACTGAGACTGAAATAATGCCGCAAACTGTTCCATGGATCTGAATCTACAGTTCAAACTGGTGTTAAAATTTGTAAGCTATACCAGAGGCTGAACCATATCTTATGTAATTAATATTATGTGATTCATTTTCATGTTTAACCAAGAGTGTTTGTCATACTGTGTCCACTTAATGTGCTTGCTGTTGATTTGCCAACGAAATACATTTCTGCTTGTCCTCGAGTTATTTTCTAGTCTTAGTGAAGATCAACTTGTACCTATCTGCCAATGACATACATTCACTGTGATGTTAAACTGATCTATCTTGTGGACTTGTGGTATATATTGGTAAATATAATTTTCATATGAATCCTTGTACCAAACTATAATTGTCTATTCACCTACTTATGGCATGACCTCCCTGGTTGAGTAATTTTTTCATGATGCCAGATTTTTGTTTGATCATTGATTGTAAGGCCCTTGGGTTAAAATGCTACACCAATCATTATGGCAAGGGTATTGTTCTTGCAAGAGTTTTGTCGTTGACTTCAATTGATGTTATCAATTGTGTTTGATCTGCAGGGTCGTGGCACTGTCGTGACTGGGCGTGTTGAACAGGGAACAATTAAAACTGGTGAAGATGTTGAGATCTTAGGTTTGACACAAGTGAGTTAGAATCTTCGATTTTTCATTTTTTATAGTCTGAAATCATTTCATATTGAATATTTGGCCGTGTTTCACAAGATAAGATATGCTACCATGGTTATATGAACTGGGTGAAATTTTGGTCCATTAGAATGTTAGCAGCTACTTATCAGGGCTTTCTATTTTTGTGCGCATGCCCCACATCATAAGCTCGATGGTGCAAGATATGGAGGGAGTGAAAACAAACTAGTAACAGCAATCCTTGACAAAGATCAGTATTCATTGGTGCATGGACTTGATAAATAATCACAGTGATGCAAGATTCTGAGCATTGATTCAAAAGCATGCACACACATTCTTTGCAGTAGCCGCAACTGCCATGCTTGGCAGA
Organism: Neostapfia colusana; assembly: GCA_030760725.1. Taxonomy (NCBI): domain Eukaryota; kingdom Viridiplantae; phylum Streptophyta; class Magnoliopsida; order Poales; family Poaceae; genus Neostapfia; species Neostapfia colusana. The sequence continues at coordinate 556,698 of JASWHV010000013.1, forward strand.
AACTGATTGCCTAGTTATCCGGTTTTTCTTTTACAAATCCTGTATTCGTTGCTAATATTTCTTTGTGACAGAGTGGTCCCTTGAAGACTACAGTTACTGGTGTCGAGATGTTTAAAAAGATATTGGATCATGGAGAGGTAATGATACTGAACCTGGGCACTGCTAATATTTGGATTGATGCAGATTCTCATGCCTTCAAGTTCTTTTACAGGCTGGTGACAATGTTGGTCTTCTTCTTCGTGGTCTCAAGCGTGGTGATGTAGAGCGTGGCCAGGTTACTTTTCCTGATTCCTGACTTTAAGCTGAACTTGCAGGTTTTAGCTAATCTACTAAACTTATTAAACAAGAAATTCATATATACCAATGATGCACAATTCCATGATCACCAAGTAGCATCTTGAGGGAAATTGTTTGTTGATATTTCCCTTATTTGGATATTTATAATTCCTTTCAGTGTTTTGTGATGTTCTTATTTCGTTTACTACTGTTTTAGGTGGTGTGCAAACCTGGTAGTCTGAAGACATACAAAAAGTTTGAGGCAGAAATATACGTCCTTACGAAGGATGAAGGTGGCCGGCACACTGCTTTCTTCTCTAACTACAGACCACAGTTCTACTTCAGAACTGCTGATATCACTGGAAAGGTTGAGTTGCCTAAAGAAGTTCAGATGGTTATGCCTGGTGACAACGTAACTGCAACTTTCGAGTTGATATCTCCTGTTCCTCTTGAACCAGGTATTGTGCTCTTAAATATTTATTGAACTTTTGTTTGTACATACTTTTTTTCTTGTTTTTATGTAATAATAAACAGTCGTATCAGAATAATAATAATAATAATAATAATAATAATAATAATAATAATAATAATAATAATAATAATAATAATGCTTGACAACTCTTACAACGTAATGCAGGACAAAGATTTGCGCTGAGGGAAGGAGGGAGAACTGTTGGCGCTGGAGTTGTCGCCAAAGTCATCAGCTAATAATCTGTTGTTTCACTTTCTGTCCGTAGCAATTTAGTAAAGGATGAATGTTGATATATGTCCGGCGAGGCTACGAACTAGAGCAAAGGGCGAAGGAACTGGTGTGCATTTTTCTTGGAATGCATGAGCAAAGCTAGGGCTACGGAATGGTGTGGCCACCATTCTGAACAATCTTTTCTTTACTCGTCGAGTTGGTGCTGTACAACACCGCAGTTAGTCATTACCTTAACACGCATCTTGGGCGTAGCTGAGTGATTGAATAAGACACTATCGTCATAAGCATATTTATGATTTATTTTGTTGGTCAACCTGGCTCTTATTGGGGGTATTTTAGTTGATCATGTGTACTGATGTCGCTTTGGATTTGTGCAATTGTATCTCTTACCACCGTATGTGGAGTGCGATCACTTGGTTGTCGACCTATGGCAACTAGTTAATATTTGTGAGTCGTGAAAGGAAATTACGCTGTCTACTAGACCACAAGCAGAAGCTAATGATGGGGTTAGCTGGTTAACCGGCTCCGTGATGCTCAAGTGATACTCGGAGAGCGAATTTTCTCCAGGCCTCTGGCTATGCTGTAGAACTTGATGCGGATATAGTCACTTTCTACATGCTCTTTCCAGGTCCAACCCAACAGAGGAATTGGGAGATTGTTTGCCTTGAAGGGACCAGTCGGAGTTGCTTTTTCGATGCGGCTGTAGATAACCTGCAGTCTGCGACGCGAACGATAGAGGCTCAATGTAACCGAAAAGATCACTTCATATTACTCCCTCTGTTCTGAAATAAATAATGTTTAGAATAAAAATCTAGTTCATTTTAAATTAAATTTGTTGTCTTAAACATTATTTATTACAGAACAGAGCGAGTATACAGTACAAGTAAAGGACAAGTAAGATGAAAGGCACTATGGGCCTAATGGACCTCAGCGCAGGGTCGCCCTTCACCATCTTTATTATTAACACTCGTACTTAATCAATGTTGTCACTTATATACATCATCTCGAGAACTACTTTAAAAATACTGTGGAAAAAATGTAAGGAGGTATATTTTGATACGATATGCTGTGGAAAAAACTCCTTGGAACCCAGCGGAAAAATCGGGAGACATTAGTACAAGATATTGCCTCGTTGAAAACTCATGAGGAAACCCCTTCTCAGGGAAAAGACATAAGCGAGTTTAGAGGATAATATTATGTTATTTTATACACTGTAGTACATGAGGATAAAACAATTGAGTGCAACGTACATATTTTTTATAACCTGTTTACATCTAGCTAGGTAATACAAGAATTGAAGCACTATATTTGAAGATACATGTGAGAGGTTCCCCAAAACAAACGCTATATATCTATTGCTTTTAGTTTAGCATTTTCGAAGAGAATACTCACATAGCTAGCCGATATATTTCTGAACGATAGGTGGAAGTAGCAACGGAAATATATCATCGTAAAATCAGTCAATGTATTAGCATTTCCGAATTACAAACGTGTTGTTACCTTACGCGTGACGCACTATGACCAGTCGTCACCTAGTGTTATTAACAAATACTTCCTCCGTTTCGAATTATTTGACACTGGTGGTGTCAAATAATTCGAAACAGACAGGGTAACAGCAAGGCGAAAAGGGCATGTGTTTCCGGAACACGGCAATCTACTAAGTAGATCGTACTGACTTGGGTATGCTAGAACTACATGCACGTTGCAGGAGAGGAGAGCACGCGCCGCAAACTGTGAACGCGCTCGATCGGGGTTCAATCAAGCAGAGCCGGCGCTGAATTCACACGCACCAGCGCAATCCAATCCGATTCCAACTCCACTGGTGCGTGGGACGATCGGGTTCAATCTACATATCGCGGCGCGGGCGTGCCGGTCGACGACGGCGGCGGCAGTCAATCTATTCTCGCTATACGCGCGCGGCGATACGATTCCATCGATCATCGTCCCGAAACCCTAGCAGAAGTAGCAGCAGAGAAAAGCCGCCAGCAATGCCGCCGCCGTATCCCTCCTCGTGCGGCAAGCCTACGGCGCCAGGCAAGAAGCCGACTTCTGGTCTCTCCGCCGTCGCCTCGGCGCCGGCCAAGAAGATCGCCCACCCGGCGTCCGCGCCCAGTCTCATGGCGCTCCACGCCGCCAGGCCGTCGTCCAAGATGGCTCGCCCGCCATCGCGGCCGTCCTCCGCCGCCAGGCCGCCGCACCAGTCTTCGACGTCGTCCAAGCAGAGCGCCGCTCTTCCCGGCCAGCAGGCAGCCGCCAGCTGCGGCAAGAAGCCGCCGGAGCCCGAGTCGTTCATGGCGCCGCGCGACGCCAAGACCGTGCACCCCGCGCGTCGCCTGGCGCCCGGGACCGCCGTCTGCGTGCGCACCAGGCTCATGATGATCACCGAGAAGTGCTGCCTCGTCATCTGGCTCCCGGCGAGGGTCGTCTCCGCCTCCGACGCCTACCACTGCACCGTCAAGTACTCCGCCAACCTCAGCCCTGCCTTGGCTGGCAAGACGGTCCGCAAGTCCGTGGACCACGTCCGCGTCGTGGCGCCCCAACGCGCCACCGTCAATGCCGAGTCGCCTAGAAACGTGGCGCCCCAAAGCGCCGCCACCGTCAAGGCCGAGCCGCGAAGAAACATGGCGCCCCAACGCGCCGCCGTCAAGGCCGAGCCGCCAAGAGACATGGCGCCGCCGGCACCGGAGAGGAAAGATGGCTTCTTGCGACGAGCATGATACTACAGTCTCTGCAGTTCAGCCAATGCAAGGCCCAGATCCATGGAAATCATAGAAATCCCATATATGTTTCTTATTGTTCTTGATTTAGTTTGTATAGGAACAACTATATCTTCTTTGTCCTGCTCAAACGAGCACGAACTGATGACGTGATCTCTTCTATAATTACTACCTAGTATCGAGTCTTGTAATTAGTCATGTGGTAGTACTGATCTTGCTCATCAACGTGGCTTTTCTGTTTTCATGTCCATTGATGTTGGTATATTCTTATTCGTTTGTTATGAACCAAGTTTTCAACTGCAGAGAGAGAGAGAGAGAGAGAGAGAGAGAGAGAGATCCCGCCATGCATCGACCCTGCCATTTCATCGAGGATGATCAGTGTGGAGAAAATCACATACAACGATCACCATGTTCCCTGCTGTTGGTAATAGTGCTTCAGACGAGCCTGGCTAAAGCTGTAGATCGTCAGCAAGAAAATTAACAAGTCTGCTTTCTATGCACAGCGATTAAGGCGAAGACTGTTCAGAGCTCAGTAGTAGCAGCGACACAGGTATATTCACGGTAGCCATATGCAAATTCATCTTTCCTTGCATTACGATGATTATCATCTCCTTAATTAGACGACTGCTATTATAATGATTTGTTGCTTGATTACCTTTACCAGCAGTAAGCTCCTTAATTAGACGATTGCAAGATTAATCTTCCAGACTGATAGTCGATGGTAAATGCAGGAACCTGTGCAATACACGCCTGCGAAGAGGCTCTGACGGCCAGGATGCGGCATCGTCATGGAGGTGCTAATTGCAGTTAGCACTATAGAAAAACAGTGTAAAAACAGTAAAATATGGTGCTCAGTTATGCTGCTAACCAATCAGAAACAATCAAAACCAGCGAAATGGATTTCATGGCAACTCAACATGCATAACTGTAGGTCAACGCTTTTGAGGAAGAAACTAAAAGTTTCCAGCCGGGAATACAAAGAGAGGCCGGCCTAAGAGGGTGGGGAGAGAGTGCCATAACATAAAAACCATGACCTCGCAGCAGCGGTACTTTCACTATATGAATTCTATGAGATCAGGCTTTCGCCTCCTGAGCTACTTCTTCAAAAGTCTCTCCAGGAACGAGATCTGGAACCTCGTCATCGTTCTCTTCCTTGGCCTGCATGGCACCACCGGCGGCAGCCACATGCTTCTGCATCTCTTCGGCAATCCTCTTCAGGTGTTCCATGTTGTCGGGGCCTGAAATTACAAGATGTGTCTTAGTCTTCTTCTTCCAAAGTACCTTACGGTTTCTTTCTTAAAAAAAACAGATGCCAATATGAGGTAAATACAGGACAGGCATCCAAGAACGAAACAAGTACGAAAGGACTGTAGACTTCAGGTACTGATGAACAGAAAAGATGCCTATAGATCCTTGATCACCTGACATAATAAAACTAATTCCCAGCAACAAAGTTTCGGTCAGTGGCACACGATTTTAGCAGTCGTGAGAATACAACATGGTAGAGAAGACAAATTCGAGTCATAGGAGATAACGAGCAAAGATCAATGAAGAAACAATCGTCAGGTCATTGAAATTAATTAGCAGCAAACGGGTCGGATCATCTAATATTTACAACAAAAAAAAAGAACATATTTTACTAGATGATGGACATACCCAATTGGTTAATGATCCCAGGAAGAATGTCTTGTAGCTCTGTCAAGTGGTAATATACAACAATGTTAGTAAGTCAACAACACTAAAATGGAACCTAGTGCAATTGTATTCAGGATAATCAAGTGCAATACATTGAAATGGACCTAGGAATTTGCCAACATGGGTTAGCTGCTGCGTTTGAGCAATCCATAGTTGAGCAAGAATATCAAGCAATGCAGAACTACTCTAGCTAGCAGGGTAAATAAATAGCAGCTGAATCGAATGGGATAGAAAGATGAGGAATACTTTTCGTCTGCGGAGTCCCACTGACCACCCACGTGTTTGCCGCGATGGAAGCTTGCACTGCATCGATAGAGAAGCAACATGAGCAGGTCAATCGTTAACACTAGGCACTGCTGGTTTGGACAAACATGTAGCGACAAGGGACTAGCAAACAACACAGCAGGAGTGATTGAGGACCTTTGGGATTCAAGAACTGGATGACGAGGTCGTCCTTGAAGATGTTGACCTCCTCGATTGCAGGGATGGTGTTGACCCCTACTCTCTTAAGCGTGCTCTGCAGCCTCTTGTCGTCCGTGGTCGCCGTCTTGTGGACCGCCTTCTTCTTCCTGGACGAAAGCGCAAGCGTGTTACCGTCCTTGTTCGTCGACACGGACGATTCTGAGGCTTTTACCAGCGGCGACGGGCCTAGTCGACAGACAGGGCACGCATTACCTGCGCACGGTGCCCTTCCCGCCGGTGCGGACGGCGCCTGCCATCTTCATGAGCCTCTCCTTGTTCATCTGCGCAGCGGCAGGGTCAAGTCAGATCGGGGTGGACTGATCTGGACCGCGCGAGCGACGGAGTAATCAAGCGTTCGAGGAGGAGCGGCAATTCATCGGTCGATGCGGAAGGGAAGACGTACCTTGACGGCGGAGGGCGGTGAGTGACGAGCGATGTGGAAGGGGGTGACGGAGATGGAGGAGGAGGAGGAGGCGGCGGCGGCACGGCGAGAGTGGCGTAGGTTTTGGGAGGACTATATTATATGGTCGTCAATTTTGCGCGCAACTCCCTTTGTTTTCTCCGTTTTATGCACGCCGCGTGTAGGCTTGTCTTGGTGGGCCGGCCCATACAGAAAAAATTCTCATGGGCTCAATTACTAGATCGGATGATGGGCTCATTCCGGAAGGCCGACGTGGACTTGTAATGGAAGCGTACGTGGCATTCTCGTCGTCTGCTCATTCTGAATGCAGTCTTGTGTTTTATTCAGACACGATAATACTAGTAATACAGAACAAGTTGTCATCAGTGTAGTGTAGACACAGTCGCAAACACACATGGTACAGCGACGACGGCAATGGACGACGAGCCTGACATCAGGCGGCGGTGACGGCAATCTTCATGCCGGACTGGCAGTGCCCGGGGATGCTGCAGATGAAGTAGTTGGCGCCGCGGGCGAGGGTGACGCGGTCGTTGCCGGACTTGTAGACCCGGGCGCCGCGGGGAGCGGCGCAGCCCTTGTACCCCGCCGCGCTCACCGCCGCGACGTCGTGCGCCGACGAGTCGTACTTGAACACTGCACGCACCCGCAACAATTCAAGCTCTAAGAATCAGCGTACGTACGTGATCGATCTGCGGCGGGTGACGCATCAAAGAGAGAGGACACACGTGACGCGTGCACGAGAGTCGTCCACCTACATACCTAGGACGTCGCCGGCCTTGAACCGCTTGCCGTTGGTCCAGCTGTTGGAGTTGAAGGTCCAGCCGCCGCGGTCGCCGACGGTGAACACCGCCGACTCGGCGACCTGGCCGTGAAGGAGCACGCAGAGGAGGAGGAGGAGGAGCCCGAGCGCCACCATAGCGCCGCCACTACCGCCTCTTCGTCCCTGCAGCTGATGAGGCGCCATTATTGATGGTGATCGTCGAGGAGCAGCTAGCTAGGCAGGGGTAGAGAGAAGTTTTTGATGGTGAGTGGGCTGGTGGTGGTTACAAATGGAGAGGAGGACGATGCGCTCGTTTTATAGGCTCCCGGCCCGGCCGGAGGTAGGAGGGCCGGAGTGGAGACGGTGCGGAAAGCCGGCCGGCAGGCAGGCAGTATGAAATGAAAAATGGAGAGAGAGAGAGGGAGGAGAGGGGGGTTGGCCAACGACCCACAATGGATTACTTTTGGACGCGCGCCTGCCAGTGCCAGTGCAGTGGAACGATCGGAGAAGACGACCGTACCCAACAACGCGAGAAGAAGAAGAAGAAGGCTTTAGATATTTAGACATTTTACGGTACATTTTAATTCCAAAAGTAATCATGATATAATTGAAAATAAGCAATATTATGGCTCCATAAGGATTGGTTGTGTTCACGCTTAATCTGTATAAGAACAGAAAGAACACAACAAATGAATGTGAAACCATCAGGTTGTACCCTGAGGCAGGACCAGTGCCGGAGGCACCGGCGGTGCCGTTCCCAACAGTTGACATGTTGAGCTGCTTGAAGTAGTCGATCGTTAGTTGAGGCAGGAAGACTGGAAGTAGTGAAGTCTCACGAACGTCCTTCACCAGGTAGTAGTCGTTCGTGCAAGCGAGCAGTCGCGCAAAGTTGCGCTTCCCAAAAACTTGATCGTCCGCCTACCCGTGCAAATATCGCAGCTAGACGAGGTTTCGGAGGCCTGCTCTCGCAAGTTTTGTGCGCGCAGAGACTTGCGATGGGAATGCAGAGTGCGCAGCGATAGTAGTCAAGTATGTATTCCAGGGTGAATGAGGAGCGCCTTATATAGGCTGAGGCATACTGAATCAGCTTTATTGCGCGAGATTAATTCTCTGTTTTAATACGTCAGTTATTAGTAACGTCTGTTTTAATACGTCAGTTACTAATAATGTCTGTATTTAATTCACCGTCATAATTGAGTTAATTCAATTCTCAGAAACGGTAAAAATATTTAACTCAGCGCAATAAAAATGATGCAGCAATTTCTCCACACACGCACACGTCGCAAGTCACAAGTCACGTGATTTTCTCACGCGAAAATGCGCGTGACGCGTGCGCGTCGCGCACGGCACGGCTCGGCGCGCGTGTGGCACTCCCTTATCTTATTCTCAACTTCTCAAATAGAGAGGAATAGTCCACCTATTTAAGTTGGTCAGAATCCTCTTCAACTACCCATGTGGGACTAAATAATTTATTCACATAGCATTAATGTGGGTCTTAAAATTAATAGGATTAATTTGGTTAATCAATGGGCCCAGCCCAAATTATTCCAACAGAAGCAATAATGCAAAAGCGTGAAAAAAAGGGGACCGGCCGGAAAAGCTAAGCAGATCGACCATAGCTGTTACGTACGTGCACTACATACAAATCACGCACACCTAGCTACAACACGGAGCTAGAACATATAAGCTAGCTGCTTCGATCGTACTGTTGACATCTACCGTAAAAGTAGATATGTCGCCTTGACGTCAAAGCTAGCTAGGGATGAAGACGACCTATCAAAGACTAATTTTAAAAAGCTAATATTCCCTTCGTTCTGAAATAAATGATATAGTCACCGTCGACTGGAACATTGGTGACTGCTCGAGATTTGACCGTGCATCATCCGCATTTGCACGTCGTAGTTAAGCAAGGACGACTAGACCATCAGCGACTGTTAGCTGATGGGTCGCTGGCTGCTAGCTCCCAACAGCGAGTCATCACCGTGGGTTATACTCCATGGTGACGACCAGCTGATTAAATTGTTTATAACTTTGTACGCACGCACGGGCGGGCGGGCTAATTGATAGGAAGAACATTAATTATCGTTTCTCTAAAGCACGGGCACTAGGATTATTATTATTATTATTATTATAGAAACATAAATAAATCAACAAGCAAGTGTGTAGAGAAAGTGCACTCTCCACTATATATCATCGATCGCGCGCCGTCACAGTCAAGCTTAATTAGGAGCTCCAGCTACTGACACACTGACACGTATCACCCGTCCACTTAGCTTGTTTAGGCCACTAGCGACGTCGTTACACTAAAATTCGTATGGCTTCCAGTTCAGCCATTATCTCGAGCACGCTCGTGGATAAATTTCTTCTTCTTTTTGTCTGTTTCATATCCCAAGATTCCATGTACCAGGCCACGAAAAATGTTGGGCCACTATGATTCGGCCCAATCCATAACAGGCCGCGGTCCTGCTCGCCTCTGTGCCCCGCCCACGGCCCACCCCACTCCTCATCATCATCATCATCATCATGATCGGTTCCACTGCGCAGAGCACCAACTACCGCAGCGATGAGGACGACGCCTCCCTTCCCCGTCGCGCTCCTCGTCCTCCTCTGCCTCCCGGCGCCGACGGCCCCACGCGCCGCCGCCGGAGAGGACCCGACCCCGACGCCATGGCCGCCGCGGTTCCACGCCAGGCTGGTGATGGACTACCGCGGCAACCTGTCGCTGGCCGACCTCTGGTACGACTGGCCGCGGGGCCGCAACCTGCACGTCATCCGCTACCAGCTCGCCGCCGACGCGCCCTACTACGACGCCGAGTGGAACAACGGCACCTCCTTCTTCTACACCCCCGCGCGCCGCGCGTGCCGCTCCGCCGCCGTCGGGGTCGGCATCCTCCGCCCCGACTGGCTCGTGCCGGGCGCGGTCTACCTCGGCCGCCGAGACGCCGGCGGCTTCGACTGCCACGCATGGGCCAAGGCCGACTTCATCACCTACTACGAGGATGTCCGCACCAAGCGACCCGTCAAGTGGGTCTTCTACACAGGTAATCCATCTCCCCGCCCCTTCCATAAAGTCACCAAGCACTGACGTGTATGTATGTCTACCTAACTCTAGAGCATTTTGTTTGTCATCTCCAGGGAGGACTGCCCATGTCATGAGCTTCGAGTTGGGAGCGGTGCTGGAGGATGCGGAATGGCAGGCGCCTGAGTATTGCTTCACCAAGGATGATGGAGGAATCCTCTTCGATGGCACTGGCAGGCAGGATGAGAGCTTTATCCCCAGGAGCGTGTTGTGACGGTTTAATTATCCTTGTTCATCATGTGGTCTTTTGCTCGGAATACTACAGAAGAAGCACTAAAGTGGCCATGGTCGCCTATGAAATAGGCTGCAACATAATTCTCTTATTTTTCACGGGTACGCCATACAAATTTCTGATACACAAGCTTGGGAGTGCTTTGAACATGTAGCACCTACATATCTACTCACTGGAACCCAATCAATAGCATGGTAAACAATGGCATACCATGCGAATTGTAACACTAAGCCGTACTCCTGGTAGGCTTTTACAGCACATCACACCTAGGAGTTTTGTTCTGGCGACTGAAATAAATACGTATGGCTCACCGTTTACCCTATCAATGTTTGTGCCAAACAGCACAAAGTGCAGAGCCAACTAGTTCACGTAAATAGCACCGTTTGAATTCAAGGAGGAACCCTTCTGAGGAACATCATCTCCTTCGACTTCAGACAAGAAGCCGTTCTCAAAGAATGCTGAATGAAGTGCTTGTACACACTGTTTTGCTTCACTGTCGTTCACGACCAAGGAAATGTTCACCTGCATGCATACAGTTGGCGCTATTACAGCATTCGCCATGTGCATATAAACTTGATTCATTTTATGGTAAGGGGGTACCTTGGACGCCCCTTGTGAGATCATCTGGACATTGACACCATTTCTTCTTAGAACATTGAATGCCTGGATTGCAGCAAAATGTCAATCACATGCCCCATCAGAAATATAACACGCGACAAAGTTCATGTCTTGGCAAGCATTCTCTAGCTTACTGAATCACCATGTAATCTTCTAATTGAATAATATCATGTGGATCCCTAACCTTTTCAAGAATCAATGAAGACCTCTGTACGTTCCCAATCAGGGAGATGATCGATCTCTGTTGCAGCAGATGGACAACTGCAATTTTTTCAAGCTCTTCAACGACATGATCAAGTTCCTGCAACATCATCATGACACAATAATGAATCAGAAGAGCAGTAAGAAACATGTGGCACAAAAGATATTGTACAACATCCATTAATCTGTAACTGTAAGTAAGCAAGGCAATTTTGGCTGAATCACCAGATTAAATTTGCAGAAAGCTAAACCTACAGAACAACGTCAATAACTCCATATACTCTTTTTATACACTTTCATATAGCCCTAAAAAGTTCACGTCACTGTAGCAAGAATCCATATTGGTCAAGATGCAATGTAAAATATATACTATTTAGATTTTAACCCGCTCAGTCTATTTGTCGACTCCTTTTATGGATCTACTCTAAGAAATGCAAAAAGTTTGGTTTCATCATAAAACTGAAACTCATATGCAGAGCAAAACATCTGTACTGTTTGCTGAAAGTTGAACAACAAAACAAATACAATTCAAATACTTGCCTGCTGGATCAATTCACGACTCCACAGTTTCGATGGATCTAGTGTCAGTGATATGCTGACTTCACTAGTAGCCACACAATCAACGGAGATGCCCAAATCTTCAAATATTGAGAAGACCTGTGAAAGTGCATGAAAATTGAAAAATGTAATCAAACTAACAAATATGTACAACAACAACAACAACAACAACAAAGCCTTTCTCCGAAGCACGTTGAGGAAGGCAAGATATGAAACCCAACAAAAACATATGGAACTAACAAATATGTACAAGCAAAAAAAAAAGAAGAAGGAAAAACCACATCTGTTGGTATGCATACCTTCGCAAGAAAACCAAACTGGCCAAGCATCCGTGTACTTACTATATCCAGCATGGTAACATTTGATTTCAAGACGATACTAGTTAATATACTCTGGAAAGGTAGGATACAGTTAGCTCTGGCTATTTCAAAGCCTCCAGAAAGAAAAATTAAGTAGTTTAACATGGAATGATTATAATTCACAAACACAACAAACCTTGCTCATATCTCTTGATTTAGTGATGACAGTACCAGGCGCATGACGATTGTACGAGTTCTTAACTCTGACTGGTATACCGCCTTCCCTAGCAGGCCGCATTGATTGAGGATGCAAAACCTAAAAAATGGTCAAGTTTAAAAGTTATCCTGAAAGCACATACAACACCAAAGTTATCAATTCTGCAAATTTTCTGCCTACACAGCCAACCTCTTAAACCCGCAAACAAGAAGGGACAAGAAAGGCAAAGCAGAAGGACCATATAAATTAATCTTCCGTGTTAAGATTTGAGGTGCAATAATCAACATCGTTTCAGGCAACAAATAGTAATAAAGAATATTATTACCTGTGCACCAAAGTACGCAAGTTCAGCAGCCTCATCAAAAGTCAAGTAAGGTACGGGTATTGCATTTGCATAAATATTAGGATCACATGTCAACACACCATCTACGTCCTTCCAAACCTATCAAAATATAGAAAGGGAATTAAAAGTAATCAACAGAGTTACAAACGGCAAGATTCGTTTTTTTTTTTCTTTCGTTTGAACAACTTACTGGTTATGAAAACTTAGTGAACCTAAATATGAAACTTCCATATGCCTCAATCTAAGAACATGTGGCAGTTATAACCAAATTAGATAACATACCTGGATTTCTCTTAATCCCAAGGCTTTGCCAATGGTTGTAGCTGTCAAGTCACTGCCACCTCTGCCTAAAGTGGTGACAGCACATGATTTGCAGCCCTGAAATTGATGTGCATCGTTATGAATCCACAGAGTAAACCTTGAAGCCCTTCAACATGAATTATGTGGAACTACATACCTTCCCTAGAAAACCAGTGACTATAGGAATAGCAGGATCGTCCATCCAGTCTCCATTTAGCCTCTTTGCAACAGTGGGATAAGTTACTTCAAGGATATCAGCATTTGTGAAATCATCTGTGGTTATAATGCCAATATCAAATGCATCGTACTGCAAAAAAAACAATGATTAGTAAAAACATTGTTGGGCTGAAAAGACTGGTTTTATTTGCAAAGCAAGTAAAATATCAAAGATGCTGGAGATCCATCTGATCTTATTTCCATGAAGAGATGAGCATGTGCTTATGATGAAAGAATGATTGCCCAAAAATTGAAGGCGTCCACATGCAGTAATGTGCCAGGGCAGATTTAAAGTGGTATTATCAAACAACGGACAGATTGACACTCGACTGTGCTCCAGTTACTATAAAAGTTGTCATCATTTCTTTTTTTTAATTTTCTTGCCCTTTGCTGACTTCTAGGACTGATCTTTCCTGGCTTTAGTAATGTTCTGGAATGGCAGATGGTCCAAATTTTACATGAGTTGCATTAACACATTTTCCCTACCAGTTTGAATTATTGGTTTGACCAGAACCTACCTTTCAATTCAGATATTAATGCAAGGTTGATTGTTCTGGACATAAAGATCTAGGAACAGATAATCTACCTACCTTTTAACAGGTCGAATAGAAATTTTAAGGTATATATAGAAGCATAGGCTCAACATTTGACATACCTGGCGTGCCTTTTTCCCAAGTTTATTCATATATGCAGCAAATATTCTTGTAGACATGCATTCACCGAAGGAAACAAGGTAATCTCTGGTCCTAAGAGTCAGCTCTTTCATCATAGCAATTCCTTTAAGAAGTTGCTCCAACTGTTCCAACAAGCCTGTGGAAATAAACAGTAAAGAAGGCAGTATTGAAATGGCGCTACTGAAAGGTAATACCACTGTAATACGAAGGAATGACAACGACCTCAAGACCCGTCACCACCATACACATTTTAAAACACCTTTACGCTTTATTCAATTCAGTTTCCACCATAAATTATTTTCCAAATCAAATTAAAATTACTGAAGCAAAACTTCAGCACATCAAAGAGAACGATGACTAGTTGTATCGTATAGATATTAGATAATAAAACACTCCTAACAACAGAGCAAGAAGATAGACGAGGGCCTCATGATTATTGCCCCGAGCAGAGTAAAGTGACAACACCATACCTGAAACAACAGACCTATCTAATCCAAGTTCATCGATCGTCCTGAGAGGAGCAAAGGAACGAAATGTCAGGGCCGAACGCTCGTAGGCCAAGGTAACCAGATCGGAGATCGACAAAAAGAGCGGAAATGCAGAACGGGACACACCTAAGATGCAGCTCCTTAATAACAGAGAGCTCGGGGATTTCGCACGCCTTGGGGGCGCCACAGCTCACTGCCTTCTCTCCGGCCTACACAGTCGACCAAAGAGGCCAGGCACATTTAGCTACAAGGTAACGAAAACCCACCCGTTTCACGGCGGGGGGGGGGGGGGGTCTAAAAATGGGGGCGGTACCAGGAGGAGGTTGTTGGTGGTCTTCCCCATGGCGGAGAGGACGACGACCGGCGCCTCGTCGGGGAAGCTGAGGGCGAGGTCGGCCACCTCCCTCATCCGGTCTGGCGACGCCAGCGAGGAGCCGCCGAACTTCATGACGACGGTGAATCCCGCGGCGGCCTTCTCCCCGTCTTCCCGAGCCGCCGCCGCCGCCGCGGCCTCATTCTGCTTCAGGGTCGCCGCGGCGCCCGTGTGACACCGGGCCACCAACGCTCTACCCCGGGCAGCACCTGCGCGCACGAGGCCGTGCTCCCTCCGGAGATTGTAGGAGGAGGAGGCGGCGGTGGCGGCGGCGCGGAGAGCGAGGGTGATTGGCGACTCCCGCGCGACCCCAGGGAACCTCAGCGCCACCGCCATCTTGTCCCAGCGGTTCGGGATCTCGAGCTCCCTTCCCCCTCTGTCTCTGTCCCTCCCCGGAGTAGGAGAAGAAGGAGGAGGAGGAGAGGAAGCGCGCGGCGATGCGAGGGCGAGTGAGAATGAGGGTGGGACGAAGCGGAGGGCACAGCGCAGCGCAGCACGGCGCGGCGGTGGCGGCGAGGCGGGGTCGTGCGTGCGCGGAGCGAGGGGCGGGCCGCTTTATACGACCGGACAGGAAACGGACGGCGGAGAGGAGCGGGCCGTTGGTTTCGCGCCCGACGGACGGCGCGGATCCAACACCAGGGGCGGGCGGGCCGGCCACGGATTGATTAGAGAGAGGCGGACGCAGAAAAATGAAGAAGCGAGCAGCGCGGACCAGACAGACGTGGGGGCCCCACGTGGAAGCGAAGCGAGGCGGGTGGTGCTCGCGGTTTTGGATCCCACCGGATTGTTGTTGCCTTTCGTTTGGCCCTTCCTTCCCGTTCCGTGTGGCTGACCTCGAACGGCAACAGTATCAGATCAAAGTTGATGGATGCGTTTTGTTTATTCTCATCTCTCCTTGGCGAAAAAAATAAAACGCATTTTCTCTGATAAAAGAACAGCCAGTTTGATCGAATTATAAGTTGATGAGTAGCGTACGTAGAAGAGGATTTATTATCTCTTTTGCTTTTGTGTTCTGTGACAGAGTCTCCTTCCTGACCCCTGCAGGAGAGCTCGCTCAAAACTTTTTCATGCAGATGCACCATCGCTTTCCGAACTCATCATCATCATCATCTGAGACCACATCGTCCTTCTCGGTTAGGATGTGATCTAGCTACGAAAGCATGAACACTAGCGACAGTTTCGTGGTGTAACGAAACAGGCAAGCTCCCCAGAATAATTAGTGCGATGGATACCAGGTGTTGACATCGTGTACGTCTAGACGCTGCAAGGATGCATATGCCTGACGTTTAGGATAAGAAAATTAGTTTATTTTAAACTAAATTAACTGTTTTAAACGTCATTTATTTCAGAATCGATAAAGTAGGACGGTAGGAGATGCAGCAATGCAAGACGAGTGGGCGTTAGAGGACGGAACGTAAGTCTGTCTCATCCTCCCATTTGCGTTTGTCAGGCAAAAGTGTAGCTACTAATAGCTAGGATAAATATAATGCTTTCTTCGATGTTGATATCGTCAGGGAAAAAGTTGCTTTGATTCCCCGTAGCTTTCATGCATGCAAAAATTTGCAAATGAACACCATCTTCTCGACCCTTTTTTTTGTGAATCGTTTCGCGAGCAGCCGTCCTGGAACAGGAAAGACAAGTACTGGGAGTGGAGTGGAGTGGAGCCTCTTGTTGGCTTGCTAAGGCCTGCTCCATGCTCATGTACGTGAGCTCTGAGATTCTGAAACCAAACATGCGGACACGTATCGTCGTCGTACGTATAGCCAGTGAACGAGCAGGCATTCGTCAGATCGAACACAAACAGGCCGCTGGGCATCACTAGCCTAGCGACGACGAGCAGTTGATTAGCTTCAAAAAAAAGGGACGTTTCGGACCACGAGCTAGCTACTAGATTTGGTTTGGTTAATCAACTGCTCCCATGTGACTGGTTTTCAGGCACGTACACTGTGCTGCATCGCCCGTTCACCACGGGAAACAAGCGAAAATACAGAGCACTCGACTGCTAAAATGGACGCAGTCTGCACGTCGACTGAATCTTTTGATACGGTCGTCTGTGTGCTCCGCTCCGCTCGCTGACATGGGAGAGGGAGGGAGAAACAGCGGCACCGGATGAGCTAGGCCCGTGGGCCGGCCCGTTAAAAATATATGGGCCTCAAATCAACAAGAAATACTAAGGCCCATGGACTGGCCCATCAACCATCTGCTGCGGCCCGTGGGCTTATCCATCGTTGGCGACGCCACCTCACCGTCAACGCAGTCAACTCCTAACGACTGCCCGTATCCCGAGTTCCGCATCGAGCTCCCAACCTCCTCATCCGTGCCGTGCGTATTGACACGCGTCACGATCCTGCGCACGCCGCCGCGCGTTCCCAGCCCCCAGGCGTGTCTCGTACGCCTCCCCCTCGTCTCCACTCCAGAAGCAGAAGCCAAGGCTGGCTGGGCAAGCGCAGGAGGAGAGGTGAGGTGACAGCGCAACGGTAGCCTTTGCTTTGCTTTGCTTTGCAAGTTCACACACTTCGCTGAGAGGCCGCAAAACGCCCGCGGATTACGCATCCCACCGCCGCATGGCCGATCTCCACCCGCCGGAGCCCCCCACCAACGGCGCGGGCGCGGCACCGTTCGTGGAGGCTTCCGGCCCCGAGGCCGCGGCCGCCGGGGGAGCGCAGCGCCCCGCGCCGCCGCCGTACTCCAAGCGCCGCCGCCGCCCCAGCGTCCGCCTCGGGGACATCGACGCCCCGCCCCCGCGCCGCAACCACAAGCCATCCGCCTCCCACCCCCGCCCGCCGCGCCGCGCGAACCCGGACGACAGCAACGTCGACCCGCACGACCGCCGGGGGCCCAAGCCGCCACCTCAGCGGCGCCCCCGCACGGCGTGGATTCCGCCGGCTCCCGCCGGAGCCCAAGGCTACGACGACGACGAGGAGCGGTACTACGACGAAGAGGGCCACTCCGACTCCGCCGCCGCGGCGAGGGCTAGGGTTTCCGTCAGCGGCGACGAGTCGGACGGCTTGGCGGACTGGGGCCTCCCGAACGGGCGGCTGCCCTCCGCGATGGGGTACGGCGGCGTCAGAGCGTGGCTGGATGGGCTGGGGCTTTCTCGGTACGCCCCGGTCTTTGAGATCCATGAGGTGGATGATGAGGTGCTCCCTCTGCTAACGCTGGAGGATCTCAAGGACATGGGCATCGGGGCTGTTGGGTCCCGGAGGAAGATGTATGCCGCCATTCTGAAGCTCCGGAGCGACAACGTTTCCTGAGCCGGTGAGCTCCCATTCGAGGAAATCTCATTTGTTTCCTTTCCATAGAGAAAGAACAAGTAGCACCGAGGAAAATCACCAGTGATGTTTTCTTCCCCCAATATCAATCTGAGCGTGTATAGATGCTGGGTGGTATTCTCATCTTTGTCGTATTAAGACGTCAAGAGCTGCTGGTTGATAGCGTTTGATTGGAGGAAAATTGAGATAATAGATGGAACAAGGCGCGGACTAGTTGCATGAACGTGACGCCACTACCTTGTCGTGTTCACGCTCTTTATCAATGCGACAATGTGAGCCTTTTCATTACTTGCCTGATTTCGTTATTCAGATTCTCTCTAGTAACTCTACTTAAAAACTTAAGTCCCCGTTACAATTAGTACTACTTAACTGAAAAGGGGAAAGGTGATCTTGCGTAAGTTGGAAAACATTTGTTATCTGTCCATTAGCTCGTACAATTGCATGATTTGTTAGGATAAATCAGTAGTACAGTTACCATTGGTCTTTCTCATCTTTGTCGTATTAAGACGTCAAGAGCTGTTGGTTGATAGCGTTTGATTGGAGGAAAATTGAGATAATAGATGGAACAAGGCGCGGACTAGACACCACTACCTTGTCGTGTTCACGCTCTTTATCAAAGCGACAATGTGGGCCTTTTCATTACTTGCCTGATTTCGTTATTCAGATTCTCTCTAGTAACTCTACTTAAAAACTTAAGTCCCCGTTACAAGTATTACTACTTAACTGAAAAGGGGAAAGGTGATCTTGCGTAAGTTTGCACCCTAGAAAAATACATAGCAAAGCGGCAAGCTTGCCTAGCAAAACTAGATTGGCTTTGAATATTTTCTTGAAAATGTTAACTATAGTATATATTCTCTGAATCACCCAGGGACTGGCTTCTTTATTTTTGACCTTACACACCAACCTGGAGTCACATAAAATTGATCTCGTTGAAATATGTGCGCCTCTTGAGCTCTCCTTAAAGCCATAGTTTGGTGCGTGGATTTTTTTTCTAAAGGGGCTAGAAAAGGTCAACACGCAATTCCCTTGAGGATTTGTTCCATTTGAAACAGGAGCAACCATTGTTTACTGATGCTGTGAATCGTGGTGGGGAGGAGGCCTCCTGCTGCGCCTAGGGCTGCGCAGAGGCGGAAGCAGCAGCGAGGAGGATGTCGGGTCGCTGCATAGAGGGTAGCGTGGGGGCGGGGGAGAGTTGTCACGGCGGCTAGGGTTAGGGTTCGTAGCCACGGTGACCCAAGGAGAAGAACAACCCAATGGGGCAATTCTTATTTTCCTGGATCAATTACAAAAGGGGGGCTGTGGCTGTTTATATAGGGGCAGGGAGACCCCTGCGCCCCCTAGCAGCCGCATGGCCAGGATAGGGTCGGTTGGGACACCCCCAACCGACTCTATCTTTTATTCATTATCTCTCTATTTTATTCCATCTAAAACAGATCCTATCTCTAATAGATCAATCTGCTATCTTTTATTCCTTATCTCTCTATTTTATTCCATCTAAAACAGATTCTATCTCTAATATATCGATCTGCTATTTTATTCCTTTCTAAGAGGTTCCTGCGCCTGGGCTTCATGTGGCTGGGCTGTGGCGCTATTGGGCCTGCGCCGGCTGTAGTGTCGGCCCACAAAGGCGTCCACAGCAACTGATTATTTTCTTATTGAAAAGTTGACAGCAAGCACAATAAATAGCATATTGTTATAATTTTGTCTTCTAATTCGATAAAGTTTCATTGATAAACTGTCCTTGCCATGGTTCTGTCTTTCGTGGCTGCCATGAAAAGCTTATACAGAACATCTTGAGCAAATATGCTGTGGTGGTCACCTGTAATTGTAGTTTCCCATCAATATGGTGCATCTAATGTGAACATTAGTGCATCACCTGGATCGCTGATGGTTATCATGAAGAGGGTTGTATGCTATTTTATTTTTTAATTGGCGCTTGGACAGAGCAGTTACAGATCAGGTGATATCCTCTTTTAGTTTGCTTCCTGTTGTCCCCAATTCTTACCTTATTTTGTCGGCACAAAGCAGTTTTAGTAGCTCATCTGTTCTCTTTAATGTTCATTATTCAACTACTTTTCTCACCGTTGGCGCTTAGTTGCCTTGGCACATTTTCCAGTCCTTTAACTGGACACCTTGTTACCTTATGAGTTTATTTGGTTGTTTAGCTGAATGTCTTGTTGCCCGGTTAGTAGATGATCCACCTTTTCAACTGAACTTACTTGAACTTTGTTTGCTCATCCTATTATCACTTCTAAATGTTCCATGTATTGTGCTCTCTTATGAGTAGTTACAACATGTGAAGTTGTAATAAATACTGTTCTTTGGTGTGCCAGTTTATTAGTCACTTGTACAGGTTATGCTAACATGGAACTTAAAAGCAAAATACTCTTTAGAAACATTATGAATTTCTAGGTTTCATACTTCCATTCATCATTACAGGTTTTACCATTACTTGTTATTGTTGTTTTATATTCTGTCCAGTTGCTTCCATTTCTACATAAAGTTCCTCTAGCTGGTGGCCGCATATTCTTCTTCTGTAATTAATGTATGTTCTCCATTATGGCACTGTTCCACTAATTGGGGCATGAATACTCCATACACATATTAAAACCCATGACTTAAATTGAATAATCTTTTCATGTGAGCTGTAATTGTCTTTCTTTAGCGGAACCATGCAAACTTTAATTGATTTACCGATTATTTATGGGGCTGTAAATGGTACATTTGCTTGGACATTAATTGCTATATATTGCGGTCATGGTAATGGTATGTAGTGCTCAACCTTCTGTCTTTTAACACCAGAGTTCTTGTATAGATATACTGAATAGGTGACTGAGATACTGAATTTGATTTGTATTTGCCCACACAAAATATAAAACTGTATTACTATCCAAACACACTATAAATCTTTGTTTTTTTTTGGTGGACGTGGCAGTGTTAGATGTCCACCATCAACAGAACTGACAAACAAGGGTATTGTCCTGTTGCCAAGTCTCAACATAAACTAGTGGTGTGTTGAGGTGACTAAAGGCCCCAAGTTAATATAAGTAATGAACAAACGGAGGCCTGTAGCTGCTAAGAAAGAATTATTTTTCCTTTTTTTGTGCTGCCAGGTTTGTTACTGAACATGATTTGAAGTTGCATAAGTTAGGTCGTTGATGTTTATATATCAGACTCTCTTTAGGCCAATTCTTTCACTATCTAAGATATTTCTTCTTTTATTCTCTATTAGCTCCTGGTTGAGGCGTGCTGGGCGACTTGAGGAAGGGTACAAGGGAGGCATTGGTACATTGTAAGTTCAAAGCATAGTGAGTTTTGGTTCTTTTGAAATGTCATTGCTGAAATGTGATGGTCCTCTCCTAAATATGGTAGCCTGGTACATTTTTATCTTAATTATAAGTATGTTGGGATTATTCACAATTTTGTTTGGGGTGGGGCTAAGTGGGAGGAGCTGTTTGGGGCTTATGGCTGAGAAGAAGCTCAGGGTAGAGAGGAATTGCAAACCTGACCTGAGAAAACGCCTTATGGTATGTACCACATGAGTACAGTATGTGTTTTGGAGGCCATGATCTGTTCTTTGAGCTCCAGAAATGGAGAATATATTGACGAACCGCACTTTTTGCCCAAGTGGTCATGCTGTGGCTGAAGGCTGTTGTTGAAGTGCCTGGAGCGGACTGTAGCGTCTGTAGGTGTGTTTTTTTTTCTTGGGCACGCAAATGTCCTCCTTGATAAAGGTAATCAATCACTGATACGTACATACAGTAGTATATTGGGATGTTGCAACCCTTACCCTAGAGGCAAAGAAGAGTAGGCCTGACATGGGAGATATACATAGTATGAGAGGTGCTCGGGTAGCCGGGATGATTTGCCCGCGCGCGCGCGCACGCAGAACCACCACCAAGAGCGTTCAAGAGGTGGTGGTTACAGGCAAATCATCCCTGGACCTGGCTATATATCGAAGGCAACCTCTTACTACTTCATCATCTCATCTCGTGCTTGTTGTGCACCTGGACGGACGGGCTATATGATATGATATGAGCCACCGGCCGGCCCGTGGGCATGGTAGCATATTGATTGTTTGACACAGCACAGCTGCAGGGAGAATATTGGTTGTCCTTTTTCTTTGACGAGCGAAAAAAGCAGCATTCTTCACCAGCAAAAAAGCCGTGCCCGTGCATCATATATAGAATATGTGTGTGCATGTGAAGAAGAACATGACAGCACGGAAAGAGATAAGGCCGGTCAGGTAGGTCAACGAGTGAACATTGTAGATTCCTTACATGATTTGAATGGATATCCAACATCCACCTGTGTACTACTTACATGATTTCGAAGGGTACATAATATTACTGTAGTTACTGTAGTTTTGAGTAAGAGTGAGTCAATACTCGTGTCTCTGACTTCAATTTACTGATTAGATCGAGTTCGTTTACATCCACACCATGCCATGTCGCAGTAGTCGATGCGTGATAGTATCATCTCATAAACTAGCTTCGATGTGATGTGGCCATCGCATAAGCAATCCATCGTGATGTCATTGTCAGCGCGGCGAGGCGATCCCCCCCACGCGGACCTCGCGCGCGTCCACGTGCTGTCGTCCTGCTCCGACGACCAACCGCTTGCTTGCCTGCATTGCTAATGCTAGCTAGTGAAGCGTTTTCGTTTTCGATGCGCGTCAATCGCGTCTCCGACCATGCATGGTTGGTACGTAAGTGCCGAGGCGTCCGACTCCATAAATAGCCACCTCGGCTCGACCGGGCTATAGCCAACTCGTGAGCTCGCCTTGTTTCCTTCTTCGGCCAGCCGATCGAGACTGATCGAGAGAGAGCTCACTCCGAACTAAAGAATGGAGGCGGTGCTTGCCGCGGCCCCCTTGCTCGACACTACTGCGGCAACGTCATCCGCCGCCTAGCTCGTCTTCAACAGGCGCTACTTCGGCGAGCCGCAGCCTGACGGCGGGGCCCGGCCCGCTGGAGGTGCAGCACATGGACGCCGTGTTCACCTCCCCTGGGCCTCCTCCACGCGTTCTGCATGCGTCTCCGACTACCTCCCGTGGCTGCAGGGGCGCCTGGACCTCGACGACGGCCACGAGAAGATGGTCAAGGAGGCCAACGACACGGTGAACAGGCTGCACGGCGCGGTCATCGACGAGCGGTGGAGGCAGTGGAAGAGCGGCGAGAGGCAGGACGGCGGCGGTGAGGCGCGCGGAGGACTTTCTGGACGTGCTCATCTCGCTCAAGGACGTCGCGCAGCAGCAGGGCCGCGCGCCCGCTGCTGACCATCCAGGAGGTGAAGGCGCAGTCGCAGGACATCACGTTCGCCCGCGGTGGACAACCCGTCCAACGCCGTCGACTGGGCGCTGGCGGAGATGGTGGCCAACTGCCCGGAGGTGATGGCCAAGGCGGTGGCGGAGATCGACGCCGTCGTCGGACGGGACCGCCTGCTGCAGGAGTCGGACATCCCGCGGCTCGACTACGTGAAGGCCTGCATCCGCGAGGCCTTACGCCTGCACCCACAAGGGGGCGCCGGCGGAGGTGGCGCGCGCTCACCGAGAACGACCTGCGCTTCATCTCCTTCAGCACCGGCCGCCTCGCTCGGCACCGCCATGAGCATCATGCATGCTCTTCGGCAGGCTCCTGCAGGGCTTCACCTGGAGCAAGCCGGCCGGTGTGGCGGCCGTCGACCTCAGCGAGTCCAAGCACTCAGAACTCAAATTGAACTAGATTTAATTTAATTCAAATTGAACTAGATTTTTTATTCTAAAAATTATTTATTTCAGAACTCAGAACAAAGGTAGTATTAAACAACTGATTCACTTATTCGTCCTTGTGGGATCCGGACTTGGCATCTTCAACCAGTAGTGGTTTGTTGCTCCTCTCGGCTAGCATCGATTTAGTTTTCTCCAGCACAGTAAAGAAAATTGACCCGCCGATGCCGATCCACAGCACTCGTGGCTCAATGCCCTGCCATGTCCCAACAGAATCGAACCAGCTCAATGCTCTAATGCACCAGGAAACAAAACACGTAGACGTAGGACATCCAAAACCTATATTCCGATCAGTTGATATCCTTCACAGTTTACCTTCAAGAATGCTCTAGGGCCTTCCTCCCGCAGGATCGTCTGAGCACAGCTTACTATTCCAGAGTATTGGTTGCCTTGTCCCTGAAATTGTGAACATGGAAACATCAGTCAGTTATGTAAATGAGGGTCTCACAAGGAAAGCTTTACTGAAAGCAAGGGTATCCACCTGAACCATCAATCTTGTCTTCATAACGTCCAGGGGTGTTGTTATAGCCCCCGTAATGGCACCTAGAGAAAAAGAACAGAGTAGAAGAAAACATTTTCATCAGAAAGAGGGAATAAAAGCTCACAAGAGAGGGCAGCCAGGTGACTAGGAAGCAACATGAGTGTTAGAACAACTAGACTGAGAATTCCGTCGTACCTGCAAAAGCTCCAATTAGAGCATTCTCTAGATCCTTCAACTCCCTCTTTGCCTGGAAATTACGAAAAAGTTATGGTTTGCCTGGCCTGCGGTTTATGACAACTGCTGCTTTACGAAGACCCAAAAATACGAGCCAATGATCAAGTTAACCAAAATCCTGGTATTAAAACTGCAACCACATTTTGGCACCTAAATGAGGTCTTGGCAGCAGGATGCATCAGAACACAGTGTTCTCAAACAATGAGATGCCAAAAATCCAAAATGCTGATCATGGCAAGAAATTCAACTCTACTGGAACATTGCTCGAGCTTACAACAATTCAGTAGCGATTTGCACCCTTAAATGTTGTTTGTAAGTAGTGCAACAGTGAAGATAAATAGTTATGCCAGTAATCATAGAAGGTTACCACAAGTTTGTAACCAATTCGAAGCTGTTCATATATGCAGAACTGAATGGCATCAAATGGCAGATCTCGAAGTAGAAAGGACCCATAGCCCTACAAACCAAAAGAATCAAATTTAAGATGGATAAGGTGACAAGATTTATGTTTGGTAGCATAAAATGTACATATCATATATGATATATCTCTTATCACTCCACATAAAAAGTTAAAATTAAATCGGTTAAAACTAAATGACTAGTAAGAGGTCAGAATATATACATACAGCATAGAGCCCTTTGAACCCTTCTTTAGCAACAATGAGACGAACAGCGTCAGGAGCAGACCTAAATTGGCCAGTTTGCATTCTTTGTTTGACCACCTGAATGCAATGAAACCAAATTTGAATGCAGCACGGCACTATCTACAGTAGAAAAAAAAACTTACAGACCTCTGTAGGGACACGGACAAGAGAAGCAGCAATGCCTCCAATGGCCCCTGCAGTCTGAAACATTTATATTTAGAAAACATGGCTAATATAAATCAATAAAATGTAGCAGAGGCTAAGCATACATGGAGAAGATGCAAAATAACAATCTTGGTAGTTTATAGCTAAAAAATGCAGTGGGTAGCCTTGCAGGTAAAAATTGAAAGTACATGGTATAAACAGCAAAAATCTTACAATAATATATTTGTTAACTTACAAAATGGGCAACAGCACTCAAATTTTCAGGCAGTGTGTCCAGAAGTTTTCTTTTAGTCGGTTCATATACGCCCACGAATATTGCAGAGGCCCTGTAATAAGTTACATGTTAAGTTAAGAGAATCACACACACACAGGATTAATGCCTTAATGGTACAGTAGAAGCAAAATAAAGGTAGAACTGTAGAATCAGACTTTCTAATAGGTGCCATGCAGTCAGTTATTAAACAACACTAATTTGACACCAGTTGCATTGTATCATGAGGTATTACATATTCTTATTTCAATGTAGCATCCAACTAAAGATGGTAAAATTTTGAAGTAGGAACATACTATGTTAAAGTATTGCAGCTTGAAACTGCTTTAACTTTTAAAGGAAACAAGCGTCACGTGAAAGTGATCTAACAGGTGCATCGTGAAGAGATGTTATGTACTGACGGGAGAACACCAGCGAGATTTCCGGCTAATCCAGAATACAAGCCTTTCCATTCAATTTGGCTTCCACCTCGAGCAGCCTGTAGAAATAATAAACTTCAAGTGTCATGTACACCCCACAATCCAAAAAAAGCTTGGAAACAGAGGTTATGTTTGACCATGAGTAGAACAGGATTCTATTGTGACATAGAAGCCATGTTAGATAAGTATCCTGTACACATCACATTGTTATTTTTTTTTTCTGTTGAAAACGGTTATTTCAGAGCTGACTGACCTGTAGCCTGGTTTTTATAGTATCGATCGGGTACAAGGCTGTTTCCACCACAACACCAGCAGTTCCCCCAGCTATGCTGCCCTCTGAGAAAAGAAAAATCAGCTGCATTATGCTGTAAGGGAAGCACTTTATTGAACGGACTGGGCAAATACTGTAAAAGCGAAGTAGCACGTGATTACTAGAGAGGAATCGACGCACCGAACAGAACCTGAAGGAAATTGAACGGCCTCTCTCCTCCATCTTCACCCATGCCTGCTCGGGGCCGAAATCACCTCTGGGAACGGAAGCGGGTTGGGGGGGCTCCTTACCCAGCAAGCGAGCGGTCCTAATGCGGGAGACCGGCGCCAGCGGGAGCGACTGAGAAGGGCCAGGTCGCGACGGCCGGCGGCGGGCACGGCGAATTTGGCGAGGGGAGGCGCCTGGAGCTCGGGGTTTATCACTTCGTTATCATCAGCGGGGGAACGGAACGGAACGGCAATGGTTGCCTGGCCGCATACAGATACGGTAGAGAGGGAGGGTTACTGGGCTGGGCTAGCGCTTGTGGGTCGGACCGCTTTCTTCTAATGGGCTCTTAGGCTCGGCCCATTCAGTTGGTCTCCAAAAAAACGGTACGAAAATCCTTGTACTTTTTTGTTTGCTGTTTGGGGCTGGCTGATTTGTTTTGTTTGTCTGGGACTGGCATGAGCCGGCACAAAAAATGTGTGTGTATATATATACTGGCCGTTATTATTAATGTAAAAATAAATAAATAAATATCCGTACAGTGATATCCACCTATTCTGTTCAACTGTTTTTCTTCTCTGAGTTACTTATTAAAAACAATAATCGAGTCTGAGCTTGGCGCCGAGGCTGACGACAGCAGCAGTTGGCGTGCATGCATGGTGCAGGTCTTGCTGAGGTTAGTTGCCGTAGCTGTGCAGTTATCAGCACGGCGTGGCGTTTACTAAGCGACGCGACCATTTTGGGAAGCGGTCCGGCCCGGCCCGGCCCGGCCTACTAACGATGAGCATGCATTTTGGGAGAGCTTCTGCTACTCTGGACACTTGCTCAACGGGAGGGGGGGGGGAGAAGTGATGGCAACAGGTATATGAACTGATGAAGTATGTGTATGTATTATATGAACTGATGAAGCTGTGTGCTGTATACTACTACATACATTGATACATACATACGGAGCAGTATAAGTTAACGATCCTCCTCCTCTCTCTCTCTCTCTCTCAATCCTCCTAGCTAGCTAGCTATTAATTTCTGAAAAATGGAAAGAATGGATGCTGCCTCCTTACTGAATCATGCTCCTATGCATGTCGCCTCCTTAATTACTGAATAATTTACCCACCACCACCAGTCCACCACCACCAGCAGAGCACCATCTCCATCCCCATCCAAGAAGAAGCAGCAGCAGAAGCAGAACGAGCAACGGACGACCGACAGATGGATGGATGGATGGATCAGTGGATGCAGATGCCCGGGAGCTTCCACTGGAACTTGCCGGCGCGGCGCTCGTCGGGCGTGCCGGCGGTGTAGTTCCTCCAGACGTGGAGCACGCTCCTGAGGTCGTGGAGCTTGGCGCCCAGGCCGACGCAGCAGTTGGCGTGGAGGGTGCAGACCCTGTTGAGGTCCTTGCTGAGCTGGCAGAAGCCGCTGACGTAGGCGGTGTCGAGGAACTGGATGGTGAGCCCCAGCCTGGCCACCATCTCGTGCTTGATGAGGTTGAACACGTCCTGCTCGTGCTTCCCGAGGAAGCGCCGCCGCCCCTGCTGCCACGCCCGGTAGAAGTCGATGGTCGTCTCCGACGAGCGCACGAACAGGAACCCGCCGTTGGGGAAGTTGCGCAGGCTGTAGGGGTCGCCGATGAACACGTCGCTGGAGATGGCGATGTCCGCCGCCATGGAGATGTGACGGAACGGGTCGCGGAACCACAGCACGTCAACGTCCTGAGTTTTGATTTTTGTTCACAGTTTGGTTCTTTTGTCAAAGCAGCAAGAAGAAGAAGAAGAAAAAAAAAGAAGAAGAAGAAGTCTCCTGACCGTGAATAGGAAGTTGTATCCGAGCTGGAGCACCGTCTGCTGGAAGCGGTTCCTCCCCCACATCATGTCGAGGTAGTCCTTGCTCATGAACACCTTCTCGGCCGTGTAGTCGGTGGTGGTGCGGAGGAAGTAGCAGTGGCGGTGCAGGGCCTGGCAGCCCCGGTACGCGGCGGGGTCCATGGCGACGATGACCAGGTGGTCCAGCAGCCGCGCCACGCCGCCCTCCCCGAGGCGGAAGCTCTCGAAGAAGAGGTCCAGCAGCGAGCCCGGGCGCGTCCACGCCGCGTTGGTCTGCGTCATGATCACCGTGCGGTCCTTGGTCGCCGCCCGCCGGAGCACGTCCTCCAGGTCGCCCCACGGCGACGACGACGGGCCGGCCTGCGCGCGCGCGCGCGGCGTCATTCTCGATCAGTTCACTTGCTGCAGATCGTCTCTCGTCCGTACCGGCCGGAGTCGTCGGCTCGATCTGGCTGATGCATGAGCATGACTAGCTAGACTAATAATATCATCGCGCGCGCTTTGCTGTGGTTCGCCGGTCGCCGTCATCAGGCTACCATTCACTACCCGTTCCCGTCTCAAACCCGGAAAGAAAGAAGGAAAGAAAGAAAGAAATAATGAGACGGAACAAATTAAATGGCAGACCTCGACGACGGGCGCAGGAGCCGGCGCGGTGGTGTGCTTGGCGCCGCCGCCGCCGTCGTCTTGGAGGGCGAGCGAGATGTTTCTAGACGATGAGAAGGAGGAGGAGGAGGTGGTGGTGAAGGCGGAGACGTCGATGAGCCGTCCGGCCGGGCTGGCGGACATGAAGAAGAGGACGCAGACGGTGGCCGTGGCGGCGCCGAGCATGAAGGAGACGAGCGGGCTCACGGCGCTGCTCACCATCTCCCCCGCGCCCTTCATCTTGACGCCGATCGACCAGCAACAATCAACCCCGATCAGACGACGACGCGCGGGAGCCGGGGGAGGCTGAAAGAAGAGGGGCTTTATTTGAAGGAGAGGGGAGGGGAGGAGAGGAATAATGGAGAGGAAGCTAGCTCTTGAAAGGAACTAATCTAATCATGCATGAAGAGTGGCCGGCCGGGGGGAAGGAACAAGGCATGCATATTAGCCGCGGCGGCGACAAGACAGATCATCCGATTCCTTCCCTCCCCTCCCTTACGCGCGCGCGCCGGCGGTGGTTGAGGGTGCCGGCCAGCCGGCCAGGCCACCACCACCACCACCACCACACCGCCGAACGCCTTTGGTCGTGTACGCTTGCTCGGCTCGGCTCGGTCGCGTTCGCGTTCGCGTCGCGCACTGCACTGCACCACACACCATGGGCAAAGCAAAAGCCGCTGTCGCCATCGGAGCACACGTACGGACCTATCAGTCTCGTTAGAGAGAGTAGTTGCGTGCCCGTGTGCTGCTGCTGCTGGTGGTGGTGGTGGTAGCCGCCTCGACGACTCGACGAATGGTTTCTCTTGGTTGACAACAACGTGAACCTCAATCATCAGCCGGCCGGGCCGGACACGCAAGATCGATCGACGCGCATGTGGCGGTGCAAAAGCTTAACGGCCGCAATCACGGAATCACAGCAGGAGGACGCCGACGACTAACGACGTTTCAAAGAGTCTCCGTCGTCGTCGGTGCAAAGACTGCAACCGAACGGACGTGGAAGAAGAAAAAAGAAAAAAAGGGAAGGCGCTTGTCTGCACATGGCGGCATATGGTCGACGAGAAATTCAGGGTGTGCAACAGTTGGACGCCGCCGACCTATATATATATAGTTTACAAGTTGCTGGCCGCCTTTCCTTTTTAAAGGAAAAAGGTAGCTTATACTCTCTTTATTTTGAATTATTTAATACGCTAATGTTAAATAATTCGAAACGAGGGAGAGTAATTTGGGTATGGTATAAATAAACCATCTCCTTAACAACCGGCGTCAACAAAATGAAAATATAATACACTGCAGCGTTCCGTTCCGTCGCTGTGGATCTGATTTAATTCAACAGGTGTAAGAGGTACTGTGTTTCAGTTCATTCATCTAAAACAAAGAAAGAAATGAAAACGAAAGAAAAGAAAAGAAAAGAAAAGATCCATCTGTTTAACAAGTCAAAAGAAAGGAGAGAAAGGAAAGTGTACATGGATCCATCCGACGCGTGTTTTCTTGGCAAGCTGCCTGCCTGCCTCTGCCTGGCTGGGAAGAATCCAAAGAGGTAGGCTGGGTATGATTAGGTTGGTTGGACCCCGGAAGTTGAGAAAGGAAAGCTGCCTGCCTGGCCGGCTGTGTTTTCCAGCCGTTGGTTTTG
This sequence comes from Neostapfia colusana, assembly GCA_030760725.1. Lineage (NCBI taxonomy): Eukaryota > Viridiplantae > Streptophyta > Magnoliopsida > Poales > Poaceae > Neostapfia > Neostapfia colusana. Next base: position 587,150 of record JASWHV010000013.1, read on the forward strand.
GTGCCATGAGAAGAGAACACGCGTGGCCGCCTCCGTTTTGTTTCGGGTTGAAAAAGGAAGAAATAAAATGATTGGTCCACCGACAGCCCAATCATCTTCGAAACTCTGCCACGCGTGCTCTTTCGTTAAGCCCCAGACGAGAGAAAAAAGAGAGGGGACCTAGTGCGTTCAGTTTACGTGTAATAAACAAGTACTACTCACTATACTGTACTACTAAGGAGTATGTTGGTAGCATGTGCGGCAGGATCTTATTACGTTGTGCTAGAAGATGGCCCTCCATGCATTAGAAGCTTCAAATACTCACCATTAGCTAGCTGGCTAACCCGATTCTTTTCTTGGATTAGCTTCCCTCCCTTTCATAAACCAGTCCAATACTATTTGTGTTTGAATGAAGACCATGAGTTGGGCCGTTTGATGATGATGAGTTCCTTCTTCACGGCCCGACTCAGCCTACCAGCGAGCCCACCACCTCACTCAGAGGTCAGAGCCCCCTCGTCCCCTTCCTTCCTTCCCTCCCTCCGTTCGTCGCACCAGCACGCCATCTCCCTCGCCCACGACCTCCGCCAACCTCTTCGATCGCCGACCCCATCCAGCCGCACACGCCGTGGCTCCTTCCTCCGCGCCGACTTCCACCGGCCGGGACGCCGGCCTCCTCGACAGCCTCGCCGCCGCCGCTGAGCTCGTCGGTCGGACTCATCAACCGATCGCTGCATGCTGTTGATTTTTTCCACAGACCCATCGAGGAGTACGTGACTGCAGGAGATTACTGTATGCATAAACGGAGCTCATCAGATGCTGAGGAAAGCAGATTCGTAGGTGTAGACCCAGTAGCCATCTTCATCTGCGAATTCCAGTCACATAGAAAAATTTAGTTTATAATACACCTGACACGGGGTACGTATTGCCATTGCTGCATTGTGTAATACTAACAAATTTCTTATGGTTAGCCACAGTGATCTGCATGATCCTACCTCAAAGTCCCTGTCGTATCATGATTAGCAGCCCCAAAGGCTCCAACAAAGGTCCATCAAGTGTCTGGTCCAGCATCAACTTTTTTTTTTAAAGCCAGAATCAACTAATAATAGCATATTTAACACTGCCTTTAAAATGTTGGAACCCAAAAGGTAAGAGACCAGGCATGTCCTCCTAGATTTCCCAGTCATTACTCTACAACTTTTGCCAATATTTTACCACAATAGTTGACGTGCTCATCTGCTAGAAACTTCATCAGACACTTCTGGTCTGGGATCAGCAACAGGGGACGTCTGCTTTGCTTGACGCATGCTAGTTGGTCGGTAACTCAATTCCTGCTGCAGCTGAATTACCTCCTAAATTCGATACGGGTGGAAAAATAACTTAGCAGTATTCAGAATAACATGTGAATACAGGGCGTTGACCATAAATTTGCCAAAGGACAAGAGTAATACTACTACTGACGAGCAGATCGATTCGGCAGACCACGCGCTGCAAATTCCCATACGGCCACGTTGCGGGATCTAACAAAATACTTACACTACGCATATACACACAGGATCGAATAGATAAATATCAAGTTTGCCAAAACAGTAGAGCCACCGATACTGTGCATCAAAAAATAATGTTGATCTACTGCAGTTGAACCCGAAGTTGTAGGCTGAACGAAATGCCTGGTCTTTAGCACACTATTTCTTTTTTCTTTTCTTCTGAGGGGACGTATATCTTTTATACTTCTCGATTCTTTTGCAAATGGTACATGCTAAAAAGGTGTCTCAATAAAGTCGCAAATGCATTGCTCACAACTTTTTTAAAAAATTCCTTGAAAGTAAAGCATGTCGGTGCCAACTTTCCTGGTTAGCAGGTTAATCCTCATCGTTAATGAAAAAGTAAGAGCTAAACAGGAAGAGAGGAAGGAGCTAGTGAGGACTGAGGACTGGGACCAAGAGCTCTCCCACACACTCCCACTCTCTCCCACAGTCCCACTGCGCTTGCACGCCTCCCCCCTCCTCGTCGCCTTTCGCCGCCGTTCCTTTTCTCGACCTTTCGATCCCCTTTCCCATTCCTTCTACCATTATCCCGTAATCCTCGCCCAAAGTCCGCAGACTCTTGATTGCTCCGAGTCCTTCGCCTGGTTCTTGGCAAGGTGAGCTCCTTCTTTACCCCCGTCCCTCTGGAAATTTCCCTTTTGCTTCTCCCCCTTTTCGGGTCTGGTCTTCTGATTCCCGTTTGCAGGCTAAGAAAGGTGGTGGTTTACTGCCACTTCCGAGTTTCCCCCATTAAATTTCTGGTAGTTCCGCTGGTGCCTCACGATTTGGTGCGGAGTTTTTTGAGAAGAAACCGCCATTCCCCGCGCCATTCCTGAACTTAGCACAGAAGAAAGGAAGCGAAGCTGGTTGTTTCTGGAAAATCGCAGCTTTCCCCCGAGCAGGCGTGGCCTAGGTGGGATTGTGAGATCGTACCAGATCGGGTGATAGAGAGGGACGCGGCGGTCGGTCGGTCGGTCGGTCGGTCGGTATGATTCAGTTGCTGTTCCTCGTGCTGTTCGCGGAGGGCGCGGTGGCGCTGCTTCTGATGGTGAAGGTCGGGCCGCTGCGGGAGCTGGCGATGCGCGCCGTGGACCAGGTGAAGACGGGCAAGGGCCCGGCCACCGTCAAGACGCTGGCGTGCACGCTCTCGGTGATCCTCATGTCCAGCGTCGCCAGCATCCTCAAGATCCAGAACAGGGGCCTCAAGCTCGGCACCGTCAGCCCCATGGACCAGGTGCTCTGGAGGACGCACCTCCTCGAGTCATCCCTCATTGGTGAGCATGCGTCTCCCTCCCCCTCTTGGTTGTTTTCTACTGACAGCATAGTGCCGGCGGCTTAACACTGGACTAGGGTTTATGGAACCGTTGATGATAGTGATTGGCTGATTGGATATAGCTGCTTGGGTTTTACTTTTAGGTGGTTTAGCAATCTGAAACTTGATGTTTCAGATCCGATAGCAGACTTAGAGTTTTTGCATTCCACTTTTGGAATTACAACCAGGACTTTACCAGATGTCCAAATCTGATGGAATCTATTGCCATTAAGAAATGATATTTTAGTTTATCAACATTTGCTAGTAGCACTGGTCATCGTTGTTGTGGGCCTGGTCGGTCAACTGTTAAGAAGTACTAGATTATAGTGGTCTACTAGGATACAACAAGAAGTCAAAAACTCCTCTTTTGTATTGAATTGGTCTACTAGACAGAATGTTGCAAGCAATTATTCTCTTAAGCAATTGTTTTGATATCACTACAATTTTGCCGTATTGTTTTTTCTTTAACCAGAATTTCTAGTAGGCTTGAAGTCGAAGGCTTGAATAGAAATGTGAACTTTGTATGTAAAATATGGCTAGGTAGTGCCTTAATTGGACATATTAGGGGATGATCTAAAATTTATACATGGATCCACATTGGTCAGAACTGTAGATCAAGTTGGGTGTCGGTGTTTTCCCCCAAATAAATTTACGTTTTTGGTAACCGCTCTAGTACTTTGCTTCTGGTTAGTTACTAAGTTGTTCCAGTTTGGTATCAGTGTACCCAAGACATTCTTGGGTTAGGAACCACAGATAAGCCAGAAAAGGGTCAGAGTTTAGCTTCCAAAAATCAATATGCCTTAAGTGTTGGTTCTGTAGAGTGGTTACTTTGTGGGCTTTAGCTCTGTCAAAATTATTATGATATGATGTCAATGTTATGGGACATGTAAGAACATTTGTAAATGTTTTACGGGGAATCCATAAGTCATGTTGCACTTGTGTAGAGTCCATATGAGTCAGAGGGTTAGTTGGATCTGGATAGAACAGCTATAATATGGATAGAGCATTGAAGCATACAAACTATCCTTATAATTGGTTCTTATCAATAGCGTTTTTTTTAAACTAGAGACTAATAAAGTATTTATAATAACATGGTTGAAGTGAAATGCACTCGTGCTTGTTTGCAGCTGTTTGTTTAATCTTCTCAGGTGCATTTGTTTCTTAGAAGTTGGAAGGGTTCAGACCTGAAATGGTAAACTAGGCTTGAGGAAAGTGATCTAGTTTGGTTGTTTTTCCAATGCTTTTAACAGGTCAATTGAAATTGGCCAGGTTCTAGGATATTATTTGATCAAATGTACAGTATGGCAGTAAGTACATGTAGAAGACATGTCAATGATATAATTCTGACATTGTGGTTTGAAACGTTCTATTGTTCCTTGCAGGATTTACGCTGTTCCTTGCGTTCGTAATCGACCGGTTACACCACTACCTCCGAAAGCTCATAACACTTAGGAAAACGGGCAGCACATCCAGAGAGGAGGTCGAGAAACTTCAGATGGAGAACCGGCTGCTCCGTGAGAAGGAAGAGAAGTCCTCCAATGAAACCAAGAAGCTTGAGCAGGAGGTTGCTAAGCTGAACGAGAAGGTGAAGAAGCTGAAATCCGAGACTGAAGAACATGAGAAGAAGGCATCGGCGGCAGAGGCCCACGTCAACGCCCTACAAAAGCAGTCCGAGGAACTGCTCCTGGAGTACGACCGGTTGCTGGAAGACAACCAGATTCTACAGGCTCAGCTACTTAGCAGAGGCTAAGTTAAGCTGGCCGCATGCAGCTTTAGCTGGCTGTTCATTAGCAAGGCTCGTACCAGATGGCGGCGGCGTCAGAGAGCCAAGCGTCTTTCCATGGACAGAATGATTTTGTACCGGTGTTTTGAATTAGAAATGTTTGGCTCCTCGATGGACTTGGTGGCGTCCATGGTCTTGCTGTCTTTGGATGGGTCGTCAGGTCGATGTACGGATGCAGTATTGCAGCGTGTAATTCGGGGCTTCTATTTGTTCCTCTGGGAGCACTGTAAGTGGCAGGGACGATGAAATGGGCATGAGACATGGAGTAGCATTCAGGATGCGCATGGAAAAAAACTGAATTGGACGTGTTGATGCTTTAATCTGATAAGAAATCACCGTTGCTGGAGGAAGAAACTGCCCCGTTTCGTGCGCCTTGAAATCTGAGGCTGGACCTTTTTGCCCTGCAAACCTGCCTGGAATTTCTGATGAGCCTGACCATGGGCGCCGCGCGGCGCGGCATGGCGGAGATGCTCGACGGCGGTACTGAGGCCATGAGCGAGCAGAGCATAACGACAGCGAAGGCCATGTCGTCGCGAGGCATCTCCCCCCCGGGTACGGTGGAATATTCCTCGGCTTCCGCCGTCTTCCACAGCAAGCACGAGGTATCGTCGCCCAACTGCTGCTGCTGCCGCCTACAGATCGTCGCCTTCTTTTTGTTTTCCCCAGAAAACGGTAGGCGGTTATCACTTGTACATTTGGAGGTATCACAACAGCAAGAATCGTTGATTGATTATCCATAATCACATCGCGGTACCCAAAACGCATGATCGAACGATCGAAAAGAATTTGCTTTGCTGCCAAATAATCAAATCACAGCCCATTCTCGGCGGAGAAAAATGGCGTCGCTTTCGAGGCGAAGGCTTAGGCTACCACGCAGCATCATGTTGGCACGCATTTCCAGGCCGGTCGGCGGCCAGTTCCATATCGCCGGTGGTCGGGGAGGGGGCCCCGCCGCACCGCGGCGGCCTTCTCCGCCAATCCTCAGTTCAGGATCGATTGTTATAAATTCCACTACCGCCCGTCCGCCAACCAGGTGACTGGTGCTCACTCCTCTCGCACTCGCCCCCTGCTCCGACGCAATGCGCTGGCTCTCCTCTTTACTGCTACTTGCGGCGGCGGCGGCGGCCGAGCCGCAGTCCACGCTGTTCGGGCCCGCGCGGCCGGTGACGGTGCCGCTCTGGGACGGGAGACACGCGGTGGACCTGCCGGACACGGACCCGCGGGTGCAGCGCCGCGTCACCGGCTGGGCTCCCGAGCAGATCGCCGTCGCGCTCGGCGCCGCGCCCGCCTCCGCCTGGGTCTCCTGGGTCACGGGGGAGTTCCAGATGGGCGGCGCCGTCCAGCCGCTGGACCCCGCGGCCGTGCGCAGCGTCGTGCGGTACGGCCTCGCCGCCGATTCACTGGTCCACGAGGCCGACGGCGAGTCGCTCGTTTACAGCCAGCTCTACCCATTCGAGGGGCTCCAGAACTACACCTCCGGCATCATCCACCACGTCCGACTCCAAGGTTTTTCTTCCCCCCCTTGCAAAATTGCATTTTTTTTTTCTTAGTCAAGTTTCATTTCCCAACGCTTGCTCGTTTCTCTGCGGTCAAGGACTCCGGCCCTGGACCAAGTACTACTACCAGTGCGGTGACCCGGCCATCCCCGACGCCATGAGCGACGTCCACGCGTTCCGGACGATGCCGGCCGTCGGGCCGACGAGCTACCCGGGGAGGATCGCCGTGGTCGGGGACCTCGGCCTCACCTACAACACCACCTCCACGGTCGATCACATGGTGCACAACCAGCCCGACCTGGTCCTCCTCGTCGGCGACGTCACCTACGCCAACCTGTACCTGACCAACGGCACCGGAGCGGACTGCTACTCCTGCTCATTCGGCAACTCCACTCCCATCCACGAGACATACCAGCCGCGCTGGGACTACTGGGGAAGGTAGGCTAGCTAACCAGGAACCCAGCTTTCTCGAGGTCTTCAGAGCTATCTTAGCGTAGGTGGATTCAGAGTTGAAGGCCTCGTGATTATGGCGCAGGTTCATGGAGTCGCTGACGTCGAGCATCCCGATGATGGTGGTTGAGGGGAACCATGAGATCGAGGAGCAGGTTCACAACAAGACGTTTGCATCTTACAGCTCGAGATTTGCATTCCCGTCAGAAGAGAGTGGATCCTTCTCCCCGTTTTACTACTCTTTCGATGCTGGGGGCATCCACTTCATCATGCTCGCGGCATACGCAGACTACAAGAGATCGGGTAAACAGCTTCACCACCTTGGAACAATTGTTCACTCACTAATACAGGGAAATTTAGTTAACAGAAAGATTAAGTGACGAGACAGAGCATTCCGTCATGCAAAGAGTCTGTTGGTGATCAGTTTCCATGTCAATTCTTAAATCTACCAGTGTATTATCTCAAGAAAGGCGTACACTTGACAGAGGTCTACTGCAGGGGAGCAATACAGATGGTTGGAGAGAGACTTGGCAAAGGTGGACAGGACAGTGACCCCATGGCTGATAGCCGGTTGGCACGCACCCTGGTACAGCAGCTACGAGGCACACTACAGGGAAGTAGAGTGCATGAGGGTGGAGATGGAGGAGCTCCTCTACTCCTACAGCGTTGACATTGTCTTCACCGGCCATGTAAGCATAGAGACCGTACCACAACTCTTGCATAACTGAACACTGTCATGTATTGTGAACTAGTACTGTCTGAAAGCTAATTCCTATCTGTTGAGTTGAATATTCTCATATGCTGCACTCATGGTCTCTGAAACTTTGCTTTTCTGAACATTGGTTGATCGTCAGGTTCACGCTTACGAGCGATCAAACCGGGTGTTCAACTACACGTTGGACCCGTGTGGCCCCGTGCACATCACAGTAGGTGACGGCGGGAACCGTGAGAAGATGGCAGTAAGCCACGCCGACGAGCCGGGCCACTGCCCGGACCCGCGATCCACGCCGGACCCCTTCGTGGGCGGCTTCTGCGCCTTCAACTTCACGTCGGGGCCGGCCGCCGGCAGGTTCTGCTGGGACCGGCAGCCGGAGTACAGCGCGTATAGGGAGAGCAGCTTCGGCCACGGCATTCTTGAGGTACTCGCTCTTCATTCCACTCGGCTGTTCGTCGTAGGAAACGATCGAACCGGTGACTCAACAATGAGCATCATTTTGGCAGGTGAAGAACGAGACGCATGCGCTGTGGAGCTGGCACCGGAACCAAGATCTGTACGCCACCGTTGGGGATCAGATCTACATTGTGCGGGAGCCGGATAAGTGCTTGATGAAGTCGAGCAGGATGGCCTACTGATTAGTCACTTTAGTTTGCATAAAAAGCTCTTTCCAGCTTGCTGGGTGAGCCTTTTGTTTTGAACAAGGACTGGCACAAGTTCTATGGTCGCCAGCCCTGGGCCAGTGGTAAGATGAGACAGGCGGTGAAGCTACAGTTTCTTTACCATGGACCTGTACGAAAGGAAAAAGATGCAACGCTACAGCAATTGGGAAGCAGTCAAGCTGCCCTTATACAGATCAAAGGACAACCATGCTGTACTTGTACTGTACTAGCTTGTAGATGTAACCATGTTCAAGTTAAATGTTTCAGTAACATTTTGAGGTAAGGTAATGATGTGGTAGTAGAATCTGAAGTTTTTAGAACAAGTACTCCTAGTCTATAATAAGAAACTGGCAGTCCTTATTGCGGATCAAGACCGCCCAAACCTGAAACTTGCAACCAAGAAAATAATAGCAGCAGATTAATTTGATTCCAATTAATATCTTTTAAAAGCTTCATGCCCCAATCCCGATACATTGCTATCGACAACAACAAAGTAATGTGCAGATAGGTTTGCCACGGGCTGGCCTTTTGCCCCGTTTGCGACAGCAAATCTCACCATAAACTACAAGGACTTGAGAGCTAACCCTTTTGCGCCTACTGTGCCCTGTTTCCTTCCCAATTAATCATCCTCATAAAAAGAAAACAAATTAAATCCGGACTGCTCAGTCCCGCTTAATCCAATCCTCCTCTGATAAACAACCAGAAAGTTAAAGTGTTCGGGTGTACCTTGATGTTGCCACTAACAAAACGGTACAGTCTGACAGGTGGGGCCATGTTCCTCTTGATCAGGCGTAAGCCAGACAAATGAAATGGTATTTTGTTGGATGCTACTGCCATGTTATAATTTTGCTCCTAATGATTTTCTTTGAAAAGCGTGTGTAGTTCTAGTACAACTGTATAATCTTCTTTTTCAAGATAGGAAGCAAGCACCTTATTCTAAAAACTAAAAAAAACAGTGCCTTAATCAAACTGTCACTGGCATCGAATTAACTGTTCCTTTCGTACTAGCAATGGTCCACTGATACCTGTCCCATATATCACGGATAACAACAAAGGATTTGTTGCTTCCTACTCTCTCTATTTCGAAATAAATGACGTAGGTTAGTTTAATTTTGAACTAATCGGCGTCATTTATTTTGAAATGGAGGGAGTACGTCTAAACTGGCGCAAAAGAAAAAGAAAAAAGGCAGCTAGCTACCTACGGCTACCGGGAGGCGCCGGAGACGAAGGAGACGCGTGTGAAAGTGATGCCCCACTTCCGCTGCAGGAAAAGATTAGTTTATCTGGCTGCCGAAAGTAGGCATACCATACGTCTTCAGCTCGATGTTCAGGTGGACATGCCGACAGCCGTAGGCGTCGCCGTGGTGATGGCCGTCGTCCGGCGTATGGATGGCACCCCGGCGCGCGGCAGCGGCTCCATTGATGATGACGAGTCTCTTCTGCAACGGGGGAGGGCCCACGGGCAACGGGGACAGTTGCGGAATCGGAACGGTAATGTACTCGCGGGCTGACATTTCCGATTAGGCCCCAACTCCAATCCGGGCCCGAACAGCCCGCTTCCATCGGGATTGTTGGCCGATCGAAAAGCTCGGACGTAATGCTCGCAGCAGCACCTTGCAATCCTGTGGCCATTTTTTTTTGTGGCAACACTTTTAGCCACAGCAGGTACAAAGTGAGAGGATGCCAACTTGGAACTTCAGGCTATAACAGTGCAAGATCATGCTAGCTCTTCTGATCACACCTCAGCAATGTCTCACGTACTGGTGATATGATTCTTAAACATATCAAAACCGTGGGGGAAAAAAAAGTAAGTTATAACCTCAGAACATCACATCATCATCATCATCATCATCATCATCATCATCATCATCATCATCATCATCTACGTGGACTAAGAGTTTCGTATGTACACAGGACGACCCGACAGTCAAGGTGAAGTGGGGGTGCCAACTGCACTTCGGAACAAGTCAAGCGCGAAAGCACATTTTTCTAAACCAGCATCTCAACTCAAATCCATCCAACTACTATAAATGAATCTCAAGTCTCCCCTCCTCACCACCCCTCCTCTCTCCAATGTACATTTTGGTTATAAAAATTGCTTTTACACCGTACAGATCAAAATTGTGCAGCGGTAACACCAGGGCAGCTAATGGACCCGTTACAGAGTCCATATACCTGTTGTTGCGACCAACACTGTTTTCTCCACGCAGCACTCGCAGGACAGACTTCCCTGCCTGCCTGCCAAGTCAGCGCTCCTCCAAGTGCTGCGTGCCATGCACCACAGCCTACAAGGGTGCATGCAATTATAAGGACAGCTACCTGTAAAATGTATGAAACATCCCTGCGTGCCAAGAGCTACACAACTTGTTGTAGCAGATGCAAGCAAAAGCTCTGCCTTGACGTTTCAGTGCTCAGCTCTGCGGTTTGGGCTCGCACCAGACTAGAAAGGGATGATGTATGGTAAAGCAATGACATCAGCCGGGTCAATTTTCAGAGCCTGAGCCCACACTTGAATCGCTCCATCAGCCTCAGGCTCTGAACTGGGCTTCCTTGACTGGGTGCTACCTTGGTCCAACAGCCAGTCCTCACCATCGTGCTCAGGCCATTCCGTCATTTGAGGTGCTTCAGGAATGCTGTATATCTGGCTAAGATACTTGCAGTCTGGGTGAGGTGACCTCCTACAAGGCGTGCTGTTCTCACAAGCAACCACAGGATCCCGTGGCCCTGGATTAGCTGAAGATCGCTCATCTTCTTGGCTGCCATTGATCTTCTCTTGCTTCTTGTGGAGCCTTTCAGCCTTTTCGATATTTACGGCACCTGGCTTCACAGAAGAGAGTGGTGCGGCTACATGAGATGCTGTACCATTCTCCACAAGATTGTTGGAGAGGGCTGGTCTCTGCAACTTTGCAGGCCGCATTTCATGATGGTCTGTACATCATCAGAAGTCTTATAATATAAAGCACCATAGAAAAGTATAATGGTGTTCTACAAGACTACATAGCGTGTGTAAGTGCAAGAAAAAGCAAAGCCAGGAACTCACTTTGTAGGAAGCCATTCATCTCATGATTCTTTCGCTTCTTCAGCTTTTCATCAGGTAGAATAGCTTTCGCATCATCAACTGGTGGGGCTACAGGAGGGGCTGAGGGCTTCACTTGAAGACTATCTATTGGATAATTTATACTGTTTCCTCTTACCTTATCACGCTCCTTTTTATTATGTTCCTCTTTCTCCTTCTTTGCCTCTCTCTCCTTTTTCTTCTCTTTGTGTTTATCCTTCTCTTTCCTTTTCTTTTTCTCATGCCGATCACTCTTTCTATCCTCTTTCTTTGCATCATCAGGCGCCCCATCTCTGACCTTCTCCATCCTTTCAGATCTACCATCTGTAGCTTTCTCCACAGTCGGAGGTTCCTGATCAATTGAAACATTAGTCTGTAGCATTCTTCCAGCATATTCCTTTTCCTTCCCCATAGCAGGCGACAGGCCTCCTGCATCGGGTTTCTTAGCAGAAACAGAAAGGTTTTCAGATGGACGTACCATCCCATTTGGTCTTCGAATTGTAATACTAGGGCTTGGGATAGTTGATCTAGGTATTCCCCTATCAACCCCTGCTGTTGTGCCAGATGCTGATGGACTGCCGAACCTCTGCATTGATGTTGGTGTGTTCTCCATTGGCCTGCCAGCCTTGCCATTTCCCTTGTGCATAGTGTTAGCAGAGTTCGAAAGCAACGGAGAGGTAGCGCCAACTTCTTTCTTTGCAATTTCTTTGTTTGGACTCTCGGTTCTCTTCGGAACCAGTATGCTAATGTTACTGATTCGTTGCCCCAACCCCTCTTTCCTGGGTACTGATTCAGCATTCGAGGAAGGCCTTGCGACTTTGGCTCTTTCCTTCTCCATTGTAGATGCTGGTGTAAAGCCTTCAGTTCTTTGAGCTGAATTGGTGAAGTTGTCACCACGTCGTATTGAGGTCCCATTCTTCTGTTGATTGATGTTGATGCTCTGCTGCCACATGCCATCATTTTTCCTTGAAGCAACACTAGAGTTAATATGCATTTTATTGATTGCAGTTCTGTCATTCTCCACTGCAGGTGAAGCACTGAAGCCTCCACGGCTTCGATCATTTGAAACAGTGAAGTTTTCAATAGGTTGACTCGATGTCCCTTTCTCATCCTGTACCTTTCTAACCAAGTCCTCCCTGAATTTAGGGTCCTTGATTTCTTCGGACTTCCTGCTGCTCTCTCCGAGCTTCGTATCATGGAGAGCCTCGCCATACCTTTCAGTTCCTTCTTCTGATTCCCTGCTTTTATCTTTGCTCTTGTCCTTTTTCTTGTCTTTGTGCTTTTCTTTTCGATCTTTCTTATCTTTGTGCTTATGTTTACTCCTTTCTTTATCCTTCTTTTCTTTACCTTCTTTCTTCTCTTTGTCCTTCTTGTCCTTCTTATGCTTCTTCTCCTTGTGTTTCTCCTGAAATGGGGACAATGTTTCCAGGTCAAGAAAAGTTCAATCATACAATAGCTAGCAGATGAATAAGAGTGAAAGTACACTGCAAGTTAAAAGGAATCATTATCCAAAATGCTCATTTGGCAAATAGTGGTCTTCCCGGAATACAACAACAACAACCAAGCCTTTACCCAAGCATGTTGGGGTCGGCTAGACATGAAACCCAACAATTATATATATATATATATGAAGTAAAAGACAGAAAGAGATATAAGAGTAAGAAGAAAAAAAAGACTAAGATTCTGGCACATGAATTGCTACTTTCCATGCAGTCCTATCATGAGCTAAGTCTCTGGATACATTCCAATCTCTAAAAAATCCCCTTTTACCGCCTCCTCCCGGGCCAACCTTGGTCGTCCTCTACCTCTCCTAATATTTTCTCTACCTCTTAAAATCTCACTGTTAACCGGTGCTTCTGGAGGTCTCCGCTGCATATGTCCAAACCACCTTAGTCGATATTACACTAACTTCTCCTCAATCGGTGTCACCTCTACCCTATCACGAATCGCCTCGTTCCTTATTTGGTCTCTTCCTGTGTGCTCGCACATCCACCATAGCATGCGCATCTCTGCGACACTCATTTGTTGGACATGTTGCCGTAGTTGGCCAACATTCTGCCCCATGTAACATCACGGGTCTGATCACCGTCCTATAGAACTTCCCTTTTAACTTTTGTGAGACCTTCATATCACATAGGATTCCAGAGGCTTGTCGTCATTTCATCCACCCTACCTTGATCTTGTGACAAACATCCTCGTCTTCCCGGAATAAATATAGCAAATTAAAACTCATGTCACATGTAAGATTCTGGATTATTACACTCTGAAGGTGTACTGTAAGATATAATACTAACATGTACTTCCTCCAACCTTCAATTGCTGACGTCTAGACAGCAAAGTATATATGATTCCATGTCAAATATTGTCAGGACGTCATGAATTCAAGTCTGGAGGTAATAGCCGTTTTCACTGAATTATACAAATTTGGCACCCACATGCAAGAACAGGTTGCATGTGATCACGGAACTACATTTGTGTAATCTCAGTATTTTTACCTTACTATATTTGCAAGAAATGTTACTCGTTAACTCCCTGTACATATATGGAAGCAAATAAGGTGGCTTTTTCACTACATTTGTGGCTTATTATGCTAATAGACCAGAGAGCGGTCCAAATAACTGCAAGTCAAAATCCTTTACAACCAACCACATAAACTAAGCAACCATCTGCAAAATACGATCATGAGATCAAGTTGGCATGCAGGATTGCATTTATATGTGAATTGAAACCATACTCATGCAAAGGATTAAAAGAGTACTGAAGGCCAGAGGGGCATTAAATGTAAGTTTAAAGCACCATACTTTTATACATTTAGACTTGTGCTAGCAAAAAGCCGAGAAGCAAGCTAAACCAGATAACAGTAGATGTTGAAGGCCAAGTATCTAGGAAACACTTACTAAAGCTTGCAGGAAAGACTAGTCATAGCACAAACACTAAACGACAAAAACTGTGGTTACAAATGAAACAGGTGGCCTCAAGACAAGGCTTATTCACTTTTATTATGTGTCACAGTGCCTATATTGGTCTTATTGTGTAATGATATTTCTGGACCATATTGCCTTGGTTGGTACAGTTCAAGGCTACCTAGGGAATAATGGTGTATAATTAAGCTTTTAAAACTTACTTCTGGACATTATGCAATCAAATTGTATTATTTCTAGCAAAAATATGTTTCTAGTCCTTCGATTCTCTGCTATAAGTTACCTATATCCCTAATTATAAAAAATATTAACAGTTCAGAAAAGTGAAAAAGTTTACTGCTGGACATTAGGCAATCAAATTGTATTATTTCTAGCAAAAATATGTTTCTAGTTCTTTAATTCTCTGCTACAAGATACTTATATTCCTGAATTAACAAATAGAAAATATGAACAGTTCAGAAAAGTGAAAAACTAAATCTCTTGAAGCTGGAGAAAAACAGGCAATAGCAATAGTGCAATACTAAGACAAAGGAGATGAAAATTAGATTAGGACCTTAAAATCTAAAAAAAAATCACTGGAACATCGCATATGTAAATCAAACTGAGTTTGACAAGCACATATTGACATATAATAACAAGTATTAAAAACAGATGCCAAGCTTTCTGGTGCCTTCCTCTGGTTGGTCCAAACAGTGATGATCCTAAGCCTACCCGCCTTTCCACTTCCCCAACACACACACTAACACCCCGGTAAATACGTCCGAGAATCTATGGAACGTGCAAGCAGTGTTTAGTTGTTATGCTGTTACTGGATAGCAATGCTGCATCCTATATACAGGTAGAAAAAACACGAGGCAAATCAGTCCAGGAATGTATAGACAATACGCGACATACAATCATAATTAATTGAGAATCTACTAAGACACCAGCGACATGTGAATCACGATGCAATGGCAACCTGGTGGTGCCAGCACATATGACACCCCAAAGATACCGATGAAATGTTTACCGCATATGGCATCACGTCACTGAATGGCAATACAACAGCTACCGAATCTAACTCTTCATACAAACTTCTGCAATATCTGAAAAGATACTGATGACATGTTGTCTAGATGGGACAAAGATATTTAAAGTAATTGCTAGCTAGCAGTAATTAATTCTTCAACCATTACTTAGAAACATGTAGACAGTTATCACAAAAGTAATCATTGTAGTACCTGGTATGGTTAATATGCTAAAATCCACTGGGAATTACATTATAGTTGAACCATGCATGGCAAAAAAAATCTTAATGACTAAGAAAAAAGCAGTAGTATCCCACCCGAGTCTACCGAAACAAACACTGAACTCAACATCCTGTAACGGCTGCGGTCTCAGCTGAAGCAGCTCAGACGCTGCTGCTACGATTTGCATACAACAAGATGTAAGCTAAGGTCGGAGTAGAAAATTATCCAAGCATCAATCCTAGCTAATCAAAAGTTTCTAAAGAGGTGTAGGAGGAGGGGGGGGCGATCAGTGAATGCGCAAGGCAAGCTCGGGGCCGGCGCGTGGGGACCGGGTTGAGAAGTTCGACCTTGTCGAGCAGGTGCGAGGCGAGCTGGGCGTCGGGGCGCGCAGTCTTCTCATACCCTGGTGGCGGAAACGGGAAGCAGCGAGACATGGCACGGGCGCCTCGGGCCCGGGATCACCCACCGCCACCACCCCCGTCGACGAGCCGCGTCCTCAGGCGCGAGCTCCGCGTGTGCCCCTTCTCCTCCTCCGGTTGCTGGGTGATGCCTCACTCCTTCCGCGCGAGGGGCCACCACAATCATGCCCTCCGGCCTCTCATCCCCGCCCGCCGCCGCCGGAATCGCTGGGATCTGGGATCCGAGTGAGGATCCCGCGGGCCGCAGCCTCCAATCCTATCGATTATCGATCTCCTCCTCCGCCTCCTCCTTCGTTTTTTTTTATTTTTCGTTCAGCTGATGAGGTCCTCTTTCTCCGCGCTGAATTCGGGGGAGGGGGGACAGGGAGTAGGGTTGGGGACGAGGAGGAAGAAGAGGAGGAGGATTGGGGCACTCCACTCCACCGCGAGAGGAAGAAGCAGGGCAGGGCGGGGCCAGGGGGGAGGAAACCGGACCGGAGAGGGGACACCGCCCGGCTGACCCTGCCTGGCCTCTATTTTATTCTGATTTATTTTTCGCACTCTTTTTTAGAAAGAAATATCTTGCCTGGTTCACTTTTTCTAAATTCAAACGGGAATGTTAATTTTTAATAGTCTAAAATCTAGGATTCTTTCGCTCCATGTGTGAAACGATTTATTTTTTTCAAGTTTTATGGTCTATCGTTAGTTATTCTTCTTGTTTTATATGATTATGTATTGACTAGAATAAATTGTTGACCCATTGACTATAGAATAATTATAAACTGTACCTGTTAGATCTAGATTTAATGGTTATGTACATTGAATGAAAGAACCTCTATTTTCAGTTGATTGAAAAGAAAACCTTCCCAAATTTAAACGTCGTAACTTTGGCACACCTAGGAAATTTTTCTTGGAAAGACATCAAAGGCGTTTAATTTTAAGTAACTTTGGCATCTGCGAAAAAGTCATGCAGCCACACTACACATGAGTATTCATAGATACTGATTGTTACTTGGCATGATTTTGGTGTGGTGTTGTGTGTTCGGTTTTAGACTAACTGAACTCATCGTAATCTAAATGAGTATTTCTATTAATTTACAACACCTTCTAAAATATTTCGTACTTGTTGTAGTCTGAAACCGTTAACAGTCCATAACGAAGTAGGGGTATACTTTGGTTTCGTTTTGAAAAACAGTGATAAAATCATAAAGCTTAATTCTAGAGGGTAAAATCACAATTAAACTTGCAACCAAAGAGGTATAAACACCATAAACCCTTTCCTTTTCCCTCTTCTTTTATCTTCTCTCCGCTGTGACCGTTGGTTGTTCCTCTTTTCCTTGCTCTTCCTCGTTCTCCTCTCCATCTAAGTACTGTCTCGCTAACGAGCCAACCGCCACCTCAGGAAATACCGACCCGAACAACACCGAACCGGACTAGTTCAAATATTGCACATACTGACACATGCACGCCTCAGAAACGCACATGTCAACTACTCCTTCCGCATGTGTAGTACTAGTGCAGCAGCGGATATGCAGCCGCAGGTCCACTGCAGCCCAGCCCATTCCGCCGTGCGATATGAGGTATGTATGCCACGTCGTCCGCTACGAACTGCCCTGAGACAGGCGTTGCGTTTTGCGTCGTACAGTGTAGTACTAGTAGCAACGGACCCGAGAAAGGCATGTCTTGGCGTGTGACAGACAACAAGACCACGGTCAAGGGTACGGGCGCTTTCGTTGAGGCCGTTCATGTTTGTTGTTGGCTCCAGTGCAGTCCTACTACAAGTACGGATCCGAGTCGTACCCACCGAACACGTCAGCTCTCTTCGCTCTGGAGTTCACATGAGTATGAATAGGCTCCAGTGTGCACATGAGTGGATAGGCTTCCCCAGTGTCAACTTTCGCAGGCCAAGCCAAGCTGAGGGACACGACAGGGCAGCTCGCCTCGTGCATCCAACCGTTCTTCATTCAGAGCTGGAGTGGTGGAGTACTGGAGCATCTACGCCGTTGCTGCCATGTGCCCTTGCTTTGCCACAGCCGGGAGTACGACTGGAATAGATTACGCAATGGCAGGCAACTCCGCGCGGACACGTAAGCGACACTGGCCGATGCCTTCCTTGGATTGCTCATTGGTGGCACGCACGCACAGACTGTCGGGTCATGTCACTTGGACGTGACGCTGCCCAACCCCAAACTGCACATGCAGATATCGACGCACAGCACTATCCCAATTAACTTTATCTTTTAAGGTGATTTAGGTCAAATTAACCTAATCAATTTGTATCGACATCTAACACCAAATAAGCAATAAATTAATGATAAATCTAATTACACTATTTTTGTGACAAAGGGCAGCGTAGATAAACAAAAAGAAAACTACGCAAAAGCTCAAAAACTCATCATCGATATCACCGGAACATCGTCATACAAAACTGTTTGGGTTGATTGACCATGTTATGTACATAATATGTCGAGTAACAGAAAGGGGAAAAAATCAAGAGCTACGAATTGTATATACACTTACTCTACTGCCGCCACTTATTCGAGTCTTCTTCTAGTGTATGAAGGAAGCAAGAAGCTGAACGTATGATGAACGGAAGAATCGTATAAATGCTCAATCTGTTAATCGTGTTTCGGTCAGAAGAAGTTGACCTGCCGGATAGGTGCTAACGAATGGTTCTCCAGCAGGTTCGGCTGTAAAGACAGGCCGAACGGAGAACCAGAGTAACCTGACAGCGTGGCTTGGCTGAAACAACACACATAGCAATTAACGGATACAACCCCCGGGCGTTATAGTGCTTAGATTGATTTTGTACAAGGTTAAATGTTAAAATTGTCTATGCTTACCTGTCAACCATATAAGCCTGTGGCCAGGATGGCATGGCCGGAACATCACCGATGGGACGATCTGATGACACCAGGGGCCACAGACCTGATACAGGATGCACAATGAAGCCACGTTTGAGTAACACACTATCTTAATTTAGTTGAAAACTACATCTATACACCGGTGCCAAGTTAGTTTAATGTATCATGTCATAACACTGGGTTACTATTACATCGTTTGAGTCCTGTGTATGTGCGTGCGTGTCAGGGAATGTCTAGGGTTAAACTACTTTGCTGACGTATAAGCAAAGTGTAATTTTACAGCCTCTTTTATGGGAGGAGGATCAAGCAAGTAACAATGGTAGGATATAACAACAGAGACAATGGACGTACCTGACTTCACAGCGGTATTCTCAAGACCTGGGTACAGTAAAAATTCCTGCATGTTAAAAATAGCAAATATCAGTTTAGCACACATTGGATTCTCATACAAAATTACAGGTAAAACGGACACTCAAATAGATCTCACCTCTTCTGTACGTTGTTGAACATGGCTAGTAAGGTCTGCACCAAAAAAATGAAAACACAGAAATGTAAAACAGCAGGACATAGCTGGTAAGTTAACAGGCTACAAAACTGGAAAAAAGTGGAAACCCGTCTTAAAACTAATAGTCCAATGCTAGTTTCATTTTTTACTTAGTTATGTCCTTTCATAGTGGGAGCTACATGCACCGGGCTACCCTTTTTATGTCCTTCCATAGTCGTAAACAGTATATAAAAGTTATAGAGGATTCTGTCAGGGAAAAAAATCCATGTACCTGTTCCATGAAAACTTGGTTTTAGGCTTAGAGTTAAATCAAGGAAAGAGTCATCTGGTTCCGTGCTAAAATCCCACAAGTTCAGTTCCAATCTTGGATGTGCTCCTGCAAAGTTGAAAAGGAGCTCAGTTTAGAAACAGTTAAAGGTTTCCTAGATTCTCTAGAAGTTGATTTTCCTGTTCTACAGTTTTGTTTCTGTATGGGAATGTTAAGATACATGTGATAAAGAAAACTCACTAGATTCATTTGTTTTTGTATGGGAAGCATTGTGTAGAGGTCTTGGTACCCAGGTGCGCACCTAGACAACTCAAGTGTCAGGTACAGCCAACATGCAAAGAAGGGTACCCAAAGACAGCTCGATGTATAAATTAATACATTAAAGAAGGGATGCTGTAGTGCTTGCTCTGCAGTTGGCCTTTTTCGAGGATCCCAGGAACAAAATTGCTACAAAAATGAGAAGGGTACCATGTTAGTGCTGAGAACTATCATTATACAAATGACATGAGTAACAAAATTTCCTTCATATACCTGGATCAAGTCAACAGCTTCCAGAGAAGCATTAGGAATAAGCTCCATTAAATTTCTAGGAGGAATCTGAGAAAACTCAAAAACAATCAGTGGCTCTTAAATATTTAATCCAATGACTGCAGATAGAGAATTCATTTTCACCTGAAAAAACTTAAAGCTACTTGAGCGAGGCAGGTTCATTCCCTCCGGCCAGACCGTATAATCTGGGGTCCCAAGCACGGCGCATATTTTATAAAGCTGATCTGTCTCACTGCAACAAAATGAATAAACAGAAGCAATGCAATGAGGCTCAACATACAACAGCAGCAACAAAGGCTGTCCCAAGCACGTTGGGTAGGCTAAGATAATTTAGGTGCAAGTTAGATTAGGTTGAGCTCCAATACTTCAACAGTATCCATGAGGCAAAGCTAAATGTAAAAATATAAGCAGCATACAAATTCCAGTACAGTTAAAGATGTAAGCTCTTGAAACTGGGAGGCAAAGGATAACTGAAAGTCTATTATGAAATAGCCTTGCTAATTGCAAGCTGTCCTATACATTTCCATAAGTCTAGCACAAAATGACTGCATTTACAAGAACAAATAGGTTCTCTTCACCACAATTTAAGTGACGATTATTCAAATCCAAGCCGGTAGCATATATATGCTGAAGACACTATCACAATAAATCCATGATAACAAATACAGGTAACTCCAGAAGCATTAGAATGAGCATACGGAAAACATCAGCAACAGAGTTTTACCTTTCACCAGGAAAAAGTGGAGACAATGTGAAAAGCTCTGCCAAAATCACACCAACAGCCCACATATCTGTGAAAGTGCACATCAATTAGTGGCTGCATCATTCAGCACTAAATGCTTGTGAGCTAGAAAACATGAACAAACAAAACAAAGTCCCATGCATTTCAAGCAAGAGAACATGATTTAATTTGTTCCATGTGGAGATAGAATTACCCAGTGCTGGACAAAACCTAAAAATTATGACAAGCACAATAAAAAATAATAACTTTGCAGAATAGGCTAAACCATTTCAAGTGATCAAATACTGCATAAGGGTATCCTTTATATGCATAGTAGTAGCACTGAAAATCAAGCAGCCTATATGCAGAGCAAGAAAATGAAATCAATATTAAACCCAAAGGCAGGACAAGGACTCAAGGGAACTACCAATAGCGGGTGTGTAAGCTGAAGACTGCAGCAGCACTTCTGGAGCCCGATACCTAAAGAAAAGTAACCTTGAAGTGTTTCATGCATTCAATCTAAAACGAGCATATTTCAGACATGAACTTACCATCTGGTGGAAACATAGTCAGTGTAAGGAGGATTGGAAGATACTTCTCTTGCCAACCCGAAGTCAGCAATTTTAATAGTATCATTTGACACCAACAAGTTTTCTAAGCGACCAGAAAGCAAACAATTATATTTCCAGGTATAGAGGTAAACTAAATCCAACATAACATGGACAAGTGAAATTACCAGGTTTTAGATCCCGGTGGAAATATCCATTATTATGCATATGTGCAAGACCTTGAAGTATCTGGAGCATGAAATTCCGAATATCTCCTTCAGAGAAAGCAACTTGTCTTTCTCTCATGACATCATATAAATTACATTCCTAGAAAAAACAGCTGACATTTTAGCACCAGACAAAATACAAAAGGAAAATTCATAGTTACACTAAAAAGGAAAATAAGAAATATCCAAAGTTCCATCTGACACGTGAAACTGACGTCTACCCCTGAATAAACTATGACAGTGAGTCACTCCTTAAGAGAAGAAACAATGCAAATTGATTATCGGTTAATATCAGGCATCGTGCATGCACACTACATTGACAATCTAGCATGAAAGTGCCACAATACGAGCATCATTATGATGCTAAAAAAAAAATTACATCACAGCAGTGTGCAGCGACAGCATATCTTTTACTCGAAAGTATGGTAAAGGATGTGCAAGGAGTAGAAAGGACCAACCATGTGTTCAAAGATGAAGAACAGCTCGTGGTTTTCCATCGTCACCTCCTTCAGCTTCACAATGTTTGGGTGAATAAGTTTCTGAAGAGCCTGCACAAGGATAATATTTTGTCAAGTCTTCTAGCCCACAGACTAATGCATACAGCACCAACAAAACAAAATACCTTCACTTCTCGCAGACTAATGCACTCTTCCCACTGGTAAAATTTTCTCTTCATTTTTTTAACAGCGACCTGATAAATAAAACATTAAAATAGTTCATCAATGAAAGAGGGTCATACAAACCCATGAAACAGCTTTTCTTAAAATAGGTAAAAAAGAGCTCTTTGCGATGATGATCCCTTAACAATCGTGCACAGGCTGTTGGAATCCATATATCAGTTACTGAATGGATGTACAATACATGCTAGAAAGCTCCAATTTGATATGTGGAAGCATGCATGTGCCAGATGAAAGCGAAAAATAGAAAATTCCAGATGACATCAAAATGTTTTTGTTGCGAGTCCTTGGACTTACAATTTCGTTTGTTTCTATACTGTAAGCCATAAAAACGTTTCCACAGGTTCCATCACCAATCTCCCTTATTAATTTATACCTGCAAGATATTAGGAAGTAAGATCAGAATCAAGTGCAAACCCGCATACAACAAAAAGGGTGTACTCCCACACATTATGGGTCTGGGGAAGGGAATTGCAGCCTTCCCCTTATTTTGCAAGGAGGCCGATTTGGAACCAGTATCTCAAGGACACAAGTGGAGGGACTCTACCACTGCTAACCCACCCTTTGAACCAGCATACAACAGAATAGTCAAAACAGTTACTGCTCACCTTTCCATGATTGTTGACTTTTCCCAAGAGCTTAGGCCAATAATCACTGAACACAAACAGAACCCGGCAACTTAGATACCACAGCGCCTCTAAAACTCCTTGCAGTCACTTCAGCCAGTTTGTCCATGCATGGTTGCATCAGAAGAAGAAAGTTCCGCTCGAGGGTGTCACAGCATGAATGGTTAAGCATCATTAATTGAACAACCGTCATGCTCACTGCAGCTTCAGCGACCCATCCTCATAGGCATAGATATAGGCCGGCTGAGTCCATCCTTGGTTAGAAAAATGAGCAGGTAGGTTTCAGACCAGAGCATTTTTAGCAACCCAAAAATAAAAGAAACTTTGGTTCAATACATGGCAGTGCAGATAATGCTAGACTTCAAATAGAAACTGAGGAAACAAATCATAAGATCATATATTGAACGTATGCAATCTGTTTCTCATCTAGTGCTAATAATATATGCAGTGTAAAAGCCTAGTGATATATTCAGGGCTCCTGAATAAGTTGTTTCCTCTATTCAATCTGCTGGACGGGGAGGGAAAACAGGTTACATTCTTTAGCTTTCTCCATAACAAGTTTGGCCAACAAAGGGGGGAACTAGAAGCATGAGCAATTTACCCAAGATGCATCGGTTATAAACCTATACACAGCAAAGTAGTAGACACTTGAACAATGCAGCAAGGTGATCGAACAGTAACAGCAATCAATCAAAGTAAAAAATGAAAATAGAAGAAAAGGAACGGAAGTGATGGCTCGTACAAATGTATGAATCTAGCGCGCCACGAACAGGTAACAAGACGCAGATATCTTCTGTAGAAGATTCGAAAGCAGTGCGGAGCGAACATTCGCGTATCGCAGACAAAGATGAGCGATCGATTAATTGTTTCGATAGCCGAGGGGAAATATCCGGCGTGAAATGCGGGAGGATTGACAGGGTCATAATTAGATTGCTTGAGACAGGGGCTACCTAACGGGGAATGGGGGTCCGATTGAACCCCGCGAAAAAAAAAGAAAATAAACTGAAAATAAACTGCCATTGGCGCTCCGCTTGGCATCGGACAAATTCGCAACAAACTGGACGGAATGGCGCACCCACGCAAGAGAGGGGGAAAATGTTTGGATTCGCGAGCTGACAAAAAAGGAGACAGATATCGCAGAACAGAAAACGAGCAATTCAGAGGCCATACAATACAACCGGGTTAGCGCTTCCTTACCACGGGAAAAAAACGGCGGCGATCCAGCCCCCGACGGACCTCCGCTGCACGGCGGCGAGGGGAGGAAGGAGGAGGAGAGGTGGGGATCGTGCGCGATATTTTAGAAGGGACGCCGCGAGAAATTGGGGGCGAGGCGGAGGAGACGGACGTGAATAGGCGAGAAGTTATGGGCGGCGAGGCGACGGTGGGGACGGCGTCGCGCTGCGATTACTATTCTACCCCCACAGGTTTCCGTGGATTTACAGCGAGAGCCGCGCGGGTCGTGGCGGAGACCGGGTCGAGTGGATAAGCGCGACGAGGGGCCGTTTAGTCATTTGAGCGCGTAACGGCGTCGGGCTCCCGCGCTGCTGCCGCTAGGTACAACCACCGTGGTACGCCTAACCTTTTTTTTCCTTCTTCTTCCTTTGGGGTGGGCCCGCCCGCCTATGGGCACGGCACCTCTCTTTTGCCCAGGAAGAGGAACAGCTGCAAGTTTGAAAACTTGGCTGCCCCGGTATGCCTGCCGTTGGATTGGATTCTTCTTGTTCACGCCGGCACACTGCTGCAGATCTCTCTGTTTCCACAAGCGCTCAAGATGTCACGCTGTCTTCTAAAGTTTTGCATCGCGTGTCGGAAAAAAAGTGAACGAGTTTTTCTTAATGTTTTCAAGTGTAATTATATGAGTGAAGATAAAATGATTTGATAACATTTTCATGGTGTCTCACGCCTTGATGTGGTGGTTTATTTGCTTCGCAACCAGCAATGAAGTGTCATTCATTGGGGGATACTTTTTTCATGTGTGTGTGACCATGCTGATCCTCGACTATTCCCTCAGTTTCAAAATAAATGATATCGACTAATTCAAAATTAAACTAATCAACGTTATTTATTTTAAAACGGAAGGAGTAAATGATTGGGCGCTCCCTGATCCAAAATGGAAGTTTACAAAAGGGGCATTTCATTCCTTTTTTATCCCGGTGCAAAAGTTCCTAGATTTCAAGCGACCCTCTTTTCTAGCATTCTCTTTAGAGAAAAACACATAATTGTTGGCTACAATGAACTAACTAACAGCAAATAAAAATAAAAGGATGGAACAAAATAAACTCCCATCTTCACCACAATTTCTCAAAGTATATGTCTCCCATCACACCTGTGGAAGCTCGTGACACTTGACAGTAGTATCAAAGACTTGCATGAGAAATGTGTCTCTCATGATTTCGTGCATGTTAAAATTCAGCCTAAAAACACTAGGTATAATAGAGTATAAGAATTTAAAACATTTTGACCTTCTAAAATGTTCGGGTCGTGTAAAATGGTTAGTCTCCCACACTAAAGGTCCCTATTTGAATCCGGTGAAGAAAACATGGTTGAAGATTCGCTTTCAACTAACACATGTTAAGACGTCTTATGGAGTGACACACATTCCTAGGATTGTAAAAGTGATGTTGTATTTTAATTTTACACTGACCAAAAATCTATGATTCATTTTTATAAAGTTGGTTTTAGAATTTAATTTCTTTACGGTTCACCCAGCAGAAAACATCACAAAAGAGGTGTCCTATATCCTTTCCTGCCAGTGCCCAATCAAGAAGACAACCTCTGGAGCCTCTACGTCATAGAGTGAAACAATTTTTTTTTAAAAATAAGTCAAAGAACAGGCTTCTCCAATAATTTATTTGTTCAATTATTTTTGAATAACTAAAACAGAATATAATATAAGTCACCGACATTTTAATGTCCTGTTTGGCACGACTTCTATGTCAGTTTTTTTTCCACAAAATTAGTTGTGTGCCAAACTACCAGCTTCTATAATGGTTTTTTAGTACAACTGCTTCTCAAAATAAACTAAATTTAGAATATAAGTTAAAGTTTTATTTTAGAAAAGCTGTTTTTAATAAGTTGAGCTATATCAGGACCTAAATAAGTTGATTTTTTAACACAAACTGTTGTAAATAGATGCAAAGCCAACAAGATAGTATCACAAATTTTCCGACGTCCAGTGGCGTTCGCCTCGATGATCCTAGGCCGCGCCGCCGCGACACCACGCCGCGACACGGCCACCTCACCTCACACCCAGCCTCTCCCTCCTCCCCCACCCTCTATAACAACCTCGCTCTCTTCGCTTCCCCCGCCGTCTCAACACGCCACGTCACTAGCCCAGGGATAGATCGCCGGCCCGATGCTCGCCGCTTCCACCGGCGCGCAGGTGGCGCTCTGCGTCCCGCGCCGCGCGCCCTCGCCCCTCAACCGCCGGCTCCTCCTCCTCCTCCCGCACCCCGCCGCTCTGCTCCTACGCGCCACTGGCATCCGCCGGAGAGAGCGCCACCGCTCCGCCGGCAGCCGTCTCCGATGCGCCGTCGAGTCGCCACCCCCTTCCGCCGGCTCCGCGGTCAGTCCCTGCTTACGCGCTCTCCGGCAGTTCATTTCGTTACCGTTTTTTGTTTCTTAATTGTGGCGTCGGGCCGCGCGAGTAAAATTTGTTGAGCCAGTAGGAATTGTTCGAACTTCTCTCGAGTTATTCCGGGGAGACGCGGCGATCGATCCGCGCGGAGCGGCCTTGCTGTAAAAATTGCTGGCTGCTCCCATCCCGCCCTCTCTGCCATTTGCGTGTCTTCAGTATTTTGCTGCAAATGACAATTTATGAAGCATCAATAATTTACACTATGGACTACAGTACAACAACAACAAAACCTTTGTCCTAAAAACGTTGGATAGGCTAGACATGAAACCCACTTTTTTTTAAAAAAAAATAATTGAAGTAAAAGAGAGAAAGTGAGATAAGAGTAACAAAATATAAAAAACTAAGATTCTGGGACATATGGACTACTGTATGTAGATTTATAAATTTCACTAAACATAAATGTTTTTGCCTAAATTTTGCTTTAATCCACTTTGCAGCTAGAATATCCAGTTCCCAGAAAGTGTTCACCCTTACTTGAGAGTGATCTGCTGCCTGGTGGAAGTGCTTCTGTTGTGCATGAATGGAAGGCAGTTCCAGATATTTGGAGGACATCCGCAGAAAAATATGCTGACCGCGTAGCTGTGATAGATCCTTACCATGAACCACAAACAGAATGGACTTATAAACAGGTACATCTTCAGACCAGATACGACTTGTTCCCATGCTGATCTAAGACTAAAATCAGGAAAACAACAGAATTGGTCATGCAAAAATGTTACTGGTCCTTCATTATGACTATTTGAAACTGGATTTGCAGAGGTTTATCTGCATTCTCTTCATTTCAGGTGCACACAAATACTATTGGCTAATGAATACTGACATATTTGGAGCATACATTCTCATGGACTAAATAAACTCATATCTCCCGTAGCCCATTTAAGATGTGCACATACATTTGATTTTGTAATTCTAATGTCGGCAGTCATATGGTATCTAAATGCTCAATTATTTTATTATTAGCTCGAACAAGAAATACTGGATTTTTCTCAAGGTCTAAGGGCCATCGGTGTCACACCAGATGAAAAGCTAGCTCTTTTTGCCGACAACTCATGTCGTTGGCTAGTTGCAGATCAAGGTAATACACCTTATTGTTTTGATATATTCAACATGTATCGTGATAACCAGTATTGACATTTCCCTTGGTCATTTCTTTTGCACGGTGATAATCGTTTGGTTTTTAATCCTTACTGACATTAGCTGTTGAAGCTCTAGAATCTTGTCGTTGTCATATTCAAGTTTGGAGTTTATACGAATGCTACTTCTTATGCATTAAAGGAGAACTGTTTGACACTCACATAGCAATGTCTTCGCTGTTCCGTTTGATCGTTCCAAATAATGAACCAGAAAAATCAGCTTATTCATGATTTTCCAGCAAGAAATGGAGTTGCAATGCTATCTATTTTTATGGACATGTCTGATTAGTTACGTGTTGATCAACTATTTGTGGATGTTAGCTGTTATGTGTATCCGATGATTGTCGCTGACACATGTAATACAGGAATCATGGCTACTGGTGCTATTAATGTTGTTAGAGGAACAAGATCTTCTCACAAAGATTTGTTTCAAATATATACTCATTCAGAAAGGTGCGCTTTTGTAAACTGTTTGCTCAGTATGATGTAGAATTATTCCATTGGAATTTAAATAATTGACTTGTTGATCTAGGGGTTATAGCTGTATGGAATTTGACTCGGAGTCTCAGACAAAACGTTAAGTAAAGTTTCAGTCATGTCTTAAAGCCCAGATAGCTTTATGAGCCTCGACCTTATCAGTAATAAATGAAAATAAATAGTTAGCTTCTGTTATGGACGATTGAGCCAGGTGTTTTATAGATGACCGTCCACGGTTAGTTTCTGCTTTGGACAAAACGTCAGCTAGACTTAACAACTTAACATAAGAGCTCGAACCACACTCTCCTTTGTAACACAGTCATACTAACCAACATTCTCCTATTTCAGCATGTAATTTTGTGTTTCCTTTTGATATCTGTGATAGGCAAAAATAGTATTTGTAATGTGCTACTGTTAACTATATGCTAGCTTGCCGTGAACCTAATGGCATATGATATGCCTGTAGATTCTATCATCTTGATTGTTTCTTATTAAATTAACAATGGAGCATGAGGTTTCACCTTTTTAATATAAAACTGGTCTTTTTGAACCAAAATATCAGTCAGGATCATACACATTGTAAACATTCAAGCACATTTGTCATTCAGGAACTTGATCAATGTATGTATTGTGTGCAGTGGGAACTATGGAAACACAAGCATATAAACCATAGTAGTATATAATATCTGTGTTTCATGCTTTTGCATTTTATAAATTTCCCTACACACCTCTCTTATAACTTTCATTGTCATGATTATGAATTTATTTCTTTCCTATCACAGCATTGCACTTGTTGTGGACAGTCCTCAGTTCTTTAATCGGCTTGCAGAATCGTTTGTTTCAAGGATTAATGCAAGGTTTATTGTGCTACTTTGGGGTGATAAATCATCCATAGATAGCAAAGTCATGAAGGATATACCAATTTATGACTACAAGGATGTAACTGAACTTGGACAAGAAAGTCGAAATTCACTATTTCATTCGCGCCAGCAAGGTACCTCTTGCATGATATTTTAATGCGCTATGGATGAGTAATCGTATGAGAGTGTGCTTAAGAGGTCGCAGTAAAGAATTTTGTTTTTTTAACTTCTCCAGCATGTCTTGTCATTTGACTTCTATTAATAGTACATGACAACAATTTGATTATCTATTGGCCCTTTAGTACACTCGTTCTGTAAGATAATGTACCGTCCTCGACAGATCTCTGTTTTATTTGTTGGCTTGATTATTTAGTTATATTTGTGCCCCCAAAATTGTTTCTTTCTAAGCAGCACTTCCTGTGATCCGTTCATATACAGAACACTTGCACATATTTCTTATTTGTTTTTAAAATGGAACACTGGTCCAACTTGTCTAATTTTGAAATTCTTCTGTTGATGAAACTGTCGTATCATGAAGTAGATTGATTATGCCTGTACATTTGGAAAAAAGTCTGGAAATTTTATCTTCATCACTCTTGTAGTCAACTTACACTCTATACACAGTTGTTTTCTAGCCAACAAAACTTTATTTTTATTTGTCAGGTGAGCAAGATATCTTTGAAACTATTGCTCCAGAAGATGTGGCGACAATTATGTATACAAGTGGAACAAGTGGCACACCAAAAGGCGTAATGCTGACCCACCAAAATCTCTTGCATCAGGTTAATAACTATTATGATTGTAAAGTTTTTAACCATGATTGTTAAGTGATGCCTTTATTTGATAATCTATTTTGTTCCTTGTTTTTGATGTGACATTCTAATCCTATGATATGAACATCAGTACTTATGCTTTTGATGCCAACTTTTCCCCTGAGTTCCTAAAAATATTTGAACAGGCCTATATAAAAATTTAAACCAAAATTTCTTAAGTTTTCTGTTTGATATTTTCCCCATTTATTCTCATTAAAATTATTTGCTGTTTTGCTCTACAGATAAAGAATTTGTGGGACATTGTACCCGCAGAACCTGGTGATAGGTTCCTAAGCATGCTTCCACCATGGCATGTTTATGAGCGTGCCTGTGAGTACTTTATCTTTACTCATGGCATACAACAAGTTTACACCACTGTGATGTACCTGAAGGTATGGTTTTCATATTAGTGAATATAAATTACCTTATTATAGTTATCTTTGGCACAAAACGCCTTGTAATGTTTTTAAGGAAGCTTAGTGCCGGTCTCATAGTATATTTGTGTCCTGTTGCACGAGAAATGTCTATAATATTCCTAACAGCTTACAAAAACTGCAAATGAATCAGATCTTGAATTAGCATGCACTCTACAGAACTCCTGATCTGTTCATGTTCATATTGACCTAGTATCACAATGCTTTGTTGCTTTCAAAAACACTCCTTTCTTTTCAAACACTTCTATTGCGTTATTATTTACTAGCCTTGCTGTTTATCTGTTGCAGAAGATATCAAAGTTCCTTACAGCATTTTGACACCTTCTTATATCTTCTTTGTTAGGAAGATTTGCAGCGTTACCAACCTCACTATATTATATCAGTACCCTTGGTCTATGAAACGTTGTACAGGTCAGTTTACCGCCCCTTCAGTTCTTTATTATTTGATGCTATGTGATCTATCTACTCAGACTTTTGAAAAGTCGCATGTCATTATATTTAAAATTGTCAATGTTGGTCATATGAAAATAAATGTCACTAGATTTGTTACAATAACTTAATAGTATTATAATATTAAATTATAAACGATAATGGTCACGGACACACCTTGGGACTGTAAAACTTAATGGGGAGTGTAACAATAAACTGCTTATGAGTATTCTACTTGGATTGATTGGACAATAAATACCACGTCAATTCATTAACGTAGTGGTGCCACAATATGGTTCCATACTTCCATGTAGGTAGTAGCTTAGGCAAGATAGCTGATTTTTGTCATTGAACGGTTAGTAGTAACAATGGGAAATATTTTATGCATCTCCTAATTTTCTCCTCGCTTTGTACAGTTCAATTCATAGGCAGATTTCTTCCAGTTCGGCTGCTCGAAGAATCATTGCTCATGCACTTATTAAAATAAGTTTGTTATATATGGAGGCAAAGAGGATCTATGAGGTCTGGACATTGAGTTGGCATAAGTACTTCAAAGATGTTATATTTTGTTTCTCTCCATATACAATGACCGGATGCTCTAGTGAAACGTCTCATTAATTTCTGTCTATTGCATATTTCTACGACTGACTCGATTTCCTTCTCTTTCCTTTTTATTCTTCCTTTGGAAAGGGGACATTGTTATCAAACAACTCAATTCAACCATCATTTATTGTCTATATGATCAAGTGGTTGTGGGCAAGACTTATCGCTGTATTCCTCTGGCCTTTGCATAATCTGGCAAATAAACTAGTCTACAAGAAAATCCATTCAGCAATCGGGATTTCAAAGGTGCATTTTGTTAATATGTGTATTTCCTTATTACTTTGATTAATAATAATTTTCCTTAAATCGAGCGCCCTTAACTCCCATGTTAACACAAAGTTAATCATGTGATTTATGTGATAACTTGCAGGCTGGAATTAGTGGCGGTGGAAGCCTTTCAATTCATGTTGATAAGTTTTTTGAGGTAGAGGACTAGCACTAAACTTCTTTTATACACTTGTATGTTGACAGTTGACACCTTGCCAATACTATGTTCTTTCAGGCTATTGGCATCAAAGTACAAAACGGATATGGTTTAACAGAGACTTCTCCTGTTTTAGCTGCTAGACGACCATTATGCAATGTAAGATGCGGAACCACTAACTTATTTATTGAATGCATAAAAAGAGTCATACTGTGTTCTTATTTACAGCATATGATAGTGCTAACATGAGCATTTGTGTCACATGAAGGTTCTTGGCACAGCTGGTCACCTACTGAAGCATACGGAAATCAAGGTTGTTGACATAGAGACTGGTGAGGTGCTCCCGGATGGTACAAAGGGAATTGTAAAAGTTAAAGGACCACAAGTAATGAAGGGATATTATAAGGTTCTATTTCCTCACTCTACTGATACAATCCAATTTCAAAGTATGAATTAGTCAGATACTGAAGTTCCATTAACAAGTTGTTGGGTCAAAGTAGCACCTTCTGAATAGATTATTTCTCTTAACAAGAACTAAGCTCTTCAGGGAAAATGATTTTAGATTCATTAAGACCTATAATCAACTTCCCCAGACCCTACAATGTGTGGGAGCCTTTGGCACTGGGTACGCCCTAAGACTTATAATCAACTACAAATGCAGGCTAGGAAAAATAAATGTTGTGTATGTGTCATAGGACATAATCCTAACTCTTGTTTGACAGTTCTGTAATGCTGTAACTATATCAAGTCTTCTTTAAATTTCCTGGGGGCGTCATTTATAGAAAAAGAAAGGGCAGCCCGGTGCATGTATTTTTTTTGTCTACCACTGGTCACAAAGTTCCTTTTGTGCAAAAAGGCATCCTTTATAAAAAATGCAGGAACTTCATCACTGGAGGTGTCCTTTATCTAATAAAATATTGTGTCACAGAACCCATCTGCTACAGATGAAGCGGTGGATCAAAAGGGTTGGTTCAATACTGGAGACATAGGTTGGATTGTACCTCACCACACAGTAGGTCCAAGCCGGAAATGTGGAGGGATGCTTGTTCTTGAAGGTCGCGCAAAGGATACAATAGTTCTCTCTACAGGTTTGAATTATAGTATATGTTCCTTTTTTTAGACTGTACACAAGTGTTGTATACATATATTTTTTTATCATGTTTATTATGATCTTAGTATGACGATTTACCTCATGGTTGTTGATGTTGTGCACTGGAAGTCAGAATTCGATATGACATTTAATATCATGCAATTTTTACTGCACTCTGACTGACCATCTCATTTGCAGGTGAAAATGTTGAACCTGCTGAGATTGAGGAAGCAGCTAGCAGGAGTAACTTGATTCATCAGATAGTTGTGATTGGCCAGGTAAGAATCATCGTGTTATAATCATTTCTATGATCAATTTAGTCTCCTTTATTTGAGTGCACGTTTTTTTATTGGTGCAACAAACAAGGAACACATATTATGAAGAGGAAAATCCATGGCATTATCTGAACGTATATGTTGTTAGTGTGCTGCATTGCCCTTGCATTCATCAACTTTCTAAATAATTTTCGTGTGGTGGCGGCTGTTAGGCAATGTGAGTGTTCGATATTGACCAGCCCAAATGGAAGCGCATGCACACTTGACTATTTTAGCCTTAACAGCGGCAATGTTAGAATTGTGTACCAGTACCTCTGGTCACCAAGTTCCTGCATTTTTTTTTTGCATAGGATCAACGACGTCTTGGGGCTATAATTGTCCCCAACAGTGATGAAGTTCTGGCAGAAGCAAAAAGGGAGGCCCTTCTTGATGAAAATGGTGAAGTAACAAAGGATAAGGCCATGAACTTGCTATATGATCAGCTGAAAATTTGGTAAGAGTTGCCTACTTTGTTGCTGTTTCTTTTGTGCAGTTAACCATTTTTTCTCTAATCTCCGCATGCAAGCTATTAGTTGGTATCTTAAAACAGGTGCTCAAAGAATTCAAGGGGTCACCTGGGGATGATAACCTTTTGTTTCTTTAAAAATCAGGAATGCCTGCACTAATAGAAGCAGTCCCAATAGAACAGAAAAGAAAAGGCTTGTTCTTGGAGATACGATTTGGGATCTAACTATCCTTTGTTATGTCGCAGGACCGCAGATTGCTCCTTCCGTGTTGGCCCAATTTTAATTGTCGATGAACCGTTTACGGTAAGTAGTTTCCGCTTATTCGTGATCGGGAGTTTCTCTTGGTCGCAAAAGCCTGAAAATATTCCTTTTGCTCAGATTGACAATGGTCTGATGACGCCCACCATGAAGATAAGGAGGAGTATAGTGACGGACAAATACAGGAGAGAGATCGAAGCATTGTACAAGTGAACCTGTGAAGTGTTGGTGCAGGCAGTAGATGCAAGTAGTAGTCGCTGCTGTGTTGAGCGTGGGTACAACAAATAAGGCGAACGATGCGAGTGAAGCGATAAGGTTGTTTATGATGAGTCCCGTCGCTTTTTTTTGCTATTTGCTGGTGTCGATGAGCTTTCTTCTGATATTATTCTTATGATGAACTACCCTCGACCCAGCTAAAGCGGTTGACAGTTGAAATCGCATCTTGGCCGTGTTGAATGGGAAGAACATATCATGAGTACTGTATTATTGTCAGCGAGGAGTGCCCACATGTTGACGCCGCCGCCGCCTCCTCCTTGCGGCGCGTCCATCTCATCTCCTCGATGGACTGATTTTCACCTACGAGACCGGGGTCACACGCTTGCACAACGACTCCACGTGCGCACAGGTGTTTTTTATACCTCAAGTTTCAAGGCTTTACTCTCTCTCTCTCTCTCTGTAAATATTTGACACTGGTTAGATTAAAATTAAACTAACTGGTGTTAAATATTTTAAAACGGAGGGAGTATGTCATGTTTGAGCAATTTCCTAATGCTTCTTTGATTTCAACTGAAATAAAATTAGAGGAGGAACAAAGAAAATTGGCAGGAGAGTAAAACAAATTAGCCTTCCTTTCTTTTTCAGTTGTAGCGGTGCGGCGTCTACATCATTTGCTACTAAATTCTTGGTTTAAGCAGTCACATTCTTTTCTGAAAAGCGTCTATTTTGGTCGCTAAGGTGTGGTTGTTCTTGCTGAATATTGCTACCGTGTACTATTTACTCAACTATCTTGGTCTATTTTTACTCAAATGGAAAGGTACCGATAACTACATCCTGGACTATCGCCAATGAATCATCAATTTAAGCTGATCCGATTGTTGCGATCGCCGTTGAAATCCGATCGCGTAATGATGCTGGCGGCAGCCTGACGCCCGGCGTGCGCCAGCACGGCGCGTTCTTCCAGCCGCGTTTCCGGAAGCAGCCACGCCCACGCACGCCTTGCGCTGCTGCAAAGACGCAGCCCTCCGGCCAACCAACCAACCACGAGCAGCAGCAGCCTCGGCTGGGGTCAACCTCGCCCACCAAAAGACAGACGACGTCGAGCTGAGCCTGCAATGACGCCGGCGATGATGAGGCACTTCGCATCTCCTTCCTCTATTTATACCTCCTCCGCGTTGGCCAGGATCATTACCGGCACCCACCGCCTCGCCTCCTCCTCCTCCTCCTCCTCCTCCTCCTCCTCCTTCTTCCTCCTCCTTCCTCCTCCCTCTTCCTCCTCCTTCCTCCTCCCAGCTCGGATCATGTCGTCCTCCTCTGATGTCGTCGCCGCCTTCGAGAAGCCGAGGACGGTGGTCAAGAAAATCCTCGCGGAGTCGCAGCCCGAGGGCCAGGGCGCCACCGTCCGCCGGAGCATCGGCAGGTGCCTCTTCTACCTAATTAACCCGGCCGGCTAGCTAACCCCCATGTTCCCCAGATTTCCGTGTGCTGATTCTCATCTCTTTGCGCAGGCCTGAGCTCAGGAACCTGGACCCTTTCCTCATGCTCGACGAATTCTCGGGTACCAAACCAGCAACAAGAACTTCATTTTCAATTTTTTTCTTTTTCATTTGGGATGCTCGAACGATCCAGATCTTCGGCTGGGCTAATAACTGCTCC
The DNA here is from genome assembly GCA_030760725.1 of Neostapfia colusana. Classification (NCBI taxonomy): domain Eukaryota; kingdom Viridiplantae; phylum Streptophyta; class Magnoliopsida; order Poales; family Poaceae; genus Neostapfia; species Neostapfia colusana. The sequence goes on from JASWHV010000013.1 coordinate 622,468, forward strand.
TGTTCTCTCAATCGGTTGACAGTCTCCAAACCCGCCGGGTTTCCCGATCATCCGCACAGAGGATTCGAAACCGTGACCTACATGCTTGAGGTGTGCCTGCTTCTCTTCATCTCTTGTGGTTGTTGTTGTGCCTGCGACTGCGAGGTGTTTGCTGACATCTTTCGGTTCCCCAGGGCGCCTTCACCCACCAGGATTTCGCGGGCCACAAAGGCACCATCCACGCAGGGGATGTCCAGGTCAGGCTACACATTTCTGCTCTCCCTCCTGATTGACGATATGACCCTAGTTTCGATTTGGATGCCGATTTTGATGTCATGTCCTGACATTGCCGTGACATCTTCTCTGGATTCTTCAGTGGATGACGGCCGGGCGGGGTATCGTGCACTCGGAGATGCCGGCAGGGGACGGCGTGCAGAAGGGCCTGCAGCTCTGGATCAACCTCTCATCCAAGGACAAGATGTAATCTTGATACACTAGTAGTAGTAGTAGTAGTTCAAGTCTCTGGAGAAAAAGTGCCCATTTCTTTGCCTGCTGATGAATCCCAGGATCGAGCCCCGGTACCAGGAGCTGCAGAGCAAGGACATCAGCCGCGCCGAGCAGGACGGCGTCGAGGTCAGGATCATCGCCGGCGAGGCCTTCGGCGTGCACTCCCCCGTCTACACCCGGACCCCCACCATGTACATGGACTTCACCATGCGGCCGGGCTCCCGGCTGCGGCAGCCCGTCCCGGAGGGCTGGAACGCCTTCGCGTACGTCATCGACGGCGAGGGCGCGTTCGGCCGGGAGGAGGCGGCCCCCGTCGCCGCGCACCACTGCCTCGTGCTCGGCCCCGGCGACGGGCTCAGCGTGTGGAACAGGTCCGGCGCGCCGCTGCGGTTCGCGCTGGTGGCCGGGCAGCCGTTGAACGAGCCAGTGGTGCAGCACGGGCCCTTCGTCATGAACACGCGCGCCGAGATCCAGCAGGCCATGGAGGACTACTACTACGGCCGGAACGGGTTCGAGAAGGCCGGCCACTGGAGCAGCTCTGCCTGATCGATATCGATGGATCCATCAGTCCTGCTCCTGCATTACTTTTAGTCTGTTCCTGACCATTATTATTATCATTATTTTTCCATTGTTTCTTTTGATTATTACAGCATCATTATTATTATTATTATTTGTACGGTGATTGTAATAAGCAGTATTATTTGTGGACGAGGGAATTTTATAGTTTCAACTCAGGGATTACATGTGCACGTGTCATCCAGAGAACTGGCCACGTGTTAGTAGGCCACGCAGACACCATGTCACTCATCAGCTAACGCAGAGTCGGAGTCCAGACGAATCGGACCCTCTTCGCGCTTTCCCCGCGACACACGGCCACTCGTTTCGTCCTCCTGCCCCCCCCCCCCCCCCCCCCCCCCCACGCCCGCGCCACCAGGTCCGTCCACCACCGCAAGAGCTGAGCAATGCTGGCGGCTTCCCTGAAGCCCGGGCCTTCCCTCGCGGCCTTCTCCGCTTACACCCGGAAGCCCGCGGGAACAGTTTCCTTCCCTCCCCGTCTCCACCGCCGCGCCCGCCTCTCCGCCGCAGCGACCGCCGAGGGCGCCGCCAGCCAGCCAGACGCCTCCTCCTCCTCCTCCACCGCCGCAGCTTCTCCCCCGATCGATGAGGCGCTCCTAGCACAGGTTTCGTCACGTGATTAACGCCGCTTCTTTTCCCCCTCGCATGTTTGCGAAGCGTGCTGCTTCTGCTCGATGAAATGCCGACGTTGCGGGTCGTGTCGTGTTTGCAGTTCACCGCGGACTGGCAAGCTGCGCGCGACGATAAGGAGCAGGGGAAGATCCTCTCGCTGACGGTGTTGCGGGCCAACAGCGGGGGACTCATCGTCCGGTACAACTCACTGCAGGGGTTCGTGCCCAATCCTCTCCTCAGCCCTGCGCATTGGTGTAAAGGTAGTCGCTTCCTTTCCTCTGCTTTCCGCAGGGTTTTTGCGGGCCTCCCATATGCCATTAAGTATGAGTTAGCGGCTGATTGTAGTTAAGCTTGCAGACCCCAAAAGGCCCATCCAAGATGTTACGAAGGAGCTAGTAGGTTCGTCCATTTCTGTCAAGGTAAACTGATTTCTCGTACCTTTTTTCAGTTGCTACTTCCATTTTGCAGTATCGTTGCTGCTCTTGCTGTAACCTAGTGGGTACAGAAAATTGATGGATGAGTCAAAACTTTGACTTATATGTTATATCTAACGTCATGGCTCATCCCATAGCCTATCTGGAATTTGAACCTGGTCTTCTTGTTACCTCCTACGTTACAAAATTATGTGGTTTCTGTCTAATGACATTACCCTCAAAACTGGATGAAGATTTGAGGTTTTGTTGATCTTATTTTCTGAAGAAATTAAAGCTAATCACTCCAGGTGGCTGAGGTGAATGAAGAGGAAAAGAAGCTTGTTTTCTCTGAGAAGGATGCCAGTTGGTCAACGTACTCCTCTCAAATCAGCATAGGCGATATCTATGATGGGATTGTTGGCTCAATGTTTCCCTATGGTGCATTTGTTCACTTGAGATTCCCAGATGGTACTTAATGGCCATGCTTCTGTCCTTCTTTATGGTGCCAACTATTCAATGCGAAGTTTCTGACAACGGCTACACTCCACAGGGTATTACCATCTTACTGGTCTTGTACATATCTCTGAGGTTTCTTGGGACCTGGTCCAAGATGTCCAGGATTTTCTAAATGAAGGTGATGTTGTCAAGGTCATGGTGGTGAACATTGATACGTAAGTAGTCTCTACTAAGTTTCCTCCACAACTATGTGTCTTCATGAAGTAGTTTTCTTGACAGAATAGAATATGAAATTATTGTTGAATTACTATTTGATAGAGAGTATTTTCTCATGGAATATGCCAGTACCATCAGTTGGGTTGTACAAGGAAACTTTATAGAATTAGATCTTAAAGGGGCAACACCTAATTAGAACATGTATGCCCAAGTATAAGAAATGTTGAATTAATATGCAAGATAGAAGATACAATTCATAGGCGTCAAATGAATAGAATGACATGGTTAGTATTCTGAAAGCACCACTTTTTCATTCAGTTTGAAAGAAAATGCATGGCTTAATTTATCAGTTCAGATGAAGCGAGGAAATGTTGGATTGCCTTGTCATGGCTCAGATTGGTATGAAATAACTGGACATGTTTTGCATTTTTTGCTCTGACTACCATAAACAGGCCCAAGTCAAGGATAGCTTTATCTATCAGACAGCTGGAGGATGATCCTTTATTGGAAACACTGGACAAAGTTATTCCTTTGGTATTTTGTTGAATACACACTGCCTTAGTGTACGACTCTGTTGTCCGACAGGTTATGATAACATTTTTCTTGCAGGACGCTGATCAATCTCCTAATGCTAGTGCCACATCACCTCCTTCAGAAATTGAGCTTCTTCCAGGACTTGATGGTATATGTGATGAATTGTTGCAAGAAGACGGGTATGTTTCTATATTGAATACTGTGGTACATTTCCAGGGCAACTCGTTTTCTTCCTCAATTTATACTAGATCACACATAGGTCCGTCTGCAATCTTCATACTCTAATCATTTTGTTTACCTTCACAGTATAACAGATGTACAATTCGGACGACAAGCATCGGAAAAACGTGTTGTTTCACAGGATTTGGAACTTTGGCTTTCCAACGTAAGACCTCAGTTGATGTAACTTCTCGTAGCTGAAGCTCACGGGTGCTAGATATTGTTGCAAACCGTGACTGACGTACTGGATATCATTTCACAGGTGCCAGTTAAGGACAACAAGTTCAAGCTTCTCGCTCGAGCTGGGAGGCAGGTTAGTTGTCTTTGACATAGACAGTGTTGCAATCTTTAGCTAGGACATTCATTACCCAAGCATTTGGCCTTTGCATATATAAATATAAAAGGATTTATTCGTTTTTTTGCTGGGCAGGTCCAAGAAGTTTATTTGACGACTTCCCTGGATCAGGAGGGCATAAAAAAGGCTGTGCAAAGAGTATTAGGGCGTGTTCCTTGAGCATGGCGCACAAGTAGTAGCAGAGGTGTGCCTATCCCTCCACAATCTTCTAACTAAAGCTGCATTATACTGAATCAACAGTATAGCTAAACAGCAGGAAAAACTTGTCACCTGCTCCTACACTCTGCTGAACTATCATCTCTCTTGGAGGCTAGCCAACCAAACGCTGTAAATATATACTGTATGTACTTTGACTGAACCCTTGAGACTGACGAAGGCGGCTGTAATATTGTCTCCTTGCCATCGCGTTTTACTCTCTCTCTCTCTCTCTCCTCCCCAACGCTAATCTTTATCCTCTGTTTACTGTCTCCTTTTTCTTGATTTTTTTTTCAAACCGAGTAAACATTCGCTGAGTCAAATCCATCTTTGTTGGGCTGTACGTGCGTTAAAGGCCCACATAAAAATTCATTACCGGTCCACTCGGCAGCCGTGTGGGGCCTAGGTAAAATTGCGGGTGCGCCGCCCTCCACCACCGGCCCACGCGCCGAAAAGGACAATGGCACGCGTGAACTCCGTATCAAAACGACGCGGCTCCTCCGCCTAGTTAGTCCACCACGAGTCCACGACCACCTTCATTTCACTCGCCTCGCCTGCTCTTGGGGCCTCCCTTTCGCTTTCACAACCGCGCCGCCCGCTCCCTCCCTCCCTCCCTCCTCGTCCTCCTCTAATGGCCGCGCCTTCCCACTCCCACCTCCTCGCCCGGCCCCAAGCCCTAGCCCTCGCGCCGCCCCTGCGCCCCTCGCGGACCCTCCCCGCGCCGCGCTTACGCCGCCTCCGCCTCCGCCCCGTCGCCGCGCTCGGGGGCGCCGACGCCGGGGAGCTGCTCGGCCGGGTCGAGGCGCTCCTCTACACCGTCGCCGACGCCGCCGTCTCGGCTTCCTCCGAGCTGGCCGCGGACAGCGCGACCAAGGAGGCCGGGGACTGGCTATCCGGCATCACCAACTCCATGGAGACCGTGCTCAAGGTGCGTTTCTCGATCCTCCCATCGGCCCGGCACGGCACCTGCCGCGTTTGCGTGCGGTCCCGTGCTTGCCCTTCTCGGTTCGATTGCATCAGCGGTTGTTCACGGTTGCGTGAATCGCCTGGTTTACTACGCGTCTTCTCGGTCCTGTTTTGGGAGTTTGCGCGGCTATGTTCACCTACGTATCACCCCTTTTCGCCGCTGAAAATTCCATGATGCGCTGGTATCTACTTGCTTATAGATCAGATAGCTATGTTGGCTGAGAGCGATACACTGCGAAATTCACTTTGATATTCTGCGACGGAGCATTATACTTTCTGAAAATGGTTCCAAATAGTGTATAAATGGTATGCGCTTGCCATAGGAGGGTGGATTTCATAAGCCTTCTGAAATCCAAACCCGCACTCACTTGAGGCAACAGGATTGTCTGCATGCTTTTTACAACAATAGTGGGATACTTTGCAGAGCACTGATCCTTAGGATGCATTTCCGTTGATTTGATGGATCATGGGAACACCTAGGCCGCCGCCCACCAGCAAGGACCGTGTGACTCTGCATGCTACTAGTCAATATGCTCAGATGGCTTCATGATAGCCGATATTTAGCTATGGAGACATGTTACCATTATTACTTCACGTACTTTGGTTTGGACCTGTACTGTGCTCTCGCGTGCATAAACTGTTGATTCCGATATTTGTGATTGCTGCTGTACTTGAAGAACGGCAGGAAACTATTTACTATTTATTTTCCAACCGCCACTACAGTTCCATCAACTATGCACAAAAGAAAATTCCCACTGACATCTATGCCACAAGCACATTAGGTAAGATTGAGTTGTCATAGGCTGTTATAACATCCCGCACATAAAGTGACGCTAGATCTGGAAGATGACAACATTTAACTTTAACTAAGGTCGAGAAAGGAGATGTAAATATGGTAAGTTTCCACAACCCATTTCCTGCACTTATATGCACGTGGTCATATTAGTGGAACTCTGGAGTTATATTATGAGCCTATTGATAATTAAGCACCCATTCAAATTGTGCATGCATCTCATGGGTTTTCTTATTCTATGTCTGCATCCTGCCTTATATATTTATACCATGCTTCGAACCCCTTTCAGGTTATATACATTTTTTCTCCATTGGCAGGTTCTGAAAGATGGTCTATCAGCCCTCCACGTTCCTTATTCATATGGTTTTGCCATCATTTTCCTCACTGTTCTTGTTAAGGCAGCTACATTTCCTCTAACAAAAAAGCAGGTAAATCTGTCATCTATGTTTCTACGATCACAAGACATTGTGCTATAGATTTTTTTCCGATAAGCCCGTTGTGCTATAGTTGATTATAGATTACCATAAAGGTATTATGATAGTCAAGGGTTGTTGCTTTCTTTGTGGATGAATAATTTAGTCCCTTAGCATCCATCTAACTCAAACTTGTGCATTGCATCCGATCTTTAAGATATATTATAATCATTATGTGCATGCACTTTACGTGGGAAACAAATACAATAGGGTTTGCTATCAGCTAAGTTCTACATCATTGAGTTTTGCAGCTCAACAAAAATAATCGAGATTTTTTTATCAATTTGATCACATGATGTACTGCATATCTGGCGTTGTGGCTGTATTTATCCGCTGGCTTTAGCTTCAAATATATCCTAGAAAATGATAAACCCTTGTTGGGGCTCCTCATTTGGCCCAGTAGTTAATGCATGACTTGATCGTTTGTACCAGTACCTTCTGAGACAAACTTTAATGGTGGGACTATTTGGGTAGAGAATGTGAAACACATGGTTTTGACCTTGAGATAAGGTGCCGCTGGGCGCTGCCTTCTGACCCAGAAGGCCAGAACAATTAATGAGGTTTGGCCTTTTGAGTTAAATTTAGCATTAAACATTACCTACTAAAGTACGATGGTGATGAAAAACATATCCTTCCAATCAGCTGGAATCTTTTAATTGCATGGTTTTGCCATTCAGTAGATTATGTGAGTATAATATGATGTTCTGGTGCACTATTTTTTGGGAGTTTATTGATTGTGCAGGTAATAATGATTTAAGTTCACTAATCACTCTTCTGCATAGGTGTTACCCTATTAGTTGTTTTCCTTCTATTCGTTACATGAGCATTGTAACTGCCACCAATTCTTGGCAGTTTCTTTGACAACAACAACAACAACAACAAAACCTGTCTCGAGCACGTTGAGGTAGGCTAGACATTCATATCCATAGGAATGGCTGGTTTCTTTGGCAGTTTCTTTGAACAACGCAAAAAAAAAAGGGATTGAGTTTGACAAGTTCATTCTCACTAATGTATGATTCAGGATGTTGCACATATGGTTGTTTAGTATGATTGAAGCTATTCACTATGTTTATCCAATAGGTTGAGTCTGCACTTGCAATGAGGTCACTACAACCACAGGTGAAGGCAATTCAAGAACAATATGCTGGTGATCAGGTGCTTGTACTTTACATACTGATCTGCTATGAAATAAAATGTGTTTCACTGCTACACAGGTTCTTGTAAGGGTAAAAATGGGTGACCCTAAGAGCACCAACATCCCTCATTAGTTCTTGTATTATAGCACTGCACATGTGCATTGTTATTCTTTTCTTACCAGTGGTAAAAATGGTATATCGCTATAAATTCAGGTCCTTATCCAGTGGAAAGTCTACTTTTCTCATCTTGCTCAGTTTTGCCCCAGGACACGTTAATGTATTAAAGCCTCTTGATGAAATCGTGCTGACGTCCTAGCTTATTCCAAAGTACATCAAGCTAACAATAACATTGGCTAATTTGTCCTTGAGGCAGAGCACAGTGCAATCATATTAGCCCATTTCAAATAAAGTAGTACTTTACATTCAAAAGCTCATCGACTTGGGCATAGAGTGCACTGGTTTTAGAAAACAGAAATTGCATTTTCGATCACAAATGAATTCAGACTACAACTGGAATCTCATTTGTTTGTAAATCTTTTTCGACCTCTCAGGAAAGGATACAGCTTGAAACCGCTCGGTTATACAAATTGTCTGGTGTTGACCCACTTGCAGGTAGCTCTCAATTACCATACTTGGTCTTGTCCTAAGGTTTTAATTTTTGTCTTGCTATCTTTTCTATTTTAGTATGTTTTTATGCCAACTTCCGTTAATTATCCACACTAAGTTCCCTTTGGCATTTTCCTGCAATAGGGTGCTTGCCTACTCTTGTGACAATACCAGTTTGGATTGGTCTATACAGAGCTCTCTCGAATGTAGCTAATGAGGTTGATATTTTAAAACATTCATTCTTTCTATATTTTTTTATTACGTTAGACAATTATATATATATATATATATATATATATTAGCTGATGTCTTCGTACCTTAATTAAATATAGGGACTTCTGACTGAAGGTTTTTTTTGGATACCTTCCCTGGCTGGCCCTACAACAATAGCTGCTCGACAAAGTGGCCAAGGAATATCATGGCTTTTTCCTTTTACGGTATGTACAAGTACAAGTAACTTGATATTCCATTGCAATTGCATAGGCTTTTTCTTCCCTTCTTGTACATAGCAGCACAAAGCAACTAGACTACTGGAGCTTTACATATGCAGTTTATACTATGATGAAGAATCCCATTTATTTACTCTGATGCTGTGCTCAATGATTTACTCTATCAAATTATGCGTTCGGCTTAAGTTTTGCGTATGCCACTTTTATTGTATTTATCTGTTTAAAAATAAACATGTAGGTCCAGAATCCAGCAGCATAGCATCTGTAGTTTCAAAATTACTGCATTCCATAAATATTTGGGGGATATACAATGATTAGTTTTTAGTGCCTTAGCATGAATCTGCATGTGAAACTTGAATTTAGAATTGTGGTCGTGTTTGTAATCGGGTTACATTTGCTGACATGGAGGTTAAAAAGGCTACAACTGCACATGATTTTAATTCCCGTATGGCTGTATGCAATCTATAGACGCTTTAGAACGATGAATTCAGAAAGCAAGCACACCTTGTTCGGCTGCTCTGGAAATTTGAGTGGTTGCCTGTTAATGCTGTTTTACATCTTGTTGGCTATTGCAGACTTATAAGTAATTCTTTGTATAAGGGTGTTCCATTATGGTGCTTGACATTGTTTCATGAATAATGCAAATCCATTTTGTATTTGTCACCCTGCTGTGTCTGATCATGTTGCAGGATGGCCATCCACCTCTTGGCTGGTCAGACACTCTGGCATACCTTGTCCTACCGGTTCTTCTTGTCATTTCACAATACATATCTGCTCAAATAATGCAACCACCGCAGGTTTGTTTATCAATTTTTTCAGACATATGCATTCCAAAATGAAGCTACTATTCTACTCTAATATTACTTTCATCTTGGTATTCAGTACCGATACTGATTTATTTTTATTGATTATTTGTCTATTTAATATGATTCTAGAAATCAGTAACTTTTATTTGTTTCACCCACCTAAGTGATTACGCACTACAAGTCTGCAACCTTCCTGGTTATGTGGCCTAACCTCCGAATATAGCATCAAAGGTTAGGGGCAAATGTTTGCTGTATATACTGCCCAGCAGACCTGCTAAAGAATAACAATATAACATATATGAGTTGGTTTACAGCTTAGCTAAACCACATGATTCTGCAAACGTGTATGGAAGATCAGACATCTTGCTTTCCTAAGCTCTGTAAGACTTTTAAAGATTTACGTGAATTTGTGGCAAGTTCTTCAAAAGTACTGTTGAGGGAAAAGAAATGGGGAACTGAGAACTTAAGTATCGTTGGTGCAGGATATGCTTGACGTCTGATGCTAATGTATATCAGTAGCCCATGAGGTTCCATAGATTTCCAAGTTTTCAACATGTTATTTGTTTATTTTGCAGAGCAATGATCCTAACCAGCAAGGTGCTCAAGCCATAACAAAGTTCTTGCCTTTCCTAATTGGTTATTTTGCTCTTTCTGTACCTTCTGGTCTTGGTCTATACTGGTAAGCATATTTTACAACTTTAATTGTCATTTATATAAAGTAGTTCAGAGTCCTGTTGGTGGCATCTCCGCTGTCTGCTGCATAACACTGCCACTTTGGCTGCTCTGGTGTACCTATGTTTAATGAAAACGCTACTGTCAATACTTTGTTACTATTGTTGATTTTTACACACTTTTTCCAGCTTTTACTTCCCCAAGAAACTCTAAAAGCGAAAAGCTGCCCTAAAGGTGTAGCTTCTTCAGGTCAGCAAAAGCTCCAAAAGCAGAGAAGCAAGCTGTGCGTCGCTTCTGGAGCTTTTCCTCACCCTGATGTCACCCATCTCCACCCTCTTCTGTCTCCTCGTGCCACCGTCCCAATGACGACTACCACCAAACCCTTCTCTCGACGGCCCCCTCCTTGTGACCTCATGCCACCATCTAATCGAGTCGTGCCCCTTCCTTGCATCGCCTGAGCTCAGGAAGATTGAGGGCCTCTATCGCTGCCCGGAGGTCCCCCGACTCACGCCACACCAAAGCTTTACCTTGTCGTTGTGGAGCTTGGTATACGGTTGGTTGACATTAGGAAAGCTTGGAGTAGCACGGCGATGATGAGATACCTTAGTGGCAGAGAACAGCGGCCAGGAAAACGGCAATTATGAGAATATTTATCAGTGTCGCTGTAGGAGTTAAAAGTGGAACTGCAAAAGTACTGTTAAAATTTGCTTTGAGTGCGAAGATATATTTTGCCATTGTTTGGCTTACAACTTTAATATAATAGGTTGGTATCTGTGAGTATAGTCGTCATTTATTGAGAACTGAAGTACTATAAGAAAACTATCTAACTCGATATGTTATATATAATTGGTGTAAATATAGATTTTTACATTATTTGGCTTAAAAGTTTTTACTACTTATAGGTTGGTATCTGAGAGTATACTCGCCATGTATTGAGAGTTGAAGTATTATAATAAAATTATTTAACTTGATAGGTTGCTACATATACACTAATGTCTGTTGTTTAGAACAAAATTTCACCCTTTACATTGAACAATTTCACTCTGTTTTCTTTGTAACGCAACTGTATTTGTTTTAGTTTTGCATTCACCTATGGTAAAGTCCCACCAAATGTCATCTTTTTTTGTGTGTTAATTGTTTTGTATTTGTGGTTTTCATTAGTTGTTGCTTTCTTGTAGGCTTATAAATAATATCCTCAGCACTGCACAGCAAGTGTGGCTTCAAAAGCTTGGAGGTGCAAAAAATCCTGTTAAAGAATATATTGACAAGCTTTCTAGGGAAGACTTGACTAATACCGCAAAGAATGAATCTGCTATTAAGAATGATTCTCTCCCTAAACTTGGTAAACTCGAGTCCAGCCAAGAACTAAAACCAAGTGGGTCGCAACGTGGCGAAAGGTAATGTTGAGAAATTGTTGAATACTGATTAATGCCTGATCGCCTTTTAGTTGTTAAAGATCACTGATGAATGCCTGTGGTATCACATCATTAAAGTCATGGTCAGTAAAACTACTGGATCCAGACAACTATGGACCCTTCTGCATACATTTTGATTGGGATCATACGAAATGAAAATGGATTCACCATTGCTGGATCCGGAAGCCAGTGTTTTAGTGATAAATTGATGATACTAAACCCCAACATTTGAATAAGAGATGTGTGGCCAAATGCTTAAAAAATAAGATGATAAAAACAGAATCAACTATTCTTTTGAATGAGACTTCACAAAGCCTTTGGTACATTTTTTGTTTAGAATTGATTCGAGAAAATAATTGATGAAACTTCACTATGGCACTTGGAATTTATAATCAGTATGAATCCAGTTACCATACTGCATGTGAGGTATAACACGTATGCATAACATCATCCAAAGACATGTGTATGAGCTGTTAGTGACATTTTGTCATTGTGGTATGGTGGGTTGTTGTAGACATGCATATAGGCTTAATTTATCTGGAGTTCGTGCGCATTTACAATTGACACCTACAGGCTACCTTCATTCCTGCCCTAGATATAAGGTTGATGCATCTGCAGGGAGCTAATAGAAACTGTTTAGTTGATAAAAACTGAATTTTCCAACCCCCGGCTGGACCCACCAAAAGGAAATAGCAAAAGAGGAATAGGTCAATGCATTATAAAGAAGTTATGTTGTGTAGCGGTGTAGCCTGAATGGAAAGCACTGTATTGTATTGTAACATCTTTTGGATTTTTTATGTTCAGATTTAGGAAACTGAAGGAGGAAGAATCAAGAAGAAAAGCGCTCCAGGGTCAAGTAAACCAATCAGAACAGCTAAGCACAGAATCTAGTGCCCTTGATAGGAAACAAAACCCTAATGCCTCTGCTGGAGACGATGAAGATGAACTGGTACAGGCTATTTTGTTGCTTTGCATCACTTATTTTAGCAGCTGTAATCCTTATGAATGTTGATAAATACTAAAACAGGGATTTCATGAGAATGGACCGATCATATCTAATAGGAACGGTGGATTTGACCATAATAGAAATGAAAGGACTCGAAATGGAACTGCAGAAAAGGTATGGCTCCTGCTAATTCAGTAATTCTTCCAGTGTGAAAACTGAAGGAAAAAATTAACGGCAGTGTTCTGCGTTTGGTTGATACTGGCCTGCTTATTCGATCGATCAATGGCTGCAAGATTGAAAATGCATGTTCGTCTGTATATAAATTTCAGGAAGCAGCTGGTGGCCATTCCTCAGTAAGCAAATCTGCCACACCGGACTCCCGGAAATTGACAGAGCAGGAGAATGGAAATGATGTGGTATAGTGAATACGATTTGGTGGCTCTAGCCTTTCTACAGATTTTAATGTTCACTGCGAATTACCAGCTCCAGTGGATCTGTTGTGTCATTTTGTTGATCAGAGTTCACGACATGGTGTGGTGAGCTGAGTATTAGTTTCACGGCTACAGGAGTAATTTCACCATACGGAGCCCTATTTCGCTGCAGCTACAACAGTTTCGAGTCTTGCAGGAAGGTACACGAGGAAGGCGAAATTGTTTGAAACCATGTTGTAGGGTCAGCTCCCTTTTCTTTTATTTTATTTTTTTAGAATGTTAGAGCTGGGGCTGTAGATTAGGTGAAGGTGTATATGAAAAGATTTTGTTCATCACGTCTATGTTGTCCAGTTGGGTTGGATGTAATCAAGGCGACCGTAAATGGATATCCTCCATCCTCGCCTGATTTTGACAGTTCTACTCGGTACTCCCTCTGTTCGGAATAAAATGATGTTTAGGACAGCTAAGCTAATTTAGTTTAAACTGAATTAATTTTTTTTATCTTAAGCGTTATTTATTTCAGAACGGAGAGAGTACTTAGCTAGCTAGTAATATACTTGTCTGTTGTTGTCGCTGACGGCTCGATTTTGAGCTAACCAATGACAACAAAGCTAAAATGGAGAGAGTATATGTTTTGTCCACCTAAATTTGAATGGCATTATGTCAAATAATATGGAACGAGATCTTTTTTTTTCGTTGGCAGAAGCATAGGCTGTGCCTTGGTGCCGCTTCCGATGCAACAATCTGCTTTACTGTTTCCTTTTTTTAGAGAGAGAGAGAGATGAGGAGCTTAACTGTTTCTTGTGTATAGGGAAAAAAAGAAAACGTAGGTATACATGGAATTAGACTCATGTGTACATATAATTAACGAAGAAACTAATCATGTGAGAGCTGATGCATGCTGTGACGCCTGAGTCCCAGCATGAACACAATTGATTTCCGTTGTGTGTGGTGTGGTGTGGAGTGCTGCTGGGGCCGGTCTTAGTAAGCCAAGGCACCGGCGGCGAAGGCCACGACTGCGGCGACGCGAGCCGCCGCTACCCCGAGGACGGACGCGCCGCTGGCCGCTCCCGTCGCGTCGCCGGCAGCAGCGCCGGGCGTGGTGGTGAGCGGGGGCTTGGGTTCGGTCATGGTGGCACCGGTGGGTGATCCCACAGGCGCGGCGTCGTCGTCGTCCATGGCGTCGTCGGCCGCGGGCGTGTCCCCCTCGAACGACGGGAGCGGGGTGTGCGCCACGGGCGTCAGGATGGTCGGCTTGGCGTCGTCGGCGGCGGTGACCAGCTCGACGGCGAAGAAGGCCAGCGCCACGAGGAGGAGGAGCAGCGCCCGGTTTCCCGCCATTTGGTGATATATCGTACGTTGGGATCGGGGACGGCGGAGCAGCTGTGGTCTGCGCGCGCGCTTTTATCAGGTGGAAGCATCAGGATCAGTTGCCCTTTTTATACAGTATGCGTGCATGTGATGAACCGGGCGGAACGGAACGAATGAACGATGCATGCGACGGGACGGGAGGCTTTGGCGGGACGTCGATGGTTGGTCGCTGCTGTTACATCGAGAGGGCCCGCGGCTGCCGGTTTGACGCCAATTGAGCACTGGCTGGACGCGCGGGTCCCACGCGGCCACCGCCGTGACGACGACCTCAACTTCGAGTATTTGGGTTGATACCGGTCGCCAAGTGTGGATGGATGCTCAAGTATCTGGGTTGGGCCTTAGCGACGCGTGGATGCTCAAGTATTTGGGTTGGGCCAACTATCGGCCCAGCAAGCGTCCCTTGTATAGTAGGATAGGACAGGAATCCATCGCCCAGACCGCGCGGCCCAACCGAACCGAACAGAACCGAACCGACGATGGACTCGCCGGGTTCGGGCCTGGGCCTGGCGGCGCGCCGCGACCTCCGCTCGGCGCTGCCCTTCCTCCCCGTCGTCCTCCGCGGCGGCGCCCTCTTCTGGCCGCCGGCCGCGCAGGAGCAGCTCAGGGCGCTCGCGCTCGGCCCCGACGTCAGCCGCGTCGCCTCGGGCGACGTCCTCGCCGACGCGCTCGCCGACCTCCGCCTCGCGCTCGCCCTGCCGCCGCTGCCCCCCCGCGCCGCCGACGGCGTCGCCCTCTTCTTCGACGACCTCCTCTCGCGGGCCCACGCGCAGGCGTGGTTCGCCGACGTCCTGCCCTCCCTCGCCCGACTCCTCCTCCGCCTCCCGGCGCTGCTCCAGGACCACTACGCCGAGGCAGCCGACGGCGCGTCCGGGCTCCGCGTCCTCGGGTCGCAGGACGCGGGCGCCGTGCTCCTCAGCCAGGAGCTCGCCTCCGCGCTGCTCGCCTGCGCGCTGTTCTGCCTCTTCCCCACGGCCGGTAGGGGCGAGGCCTCTCTTCCCACGATCAACTTCGACGGCCTGTTCTCGTATGCGCACTCCCATTTTGTCTTCCTTTCCTCATCTGTATAGAAGCACGGCATTGATTACAACTGCCTTCTCCACTGATCCACCTTCAGGGCCCTGATTCACAGTTCGAGGCAAAACCATGAGCAGAAAGTGAGGTGTCTCCTTCATTATTTTGAGAGGGTGACTGATTCGACGCCTACTGGTTTCGTTTCCTTTGAGCGCAAGGTTCTTCCTCACAACCCTGTCTCAGGTGGTCTTGCCTATCCTGACAGTGATATGTGGATGAAGTCTAGTGCACCCCTCTGCCAATTCCGGGTAAGAGGCATTACCGACACCAAATGTTCCTTACAAGCACTAGATCCTCCTAGTATTTGTATTTCCACATGCACGCTTCATCTGGATTTTACAAGCGTCTTAAACTGCTTTATGTGACAACAGCAGCAACACATCCTTTGTCCCTAGCATGTTGGGGTAGGCTAGAATGCTAGATATGAAACCCACCAAAATGCTACAGAAATGTCAATAATACTATATCACACCTACTAAACTCTGATGACACTAGTATCATTTGAAAAGACAAGTAACATCTAGGGCTTTATTTTGTCCCATTGGATATCATCCTGCCTCAAGTTTGTTTACCATTGAGATGAACCCCCCTGATTGTTTGTTTTCTTTTTATTAGTAGGTATATTCAACAGGTTTCATAGAAGATGAGGAACAAGAAGCTATTGAAGTTGACTTTGCAAATAAATATCTAGGAGGTGGTGCACTTTTGAGGGGCTGTGTGCAGGTCATATTCTTTTTGTTTTGTGGTAGTTTTTTATTTTGTTGATTTCAGCTTTATAGAAAATGTCATTTGTGCTTGCATATTCTTGCGAGGCTGTTTGTCTATAGCCACTTTCCGTTTATATCTACATCTATAGTGTATGAATGGTAACTTGTCTGCTATTTTGCATGGCTTAAAGAACCATTGATATTGCCTTCTGATGTGACTTGAAATGCCTTCAATCTATGTCAAAGAGATTATATACGTGTTAAAGCTGTCATAATTTCCCTCATGTAATCTTTGTGTTTTCCATACGTTGCAGGAAGAGATCCGCTTCATGATTAATCCTGAGCTGATTGTAGGAATGCTATTCATGGCTTGCATGGAAGATAATGAGGCAATAGAGATCGTGGGTGCAGAAAGGTTCTCACAGTACCTGGGGTTAGTCCAAACCTTAACCATCCTTTGCTGATTTTTGTTTTTTAGCTCATAGGTTGAATAAGAATGAACTGCTGCAGTACTCCTAGTATATATGATTCATGGGGGATTTCATTTAGATAATTTCACGGAACCACCAATAAATGAACCTAACACTTGCTTATTCTTACAGGTATGGTTCCTCATTCCGCTTTGCCGGTGACTATTTAGATACGAGGCCCATTGATTCGATGGGGAGGCGCAGAACTAGGATATTGGCAATTGATGCTTTGGATTGTCCAGCTGTGTTGCAGTATGAATCTAGTGGTCTTTTAAGGTATTTCTAGTTTCATACTCTTTTACTTCTTTTCTTTTCATCTCGTCACAATTCACGTCCTTTCTTGGAAAACATTTTTTAGCATATCTATTTTTTTACGATGCACCTTTGCTCAGGGAAGTGAACAAGGCGTTTTGTGGATTTTTGGATCCATCAAAACATCAGCTTTATGTGAAGCTTTTCCAGGTTGTTACTAATCACTCCTGTTGAGTTTCTCTTAGCAGATAGACTCTTTCTTGGCACTCACTTATTTTTGCAACTTCTTTCTGCGGGCTTAGTCATATTTCAGTCACTGGTTGGATTAGAAGGGCAGTTCAAACAAAATGACACTGCTGCCTAGGTATATGATTTCAAAGTGACAGATGGACCAACATGATAAGCTAGAATTTACTATATATACATCGCGTCATAAATATGATGAATTCATGTGCTGATTTTATTTGTACTTCCAAAACGCTGTTCAGGAATCAAATAACGTGTATAACTGTCCAAGTATCAGTTCTGGTGAATATATAGGGGTTTCAACTGGAAACTGGGGTTGTGGTGCTTTTGGTGGAAACCCTGAAATTAAGAGCATGGTTCAGTGGATCGCTGCATCGCAGGTTCGTGAAATATGTGGCTTGTTACTATGTAACCAAACTTTGTTAGATATAATCCCGTTTTTCTAACAATTGGTGTTAGAGATAGAGTCCTAGTCCAATAAGAGTAGGAGTTAGTATTACATAAGGACTCTGTAATTGGGGCTCTATATACAGCCCCCCCAATTGAGAATAGATCAAGAGAACAGTTTAGAGGAAATTAATCCCCGGATTTCCAACAAACTTTAGGTTTAGTATACATGTTAGGTATGTTTGTTTCCACTGGAATTCAAATAAATCTGTATGTTTTTTTATTCTGCAGGCACTTCGACCTTTTATTAATTATTACACTTTTGAGGCTGCATCTTTGGAAAGACTAGAGGAGGTACCCTGCAACCCTTCATACAACTTCTGCTTAAGCTAATATTAGAAACTGAAGTTTATCGGTACCACTTTTAAAGCTGGTATGAATTTTCAAGTCTGATGTTCATGGTCCCTATTTTTTAGCGTCACCGCTGGTACGGTGTAAATTCTCCTCATTCAGTTATGTCTAATGGAACCTTTCCTTGGATGAATCACTGATGGAGTGATGGGTCTGATTCATCTTTAGCAGCTCAATAGAGCCAGCTCTTTTTTATATATATAAAAATGGATATGATTTTGTGTTTAGCGGAGGTAGTGACACTGAGGCATTTCCTATCACGGTAGGACTACATCAAGGATCAGCTTTGAGCCCATACATCTTTTCCTTGGTGATGGATGAGGTGTCGAAGGATATACAAGGGGATATCCCTTGGTGCATGCTCTTTGCTGATGATGTAGTGCTGGTACTAGATGAAACTAGAGATGGTGTTGATAAGAAATTAGAGTTATGGAGACAAACCTTAGAGTCCAAGGGGTTTAGACTTAGTAGGACCAAAACCGAGTATATGAGGTGTGACTTTAGTGGTGTTGGTCGTGAAGAGAAAAATGTTAGTCTACAAGGACAAATAGTACCTAGAAGGGACTCTTTCCGATACTTAGGATCAATGTTACAAAGCAATGGCGATATTGATGAGGATGTTGGCCACAGGATCAAGGTAGGGTGGATGAAATGGCGACAAGCCTCTGGAATCCTATGTGATAGGAAAGTCCCACAAAAGCTAAAAGGGAAGTTCTATAGGACGGTGATCAGACCCGCGATGCTCTATGGGGCGGAATGTTGGCTAACTAAACGGCAACATGTCCAACAAATGAGTGTCGCAGAGATGCGCATGCTACGGTGGATGTGTGGGCACACGAGAAGAGATCGAATAAGGAATGAGGCGATTCGTGATAAGGTAGGGGTGGCGCCGATTGAAGAGAAGTTAGTCCAACATCGGCTTAGGTGGTTTGGACATATCCAACGGAGACCTCCAGAAGCACCGGTTAACAGTGGGATTTTAAAAGGTAGAGAAAATATTAGGAGGGGTAGAGGACGACCAAGGTTGACCTGGGAGGAGGCGGTAAAACGAGATTTGAGAGATTGGAATGTATCCAGAGACTTAGCTCATGATAGGACCGCATGGAAAGTAGTAATTCATGTGCCAGAATCGTAGTCTTGTTTTTTTTATTTTTTTTCTTTTCTCTTTCTTTTCCTTATTTCTTATTTATTATTTATTTTCTCTTTTTCCTTTTTCTTTTTTCCTTTTTTCTTTTTTTCTCTCTCTTTTTTTTTCTCTTTTTTTCTTTTTTCCTTGTTCTCATATCTCTTCCTCTCTTTTACTTCATTGATATTGGGTTTCATGTCTAGCCGATCCTAACAGGCTTGGGATAAAGGCTTGGTTGTTGTTGGAGGCATGGTTCTTCGGTTGGCTTAGCTTCTATCTTGTTCACTCCAACTTTTATCATCACCGCATTATGATTTGTGACAGGTGATTCAATGGGTACTGCGTCATGGCTGGACGGTTGGGGAGCTTTGGCACATGCTCTTGGAGTACTCATCTCAGAGGCTGAGGGGAGAGACGCATGTGGGCTTTTTTGGTTGGTTACTTCCCAAAGACAACCGTTGATCCAAGTTTATGTGGAGCGGGCCAGCTTTAGTGGCTACTCCTTCCGTTTTTAAATTGTTGTTGTTAGGATAATAATTTTAGTTCAATTTTAAACTATATTCGTTATCCTAATGACATCAGTTTGAGAATCTGAGGGAGTACGTGTATTTGTGTGTGAATTATTTGAACAGAAACGATTATTGGTTGATTGCGTATGCAAGCAAACCAATCTTGTGTGGCCAAAAACTTGTTACACAATAGCATAGCTATCCTCCACCAATTTCTGCGTTATGGTTAATGAATATGTCGAATATTTCAGAGTGGGTACACTGCACAAAGCATTATTCCATGGCTGAGCCAAGTGGTCGATCAACCATAAAAGGATGAATTGTTAAATAGCACTATATATAGCAGCCGCAGCAACATCTTTGTTTCCACAAACAACAGTACTGTAGTAAACACTAGCAAAAAGGCCGAGAGATGAGATGAGCCTTGCGTCGTGGTGCACGCCAAGCAGCAGCCGCAGCCGCAGCTAGTCCTCAGAATGCAGACACTCGACTGGCTGTGCCGTCCTCTTCCACCTTGCGATCTTTTCCCTTCCCTAAAAAGTACGTAATTTTCTTTGGTGATGCACAGTTCAGTCAGACGAAGCAGTACTGTCTAGTAGAGACGATCGAGTATACCTTTCGTGGTTCGACAGCCACCTCATTGTCTTGGATTCTGTTCATAACGAAGCCCAAGGGGTTCAACACCACCTCGTAACTGCGCCGACGATCAAGGTGATCAGACATGCATGTGAATTTTTTTTAATTAACGTCTATCCAAATTAATTAACACGACTGCAGCATCCATATATGCATGCATGATCTTAGTTACGTACTCGAGCACTGTGGTGTTGAACGGTGGTCCAGCCTCCTGACCTTCAACCTGCAGATCGATGCCATTAATTATCAAGCTAGTGTCGTCAATAAGCATGTCGTCCATGAGCGAGGGTGGTACGTAATACTTCCTCCGTTTCATAATATTTGATGTTACCAGCGTCAGCGTTAAATATTATGAAATGGAGGGAGTAATTTTTTATATATTTTCGTAAACAAAAGGTAAGGCGCTCGACTGACCAGCAGGTACATGAGGGTAATGAGCTCCCCGTCTGGCTTCAACAGGTCGCTCACTCTCTCTGCCCATGCCTGCCTCAAGGACGGGTGCAGTGCGCAGAAGAAGCTGCAACATATGCACGCAGCGATCGAGCCAACAACGTACCAACCGTTCATTAAGCAATACTAGCTTACACGAGAATGAAATGATATATGCATGCATGGTCTATTCGATCGATCGATCGATCGGCGTACGTGTAGTCGAAGATGAGATCGAACTTCTCCGGCGGCTCCCAGCCCGAGGTGAAGAAGTCCGCCGCGACGAAGGTGAAGAAGCTCCCGCCGCCCGCCGCCGCCGACCACTGGTATATATAAAATTAAGTAGTAGGACCAAAGATTACGTTAGCTGATACTATAAGACTCACGCATGCATGTGAAGAAATAACGACCTGCACAGCACTTGCCTGTTTGGCCTTTTCGATGGCGGTCTCGCAGATGTCGAGGCCGACGACGAAGCGGGCGCCGGCGCCGGAGAGCGCGACCACGTCGTACCCCTGCACGCACGCACGCACGTACGACGGATATATGGATGAACGATCGATCGACGAACCAATGCAAGGCAGGAGGAACAACATGCAAACTACTAAACGCAACGAACAGTCGATCGATCAGCTGATGGTAATTATATAAGAACGGTGCAAGTAGTATATATATAGGCCAGCCAGCAGGACGACCGACCGATCGTGAACTACGTACTGACCGCGCCGCATCCGGGGACGAGGACGGTGGCGGCGTCGCCGGCGGGGAGGGTCCCGGACTTGACGAGCTCGACGACGGCCGGCGTGGCCCGCCCCAGGTCCCACGGCGTCACGCCTTCCTCCCAGCACCGGCTCCACCCGTCTGCACGCACGCACCGCCCAGCGTCGATCGTCGTCGTCAGTGATCGTCACTGATGTGCCGCCCAACTTACATACCCATCTGCACCCAACGACGACGACCCATCTGCACCCATCCGGCGACGGTCCATCTGGATGGGTGCAGATAGGCGCCGGCAGCAAGATAAAGGCAGGCACCTTTAGGATCCGAGCCGCCCATGAGCTGCCGCAGGCGGCCCACCGCCGGGTTCGAACCGTCCAGGACCTGCTGGCCGGCGACGGTCCTCGTAGACGACGCCATTAACGACGTTTTCTTTGTCGCTTGAGCTTGCCAAACGGCAATGGCGTCGATGATGATGCTTGCAACTTACCCATATGATTGCTTCGCGTTTCGTCTAGGCCACATCATCTTTGTGTGGTGTGGTGTGCGCCATCATCTCTGTAGGTTGAGCAGGGCAATCCTGATAGGCCGTCCCTTGTGTGGTGCGCCATCATCTCTGTGGTTCGCCAGGCTAAGAACTTGCCCATAAGAAAACCGGCTACGTTTTACTATGACATACAGTAGTACATCAGGTTCAAAAACTGTACAGTTGAATCTGGAGGTAATTTGTTAATCTTTGACGTCTAGCTAGATCTGCGAGTGATAATCTGTATCTCGCATCACGTTGACAAGCTCCCCAATCATCTGATAGATCGACTCTGAGTCCGGATGAGACACGTCTCTTACTACAAAGGCATGGACCTCATTCTCTACCTCAATCCAGCTCCACCCGGCATCCTTCTTCACCCCCATCTCATCCATCCTCCGTCGCACCCTACCAGCGTCCTGCCATTCCCCGTGCATCGCGTACATGTTCGACATCAGCACGTAGCTCGCGGAGTCCCTTTCCGACACCTCCATGAGCTTGTCTGCTGCGACCTTTCCAACATCCAGATTCCCGTGCAGCTTGCATGATGCTAGTAACGTCTTCCACACCAACACGTCAGGCTCGAACGGCATAGTACCGATCATGCAAAGTGCCTCATCAAATCTGCGGTTGCGACCGAGCATGTCGATCATGCATGCATAATGGGAAGGAGTAGGTGTGATATCATAGCGATCAACCATTAGTCTGAAGAACATCTCCCCTTCCTTTACCAGACCTGCATGGTTGCAACCTACCAAGACTCCCAGAAATGTTGAGTCGTCTGGCTTGTAACCACAGGAACACATCTCACTGAATGCCTCTAGTGCCAAGTTTGCATCCCCATGCTGCGCAAAACCATGAATCAGCGAGTTCCAAGATGTGACATCATGGAGATGCATGACATCAAATGCGAGCCTTGCGGATCCAATTTCACCGCACTTGGAATACATGTTGATCAGTGCATTCCCCGTACAAACTTTGGAGTCACACCCCAATTTCAGCGCCAGGCAATGAAATTGCCTTCCCTGGTCCAGCAATGCCAAGTCAGCACAAGAACTCAGACCGCTAGAGAACGCGTAGTCGTTCGGTGTGAAACCTTTTGAATGCATCTGAGAAAGCAGTCCTACAGCCTTCTCACTGAAACCGTTTTGGAAGTTGGCCGAAATAGCAGCTGTCCAGCTAACAAGATCAGGGTTTTCAATCTTATTGAGCAGAGCCTCAGTTTCTTCTACAAGGCCACTTCTACCATACATAGAGAGTAAAGCATTTGATACTCGGATATCTGTCATCAAGTTGTGCTTGATGCCTGAGCAGTGAAGCTGACGTCCCAGACCAACGGATCCACAAGCCCCGAGAGCAATTGAGAATGCAAACTCATTGGGCTCGACACCCTCTGAAATCAGAGAGCAGAACACGCGCAATGCGTCTTCCAACCTTCCATCTCTGATGCACAACTGCATCATGGAACACCAGGATACTATGTTCTTGCAGTCAAGGTTTTCAAACACCCTCCTCGCAAGGTCAGTGTCACTGTTTCTTGAATAGAAATCAATCAGGGCACTCGATGCGTAGACACTTTGCAGACCTATTGTCTTGAGCATGTATCCATGTATCTGCTCACCAAGGCCACGAGGGCATGCTGCTGCTGCTGCCAGGACGCTCGTCATGGTGTGCTCGTTCGGCTGCAACCCCTGCCTCATCATCTGACAGAGCGCGTCTACAGCCAGTGCGAACTCGCCGCCCCGGCAGAGCGCCGAGATGAGCGAAGTGTACCCCACGACGTCCGGCGACTCCATCCGGTGGAAGACATCGTTGGCCGCGGACAGGGCGCCGCACCTCGCGTAGAGCTCGATCAAGCAGGTACCGATCCAGGCGTCCCCGGCGAAGCCCGCCCGCACGGCGAGCGAGTGCACCTGCTCGCCGAGGCCCAGCGCGCCCGCGTCCGCGCACGCCGCCAGCGCCGCGTTGCACGCGAAGTCGTTCGGCGCGACGCCGGACTCTATCATGTCGACGAACATCGCCGCGCCGGCCTCGGGGCGCCCGTTCCGCGTGCACCCGGAGATGGCCGAGGTCCAGGCGACGACGTTCTTGCGAGGCATTCGATCGAACAGGCCCAGGGCGTCCCCCAGCCTCCCGGACTTCATCAACCTGTCCAACCGTTTGCAGTCGAGGACAACGTCCGCCGGCGTCGTGTGGCCGCTCGACGGCACATGGCTCGGTGGCGCGGGGAGGTGTGGAGGCGTGAGCGGGAGCTTGGCGTGGAGCGCGGCCATCTGCGGCAGAGGCCCTCGAGCACGAGAGGAATGGATAAGCCTTTCGGCGTACAGGTGAATAGAGGTGATTGGGCCGAGTTATTGTGCTTGGCCCTAACCGTCCCATCTTCTACAATCATGGATCTTTTTCGAGGCTTGCATCTGTTATACACAACTCGCTCCGTTTCAAATTATTTAACGTTAATCAGTTTAAAATTAAACTAACCAGTGTCAAATAATTCTAAACAAAACAAACATATACTCTCAGTTCACTTATCTCAATCGTACGAGAAAATTGAGGGTTTTATCACAAAACTGTTGAAGCCATTACAGCAACAGAAACTTAGGGCTTCAACCCTAGCACCCTACACTCTTGAGGGACTCAACATTTGAATCTAAAAAAGGGAGAATGAGGTGATTCCTTTCGAGACAGTTAATATACAGGTGTTAGGCACAGTAAGATGCGCCAGATTACGCTCCCACAATCAGAAACCACATGAGCACAAGTACTAATAGACGCCGGTATAAACCGGTCCTTTGGAGAAACCACATGAGCACAAGTACTTCCAGGCCTCTTGTGGATACGCCTCAAGTTTCTGGCATATATTTCGCTGGGAACTTCATTTGGCCTGCCATTGTGGACGCGCCTCAAGTTTCTGGCACTCGGACGACGCATTGCTGACTCAGCTTTCCTGCGCATTTGATGCAGCACAAGCATGGAACGGAACCATGAGAAAATATATACAGAATTCACAAACATAGCCCAAAAGGAATGTTGCTGACATGACCAAGATGAATAATATATCCTAATTGAACACACAAGCTTCCTAATAATAAAAGCTATGTCCGCGGAACTGTTAACCATATTCTCATGTTCTACGCTGATTTTGTTGCTTTGTGATCATCTGTTGTGGATGCCTTTGTGGGCCGGCATTACGAGCGCAGGACCCACAAAGGCACCAGCAGCGTGGCAGCCCGAGGCACAGGCACAACACATGAAGAAATCTAGAAAATTGACTTAGAGGGAAATAATCTGGATTAGGGGGGATAATCCGTTATAGAAGGAAATAAATATTATGGAGTGTTAGAGATAGAAATAAGAGATAGAGGCGGTTGGGCTTTCTCCAACCGCCTGGGCGCAGATTTGGAAGGGGCACGCAGGGCCCCTTGCCTATATATTGCACCCCTCCCCCCCTCCCCTCATGTGATCCATCAACGAATAAAGAGAATTACCCCATGGGGTTGTTCCCTCCCTTGGTCACTGTGGCTGCTAACCCTAGCAGCTGCCGTGACGTCGTCTCTCCTCCACGATATCCTCTACGCAGCAATCCCTCCTCCCTGCAGCTCTACCCTCCCCTGTGCAGCCCTAGGCGCAGCCGGGGAGCTTCCCTCCACCATGTTTCACAACATCATCCCACAAATAAAGTAGAACAGAGGGAGCATGAAATGTGAATGCTGTTCTTACTTCTTAGAGGACTCACATGTAACAATTCAGAAGAACTCAACCAGGTTTCAAGGCATTTCTCCACAATCTTCTCAAGGGGCAAAATGGCTAACATATAACTTGCAAGACAAACATGATTTGCCACTTAACATAGCGTATACTATGTGCTACTATACAGGAACAAGATCAGAAGAGGAAAAAAACCTGAAATGCCAACATCTGGATCCTGCATCCAATTCCTATGATGTCCGTCTGCCATAAGGCACTTGATCATCCTACATTGATCACAATGTATCATTATATATGCTTCGCACTGAATTTAATGACTGCTCTCTAAGTCTTCTCTTAAAAGTACAAGAGAATGCCAAGGACATTCACCGGAAATATACTAGGATACATCCACTGGACCCTGGATTGCTCTGCTGTTGATGTAGGTTGCCCAAACTGTCCAATTTGTAGAAACTATTAAGTATTAAATTGTTACACATTCTATTCAAACAAAGCTGCAAATGGGAACGCAAGGTCGGCATTGCAAAAGAATAAAACCTGCAAAGTGTTTCCTGCATGCATTTGGTTACCAAACTGATGCGGATGGCCAGATTGCACCCCATAACGGCTATCGAATGATAGCTCATTTGGATTAACTTCTTCCTAGAAGTTACACAGTTAAAAGTCAATATACATTAACGAATACCATACATAATAAAGGATGAACATCAAATTTACTGATAAAAGAGACTACCATGAGATCAACGACACCATGTGTTCTCATATGAGTACCGAGGTTTGAGGCAGTCGAAGATGAATGAAAAGTGCCCTTCTGACTTACATCTGATGACACTAATAAGGACTCCTGTCGTACAGTAAATAAAACTTGGTTAGAATAAACAAGAAAATTACATGATAAATGCATATAATGGAAGCAGGAGACAGCTTATTGCCATTTACCATGGAATCCATGCTTATCTCTTTACCCTTTTTCGGAGGACGGCCTCTACGCTTTTTCGCTGGACCACCCTCAGATGAACCTGGATGTGCATGGTTGCCACCATTCACAATTGCACGTTCAGACGGTGTAAGTTTCTGCTCCAGTTCACGACATAAATTATCATCAAGAAGGGTCTTTTGTATGTCGAGTAGGAGTCTTGCCGCAAGCTGATACTTCTCATCCGATGCCATTCCAATCTCAACAAGACGGAGGCACTGCAAAGAAATATAATCATAACGCTCAATGTGATTACTTATCGCCAAATCATTTGATGGATTCTCCAGGGGATGCATCTGTTTAAAGTCATTCCGCCATCTGCTAAGTACATAGCAAGGGAGGATATCATATACTTGTTGCCATTTAAGCACAGATAATGTGTGCCGGCAAATAATGCCGGTAAAGTGAAATAAACCACAATTGCACTCCATTCTGTTGGTCACCATACAATGAACAACCTCATACTTTTTGTTCAGCGTTTCAGTGCCTGCTTCAGCTAAATCAATAACTATAAAAGAAGATGCTGATCCATCCAACTGAACTTGGCAATGCATGGTTGCCTTTAGCTCATTCTGGAATTTTATAAACATATTCAAGGTGTACAGTTTGGATAGCTGTTCTTCCATCGGAAACTTCGATAATAGAACCCTGTTGCTATTTAATGACTCGAAATCATAGTCTTGCTCCATTTTGTATTTGTTATGCAAAAGAATCATGTAGCTTCCTAGGAACTCCACCAAAGTGGTCTCTGGGCTTATTGAATCCTCGAAAAATGCGTTTGGATTTCCACGCTGATTATCAGTACACAACCCTGCCCAGAAGACATCTTTTAGGAAGGCAGGTGCCCACAAGTGCCGGTTTTCAAACAGGTAGATGATCCATTCATTGTCCTGGAGGCCGAATCTATCGATTAAGTTCTTCCACCTAGCCTCAAACTCATCATCCTTCAAGGAATCATATATCACAGACTCCACTTCGGTTCTAAATGCTTCATATTCTGCTGACTCTCCTATTTTTTCTGAAATACTTTGTACTATATGCCAATCATTTATTCTATGGCGTGCCTTTGGAAACACTTCTCGAACCGCGGCTTTTATCGCCACACATTCATCTGTGACTATGGCAGTTGGGGGCCGTCCCTTCATACACACTAACCACGACTTGAACAGCCATAAGAAACTCTCTGTACTCTCATCTGACAGCAGGCCACAACCTAACAATACACGCTGGCCATGATGATTCACGCCCAGGAATGAAACAAGGGGGACACTAAACTTGTTTCTTAAGCATGTTGTATCGACCAAAATAGCATCGCTAAAATACTGATATGCAGCCCTGGATCTTGAATCAGCCCACAGAACACTCCTTAGATGGCCCTCGACATAAAAATCCATGACATAGAAGGAGTTTGGCTGAATTGACTGCATGTCGGCGAAGAAACTGTTGATGGCCGCGACATCAGCTTCTCCAATCTTAAGCCGACCCCAGTCATCAAATATCGGGACATCAATCTCTCTGGAAGCCGAGCATTCCCCCCTGGCAGCCCTCACCACAAGATCTTTGCTCAGACCACTGGGCAATGTCTTGTAACACCTCAGGAATCGCGCCGCCGACGGATTCAGGGCGTGATTGTGCTCAAGGTTAACGTCCGTGAGGTGCAGCAGGCCGTCCCCCCACAGCCTGGCGACCACGGTGGCCTGGCAGTTGGTCTTGGCCGTCGGCCTGGCCTGGTAGCAGGCGTCCTCCTTGCCATTCCCCCACTTGTTGCAGACGAGCACCAGCCGGCGGCAAAGTCCAGCCTTGGTGAAGGAGGACTTCTTGACGCAGACGCCGAACCCCGTGCGGAGGGCGTAGCGCTTGTAGAAGTTGAGCACCTCCTCGTAGGACTTGAAGACCATCCCGTCCCTCGGTGTCCGGTCGTCCCCGTACGCCGCGGCGGCGGCGGCGGCGTCCAGCTCGACGGTCTCCGCCGCGGCCTCCACCAGGGCGGCGAACTCCTTGCTTCCCGGCGAGATGTCCTCCGCGTCGTCGTCGTCGTCGTCCGGGTTGCCCGCGAAGGTCAACTCCTCCCCTGGATTCGAGCTCATCTCCATCATGCTTCCCTCTCACCAACCTACGCCACAGTAGGAGAAAGAGTTAGCGCAGCGAACTGATCCATCCCCGGCAATGGGAAAACCCATCCGCGAGAAAACCAACACCTAGCACAACGGAATCCACCCGAAACAATCTAGGGTTGATTACCAGGCCAACTCCAGAGGATCGGACGGGGGCGGCGACGGGAGCACGCAGCCGTGAGAGTGTCTCTAAGAGGCTCGGACAAGCGTGCCGAGGAACCGAGCCGTGAGGAAGCGCCGCCGCGACGGGTGGGGTTGCGGGGAAGGGGACTAGGCCGGAGGGCGGCGCAGTAGTTTTGCTGTGTTTCGGAGGGTGTTTTGGCAAGCGAGATTACGCGGCGGAAGGGAAGGGAGGGAAACTTTGTAGACAATTTTGGGACTAGTGATGGGGCTAGTCGACAATTTAGGATAGCCTAATCTTGAGTGATTATGAGTTTAGGATTGACACGCTCCAATACGTAATTCGCTACTCACTTTATTCTGAAATATACAATAGTTTGGGTTAAACTAGATTTTTTATTCCAGACATCATATATTTCATAACAAATAAAGTATTTGTCAATAACTCACCTAAAAAACAAAATATTACAATACATCTTCAGTTCACAAACTATTGTGATATTTAGAAAAGAGAATTTCTAAACGATCTTTCCGTTACTTATTTTCCGTTACTTATTCTATAAGAAAGATAATTTAAAGGCGCGATCCCAGACACATGGAGAGAACATATTTATTTATTGACATGTAGGGACACCAGGATGGCATATATTCCAGTGTACGTAGAAACACGAAAAATATTTGAGTTGTGTATTCTATTTCATCTTTTGCAAGCCATAATGCATCGATATTGTGCATGACATGTCGAAGTATCAGTTTTGTTATGGAACGTGGTGGTTTCATGGATAAAGATGGTAAGACTCACTCTGCCTGAACACATTTGACACGAAGGTGAACCATGAAGCGGCTGGTGTGTGGGAAAGATGAAGCTCGGTAACTTCATGGACTACTAAAAGTAGATGCGGCCCAAGCAGCACAGACTTTGGGCCCAACCCAAAGTACCAGCCGAATTCGGACCAAAGGCGAAAACATCGCTAGGCCCATCCAAGTAAAAACAAAGAGAGCCCGCGACCCACAGACCCGCACCACCTCTCCTCGTCTTCTTCTCCGTCCGTCTCCCTCTCCCCATCTCTGGAGAGAGCAGCGCCTCTCGCTCTCGCTCTCGCGTCCAGCGGAAACCCTAATAAACCCCGCCCCCTGCCGCGGACCCTCGTCGCCTCGCCGTGAGCGCCATGGACGCGATGCGGAAGCAGCTGGACGTCCTCATGGGTGCCAATCGCAACGGCGACGTGGAGGTGGTCAGCCGGAACTACTACGACCGCGACGTATGCCACCTCTTCCTCGCCGGCCTGTGCCCGCACGACCTCTTCCAGCTCACGGTACCTCCCCCCCCCCTTTCTCCGCCTCCCGGATGCTATTTCCCGTGGTGATTTTTTTGTTAGGTTTGGGCTTGGGGGTAGAAGAATATCTTCCTAGATTTCTGTGGAGAAGCCCCCGCAGTGGATAAATCGCGTATTGCTACTATGTGCTTGTGGTATATGGAATATACTTTCAGAAAAAAAAAGAAAGAAAACTAGTTTCAGTCGGTGCTGCTATTATCCAACTGACTTACTTTTTATGCCAGAAAATGGATCTCGGGCCTTGTTCCAAGGTTCACTCTCTTCAACTTCGGAAAGAGTATCCTTCATTTTACTTTTTTATGTGCGAATTGCTGCACCTCACCGTTTTTTGCAAGTTTGATGTGCAAAGTACTCTGTAGCCTTGCTTTCCTGAGCTTTTGGTAGCTATGAAGAAGCAAAGTCAAAGGGATCAGGGAGTTTTGATAGAGAACTCGAGGACGTGATAGAACGGCTCATTGTGGAGTGTGATAGGAAAATCCAAAGGGCGCTGAAACGCCTCGCAGATGAAGATGCCAAGGCTGCTATTGCAATATCTGTGTCCGAAGTTACTCTGGTATTTTGTCACTTGCTTCCACTGTTGGTGCCAATATTTGCCAAAGAGAACTGTACTTAGTATTTAAATTGTTCTCTTCGTTTCATTTGCAGACAGATGAGATATTGCAGCTGTCAAAAGAGATCAAGCAGAAAATGAAAGAGGCTGATGAATTTGGTAATGCCACTTAATTTGTACTCTTCATACTGCGTTGAACACTTTTATTCACAGGGTCACTACATGCAGAATTCAGTTTATTGAAGTTTAGTGGTGGACTTCAGCTACTAGGAATACTCCCAGTAGAATCAGTCTGCCACACGGTAGAAAGTTGAACCTTAGGGCGTTATACTCCCAGTATACTCCAGTACTGAATGTGGAGTGTGATCTCAAATAGCCTGGGTTGAGGAAACCTAGATGTTACATTTATTGTTTTGTCCCAAGTATATTGGTATGTATTTTATGACTAAATAAAAGTAACCATGGCAGTCAATGATAATATTAAAGTAATGACTGTAGTCACAGAATCACGATATATAACATTTCCCTTTTCTCATGCAATGCAATAACAAAAGAGACTCAGCTACTATAATTGAGAAGTCAGGAATGCTGTTTTTTTTGTCTGTGTTACTGCATCAAGTGATTTTGACACCAATTCAATTTCGGTTGGTTGGTGTTGGACCATTCCTCAGACCCCACAATGTGTGGGAGCCTTCAGAACTGGGTATGCCCTTTGGGTGTTAGACCACTTAGGGTTCAAGTTTATGTCGTAGATTATACTTTTTCCTATCTGTATTGAACATTTCTCCTCAAAATGCGCCAACAGATTTTGAAGGTAAAAGCGATGACAAAATCAAGACACTGGAAGCGGTGGAAGAACTGAGATCTAAACGTGCTGATATGCAGGTATCAACTTGAAAGTCCATGCATCTGGTTTATGGATCTTAGGTTTTGTTACCCCGCAAATTAGGATAATAACATATTAATGTTTCAGTTTGATGCCATAGCTGCTTTATTCTTTGATGCAGGCTACCTTTTTGCTTGATGCTTTTAACAAGGACAGGGCTTCGTTACCTCAGCCTACTCCAGCTCCTCAGATAACACCAGTACCACCACCTGCTCCGCCTGATGCTCGTACTCAAGAAATGATTAATGAAAAGCTCAAGAAAGCTGAAGAGCTTGGTATGGAAATAAAATCATTGAACTGCGTTCCTTTACCAAGTATATGTAGTACTGGCTTGTTTCTTATAATGCTTATGTATACTTAGCATTGTGGTCAATGTGTCAGCTTTTCGTAGTCCTGGCATATCATTTGTGAGTTAGATTGCTCAATTCGTTGAGTAACAGCAACATCAATCAAATGGTCTTTTTTAAACCTAAGCATTTGTGAGATTTAAGTTCCATTTTGTATTTGAGAAGTTGAGAAGCTGTGAGATAACCTTTGTGCTGAAAACTCTTTAATTAATAATGTGGGACTCTGAGCTGACATAATAGTTTTGGTTGTGTATTGTCATATTTTAATCTCTAGAATTTATTATCTGCACATCAATGTATTTAGTCAATATTTTCTTCTGTTACCCTGCATATCTATTTATCTTTGCACATCAAGATTATTAAGACATCCTTTTATATATTTTTAGAGCAATTAATGTCTTTTTATATTGGCTATATGAGTCTTTCCAACTGCTGTTTTTTATAGCATAGACTGCTTGTCCTTTTGGTAGGTGAGCAAGGCATGGTAGATGAAGCTCAGAAAGCTTTGGAAGAGGCTGAAGCTCTGAAAAGGGTATCCATTTTATTACTATGTTCATCTAATTTCACCAAACAATTTACATAGGTTGATCTCTAGCCTTGCCTTTGCAGACATAGAATAGAGATGGTTTGACATTTTATGGAACACAGATACTTTCATCCTTTCCTTTGGTTTATATGTTACTAACGTTTACATGTGGTTTTGTTTATTGTTAGCTGGCTCCACGGCCGGAGCCAACTTCAGAGTCCTCTAAATATACTGATGTTCGAATTGTGAGTTCTAACACCACTGATGTTTTTTCCCAATTAAACCCATATCTGTGTTTATAAGATTGTTAATGGTAATATCTTCGTAACCACTTTATAGACTGATCAAAAGCTACGCCTTTGCGACATATGTGGAGCATTTCTTAGTGTTTATGACAAGTAATCTCCTTAGCCTTCTGTACTCTTGGATTGATACAAAACTTTATGGAATTGCATCTTTAAACTTGAATCTACACAAATGCAGTGATCGACGTCTTGCTGACCACTTTGGAGGGAAGTTACATTTGGGATACATGCTAATTCGTGAGAAACTGAAAGAACTTCAGGTAAACTCCCGCATGCTCATAGTACAAGTAATATGTTGTGAGTGATTAAACAAACTAAAATTTCAGTCCTTATAAAAGGCAGTTGAATTAACACAAGGAAAGGAAAATAAATTCACAATCTTATCAGTTCTGTTTATATATCAAGTATGAGTTGTGTCTATCTCCTTTTCCTTTCTCTAAATTTGTCAAGGTGCAAATTTATCAGGGGCTGAGTGTAATGTACCATTTTCTGCTTTAAAGAGTTACTCTGTTTTGGGCCTTTTGGCATCTGTGAGTCTTCTTATCTCAAGGAATAGCCTCTAGGTCCTCACATTTCCTATATATTATTTCATTTCTCACACTGGAGAGACCTGGTTATTGCGATAGTTATTACAGGAATTAGTCAATGTTGCATAATTGGAATCTCATGTGACAATCATCTTCACACGCATGGAAACAGCTGTCACTGTATCTTGACATTTTAAGCATAGGAGCATGCAAAACTTGGTATGGAAAATTTACTTAATTGTGACAAATTGCTCGTTTGCTCTGCTTAGTATTATGTTTGATCAGAAGCTGGAGGTGGTTTTCTGCTGGGTGAGCCATATTATGTAGACCTGGTGATATATAGTCCCTGTTAATTTATCCTGAAAGTGCACTTCTTTTGCTGTAAGTGACAATTTGTAAGCTATCATTTGCTGGGGCGCGACTGTAATGTATCACTTGCCCTTTCTTTTGGAACATTGCTGTTTGTTTCCCACGTATGTAAGTGAATTTGTTTGTTTTTAACAAGTATGCTAAAGAAACTTTTTCCATAATAAAATATAATGTACCTAATTCCAGGAGGAGAGAGATAATAAGAGGAAGGACAGATCTGAAGATGATAGACGGTATAGTGTCCTCCATCCCTGTTTTTATTTTATTAGTCAAGTACTCTCATCCCTGTTTTAGTTTTATTAGTCAAGTACTCTCTTGGGTTAATGATGTTGGGACAAATTGAACTAAGTGATCCCAAGTCGCATTTAGAAGTGGAGGGTGTAACTACATTATCTGAAGTTACTATTTGGTCTTTTAGATCACGAGAACAGAGCAAGGACCGCAATGGTAGGGCATCCAGGGATAAAGAGGCAGAAAGAAAAGACAGAGTTGACTCTCGAGAAAGTAGGAGAGATTATGACAGGGATCGTGATAGACGCCACGATAGGGACCGTCGCCATGACCGTGATCGTGATAGAGATTATGACCGCTCCCGTGGCTATGATTCAAGGAGAAGGGATCGTTCTCGTTCCAGGGAGCGCAGGTATTGCTGAATGTTCCTTTTGCAGAGAGGTTTCTGTTCTTGCTTGTAGAGCTATTTTACGTGGCATTTGGTATGACAAGGTTTGAGCTGCCATTAGTTTTGAGCTGCCTTATATCAAACTTAATATATTGTTTCTTCCAAATTTCAGGCGCTATGACAGATACTGAAGCCGCTCATGGGCCGGCTTTGTTTTGGCGTTGTCTCATCTTTTGAATGGCAATTATGTTGGTTTGGAAATACTTTTATGCTATGTAAGCAGCTGGACAAATCTGGGATGTGTTATATTATGGTATAGTGGTGGATTGATGTAGACAATACTGTGCTCTCAGTATTATGCTGCTTGATGTGGTTCATATCCCTTTAATGTACTCAAATATTTTGCATTCATTCAAGCTTTTGGAAAGCATCTTGATAGCTACATTGACTGGTAGTTCTTGCAGTCATGTATTCAAGGAAATGAAATGACGTTTGTCCAGTCCGTGCGACTTCCGATTTGTTAAGCATTTTACAAGTGAAATTAGTTGCCTTTTTTTAACGAAATTGCTGAGTTGTTAATGCGTGTCCGTTTACACTTCCGAGATCGGATGGACATTATCTATTACAAATTTCAAGAGGCAAACTACTGTATCTTGTTGAGCTCGTGACGTTAAGATGTTTATGATGCGTTTTAGCTGTTGTCACGATACCAAGCCACAAGGTTTAGTTTAATAAACAGCACCGGTAAACGCAGCTTCAGAAACGTACTCGCTCAGCGAGGAGACATCGCTTTTCCCGAATGCGGAAATAGTGGTGGACATCATTTCGTCAACGGCAAAGGCGTTGTACATCTACTAGCAGGACGGCACAACTCCTGCTGTCTTATGATACGAGGAGCATCTTGAAAACCTGAAACTTGAAACCAATCTCACAGAGGGAACTAGAATGCCTTCCGCTTGCGGACCTTGAAGCTGCTGGACCGGATGACGTCGTCGTCGGCGTTGAGCCGTTGCTGCAGGGCGTCGAGGGACTCGGGCTTGGTGAAGTAGGTGACGAGGAGGTAGATGCCGTCGTAGTAGGTGGACGGCAGCCCTGTCCGGCTGTTCCTCTTCCTGATGCTGTACGCCAGCGGGATGACTCCGCGGTTGAACACCTCCACGTACATGGCGCCGCCGGTGACAAGCAGCTACGACACAGAGAGCGCCCGACGTAAGACGACGAGCTGCCGATGACAATGGTAGCGAGAGAGTGGAACAAAAGGATGACTTCTGGTTTGCTTAGGTGATACGGTAGTAGAGTTACCTCCTCGTAGCGCTGGATGAGCGCGAGGCGCTCCTCCTCAGACATGTCGGGGCGGAGCACGACCATGGTCTCGTACGGGCGCAGGCCCGGCGGGCAGGGCGGCATCTCCCGCTCCTCCAGCGCGAGCGCCGCCTCCGCGGCCGACATCCCGAACCCACCGCCGCCGAGCCCGAGCCCGAGGCCCGCGCCCGCGCCCCCCTCGTCGCCGACCTCCTCCTCGTCGGCGCCGCCGGCCGCGGACGCCGAGCCTCCGTAGAAGGACGCGGCGTAGCCGGCGGAGACCGCGCGGGCGCGGGAGCGGGAGCGGGCCGAGGAGAAACGCGGCGTGGCGGTCGGGCAGAGACGGAAGGGCGGGAGGGTAGTGGCGGCGGCGGCGGCGGAGGAGGAGAGCGGCAGCGCCATCGGTGGCGGCATTGGAGGAGCGCGGTAGCGGGAGGCCGGTGCTGGTGCTGTCCGTGTCCCGTCCAGTCCACTGGAAGGATAAGGATAGAAAAGAGCGTTGCGTTGCGTTCCCTTCCCTCTCAACTGAACCAAACGCGTCGGCCCAGCGCCACGCCTCTCCGCTTCCGCTTCCTGGTCTGGGCTGCGGGGCCAGGCGAGGCGGCCCAACCAAACGCGTCGGCCCAGCGTCACGCGTGTGCACCACGTGGTTTCTCTTGCTCTCGCAGGCGCAGTCATCATCATTACAGTGCTCTGCCTTCGAGCCCCAGCCAGCCGACACCAGCAGCTGCTCCGCCCACACGCTCCGCACGCGGTCGCTTCGTTCGCCCGCTGCAGATCGCCTCGACGCCCTCGCCCCCAGGTCAGCCACTCCCCCCCTCCCCCCCTTATTACAAGCTCCTCGTCCATCCAGATCTCGTCCTGATTCGACCCGTCTCTCTCTAACAGCGGCAGCAACCATGTCTTCGTCGGAGGACATCACGGCGACCGAGCGCGGCAAGAACAAGGAGGACGGCGGCGGCGGCGGGTTCATGGACAAGGTCAAGGACTTCATCCACGACATCGGGGAGAAGATCGAGGAGGCCGTGGGGTTCGGCAAGCCCACCGCCGACGTCTCCGGCATCCACATCCCGCACATCAGCCTCCACCGCGCCGACCTCGTCGTCGACGTCCTCATCAAGAACCCCAACCCCGTCCCCATCCCGCTCGTCGACATCGACTACCTCATCGACAGCGACGGCCGCAAGCTCGTCTCCGGCCTCATCCCCGACGCCGGCACCATCCACGCGCACGGGCAGGAGACCGTCAAGATCCCCGTCTCCCTCGTCTTTGACGACATCAAGAGCACCTACAAGGACATCCAGCCCGGGAGCATCATCCCCTACCTCGTCCGCGTCGTCCTCCTCGTCGACGTCCCCATCATCGGGCGGATCAAGATCCCGCTCCAGAAGGCCGGCCAGATCCCCGTCCCGTACAAGCCCGACGTCGACGTCGAGAAGATCAAGTTCCACAGCTTCTCCTTGGAGGAGACCACCGCCACGCTGCACCTCAAGCTCGAGAACAAGAACGACTTCGACCTGGGCCTCAACATGCTCCAGTACGAGATGTGGCTCGGCGACGACAGCATCGTCTCCGCCGAGCTCACGGAGACCGCCAAGATCGAGAAGCAGGGGATCACCAGGATGCAGGTCCCCTTCAGCTTCAGGCCCAAGGACTTCGGGTCCGCGGTCTGGGACATGATAAGGGGGAGGGGCATAGGCTACACCATCAAGGGCAAGATCGACGCGGACACTCCGTTCGGGAACATGAAGCTGCCCATTAGCAAAGAGGGTGGAACCACTCGCCTCAAGAAGGACGACGACGACGACGATAACGATGAGGTATCCATCCCTCTTGCTTATGCTGCCTCTCGATTCGTTCGACGCCTCAACTTCCATGCTGCGTACTCATCGTTACTCACGAACGTCCGTGCACTCGGGATCATCAGTCCCGTTTGACTGGCTAGAAATGCCTTGCAACTTGCAAGTGGAAGGAGTAGCTTAAGCTCAAGCATAGTTCCTTTTTTAGCAATAGCTGAAGAAGCCTTCAATTTTCTGACCGTGCTAGATTTCTGGTCGAGGATTACGCTAAAAATAGAACGGCCCATTTAACCTGCCCATGTAATCAATCACTCCATGCATCTCTTGTGGGCTGAAAAAAAAATAGAAAGAAAGAGGCTTAATCAGCTTTGCTCCATTCGAGGCAACGAGATTTTGCAAGTACTAATCCAAACTTGTTATGCTAGAACTTGTTATGCTAGTGTCTTGGTACCTTGCAGGATTCTGTTTTTCTGAATCACCTGTGTTTTGCAGGATTGAAATGCCACCCACCGTGTTTCGAGATACTGAAGCAGCGAGAATGTTTGCACCTGTGATCTCGGCGCAATGCATGGAGCTCTCGCTCTAGATCCTGATGTTTTGTTTGATTACAGACCTGGTTTCCGAACCTCCCGTGTGTCGTGTGTGGCTTCATGATCCATGTCTAGCTATAATAGTTGTCTGGTGTCTGAATTGTGTGTGCGTTGAAGGGGTCCTTCCGGACGCTGGACTGGAAGACTGTTAGCAATAAGAGGACCAAACACCCTTGTTCTTCGTGGGGCTGGTTGGCCGGTTTCATTTCTTTTAATCTTCTGATGAAATGTTCTGTTGATTGTGGTTGATATCTGCGCCCGTTGTTATGCCTGTTGTTGACTACTCCCTCCGTTTCGAATTATTTGATGTTGGCTAGTTCAATTTTGAACTAATCGGTGTTAAATATTTCAAAACGAAGGGAGTAACAACAGCAAATTTGGATTTTTTCCCTTCAGGAAATGGAAATCTGAACTGTTTGATTTTTGCTGATGTGAATGAAGTGATCAGAATTGTAGCCGCCACCGCCATGGGTACTGCGCCACCGGCACTTACCCAAAAGCCCTCTGCATGCTTCAAATTCAGGTGCCTTGCTCACCCGAAATCAAAGGACTGGGTCGCTGATGGGGAACTCGTAAGCCGCATCGCTAAACCGACGGATGAGATTCCATCCAATGCAACTACACACATGTCCAGATTTACTTCAAAAACCTTGCCACATCGTTTCTTTAACCAGGATTCCCAACTAAACACAGGCCCCATACATCTGTGCCACCCTCACACCAATGGTTTTTTTTTCTTTTCCGTGGGACTCTGATCTGGAGTCTACAAAAAATGGGTCCCCTAAGAAAACCAGGTTTCATTTTACATGACGATAGCTCGGTCGCAATATATCTTTGTTCTTCAAGGCCTTGAAGATTGCATCAAATCAACAACGTTAGTGGATGCTCTGATACACAAAAAATGCAACTATGTACACCGGTTTCCATCCCCGCCTGTTGTCAGTCAGTCGTCATCATCATCACCCAAAGATTAATCACTTCTTTCTCCGCTCATGTTCTTCAAGCTTATTCCTAAGTCCTTTTAGTGCATGTACTACTTTTGGGTTCAGCTTGTGTTGCAGAAGTTTTCCTTGCAATGACGTTGACCTGTTTATCCAAGAATAAAGTAGACTTCTATCAAAAAAATTAGCCACCAGTTGAATTCAGAATGAAGATTGGCACTTTTGTGATTCAACAGATGATTTATCTTGGATGCTTGAATCAAATACACAAAGTCTGACATTAAATAATTAACCATGGAAATTGAACCTAGTTTCCTTCAGCTCTTCATCAAGTTCCTTTTCTGATTCTTTTATCTGTACAACCACAGGAACAGTTGTCAGATAACCTGTCACATCCAAATACTACATTAACAGCATTTTGGCAAAGTAAAAGGTATCCAGATTTTCTACAGCATGGGCCCAAATGCCTTGAGAACTCTATTTCGACTTTCCACAGCATTTGGTCTAAAACTCTAAATTGCTATCACAGTGGCATCATTAAATTTGGTGTGAAATCATTGTTAATCAGCAC
Organism: Neostapfia colusana; assembly: GCA_030760725.1. Taxonomy (NCBI): domain Eukaryota; kingdom Viridiplantae; phylum Streptophyta; class Magnoliopsida; order Poales; family Poaceae; genus Neostapfia; species Neostapfia colusana. The sequence continues at coordinate 661,665 of JASWHV010000013.1, forward strand.
AATGAATGATACACATTCAAGTAAACAAGACTCTTGATGAAAGAATATCCATGAGATTCAAAATATTTAAAACTGACCTCCTTGACCAATTTTTGGGAGCTCCAAATAAGAGCACCCTGCAAATCAATGAAACCTGATAAGTTTTTAAAGTCCATCAGGAATAAAATATATGAACTTTTGAAGCTATGACCTTCAGTCTGTATGGCTTTCAGAGCGAATATTTTTTGTGGTCATTTCTTTGACCCTTTTAGTAAGAAATATGGCAGAACATAGAACCAAAATACTCCCTCTTTTTCAATGTAACTGTCCAGCACACATAGTAAGCAGGCAGAAAATGCAACCAATATTTAATGGAAATTCAACAATACTTCCTCCTTGTTTGATGGATAAATGCTACTGCTCTGCCTAATAGAAACAAACTTGATCTAGTTCTATTAATAGAACCTAAACAATATGTCTCTCTGTATGCATGGCTGATACATATCCTTAAAGATGAAGTGCAAGACTATGCACACACACAGCCTTGGCTTAACAGTTTAATGCCTGGTAGTGACCACTAGAATTGATTTATCCTGTAAAGAAAGGGGGGGGGGGGGGGAATACTTCTCCATGGGCTAATTGTTGCTCCAACGCATCAGAAGTTACAACCCAGACTTTTGGACAGCCATCTGCCACCAAGGCTTCAACCTATGTTGGTAGAAAGAACTAGCATAAGAAACCACTCAACACTTTTATATATTGGAACTCGTAAGTAGTGAAGGCTATAATCCCTGGGACATGCTTCTGATGAAGAAGTTCAAAATATACCTCCTTTTCAATCCAAGAATCGGCAGATAGGTCAGCAGAATAGACGACATCAACCCTGTTCCATGAAGCAAAATCCATAAATCAAGTTTTTACTTGAACAATAAACTACTGATCCAGCATTGAGCTTTCATTTATTTATAAGAAAGACCAGCTTACATGGAATCACTATCCAATAAAAATATGTAGCACCAAGAGTGAATTTGCACATCCGAAAATGGTTATATCATAGTAAAAAAATCCTTACTGTCGAAAAATAGCGTAATGCCTTACAAGCCATCGAAATTTTCGAAGTTCCTTATCTGTCATCAGATCCAATCCGAATTTCATCCCTCACATGCCACTACTGTGAATTATATGCTATTAACTTGAGCTGAAAAGTACAAATTCAACAAAATTTTTGCCTAGATTTTTTTGACATTATATTTGTGAACACAAGTGCAGCATGAGTATAGAGGCATGACCAATAGAAAGAAATAATCATATGAAAAATATCAATAGACAAGAGATGAGGACATGAGGTCAGGTGCACATTCAAGATATACTGGCGCACATATAAGTGCATCCGTAAGGAGAATAGTGGCATGTGAGAGATGAAATTCAAAACCGATGGGAAATAAGGAACTTTGAAATTTTTTATGGTTTGTAGGGCACCATGCTATCTTTCAGTGGTAAATAAGGAATTCTCTCTAGTAAAAGAATAATGCCATACCCTTTATAAGTTTCTTTATGTGTAGAAAGCCCAGACATCTCAGCATCAAATACAACAACAACTTTTACCTCTGCAAGAGTCGGCGAAACAAAGAAAGGCAACAAGGATCTTGAGACGAAATCATGCACTTATGTTCCTCAGAAGTCAGAAAAAAAAAAACTGTGGAAGACAATATCAAGTGACAGGTAAAAACTACCTGATATAGTTATGCTCTACATACACTAATACATTAATTTGCAAGTTATATTATTGTATCTCAGTACACAAATCATAGTGTACTTAGTAGCACAATAGCCTATCAGATTTCAATAGTTATTGCAAAATTGAGACCTTTCCCCTCTTTGTTTTTTTTTTCTCCAGAGGATCGAAGTTGAAGCATCACTTAATTTGTTTGATCGTCCAGGACACACCTCTTACTGCACTGAAAGATACCAGTTCATCAATGAGTATTTGTCTCGCAATTTCTTGCCTTCCATTTAAGAAATCATTCTTAAGCTTCCCCCAATGGCCACATACGTTGTAACCATCCACAAGAACAACCGGGGAAGCAATTTCCAAACCTTCATTTGTTCTAGATTAGACAAAAACGCAAAGTCAGCAAAACACGAACTGAATCATCAATCTAAAAATCAAATAAAGTCTTAGGCGTGAAAATAAGGACAAGCCTGACAAGTGAAGGGTTGAAGAAGGGTCCTCGTAGAAGTCTGTGTCATCAGGAAGCACTTCTTTAATTACTTTCTTTTTGCGGTACCTAGTAGCAGGCTGAGGCCCACTTGTTTGTTTCCTTTCATAATCCTACAACAACGTTTATGTGATTGTAACAACTAGTTTTCCTTAATTTGAAAATGATGCGCTGCATCACTAAATAGGATTGTTCTGAATTTAGACATCTGAATCTGACTACCAAAGAACTGCATGAATTAGATAATTTGGTCCCTACAGATCTTTACATTCAGAAAAAAAAAATCATTCCTGCATGCTCGGGGTGCACAGCCGTGTTGCTCTATGCATTTTATACTAGGAGCGGCAACATCTGAATTTTAGTAGTAAGAATGGTAACGCAGGAAAGGTAATGCATGAAATTACCTTCCAAAATTTCAGAATTCTCAAGCTCTGCTTAACATTAGATGTAATCCTAGGAGGCCGCCGATCAACCTACATGTAAGAGATAGAGTGGTGATTGGTGAGGATACCAACGATCTTTAATCCCAATGTCTCCGTAATCCTAAAGTTCAATTGCACGAACAAAGATAACATACATTCACCTATTTCCCATCACTCTGTAACACGTGTCCTTGAAAATGACACAACAAAATGAACATAAGCATGTCCTTTTTCTTTTCCAGATCCCAACAACTGTTCCTGGCTTGAACGGCCACCAGGCGTCAGAGACGAATACTCACCCTTTCCATGTCCATCACTTCCCCTTTACCCGAAAGACGCAGTGAGGACGAACAAAACGAGCCACGGGATTTATTCAGAGATCGGTTCCACGCTAGCTACTCCTCCCACTGCGTTTTCCCTTCCAAAAGGTTGCGCCGAGTTCGAAAGCGCGGAACCTAGCGAACGGGGTCGTATGGAGCGGGGAGGGGAATCGAGCTGACCCTGTAGTTATTGGTGCCCGCGGAGCCGCCGCCCTTGCCTTTGCCGTTGCTCTTGGCCATCGCCACCACGGTGGTGGATGCGGAGTAGGCTGCCGAGCCCACCATCCCGCCCGCCGGCGGCCACCCTGCGCCTGCTGCCTGTGGGCTCGAGGGCGACGAGCGGTGGAGACTGAACTGGCAACACGGGGGCGAGAGGGGCCGGGCCGCGGCCACGGGAACGAACGGGTGGACACGGCGAGCCGCCGTCACTCGCATGACGAAGGCGTAGTTGTAAGATGCCGCCTCTGTCTCCGGGGCTTCAGAACGCCGGCCTTGCATCGGGACCGTCCGACGCTAATCGAACGGACTAGGGAATTTCTCGTCATGTGCGTGAGTTGACTTTTTTCCGTGCGTGATAGCTCTGTCCAATTTCGTGCGTACCTTAGTGGACACGGAGGGAGAGAGGCAGGCGCGCCTGTATTTTTCATGCGAGGTGTTGATGGTGAACTTGTGAGCTTGGGTGCCTTTAATCTCTCTCTTTCTCTCTCCCTCTCTCTCTGGGCTGGAAGCGGACTCAAATTCTATGCAGTATTGCACATGTATTAGCAGTCACTGATATGTGAGTCCGTGTTATGCTAGTGACTACTACTGCATGTGCAGTACTGCAGGGGATACGCGGGAAGCACTAATTAAAGCAGAAAAAATTTGCTCGATGCATCATAATACCTCTTAACCTCCATCAGTAATCAATGTCGTCGTGGATCAAGCTGCAGCAGGCAGTGACACGTCTCGTCTGAAAAGTCCGTCTTCGCCACGCCACGCCACTTTGATGGGGTCGACAAGCTAGGACTGCTTCATTAGTCTGGATTCAGAACTGTTCCTGCTGCTTAGTCGAACAGAGGTGACGAGCGAGATGGCGCAAGTACCAAGAGGCAAGCAGGCTAGCTACCACGTCTGGTTCTGGAAGCATGCCTGCCAAGAAGCTAGCTGCCAAGGCGCGCCTCCTAGCTTGGCCGACGTGTGCATGGCGGCCGGACCTCGCAGCTGCCTTCCACGCACAATCGCGACCGTCTCTCTCTCTCTCCACCCTCCTCCTGCTGTCCTTATCCCCTCGCTTCAACAAGCGACACTCGATCGATCGAGAGAGAGAGACAGACAGATAAACAAGAGAGAGATGGACCAGGTGGTGAACGCGGTGATGGACCTGGTGGTGCCGCCGGCGAGCATGTTGATGCTGGCGTTCGCGTGGCCGACGCTGTCGTTCCTGCGCGGCGTGGAGCGGGTGCTCAAGACCCTGGCCAGGGAGGACATGCGCGGTAAGGTCGTCGTCATCACCGGCGCCTCCTCCGCCATCGGCGAGGTACGCTCATATATCTCCCCCGCTCGTCGCGCGCGTCCGTCGGCGGCGAACGAACGAATCGCATGCAGGGACTGACGGATCAGGAACCTCTTCTTCTTCGCGCGACTTCGTGCAGCAAATAGCGTACGAGTACGCCAGGCGGAACGCGAACCTGGTGCTGGTGGCGCGGCGGGAGCACCGGCTGTTGGGGGTACGCGACAGCGCGCGGGCGCTGGGCGCCGGGCAGGTCCTCGTCATCGCCGCCGACGTCGTCAAGGAGGACGACTGCCGGAGGCTCGTCAGCGACACCGTCAGCTACTTCGGTGAACGTGAGTATATATCATCGATCAGTTCAGCTGTGCCATGCATATCTTCTTTTGCATGTCTTCTTTTCCTTCAAGAGAAATCCAAAGAACAAATTAAAAAAAAAGAACTGGAGAGGATTTGTTCTGATTAAAAACACACACACACACACATCTGGCAGTGAATCATCTGGTGAACACGGTGAGCTTAGGCCACGATTTCAACTTCGAGGAGGCCGCCGACACCACCGCTTTCCCTCATCTCATGGTACGTTTCGATCGATCTTCGGGGATTGCAGCATCTGCAGCAGCATCACGTTTCTTCGCCTTTGATAACCTCGATCGATCGTCCCTGTGACCTGCAGGACGTCAACTTCTGGGGCAACGTGTACCCGACCTACGCCGCCCTCCCGTACCTGCGGCGGAGCCACGGCCGCGTCGTCGTCAACGCGTCCGTCGAGAGCTGGCTGCCCATGCCCAGGAGGAGCCTTTACTCTGTAAGCAGGCCAGCAGCATCTCTTCCTCATCACCTCGATCAACCATGGCCCTTGTGTCCCGGCCCGGCCAGAGCTGACCAACACGCGACCCGTGCATGCATGTCTTCGCCGGCCAGGCGGCTAAAGCTGCGGTGCTGGACTTCTACGAGACGCTCCGGTACGAGGTGAAGGACGACGTGGGCGTCACCGTGGCGACGCACGGCTGGATCGGCGGCGGCAGGTTCACGCTCGAGGAAGGCGCGGCGGAGATGCAGTGGAAGGAAGAACGCGAGGTGACAACGCTACAAAAGATCTTGAGAGGTCTTGTGTCTCGATCGGTGCCGATTGATGATCGCGTTCACTGATCAACGATATTATTCATCCGTTGATAAAAAAAAACACACACCAGGCGACGACGCTGAGCGGAGGGCAGGTGGAGGCGTACGCGCGGGCGCTGGTCGCCGGCGCCTGCCGCGGCGACGCCTACGTCAAGCACGCCGGCTGGTACGACGTCTTCCTCGTCTTCCGCGCCTTCGCGCCCGACGTGCTCGCATGGACCTTCCGCCTCCTGCTGTCCACGGCGGCTCCGGCGACGGCCCCGCGTCGCACGCCTCCCGCCGCGCTGCCGGCTCCCCCGGTCCGGCCGCTGCTCGAGTACCCGGCGGCGGCTCGGAGGCCCGCGGCCCAGCTGCAGAAGCTCGAATGAGACGAGCGAGGACGGCCTCGTGCTGCACATGCACATTTGCATCCAAGAGATATGTTAGTTATGCACGTGGAGTTGGCCGCTCTTTGGCAATCTCATTGCATATTTGCATTTGCATGTGTATATGTATCAACTGATTTGGACGGTCCTGTCAAATAAATCCTTGAAACATATGTGGATGTATATTAATATTATATAATTGTTCTCACTACCTCTAACAAGTTCGTGGTCGTGCCGGAGTGGTTATCGGGCATGACTAGAAATCATGTGGGCTCTGCCCGCGCAGGTTCGAATCCTGCCGACCACGATTTTTGCTGAAACCATCTTTTTGCTTGCAACACAGACAGAGCCAGTACTAACAAAAATCATGCCCACAATTTCCGTTAGGCTGGCTATTCCAATACACATTTCCGTTACAGTGACAGAATCATTGTTACAGCGTCAACGTATCTACATCCTTCTTCCAAACGATACAAGGCACATGCATGCCTCCACACTGCACAAACCTTTTGAATCAACACGCAAAGTTAGAGTTTCTCCAGCTTCAGAATTTCGTCAAGGTATCTTCAGAAGGCGGTAACTTGTCCAGTATCCCTAGCCACCCGCTAGACTGAACCCTTGTATTGAAGGGAGTCCATTGGAGCGCTTAGGAGTTGATGGCTCGGGCAGTAGGTTGACAGAACAACTAATTTCTTTCAGCTCAGATGACTTGCGGAACAGTGGAGGGTTAAACAGGATCAACGAAAGCCAACATCTGCCATACGAAGTGCCCCATTCACAGTAACCATGTCCTGTTTCAAGGAACTACCAGTCGGGGAAGCATCCGAGCACGAGGATCGCAAGGACGTTTGGGCAGCTTTGTCCTTTGCAGCCTGCAAAAGGAATAGAAGACCATTGCAGAGATCAAACCACCATACCTGTGTCGCATCTGACTCTGCGGTGCCTTCTAGCACATACATGCGTTGGCATCCGCCGTACAAACAAGCATGAGTCTTAGGCCTTGTTATTTTTTTCCCACGCCAACCGATGGAAACAGGGTCACATCTGTCTCAACTCCACTGTTGTACATGCTGTACACTGGGTACGGTGGCAGTTGTAGATCAACTGACACCTTCTCTAGACAGTATCTTCATGCCACTTCAAGAATCATGATTCATGAACTGAATTAAGGAGCTCATCCTCATCCATGGACAACTTCCTTAAAGCTTTAGACAGCATCGTATATCTGGTGACGACTTGCCTATAGTGCTCATGCAACTGCTTGACTTCCTCTGGAGTCAAGCTGTCAGTGTCCGAGTCCATGAAAGGGAATTTGTAGCCTGTCCAATATCAAAATCGTGAAGAAAAACAAATATTACAGTTATGCAACAGTACCAAGCAAAACCCTAAACTGTAAAAAAAAGAGAGAGAGACTGGTATCCCGTAATAACTGTTTAAATGGAAATTACTAGAAGAACTGGGCTCTGAACAACAAGGACAACAACAAAGCCTTTGTCCTAAGAACTGGGCTCTCATAACAGCTGTTTATTACTTCTATGCTAGCTGTTTAAGTAAATGGTTGTTGAACAAGAATGCAAGGAAAAACATATCATGTTCAATGGAAGGAAAAAGGGACTGATTTGTAAGTGATGTGAAAACTGGAATGCAAATCCATGCTCACACAAATTGCTCCAAATAAAATGTTAATCAGCAGACCTGTTATATCAGCTTCCTTGTGAAGTGCCCTTACAGATGTTGGAAGTGCCTGTGAACTACTAGCTCTAGCAACAGATACTTGAGTACCTAATCTTGCCAATTCCATATGCTTCTGAAACTCACTTTCCTCCATGGACAGCGAGCCGGAATCGACATTTATTATAAACATCTTTGCTGAAATGAGGTTTGTCAGATAGTATTCAACTTCTGAAATAAGTTTCGTTTCTCTTCTGAAGAGCTGAACAAATTTTAGATTTGAGTGCAGCTGAGGAGGATTGGCCTACATAAAATTTTCAGGTAGCTCTTAGTTAAAAAAAGGTATTCTTTGGAATAGCAGAATACTTAACCAAGCCAAAACAGAGCAAGCATAAACAGCAGCACAAAGGAACTTGCCTTGATGGTAATATATATAAGAATAGGAAGAAATTCATCAGCCCCAGATAATGTTCGATCATTTGACATGGATATGTTCAGAAGCAAGTTATTAATGATTTGGCAACAACTCATGACGCATAGAAGCTTCTCACGTGGTGCTTTGAAGGAATTGATCTTCTGCAACTCTTTGACTGCAAGCTACAGGGGCATGTGCGTTAGAAAGGCTATACTAGCTAAGGTTGGGCACTCTCTTTACCATTGGAAGTTCTGTTATACAAGATAACATAACTTTAAACTTTAACAAACTAATTTGAATATCGGATGACTTAAATAGGCAAACTGTTGAATATAATACAACGAGAGAACATGATAGACATAATGGAAGATATCTAGAACTGAACTGTATAATGTCTTCAGATGTGGAGTTGACACTGCTCAATCTACAAGCTAAACAACAAACTGTTCATCCATAGGAACCTTCATTTCGACAAACATAAAAAGCTACCCAAACACGAATATTTCAACTTCCTAGAGTGATATACATTGGTTGCCTGGCCGCTTACAACTTCAGATAATGAAATGTGAATTGCATTGTCCTTGTTTCTTAGTAGAACAGAAGGAATGACTTACGAGCCACGATGCCTCGTTGTGCAGAACCTTGGGTATGTCCAAGTGCTGAGGCTTAACAAACTGCTGTAAGAGACCAATCTTCTCCGAGATCTCCAGGTCGGCCATCGCGTCCTCCGCAGAGGAACCAAACGTGCGGTCAAACAGTTTGGTCATGACAAATTTCTCCAGGCCCTAAGCACGAGATGACAAGAGCACACAAGCAGAGCCACTTGAGAGACGGATGTCGACGGGAACATCGCCGTTTGTCGATACGAGGGAACTGAGAAAGCAGTGGGGCTTGCTGACCTCGAGCGCGTGGTCGATCTCCTGGTTGGAGGCGTTGGCCCAGAGCGGGTGGTCCCTGATGGCTCTCTCCATCTGCACGAGGAAAGTCTGAACCTTGCCGGCGTCCTCCTCGGCGTTGGCCTCGTGGAAGGAGAAGGACGCGAGGAAGCTGCGCGCGCGAAGCTAACCAAGAGTTAGATCCTCCACGTCCAGGGCTCCACGGCGGCGACCAGATAACAACGAACGGGGCCGGGAAGGAGAAAGACAGGGAGGAAGCGGGTGACCTCTTGATCGAGCGGAAGAGGTCGGCGGCGGCGGGGCGGCGCATGCGGTCGAGGAAGTCGTAGAAGTCGGGCCGCGACGCCGGCGACGTGGGGCTCTCCATCGCGAGGCCGCCGATTTGACTGGTTGGTTGAGCTGTTACCAGCCGCCGTTTACGCGGGCAACTGCTCTCGCAGATCTGAATCTTAATCGGATTGTTCAACTGCTCTCGCAGACGGAAAGCAGAATAGTAAGAAAAATGGATGAATAAATAAAAGATAAAAAGGAGAGAAAACAATATGCAATCTTTTTCTGCAAAAAGACAGAATACAGATTCAGAATTGGGATGGTAAGATCAACTTTGTATCCGCATAGCACACATTCCTTTCACACACACACACACACGGGTGGCAATTGCAACGGATTTTACATGCGGTCGAATCAAAATCTTTTTGCCAACACATGAACAGCACCCCACCCCCATCGGCAACATAAACAACGCCTAGCCTCAATGCTCCAAGAGCTCTATCACATTTGCGCAACCATAACAGACAGTGAGCTGCAAACAATTCTATCAACTGCGAACCTGATTAGCAGTCTGCCACCAAGAGTGCCAGAGATCCCATGGACAAATTTCCCAGACGCATCACATTGTCATCGATGTAATGGACGCGAATCCCACACGAGGCAGTATCCCTCGAGCTCCGACCATGGTGTGTTTAAGGGATAATGCGTTGACAATCTTTTCCTGCAGGGGAAAGGAGTCCTCTTCGTAAGTACAAAGCTACGAAAGAAACCGCATGTTTTTATATGATATGGTGCTGCAAATTGAAGCATAAAAGCAAATGAATATACTGACAGGGGATGCAAATTTTTACCTGCATTGTATGATCAAGATTCAACCTATTTCGAACAATAATCATCATTGTGACCAACGATACATCCTTGCCCAGCTGATCTTCTTGTTTCCCCTCCTCCTTCAACGTGGGAAATACCATGTTAGTCGGTTTGCATTTCACCTCGTCGGTGCAACCAAGTTTATCTTCGGAACATCAGAGCAACAAGTAGAAAGAGTAGTGTGGGGACTGGGAGCAGAGAGTTCACCTCTATGAAGCAAGATCCGTTGTTCAGCTTGTTATCAGTTGAAGGAGAAGGACTCTACGAAAATTCCAAGCACTGAAACTGGCCGTCAGTCTAATGCCATGGACATCCTTGACATAGACATTCAAGCTCTTGAAACCAATGCCTTAACCTAGAGCAAATAAAGATCAGTTCGTTAATTAAAGTTTTAAAATATAATACTCTCTCTTTTCAAATTGTTTGATGCTGATTAGTTTTAAATAATTCGAAACGGAGCAATTAAAAGGACACGCGATGAGCCGTAGCCCTAGCTTTAGTTGGCCGGTGCCCGGATCGACGATACAAGCTCAGGTCCCGGCCCACCAGGCCTAAACGGGCCGGACATTTAATCCACGACGCGTTCGGCTCCCCCCCCCGCGATCGGCTGCCGCGAACGGAGAACGGCCGGCGAGGCGCCACGCGTCCCCAGCGGCTGCCTCGCTCGCTTCGCCTCACTTCCTCGCCACCCGCTCCCGCTCGTCGTCATCTCCCACCCGCCCGGCCCGTCCCGCCTTCGCGCCGCGCGCAATCGCTGTTCGCCGCTCCGACTCCCGGTCCCAGATGGACTCCGCCGCATTAGCCTCCCGCGCGCTGCGGCCTCCGCGGTGCCATCACCGCTGCTCTCCTGCGCGTCTCGGGGTCCCCGCCGCTATAAGGGCGTGCCGCCGCGCGCGCGTGTCCCCGTCCTCCCGCTGCCAGGCGGTGGCTGCCGACGAGCGCTCCGCCGACCCCTCCATCCCCGAGGGCCAAGACCGCGCGAGTTCCGGGTACGCACGGCACCAAACTCGAAACCGACCGATCGTACGTTCAAACTTCATACATCATCGTTGCTGTCCTGATTTCCGATGGACCAGTGCGTTGGAGAGGCCGGAGGCGGACGTCGTCGTGATCGGCAGCGGACTCGGCGGGCTTTGCTGCGCAGGGCTTCTGGCCAGGTACGGCCTGGACGTGCTGGTGCTCGAGAGCCATGACCGTCCGGGAGGTGCCGCGCACTCCTTCGATATCAAGGGGTTCAACTTCGACTCGGGGCCCTCCTTGTTCTCCGGGTTCCAGTCAAGAGGCCCCCAGGCAAATCCACTTGCACAGGTGAGGGGCTTTACTTGATTGTGCATATATCATACAACACAATCATTAGCATTATGGAGGTTGACCATCTCCAATATAATCATGATTGTGGCCTTTGGTTGATGTTTGTTCTGATTGTTCAACTGCCTTAGGTTCTCGATGCGCTGGGCGAATCGCTCCCCTGTGCATCATATGACTCTTGGATGGTGTATGTACCTGAAGGCCAATTCCTCTCGCGAATTGGGCCAACTGATTTCCTCAAGGTATTTTGTTTTGATGGTACTTGGTATATATACGGTTCCCTTAACTTTAGTATGTGTGTTTACTTAATTTTGAGCAAAAAGTTGTTTTAGTACCCGTTCATATGTTTGATTATTCTCGACTTTGCAATCAATTCCTAGTCACTAAAAGTAACTTTTAATTGTTAGATATAATCCCGTTTTTCTAATAATTGGTGTTAGAGATAGAGTCCTAGTCCAATAAGAGTAGGAGTTAGTATTAGATAAGGACTCTGTACTTTGGGGCTATATATACAGCCCTCCCTTTGAGAATAGATTAAGAGAAGAGTTTAGAGGAAATTAATCCCGGATTTCCAACAATTGGTATCAGAGCTAGGGTTTAGGATCTAACCCTGTGCTGCCCCGGGAGAACATGCTCCCGGGGCGGCCAACCCCTAGGCGCGCGGAGGAGGCGGCGCAGGTGGCCGGGCGGGCAACAGCAAGGGGCGGCGCGGCCAAACTGACCGAGTGGATCCCGGCTCAGATCCGGCGGGCGGGCGACGGCCAGCAGCGCGAGGGCGGCGGCCGCGCGCAGCAACGGGCAGCGCGCGACGCGCGGCCAGCGCGCGGGCGCGAGGAGCGCGGCCAGGGCACAAGCTGCAAGGGCGGCGGGTTGCAGGCAGCGCGACGCGCGGCCAACGTGCGGGCGTGAGGAGCGCGGGCCAGGCACTAGCGGCGCGCGTGGCAAAGGCGGCGCGAGCGCCGCTAGGGCGGGCGCTAGCGGCGCGCGCGGCAAGGGCAGCACGAGCGCAGCCAGGATCGGGCCCGCGCGGCGGTCGAGCCGGATCCAGAAGGAGGGTGAGGCGGGCGCGAGCGTGGAAGCTCGTTGGTGGCGCGAGGAGGAGACTGGTGTCGGCGGCTGCTGCCAGAGAAAGGAGGCTGAAGGTAGCTGCTGCCAGAGAAAGGAGGCTGAAGGTAGCAGAGAAGAGGCGGCGGCTGCTGTTCTGTGAGAGTGAAGGCTGCTAGGGTTTCTCAAAGAAGAGAGAGGCTGCTAGGGTTTGGAGGCAGTTGGGCCAGCTTGGTTACGTGGGCTTGTTGGGTCAAGTGGTGAGAAAGAAGCAGGCCACATGGGCTGGGCCCTGGAAGGTGGCCACGTGGGAGTAACTATTCTTTGCTAAGGACACCAAAGAAGTATAGTTGTTGGTGTTATTTGCCACCCGAAGTGGACTAGAGGAAGTCAAGTGCTAGCCCATAATCAAGGAGGTGTCTGCAGAACATGACACATAATTTGACTTTCAGACCAACAGAGGACGAGTTGGTGCTTCACTTTCTCCGACCACAGCTACGTGGTTTTCCACCGCGTGAGGCGGGCATTGTGATAGAAGCAGACTTCTATGATGTGACGTCGTGGGACCTCTTGGCGAACTACGACCTGCATGACTTGGGATATTTCTTCACGTTGCGCAGGCGGAGCAAGCCTCGAGTACAGCGGTCCGGTGGCGGCGGCATCTGGAAGCATAGCGCGACCAAGTGTGCACATTCAATTTCCAACATGGGAGTTGTGGTGCAATGGCGTATGGTCAAGTTTTGCTTCTACATGCGCGGAGAACTCGGGAAGCGTCGTAGCACGGGATGGATCTTGGAGGAGTACGAGATCACTGACCCAAGGTGCTATCGCCACGACGATGAAGGTGAAGAAGTAGAATATTGGGTGCTCTGTCGCGTGAGGAAGAGCAGGCCAATGCGAGGTGTGCCCGAGATGAAGATGTGACCATCTCGAGTATATGGTCGGAATGAAGATGTGTCCATTCCGAGATCAAATGCAGGATGAAGATGAGTCCATCCTGGGGTTGAAGATGTGACCAACCTAAATGCGTGTGCAGGATGAAGATGAGCTCATCCTGGGGTTGAAGATGTGACCAACCCGAATTTGTGTGCAGGATGAAGATGCGGCCATCCTGGGGATGAAGACGTGCCCATCCCAAAATTGAGTTGTGCAGGGTGTAGATGTGACCATCCTGGGGGTGTAGTTGTGTCCATCCCGAAAGTGTGTTTAGGGTGGAAGTGTGTCTCCATCCTAATTAGTGTGAGTGTGATCTAGAAAAACGAGATTAGGGGGTGATTGTTAGATATAATCCCGTTTTTCTAATAATTGGTGTTAGAGATAGAGTCCTAGTCCAATAAGAGTAGGAGTTAGTATTAGATAAGGACTCTGTACTTTGGGGCTATATATACAGCCCCCCCTTTGAGAATAGATTAAGAGAAGAGTTTAGAGGAAATTAATCCCGGATTTCCAACATTAATTGTTTGCTTTTAAACAAAAAAGAAGCAACAAAGAAGAGTTGTTTCCTTATACTCCACATACCCTTAGTGCATGGACATTACAAATATCCCTGCCTTTTCTCGTGATCTAAAGAGATGCAGGACAAAATGAAACCTTGAAACTGGGAAATGCATTATTGTAGCTGGCTAATATCTTCTGGATAAACCAATACAGATTGTTACATATTGCAATCCTCTGTCAATTTGTCACTTCTTCATTGATAATGTATTGGTGTTCAGATGCTCTCACCCTTGATTGGACCCTAACTTATCTTATCTGCAGGACCTTGACACCTTTATTGGTGCCGACGCTGTCCAGGAGTGGAACAAGCTTCTTGTAAGTTTGCTCTATCTGTGTTTTAGTTTCTTTGGTAAAGGTTAACATAGATGTAGATGAACTACATACTGTTCTAATGACGTTTCATTGTACATGTGCTAATAGCATACTGAAAACGATCTCAGGATGCAGTTATTCCTATGTCTGCAGCTGCAATGGCTTTGCCTCCACTTTCCATTCGTGGTGATTTGGGTGTTCTCTCCACAGCTGCTGGTAGATATGCTCCTTCCCTGTTGAAATCATTCATACAAATGGGACCCCAAGGAGCTCTGGGTGCTACAAAACTTCTACGGCCATTCTCAGAGATCGTTGATTCGCTGGGCCTTAAAAATCCCTTTGTTCGTAACTGGATTGATCTACTGTGCTTTCTACTTGCCGGAGTCAAATCTGATGGTGCTCTATCCGCGGAAATGGTAATCTAAGCTCCCATGGGTTAAATTTCCTCTTTTGAACATCCCTGACCTTCTTTTTCGTCTTCTTGTTTTTGGTGTAAAAAATGGTGCATGTGAGCAAGTTAAGGATCTGTTGTTTGTGTCATGAAAACTAGGTTCACGTGCCCTAATTACTGCATAAAATGGATATGCCATGCAACTGTCACTAATGTCTAGATTCCACATTGGATGTCTGAACATGAACTGTATTAAAACAATCCTTTGCCATCTAAACGTGCAACAGTTTTATTGTAGCAAAATCCTACCCCATCTCTGATTAATGTACAAGGCAACAAGGTGCCATCTTTAAGGTCCTACAACAATCTGTGACTCTTTCCCTAAAAAACGATATGTGACTCCCATCTAGCCCTAGTATTTGTAGGGTGATGGCGTACATTAACAGTTAGGATTGGATTTTTTTTAATAAACGGGGGGATTCCCCACCTAATTTGCATTAATTGTGTCAATAATGGCCCCACTAGACCAGTGTTTGATTACAAGAGGAGATTACGTGGGGGAGAAAAGGAACACCAAGAATCTAATTGGATATTTTGAAATCTACATATACGAGATGTTCTATTCATCATTTGGCCTAACTAGATGCTCAGGTTTATATGTTTGCAGAATGGTATAAACCTGGATGCTTACTTGAGTACCCTCTGGGCGGAAGTGGAGCAATAATAGATGCTCTTGTGCGTGGTATTGAAAAATTTGGAGGCAGACTTGCTCTTCGTTCTCATGTTGATAAGATACTGATAGAGAATGGTCGAGCAGTTGGTGTCAAGCTTCAAAGTGGCCAAGTAAGTCTCAGAGGATATTTTAAGTAGATAAGACAAAACACTTCTCATATTTTTCTTTAATAAAAAGTAAGTAGGAAAATGAGTGCTTTGTCATGACCATAAACCGAATAGCAGCAAGCAAGTACCTTGATTTTGATTTCATGTTGCTATGATGGACAATGATTTTGTCTAGTGTAACATTTGTAACAAGACCCTTCAATTGGAACATATGATCCACAACATCAACAGATAGTTTAATGTGAAAAGCAAATACTGCACAGCATTTTAGGCTTTCTCTGTCCCTTTCAAGTAGTGGCAGACCATATAAATGATGTAGGCCAAGATGTGAAAAGAAATCACCACCTTTGTTGCCTAATGCAATCCATTTTTCAGTGTCATGACAATGCCAAATGCCAGTCTAGGCCACTAGATAACCTTTTCTCCAGTATCAACTCCATCATCCAACCTAGGCTTGAAAAAAATGCAAATGTTGAAATCTTGTCGGGAATTGTTTCCTCTTGCAGGTTGTACGTGCAAAGAAAGCGGTTGTTAGCAATGCATCTATGTGGGATACTTTGGATCTGCTGCCCCCAGATGTTGTCCCAAAATCATACAAAGATAAAGTGCAAGCAACTCCACAATGTGACTCGTTTATGCATCTTCACCTGGGTTTTGATGCAGAGGTTTGTTTTCTTACGCATCATGTGAAGTCAAATTTGGGAAAATATTTTTGAAAAGATCGTATTTCCACTTGAATTTGTTACATATCTAACTGTAACGACCAATTTTACTGAAACAGGATGCTAGAGACGACCTTGGAATCCATCACATTGTGGTTAATGATTGGAATAAAGGAGTCGATTGTGAACAGAATGTCGTGTTGATATCAGTTCCTAGTGTTCTTGGGAAGGGTCTGGCACCATCCGGAAAGCACGTCCTTCATGCATATACACCTGGAACAGAGCCTTTCAGTTTCTGGGAGGGACTAGACAGGAAAAGTGCGGATTATCGAAGACTAAAGGACGAACGTTCAGAGGTACATCAAAGTGATAACAACTATGCTTTAGTTTTGAATAGCTTTTTTAAACACTTGATAGTTTGGAACAAATTACCTAGCAGTCAATGCATTTCAACGTCATTTCTCTAGTTTAAATTTCTATTGCAAGTTTCAGCTATTCATTCTCATTGGCTCAATGCTTTACGCATGTGCTTATTTGCATTACCTAAGCAAGATTTCTTGGTGACAGCAAAATTCTCAAAGTGAGACATGCTTGCAAGTTGAGCTTTTTCAAAAGAAGAGCCCCATCAACTATCTGTAAGAACTAAGGAACATTAACATTTTTCTGTAAACTTTCCAGGTGATGTGGAAAGCTGTGGAGCTTGCCCTTGGCCCAAGATTTAACAGAGAAAAATGCGATGTGAAGTTGGTCGGGACGCCATTAACACATAAGAGGTTTTTACGAAGAAATAGAGGAACATATGGCCCAGCCATAAAAGCTGGAGAAGCCACTTTTCCTGGTCAAGCCACACCAATCCCCCAGCTGTTCTGCTGTGGCGACTCGACTTTTCCAGGAATCGGAGTACCGGCAGTCGCAGCGAGCGGCGCAATAGTTGCCAACACGCTTGTCTCGGTGTCACAACATTCAGAGCTTCTTGACGCTGTTGGAATTTGAGTGGCAGATATGTTATGGTAAGCATCAAATATGTACATAATATCATTGCGCCGTACAGATATTATATTAAACTAAGCTACTGAATCTACAACAAATACTCTGTGCTGGAGCTTTTCACGGATTCAAAATTTTATCACCGTCACATGCAGAAGACAGCTGCAATCCCCTTAGAATAATGATGTTTCTACTTCTCACAGCACAGCTCACATGAGCACTTTAAAACAGCATCTGCGAACTGACTTGTAAGCTGTGAGGCCCATGGCAGCACAGTGATGAAGTTGAACAGCACTGCTGCCTATGTGGACCTTTTGAGCGACTCCCTTTTTTTTGTTACTGCCACTTGTTTCTTGTTGTTATTCGTTTGGGCAAAGGCATGTGATGTTGTCCATCCTCCTTCCTGTATTATATCTGTTTTCTCTGGTTGCAGGAAGGCAGGGTTGTCAGTAGATATATCAGATACATACATATTAAGAGAACCAAGATTTTCCTATGGCTGTTGGAAATAGCAGATGGGACGATGAACAGGAATTTTACAACATCGACGAGATGCATTTCCTATGTAACTTAAACTATCATCATTTAGAAAAAAAACAGAGGACTAAACAGTCAGAAGTGAGACTGGGAAAAAAACAAAAAAACTCTTGCTTGATGGTGTACATCGATTGATTCAGATACCTACATGAAGCCTGTGTTGCCCCACATTGTTAAGACAGACGCTGCCTTCTGACAGAGTGGTCGCCTGACGCGAACCATGCTGCTTGGATTGTTGTTCCGAAAGGCTCTGTGGCACATGCAGGCTTCTGTCGATCTTTTTCTGGCACCGAAGAACCACATGTTTATTTATGTAAGAACCGAGAGTCATTCAACGCCAAGCATTTTAGTTTTGCAATCTTTCCATCCGGGCCAGCACCGCGAAGGAGCAACTATACCAGTGGATGCATGTGTTCATCAGGTAAAACACAAAGCTGTCCCCTGAGCATGACAGATCACTTCCAAGTCAAACTCACATCCATCAATCCAAAGCGGTGTCTTCGCTGCCAAATTGACTGCGGCAAGCATTGCAGCCTCAAATCAGAGGCGGTCGTCACCCCGCTTCATCTTCACAGCTCACACCCAACATTTGTTGGCATCTATCTGCTTCCTTTTTTTTTACCGGAAATGGAAAGGTTTGGAAGGGCCAAGAGCTAGCAGCCCTCACTGGCTCGCTCACTCCCACCACCAACTTGCTCCACGGTCCTAACCACCCCCCTCTCCTCCGCCGCTACCCGTCTCAGGAAACCCCGTACGATTAATTGCTAGACCTTTGATCTGCTCTTGTAACTTGTCGACGTCTGCCGCTCGCCGTGTTTTCAGTTCGACGTACTTGCTCTGGATTCCTTGATCCCACCCGGGAGGGAATTTATGGACCTTTTGGTGTCTTCCCTTGGTTCCGGTTCCGCGATTTTATCCCAATTGTTGGGGGCGTTGAAACCTTTGTCTCGGAGGACATTCACTCCGGTTTCGAGTTTGATCTGTCACGATTTGGAAAAAAATTGCAGTTATTTCTTTGTTCAAGTGTTCTTTCTTGATGCCTAATGGAAGTAGTGAACTTCAGCTGAAGTATTTGCAGCGCCTTTCGTGTACTCTCTGAATCGCTTCAATTACTAGGAGATGATTTTGAATGCCTTTTTTTTCGCTTCATCGCTCCCCTCGCTGTATTTCCGCACTTGAGTGAAATTTATCCTAACACAGGCACATTGCACTGTGCAGTTATTGCTGAATTAACGGTGGAGGATTGGCATTGGCAGTAGGAGCCTGATGTTTCACAAGCGATGGAACGGTGCACTGGGTCGCTTGCTCAATCTTGACCTTAGTGATCTCGACTGAGCCTAACTACTCGGCTGGGTCATGGCGTATTCTGGACAAAGACACGGTGGTGGTGTTGGGTGCTCCTCACGGCCAGGGAACGGCTTCAAGGGTCCGGCCGGCTCAATCGAATTTCTGGGAAGGGAGATAATGGAAATGCAACTGAGGGATTCCAAGTCAGATGCTGATGACGAAAGGGTAGGCTTCTGCTACTGTGCAATTGACACGCTGCTGAACAAATGTTAATGTTTTAGTCAGAATGAGCAGTCATTAAATCACTACATTCAATCCAAATGCATGTGCTAAGCCAGCCTCTTCCGTCCTATGTGGTTCTTTGATGTAGCACTGCGTACTGTAGCGTATAAAGATGTCATCTCTTACAGGAACTGCATATTGGCAGTGTGATACATATCCATGAAAGGCATGGCTTTCTGTTATTGCTTCAGGATCTTGTCACTTCAGCTGTCATGCAACATCAAGATAACTGAAACAACTCGTGAACCATTTCTGCACATTGTATTGTTAAATGAAGAAGCCTAGTTTATTTGCAGGACATGGTGTCGGGCTCCAATGTTATTGATGGTTGTAATGATGAAACTGGTCATATAATAGCTACTACAATCCGTGGGCGCAATGGCCTGCCTAAACAGGTAAGGGTGATTTTGCTTCCAGTCTCTGATGTATATACAATGTCTGTCCATGAAAAATATCCAATAAGTAACTTTATGGTTCGTGAAACAGTCGGTCACATATATTGCTGAACATGTGGTTGGAACTGGTTCTTTTGGGGTTGTATATCAGGTAAAACTTCTGACTCATTCCATTTTCCAAAAAATGTTCTATGTGTGATTGACAATAAAAAACATATAATTTTTCCTTTGTCAAATTTCTAACCTACACCAACTTGCTTGGGTCTAAAAGGCTTGGTTGTTGTTGTTAACTTTTTAGGCAAAATGTCAAGAAACTGGAGAAATTGTTGCCATAAAAAAGGTTCTTCAAGACAAGCGTTACAAGAACAGAGAATTACAAATTATGCATATGCTTGACCATCCCAACATCATTGGTCTGAAGCATTACTTCTTTTCAACCACTGAAAGAGATGAGCTTTATCTCAATCTTGTTCTTGAGTTTGTTCCAGATACAGTAAACAGGATAGCAAGACAGTACAATCGAATGAATCAACGCATGCCCCTCATTTACGTCAAACTTTACACCTATCAGGTCTTCCCTTACTAGGTGGTTGTTTTATTGGTTATAAGTGTTGTTATATTCTATTACTGCTTTAGAAAATTGTCAAAGCTTTCCAAATTTCTTACTAAAGCACCTTCGTTAGGTAAATTAAAAAAATCATTAAAACAATATATGTCCTGAGTCTATTCTACAAATGATTCCCTAAATAGCATAAATAAAACATACTAGAGGCTATTCCATACCCATATTTAACTATTGTTTTGCTGATTTGGGGGACAAAGGGATAAGTTCTGAACAATGTGGGGGACATTGTTTCAGTCGAGTTGTCTAGTGGACATAAGGATTGAACGCCACATGTGAATTTTGTTCCGTAGTGCATTACTTTTTCATGTCCAATTTGAAAGAAACCTAAAACAACAGAGCAAATAAAGCATGAGTTCTGATGGTCTATATTATAAATATGAGTCAAGGGTCATTAATCAAGACTGTAGAAGCATGTTTGTTCTCCAAAACAAAATATGCACACTTCTATCTATATATTATCCTGTAGAGCTAGCACTGTGGCGGCATGAGTTTCTTGTTTTCTTGGCAGACATCTGTTTCTCGCATGTATGATTTGAGTCTATCAGCCTATCTTCAACAGTTGAGTACTGTAGTACAACCCCTCTCGATAATTGATTCAAATTCACTGTTTGCATTAAGAGTCTAAAACAAATGTAGAGACTTTTAAATACCCATTGGAGACAGCTTGTCACTTTGTCAGTTGTCCTGTCTTTGGATTTATGTTCTAAAACTAGTTTCCTATATGTTTAGTGGGGCACCTCAAATTATTGCTACTTCACAGTGTACACAACGCATGTCCATATGAGACATAGGCCTAAGTTTTTGTCAGTGTTTAGAAAAGGTGTCACCTAGGTGTCCAAGTGCTCCGGCTGGGCACCATGGCTACTTGACTCGCCTGGCCACTGCCGCCTCACAGGCTGCCGCCATGGCGCCATGGCCTGTCACCTAGGCACCTAGGTGGGCGTCCAGGCGCTGTTTTAAAACACTGGTTTTAGTTAGCTGAGAGTGGCTGGAATCCATTCTCTGGGAACTAATATTGGCCATGGACTGTATAATGCACAGCACAATAATTGATTACAGCTCAACAATTGTTTTGATTCAGCTACTTTTCATGTTTTACTTCAGTGAAAATATTTTCTGATATTATTTGGTAATTCTGTGTGCTCTTTCTTGTTGTCAAAGTCAAACAATATCCAGCTGTCTTCGGTTATCTTTTACTACCATATCCTAGTGCAGATTTCTATTGTGCAGTAATAAATTATCTAATATTTGTTCCTCAATCTTAACATTACAGATATGTCGAGCACTTGCTTACATACATAACTGCATTGGCATCTGCCACCGTGATATCAAGCCACAGAATATTCTTGTGAGATTTCAACCTTTCTGGTTTGTTATATGATAAATATGTTATGTTGCACATATCCTCCACGTTTGTGAAACGATATGCTATTGGGATGATATGGTAACTCCATTGCACCATAAAAACTATTTGGTTCGAACAAGTAGGCCAGAGTTTGTGGTTCATATTTAGCCAATGCCATAATTTTTGGTTAGTTCCACCCACATCTGTGGCCCTGGCGGTTTGAAATTAAAAACATCAATCCACTTGTGCATTATTTAGTCTCCTATATATGAGCTAAACTCATGTGCATTGTTAGATGTCTAGTTTGCAGGATAACATATAGTATTCTACTGTACATACTGTTTTTCTTGATGATAGTATCTCCTCTTTGATTCTTTCCAATTATCTAGTCATATTTTATTCTTTTATTGCAAGACTGAACAACACCTATGCTCCCAATCCCACAGATGTGAATGGCATCAGTCCATGCCACTAATACCTGAATGATAAAGCAATTTGAAATATATTTGAGCAAATTGTGAGCCTCATAAAGGGCAGTGTGAAAGATCATTGCAACTAGCTACCCCATTAACCCATGATTTCATGAGCACATAGATTAGAGATTACTTGAGGAATCAGTAAAAATGGTTGGGACTTAGTCATACCCTTGACTATTGTACTATAAACAATTACACCATCAACAATAATCAGAAATTGATTACCATGACATAAAATGAGGTTTCAGTGATGCTCTTCTTTTTCTGCAATACCTAAAGGACTTTAGTTGGTTTGCCTCCTCCAAATGTTGAGCCATCTATTTTGTTGCAACTTGACCGCTTTTGTGCTTCACAAACGAAAACATTATGACGAAATTTTCTGATGGTTACTAAATACATTTCAATCTTTCTACTATAGGTTAACCCACATACACAGCAGCTCAAAATTTGTGATTTCGGAAGTGCGAAATTCTTGGTAAGCTATCTTCTAAATTTGGCAACAGCTTAATGCGCAAGAATGTAACATATGAGCACATGCTAAATTCCTTGAAAAGAACAAGGAGACTCAGAGTTCCACAATAAATGCAGGTTTACCTTTTTTGGACAAGAATTGACCATGATGTCTTGCTTTCTAAATATACAGATCAAAGGAGAGCCAAACATCTCTTACATATGCTCAAGGTATTACCGGGCACCAGAGCTCATCTTTGGTGCAACGGAATATACTACCGCCATTGACTTGTGGTCGACAGGCTGTGTCATGGCAGAGCTGCTTCTAGGACAGGTTTTTACTCTTGTACATGTATTGTCTGTCTATGGTTCTTGGCTTGTTTCCCTTTGTTTCTTCTGATTTATATTCATCCTTATAGCCACTGTTTCCTGGAGAAAGTGGAGTCGACCAGCTGGTTGAGATCATCAAGGTGTCTCTTTTTTCTGGCATCTGGAACTGCATGGTTCTGCTACCTATTTCTGGGCCATGACATATTGAGGCATGGCGACTTGCAGGTGTTGGGTACTCCAACAAGGGAAGAGATCAAGTGCATGAACCCAAACTACACAGAGTTCAAGTTCCCTCAAATTAAGGCTCATCCATGGCACAAGGTAGTCTGCAGTTGTGTACCCAAATATTTCTTAGCTCAATATGCAATCACAAAGATTTGTAGCTGGGATTAACTTTTATAAAAATGCGGTCGGTACATGATGCACAAATGATATACAGACTGGTACATAACTTTGGAATAGAGAGGTACTTTATATGTAACAATAAGAGTGACACACTTATAAATTGTGAAATATACTGAAAAAAGAGTTATGTTCAGGATACAGTTGGGTTATCGTCTACAATTACTGTTGAAGTCAGGCATGCAGCAAATATCTGCATCATGTGTATGCTCAGGGAAACTTTGATCG
This sequence comes from Neostapfia colusana, assembly GCA_030760725.1. Classification (NCBI taxonomy): domain Eukaryota; kingdom Viridiplantae; phylum Streptophyta; class Magnoliopsida; order Poales; family Poaceae; genus Neostapfia; species Neostapfia colusana. The sequence continues at coordinate 685,104 of JASWHV010000013.1, forward strand.
AGCATATTTCCCTCCTGATTTATATGTTATGTCAGATAATCTCTCTTCTATATCCAGGTTTTTCAAAAAAGGCTTCCACATGAGGCAGTGGACCTTGTCAGCAGGTTTCTACAGTATTCACCAAATCTTCGGTGCACTGCTGTAAGACCCATGAGCTTCTACGTTTGTTGTCACTAACTGTTTCTGTTTGACATGATATTTTGCGAGTTCACATTCTTTTAACCGGGGAGGTATTCTTCAGCTGGAGGCATGTATGCACCCTTTCTTTGACGAGCTGAGAGACCCAAACACTCGTCTACCTAATGGGCGGCCTCTGCCTCCTCTTTTCAACTTCAGACCACAAGGTAACGTATTCTCTCTTTTTTTCCCCCGGAATAACAGTATTGTCCGTCAATGGCTAATTTTCTGTGCCCTTCACACGAACCTACTTAAGCAGTTAGCATTGTTGCTTCAAAAATTTATCCCCAGCCAAACTTATCAGCTTTTTGCAACCTTGACAGAGCTAAAAGGCGTTCCTCCAGAAGTTGTTAAACGCCTTGTCCCAGAGCACGCGAGGAGACAGAGTTTGTTCATGGCGCTGAGAACCTAGTTTCCGCTGGTCTTTTAGCCTCTCTTTTTTTTCCCCCCCCAACTGTTTGTTCCCTGGGGGAAGCTTTGTAAAGCTGCTGCTTCTCCTCCTCCTCCTCCTCCTCTTCCCCTTTCTTTCTTCAGAGCTTTGCGTGGATGGGATTCTTGACAGACGCTACAAGCTATGGTTGGGGCTTGCTTGTGTGGTGATGCAGTTGGTTTGAGGGCTGGAAATGTGGGATCCAGTGTTGTGTGAGGTTTGTGAAGCTTTTTTATCTAGTGTTGTTGCTGCTTGCAATCTTTTTTTTTCTCTTTCTTTCTGCTGAACTGGCTTCAGGATTTCGTTAGCTGCCTTGTGTGCAGTAAAGTAGTTTGATCATGGAAGGTACACTGGTCAGTGAGAGTGATTGGGGTGATGCTATACCACCCAGAAAAGAGTCCGTGATCTACTAAATACGGTCAAACGAATTGTCGCTGTTGAAAATTACTGTAGTTTTATTTATTTATTCGAAAGGAGAAAACTATCAACTTTGAAGGCAAGAAAGGATAATCACGGCCATCAAAAAACAAACGCGCGGGTTATTATTAATCATCTTGTACAGCAAGACGAGACAAACCTGCCGCGTTCTTCCCTTTCTTGCAGCAGAGGAAACAACTCGGCTCCCAGGCTCCGTCTGATCCGTCCGATCGAGAACCCAACGGCTGCGATCTCCCGCCCCCGCCCCCACTTAACCCCGCCGCCTTCTCCCCTCCTGTTCGTCCTCGACCTTCCCCACCACCTCCACCTCCTCCCTCCCGGCCGCCTCTGTTCCTCCCGCAGCCGCTCGAAAACCCTAGCTCGACCCCGTCCTCCGCCGGCTCCGGCGAGATGAACCTCAAGGGAGCCAGGATGCCGAGCGCTCCCGGCGGCGGGGGCAAGCTGGCCACGGTGGCGGCGCTGGGCGGCGCGGCGTTGTACGGCGTCCTCAACAGCTTCTACAACGTCGAGGGAGGCCACCGCGCCATCGTCTTCAACCGTCTCGAGGGGATCAAGGACAAGGTGAGCCGTCTCGACCGCGTCTCGACTCCTCGAGGGGATCAGTTGAGAAATGTGATTTGGACTGGGGGTTTGATTTGGCTCCTTGCTGCTCCGCGCAGGTGTACCCCGAAGGAACGCACCTGATGATCCCGTGGTTCGAGAGGCCGATCATCTACGACGTACGCGCCCGACCCAACCTCGTGGAGAGCACCTCTGGAAGCCGTGATCTCCAGATGGTAATACGATGTTTCTTCGATCCTTATGCCTGGGAGCTGTAGTTGCTCATTTTGAGTACGAATGTGGGAAGTTTCATCGCTAGTTACTTACCACATTACTCAAGTTTCTTTGTATATTTTGACTCTAATACCAGTGTGTAACTTGAGCAGGTGAGGATCGGGCTTCGTGTTCTTACACGACCCATGCCAGATCAACTACCTACTATCTACAGGAGCTTGGGGGAGAACTTCAATGAGAGAGTTTTGCCCTCAATCATTCATGAAACACTCAAAGCTGTGGTTGCCCAATACAATGCCAGCCAGCTCATCACACAGAGAGAGGTATTGCTTCGTGTTTTCTAGATAATAGTTGAACTTATTAGGATTAGATGATGTTGGGGTATGATAACAACTCATGAATCCAATGCAGGCTGTAAGCAGGGAGATTAGGAAGATTCTGACTGAGAGGGCCAAGAACTTCAACATTGCTCTTGATGACGTGTCCATCACAAGCCTCAGCTTTGGTAAAGAGTTTACTCATGCCATTGAAGCCAAACAGGTTGCCGCACAAGAAGCTGAGCGTGCCAAGTTCATCGTCGAGAAGGCTGAGCAAGACAAGCGGAGCGCAGTTATCAGGGCACAGGTTAGCTTTCTTATATAACATGTGATGTGTCGTATTGTTAACCTGACTTTGGGAGAAACGAAAGCGGTATATAACAGAAAAACATTGTAGATTTTGAATAGCAAGTTCACCTACTTCATTTGTGATGCAAAATGTTTGTAGTTTCACCTTTAACTAGATGTTCTTTTATGCATCTTTACATACACATGCCTTTGTGTTTGTTGCGTTGAGATTGAATCTGAATCATCATCTCTTTCCGACCTTCATTTGAACAGGGTGAGGCTAAGAGTGCAGAGCTTATAGGTCAGGCCATCGCCAACAACCCCGCTTTCCTCGCCCTGAGACAGATTGAAGCTGCCAGGGAGATCGCTCACACCATGGCTACCTCAAACAACAGGGTGTACCTTGATTCTGGTGACCTTTTGCTGGGACTCCAGCAGCTCAGCGTGACGGGCAAACAAAAGAAGTGAAGCTTTTATCCGTTCGTGTTTGATAGTCACCATACAAGGTGACCGTGTCAAGTGGTTCAAGAGGAATACTCTCAGACGCTAATATAGTTTTATCTGATCCAGATTCTTTGCGTAAAAGAACGAGACGTCCTTTGTTACTGCAAATTTTAGAGGCATTTTTTCCAGGCAATCAATGTTATGTAGGTACGCCTCCGTTCTGAAGTAAATGATGTTTAGGATAAAAAAATAGTTTATTTTGAACTAAATTAGCTGTCCTAAATGTTATTTATTTCAGAACAGAGGGAGTAGTATTTTTTCTGTTGCAAAACACTGGATGAAGTTTTGTGGTATGAATGCCTTCTTGAAAGATTTTTTAATTTCTGTTCTGGTTGAATGCTTGGCTCTGGGATGATTGCGTATATGCTAAGCTGCGCGCACTCGGCTGCTGTCATGTTTATCCACATCACTATGGGTTATAGCTTCCCTTTCAGTATTGATGCGAACCAATATGGATTTTAACATTGACTATGAACTAATGCACGGAACGTGGGTTCTCCATACGTAAAAACATTAATGACTGATGGATGCTGATAACAACTCAGGATTACCACTAATGATTTTAGAGGCCGGCCGGACGCTTCCATGGCCCAATGGCAACGTCGTTCAGGCAAGGCCCATTTCAGAACCTTGCAACGCAGTGATCAGCAGGGCCCGGCCCGGCCCGGCCCAACCCAGAGCACTGCAGCTCCGCATTCGCATCAACCCGCCCCGTCCGCAGCGAAGAACGGCGCCAGCAACCAGCCAGGCTTTCCCTGTCTCCGCCGCTCCCTTTCGCCCTCCCCGTTCGCGTCGCCTCCTCTCGTCGTGTCCCGGAACCCTCGCCATGGCGGAATCTCCCGAGAACGCCGCCCCCGCTCCTACCCCGTCGCCGGCGCCGGCGCCAGCCCCCGCACCGGCTCATGCTCCTTCCTCCCCGCTCTCCAAGCCGGGGATCCCGCCGCGGTACGACCTGGACGCCAAGTGGGACGCGTGCCTCGACCTCTCCGTCCGCCGCGTCGCCTACTCCTCCCTCGCCGGCGCCTTCGCGGGCCTCCTCCTCTTCCGTAAGGAACCTGCCGCTCTCCCGTCGCGCTCTATCTCGTGAGATCCGGTCGCGGCATGCTAGGTGTTCTGGCGATGGGTCGGTGGGTATGGCTGTTAGTTTAGGGTTGCAGCGGATGCTCTCGTTCCATTTTGATCCGCCTGCTCCGGTCCAACGCGCGGGACAAGCGTCTCGAATTGATACTATCCCTCTGGGAATCGATGCATATGTTGTGTCTATATATGGAACGGTTGCTTTAGGATATTGTCTGGTTACTGTTTTGAGATAATTGTTACGATTCGGAAGTCACATTTCAGCGGATTGAGTTTTGGAGTAAATATTCATGAAGCCATGTGAGAAGTTCCATGTGTACAAGGGAAGTCCCCTCCTCTTAGGTTCTATGTTCTGTGGACATGAGTCAATTGGAGTGCATGTAATGCAAGGGACACTGCAAGTGTTTTTTGGTCTCTTTGTCATTCAATGTAGGGAGGGTGCTACCTGTGGTTCTTTTTGCTTGCTGGGCTTGATATGAAAACTTGTTTGCTTTCTTTTCAGTTTTTTCTGATCTTAGTTATTGAGCAGGACTTTGGATTCTGGTTGTTGCTTGGTCTGATATGTTTTGGTTTGATAACTAATTAAGTCTTCCTCATGGCTTGAGTGTGCGACTAGTGGGATTTTCAGTTATCTTATAGTGCTCTATTGCATGTTGCCCATTGAAGCTTTGGAAATCCATATCGTCATGCAATTCAAGCACTCATGATGTGGATATGTATAATCTGGGTTCTTCATTGTGTATAGGATAACTGGCATTGATGATATCAGGTCAGTTTTAGCTGGCGTACCTTTACTGGTATAATTTGAATGACAGGCTTATGGATTTCCTGAGGGTGATGATTATGTTGCTCATGCCTAATGGCAAGCATGGTCATAAAGACCTTTGTCATGACTTATGTTGCCATTGCTTCGCTTTCCTTTTGTATGACATTGTAATAGCATCATGTGTGACCACATATAGCTATCTAAAAAATATCATCTAGTTTCCTTCAACCTTTTGTCTCACTGGTTACTTTCATCAGTACCGCCTGTTAATGACTTCTTTTGCTCCTGAAGTGCAGCTTATCTCTTGTATGTTCTACTGCCCTTTGTCTCTTGTATATTATGCTGCCTTTTGCTGCTGAAGACTAATTGAGCTCCTCTATATGACCCAATAGACATTATTGGGTTTCATGTCTAGCCGACCCAAACATGCTTGGGATAAAGGCTTGGTTGTTGTTGTTGTTGTATATGTCCTTGTCTTTTTGTTTCTGGAGAACTTTAGCTGTCTAGTTTCCATATCATCATTCATTGTCTGGGACTATGTTGAGGAAGTAACAATGAGTTATTACAGTTGCACCAAACCTCTCAAATTAGTCTTATATTTATATTCTTATTACTCTTGAACCATGTATAGGCATATGCAGGGCTAAGTTGCAAGATAAGAAAGTTTGCATGACTCTTGTTACTACATATTTTCTCATATTGACCTGTGCTGTTTTGTACAGGTAGCCCCACTACTCGCTGGGCATCAGTTGCCCTTGGAGCTGGTGTTGGGATAGGGGCTGCATACACTGAATGCTCATACTTATTCAATGGTGCTCCTCCAAAGTGGTCTCCTAAAGTCTCAACCACCCCTTTGGCTCACTCTGAAGTAATTGCTCTATCATTTTCCAGATCTTTGTATAATTTAGTCTTTTACTAGATTGTCAGTGGCAGTTATGTTTTTCCCCTAAGCATGCTGTGCTTTGGACTGGATAGTGCATACTAAAATTACTAGCTCCCTATTGGCAAAATTAATTATATAGAATTTATGGGGATTAAGTATGTTATTCTACACATTCTCATGATCTTAGTGCTACTGCCTTCATCTTACTATTTATGGATTACGATCTGCTGCTATGAAGCCCAGTGACATACTAGCAGTTGAATAACATGTTCATTACTTGACTCCCATAATCTTCTGCAAGCAGCATACTTAGTATATAATGCACTGTTTGTGAAAGCGATTGCAGAAGATAACATAAGTAGACATAACCTTGAGTTTGTAGCAATTCAGGGCAGGTGTTGTTGGGAGTAATTTAGTAATCCCGTGTTTTATATTACTATATATGTTTAAGTGCGCCGCCTATTTGTTTTTTAATCTTGTGTTAAAGGCTAGAAACTTGTACAACTTTCATCAAAGCTCATTTAGATGAACACCCCATGGTGACTATCGCATGTCAGCTAGATTTTCTGCTATCTGGTGTTGTTTGTTTTAAACCAGTACCTAGGATCAGAAGAAAGCAGCAGTATCCTAGTTGCCATTACTGCTGCTTCCATAGTGCTTCTTGTCGACTTTGATGGTAGTTTGATGTTTTATTGCTATCCTTGGGTGAACTACTGCTTTTCAAAAGCCCTGTCCATAAGAGGTCCTTGTTCATGTCTTTTTATTTTTCTTTCATCAGGGGGAAGACAATTGAACGCTGCCTGTTGGATCGGTCCATCTCAGGTGGAGTTTTGGAGTATGTTCTTAAAGCGATTGTTTCGTGGTGGATATCACGCCACCCCTGGCCATAGTATGTCATTTAAGTTGACGTGCCTGACTTCTGAGTTTTGTTTACAGTATGTGCAAAACTATTTCCATTATGGTCTGGTGACCCCTGGCCGCGCACTGTAAGAGGTCTGTAAGCTGTCAAGTGATGGCTTGGTGACCAGGAATAAATTTTTCATCATGTGGAACTTGTTTGCAGCATGCACGCAGGTTACACAATCATTTTATGTGTTGTCCCCTTTACCACTATGCCTACGTTCTTTCACGGTGTTATTTGTGTATAGCCATTAGCTACTCCATCTTATCCTTGCAAACTGCTTGTGCTTCTGAGTTTTGGCTGTCATCTTAATGGTTGAATCCATCTGCTTTGACTAGCACTGCATAACTGTATCCAAAGAAATCCAGCGTCTATCAGTCGAAGATTAGGCTTGTCGATTAGCAAACAATCACGAGCGGGAAGATACTTGAATGAGCAGTCATGGTTGAGACGGCCCGATGCCCCCGTGTGCTCGCAACCTGCTGCTTGGCACGGCGGCGCTAAGAAGAGTCCGCTGACGCTCCTTCCGTGCTAGAATAATCAAGCAGCTAACCAAGAATGGCAGCGGCGAGCCCGGAGCAGATGTCTTTCTAGCCGCTGACTGTTCCATCCGTTATTAAATTTAGATATCGTCTTTCTAGCTGTTTTGACTACTCCATTTTTAAATTGTTATAGTTACGACAACAACTCTAATTTATTTTTAAGCTATAATTCTTGTTCTAGCAACAATAATTTTAAAATAGAGTGAATATACAACATGATTATCTGGAAAAATATTTTTCCTCTGACATGGGGTACCCCTTCCATTATAATCAGATGATATATAAGGAAAGGGAGACAAAAGGAGAGAACGCTAAGACACTTATTAAACAAAAGGCAAGAGCGTTAAGTAGAGAAGGAAGAAATTGGAGCCTAGAGAGTACCATAACTGTGCGTGCTAGCCAACCAGGCCTGACTCAGTCGAGATAGCGAAGACAAGATGGCTGCTACACAAACAAATTTCACTGTGTACTAATTAAAAGTACTAACAAGGTGTCGTGGTGTAGTTGGTTATCACGTCAGTCTAACACACTGAAGGTCTCCGGTTCAAGTCCGGGCGACGCCATTTCATACCTTCTTTCTTTTTGCCCCTCTATTTCTTCTATTTAGCATGCAACGTTCTCGGCTCCAGCTGATTAGATCAGCTACTGTAACCATGTAGTCCTTGCTTCTGTCGTTAATTAATTTCATACAGTACAGCATGCTGGGTGGTGGTGTCAACTTTTTGGTCGCCTGGTTTCGCCCCTTCGGTCTGCGATCGACCAGCCCAGCCGCCATGGATCAGGTATAGCCGGCGCTAGTATGGCCCCACAGTCGGTGACCGCAGAAGATCCCCAACTGTCCCCGCCCTATAGTTATTTAAGGGTATCCGATGCGGCTCCCTCCCCACACGCACGCGCCGCACCAACACCGCCCTCACCTACAGACGGGACCCATCCCACCGGAGGCCCCACTCGGTTCTGCTCCACGCCACGGCAATTATTTCTCCCCCGCTCCACGCCGCGTCAGATGTTTACGTTACGCACCACTCCACTCCGACAAGCTCCAACGAAAATCTCCGACGGCCGCGACCGCCACCCCCCCCTTGCCTTGCCTTGTCCGCCTCCGCTGCGCCCGAACCCTAGCGCGGCTGGGTCGGAACCAGCGGTCCACACCTCGGATCCCCCCCCCCCCGCATCCCGTCGCATGGCGGAGTCGGCGCACCACGCCATCCGCCGCGCCGCCGCGCGGCCTCGCGGCTGGTGCTGCTCCTTCGCGGGCGTCCCGCAGAGCCCGGAGCACCGCGCGCTCCCGTCGCCCGCGGGCCCCCACAAGCTCCCGCCCAAGTCCCCGCTGGCGCCGTCGTTCCACAGCTCTCCGTCGTCCAGGCTCGCGGGCCTCATCGACCCGCGCAGGATCCTCTCCCCGGGACGCGTGTCCCCCATAGACCACGAAGGACTCCCGGCACCGGGCGTCGCGGCGGCCGTGGAGGAGGAGGAGGCGCCCAGGGAGCTGGCGCCGTTCGTGGCGGTGCGGGAGGAGGAGGAGGAGGAGGGAGCGAAGGGGCTGGATCTGAGGCTGTGCCTGCGCGGGAGGGACGGGAGGTGCGTGGTCATGGAGCTGGACTCCACGGTGCTGTGCGAGAGCAGCGCCTTCTTCGCCGACATGGTGCCGGACGCCTCTGGAGGGGCCAAGAGGATCGAGGTGGATGGGGTGGACAACCTGGAAGCTTTCAAGGAGGCCGTGGAGCTCATGTTCGAGCCCGACGCCATGCGGTGGCTTGCTAGGGCCGGCGTGTCACGGGCCATAGGTGTACTCGAGGTGAGATGCGTCCCTTTCGTTTCATTCTCTTTGCTGTCTGGTTTAATCTCGTGAGGTCACCACCGTTTCTCCCGTATTGCTGGGTTGTAGTAGTAGGGTTTGTACCAGTCACACTGCAGGATTAATGGATGAATTCGACTGGTCATCAGCTGACTACGTTGAGCAAAATTCAATGTGCATTTGTAACCACGCTCAACCATTTATGTACTAATAGCATGGTAAACATCAAGAAGATGTAGCTGTTCTTGAATTTCGACTACTCTATCAACCAAAATCAGGTCTGCATTTTATACGTAATGCGTGGTGTTTTTATTCATCAGCTGATGGATTTGTCACTTTGATGTGTCAAAAAACAAGATCTTTGCGTTGGTGCTAAAACTGCAATTTATGCTGTTTCTAGATTAGAAGCTACAGCTGTTAAATGGTTGCAACTCTGAAGTTGTTATGGTAGCGATTAAAGATACGAAGTTCAGCTCATTAATATTCGTCAATATGAAGCCATACAAATTTAGTGGATATAGGAAAGATACTAGCTCAGCGGCATGTTATCAGGATCATGGCAAAGATTCTTCTGATTTTCTGTGATTAAAATATGTCTGTTTTAAAGTACACTCCGCAGATATTTTGCCTATTTTAGTTGTACTTGAGAATGATTACACATGTTTGGTCCATCAAGGCAATGACATGTTCATTGATGAGTAGCTGATAATCTCCTCCTTATCTGTTTTCTTGTACTGACAATCTCAACGCATATAATGCTATGTTCTGATGAATGTTATCCTATTCTGATTTTTGACTGCAGGTGTCATCTTCTATTATGTTCAACAGAGGAATTGAATCATGTCTGAAGTACATTGAAGCAGTTCCATGGACTGAGAATGAGGAAGAGAAGCTGAAGAATGTTTTTGCTAGATGCACGGTCGATGAAGCAATATCCAAAGATGTGCTTGCAAGATTACAACCACCATGCAAGAGCAGCTCAGAAGACCTGACCCTACAGCTCGTTCATTCTGTCACTAGTGGAGCCAACAATGGTGCAAGAAGAGAGATGCGGTCGTTGGTCAGCGGTCTGCTAAGCAAGAGCTCAGTCTATCAAAAGGACTTGTCTGGGCTAAACAAAGGAAGCCTTTATGACATATGTCGCTCCTGTTTCAGTTCATTGGTGGAAATTTTCAGAGAAGACTCAGAGCCACTCCATCATGAGAACCGGTCAATAATAGCTAATGATAGTAAACCTATGATTGAAAGGGTTAATAAGCAAACTGAGAATCTCAATTGGCTCTTTGACATACTCCTAAACAATGATATGGCAGAGGACTTTGTCGATCTGTGGGCTAAGCAAGAAGAACTCGTCATCATGCATGAGCAAGCATCACCCATGTTCAGATACGAGCTTAGCCGGGTATCAGCAAGCATGTTCATCGCTCTGGGGAAAGGAAGGATCCAGTGCCCCAGCGACGTGAGGAGCCAATTGTTCCACGGATGGTTCAGACCGATGTTGATGGACTTTGGGTGGCTTCAAAGGTGCCCCAAAGGTCTCGATGTGAGGACACTGGAAGAGAGCCTGGAGCAAGCCCTACTCACCCTCCCGCTTCGTCAGCAGCAGAGCTTATTCGAGCAATGGTTTCGGAGCTTTGCAGCTAGAGGCTCGGAATGCCCCAATCTCAGCAGAGCTTTCCAGGTCTGGTGGCGACGGTCCTTTGGTAGACCATCATCGTCTGTAGAGGTGCGTAGATGAGACTGGATTTCTCAATATATGGTGTTTCCACACGACTGTCTAGTAGTATATGTGTTGTGTATCATTTGTAAAATTAGATTTCTTGTGACATGTAATAGATTCGATTTTGTCCTCTCACATAAAAGTCAGCTGCTTCTCCTCACAAAGCGATAGATTAGATTAAATTAGATTAGATTAGATGAGATGATGCTGGCACGGCAACGCCAGGTGTGAACAGACACAGATCGATAGAGGAGGGCGTGAATACGCAAGCAGGCAGTAAAAAAAAGCAAAAGGAAGGGGGGGGGGAGAAGCCCAGAATAAATCAAGGATTACGTCTCTTTGTTAAGGCGCTACTACGTACTCCCACCGTTGTGATGATGTTCCTGACTTGGCAGAGAAGGGAAGAGAAGAAAAGAAAAGAAAAGGATTGACCACACCGCTGCGTCTGCGTGTACACACGCGCGTGTGTGTTCACACCTCGTCAATCAAATATACTTACTTGCGTACGTACGTACGTTGCTGTTTGTTTTGTTCGCAGCGTACCTACTACGGCTACGGGCGGCTGCGGTTGCTTCATGAATCCGATTCCAACGTTGTTTATTTACAGGCCAGACGCGGAGCCTTGCGAGTCGCTGTGTCTTGTCTGTACAAGCTCCTTGCTTTGCTTTGATTCGCTGTTGCTGTTGTTGGGTGTGAGGAGGGGATGCGGTGGTGACAACTGGGCAAGCAAAGCAAAGCAAAAGCAAAGCATCCAGGATTAATGATAAAGCGCGCGCACGGCCAGAGCAGGATTTTATTTTACCCCCCTTTTGATCTGCTCCCACGTGCCCCCTCTAATCCAACGCGCCTTTTTTTTTCACCACGTGCACCTGTCAACTTGATCAAAAAAAAGGAGAAAGGATTTTTTAAAAAAATTCGGGTACCACCATCAGCAGCATGTGATGCACGAAACTGCCTGCCCCCAACGGTGGAGGAAGAGAGGGAGAGAGAAAGAGAGAGAGAAATAGAGACCGCTCCAGAGAGAGAGAGAGAGGGGGGAGCAACGGGCACGAACCAACACGACCTCCCAGGCGGAGAGAGAGAGAGAGAGAGACCAGAGGGGGCAACGTCGAGCGACCGGACAAGGGGGGCGCGCGCGCGGCGAGGACGCGACGCGACGCTCGCCACAAGCGTCCAGCCGAATAGCCGCGGCGCCCGAGGGCACAGGACCACGCGCGCGCTCCCGGTGGTGGCGGAGCGGAAGCCCAGCCTCCCCCTGTGTGAGTCGCGAGCGGGGAGGGGCGGGGGCAGGGGGGTGCGGATGAAGGTGTCCAGGAAGCAGCCGCGGCAGGAGCAAGGGTCGCCGCCGGCGGCGGCGGCGGGGGCGGAGGAGGAGGAGCGGGGCTCGGGGACGACGGTGCTGGTCGGCGTGCGCGCGGACCCCGAGAGCCGGGCGCTGCTGACCTGGGCGCTCGTCAACGTGGCGGGCGCCGGGGACCGCGTCGTGGCCGTCCACGTCGCGCTCGCCTCCGCCGCGGTCGACTTCGACGCCATGCTCGCCGTCTACCGAGGGTTCTGCGGCCTCAAGCAGGTCGGCTTCCCTCTGTCCGTGCGTCACTTTTGCCGTGGTGCCATTAATTTCACTAGGCCGGAGCATGTGAAGCCTTCCCTCCTTTTTTTTTTTTTGCTTTGCGGTACCGTTGTTCCTACCCGCTTTTTATTATTTTTTTCTGCTGGGCTGGAAAGATTGGATTTTTTCTTCTTCTTCTTCTTTTGATGCGATTCCTCCGGAATGTATGGGGGATTTTGCGGTTAATTTTGTGCTTGGCTTTCGGATTTTAACGCTTGCCTGCCAAGTAGGATTTTTTTTGGCATAATCTGATTTCCGTTCACACTTTGCGGTTTATGCTTAGCCCATGACTTTGTAGACTTACCTGGCAAAGATGCGATTTCACTTGATTTGTGGCCGGCCTTCTGTGATCCAGTTTCATCTAGTCTTGCTACTGAATGAAAACCATTTTAAACGTACCCGTTTATTCAGTGGTTTTGCAGTTGTCAATCATTCGCCCGACATCTCGTGCTTCTGGGTACTGACTCTCTTGCCTGCAGATCAATCTGAAGCTGAAGATTTGCAAGGACTCGTCGGTTCGCAAGGCGCTTGTTCGTGAGGCCAGCCTGTTTGAGGCCTCCAAGGTCGTCGTCGGCGTCACCAAGAGGAGAAGTGCAATTTCGTAAGTGCCACCGGCGCTGGATGCTCACTGTTTTCCACTATCGAGGTTCTTAAGCTTTTTCCACGTTATGATTCATGTTCCACTCCTGCAACCATTGCTTTGGATTCTTCAGGTCCTCTCTGTCGGTTGCAAAATATTGCGCAAAGAAGCTTCCCGCAAAGTGTGCTGTCCTCGCCGTGAACAATGGCAAGATCGTGTTCCGGAGAGAATCTAAAGCCCACTCAGGCAAGGTCTCTGCAGAAGCTCCCCCCTCTGGTGATGGTGAGATGTATTGCGTAGTGCCGTTCCAGGCCCGTCAGGATAAAGAGGACACATTATCTTTAGAAGATCCTAAAGATGGTACTGGTGGTGACTGCACGCATGATGTTGGTACGCAAGGCAGTAAGCCAGAGGACACCATTACGGAAGAACAACCGAGGTCAAATGTGGATTTGTCAACTGTTCAGGTTCAGATTGACACAGATCCTTCTTGCAAGGCTGAAGAGTCAACGGCTGAACCTAAAGATGAGACTGCCGAGCTTCCAGGATCTGGTGCCAGCGTCTTGTACTGTGTGCTTCCAGACAGGAGCTGCGATTCAGTTGCAAGTACTTCAAGTAGGCAAGAGCCGGAATCAGTGGATCTGCCTTCTGAAGGGGATGGGGAACTATACTGCGTGTTGCCCCCCAGGAATGGCCATTCAGGCAGGAGTACTGGTGATTCTAAGCGTTCAACTGCCAGTCAAAAAGATGATAAACCTATCAATCTGTCGCCTGAAGGAGATACTGATCTGTACTGCCGGCTGCCACGGAATGGACGTTCAGGTAGGAGTTCTGGAGGATCCAATCGCTCTACTGGTATTAAGGGTTTGATTAGGCGCAGCAATAGTTTCTCCAGTGATATTCATTTGAAGTCTGAGACATCATCGCCTATTAAGAGAGATGGCTCAGTTTCCATGTCTGCCACCGAACGGACTTCTTCCACATTATCCACAGAAGCTGAGGACTCGCCAAAGGGCACTACACAAAATGCTGAAACTCCCTCAGACTCTCCAATGTCACTGAGAAGGTTGATCGAAGGAAGATCTGGCCGCTGTCACCTTCGCCAGAGAATCTTCAGCCATCATAGAAGCTCATCTTTTGAGTGGGCTAAAATCTCAATGGTTCAATGGGCAATGAGGCTTCCTAGCCGTTACACTTCAATCCACCCGGACAACAAATCGTTAAAATCAGATGCAAGTCCAAGGTTGAACTGTGATTCTGAAACTGAATCCACTTCAGTCATGGAGTCAGAATCTATGTTTTCATTTGCTGTCTACGATGTCGTATGGCCTCCAAGCGAATTAGAATCTCTTCGAGAGAAGTACTCTTCAGTTTGTAGGCTGTTCAGTCATGAAGAACTAAAACTTGCAACAGGAAACTACTCATCAGGTAATTTATTTGCCATTCACATCAGCGCTACTTTAGTACAAAAGTTTGTTTTTGGCACTGGCAAACACTTGATTTCTTTTATTTCGGTGCAGATATGTTAATTGGGAAAGGCGGGACAAGCAAAGTTTATAAGGCACAACTATTTGATGGCACATTTTCAGCTGTAAAGATTCTGAAATCATCAGTTGATGCAATACATGAGTTTATTACTGAAGTTGAGATTGTAACCACCTTACAACATGAAAATCTTGTTGCGTTAAGGGGATTCAGCTTTGACAATTTTAGACTTGTGTTGGTATACGATTACATGCCCCGTGGAAGCTTGGACAGAGCTCTTCATGGTGAATGTCTATAAAATATCCCATTTCTTTAGTCCCATGGTCCTCACTCATAGATTCTTATTTGTTACTGCTATTGTTCTTCAGGCTTGTGTTACGACAAGAATTTCCTTAGCTGGGAGAGAAGATATAAGATAGCAATCGATATTGCAAGAGCACTTAAGTTTCTCCATCTTGGTGTTGTGACCCAATGTGTGATTCATGGAGATGTTAAGTCTTCCAATATCCTCCTCTCGGAGGATTTCGGGGCAAGGGTAAATATCAAATCAGCTTTGCAAATATCTAGGGCGGGACACGTCTGGGGAAATCCCAGACGTGTTGATCCATTTGTTGGCTTATGCATAAGCAATAAAGAATTGCTATAGCCATTGCCATTCAGTATCTCCGTTTGTCTATGCTAATTCTGCTTGTGACATCATCTCGTTTTGGAAATTACCAGCTGTGTGATTTTGGGCTGGCAAAACAAGTGTCAGCTTCGAGTCCTCACCTAACATGTACTGACATCACCGGAACCTTCGGGTCTGTATTGTCTCGCTATGGTTAGCTGTTAAATTTAACTTTTAGCATCAAATGTGAAGTGTCTAACAAACTACTCTTGTGACAGGTACTTGGCTCCTGAGTATTTTTCATATGGGAAGGTCAACGAGAAGGTCGATGTCTATGCATTTGGAGTTGTAGTACTGGAGATCATTTCAGGAAGGAGGCCCATTACACCAGGAAGTGCAAAGGGCAAGGAGAGCCTGGTTGTGTGGGTAGGTGCCCCTTAACTCTGCTTTTTTTTCTAACGCTAACTGGCTTTATTATCAAAATATCATAAGGACAAAACAGCTGCCGCACGTTTGCTCTTTTGGTTTTAAAATTGAAAATGACAACACTAATAAACCTGAAATGGTATATATATATGTTCCGTTGACCGCAGCATGGTCTTATAATTCCTCATCCATGGTTTCCTCGGTCATGGTTTCAGGCAAAGCCTTTACTATCAGGTGGAGAAATTAAAGAGTTGGTCGATCCATTGTTGGGGAATGATTATGACTGTGATGAGATGGAGAGGGTGACGCTTGCCGCTTCGCTGTGCACAAGGACATCTGCTCAGTCTCGACCGGATATGTCACAAGTAAGAAGAAGTCTCTAGTTACATGAAACGGACACCAGCAAGTTCATCAAGCCACCCACCATGAGAACTTTCTTACTCGCTACTTTTTCCACGATCCCAGGTCCTGCAGCTGCTCCAGGGGGACGACGAAACCGTGGTGGGTTGGGCAAGATCACAGGTCACGGCTTGTTTCGACGGCTCGGACGAGGAAGCTGCTGCGCCTCCTGACCCGCACTCGAGCATGCGGTCACACCTTCTTAGCCTTGCGCTTGTCGGAGTGGACGACGACGACGACGACGACCACACCCTCTCGCGCTGCTGCAGCAGCAGCAGCAGCATGGAACGGACCGTCGATACTTCAGCGGGTGTTGGCTACTGGAGCCGCTCGTCGAGCTTGGACTTGGACTAGCTAGCGCTTTTGTTCCTAGGAATCCAACGACACATGCTGGCTCGAGCTGCTTGTGTAGCTGACACGTGGTACACAATTGTTGATTGCTTGCTCATTTGGTTGGCAGGTGTAGGGTTGCTAATGTAGGGACGACGGCGCCGGCTTCTGCGTCCTCCACCACGCCGACAAGACCGCGTAGCCTGCACATGCATATATACAACCTGCCATACATGTGTAAATCCGGAACCTGTGAACCTCTGCGCTGTATTATCTCTAGAACTAGAATCATCGTTCAGCTGCTAGGATAACATGCTGAGCCCTCGTACGATGGTAGCAGCAGAGCCTCCGGTCCGGCCTCTCCTCCGCTTCCTCACATGGAAATGGAAATAGGGTTTTCCTTTCTTCTGTGCAAGTGTCGTCGAATTGGGTCGGGCCAACGGAGCCTTGGACAAAGAGTTAATGCTTACGGGCTGGCCCAACGAAAAGCTGGTCGTAGTAACAAAACTTTGTTTAACCCATTCATGTCAAGCTCCTACGAAAAGCTGGTCGGTCGCTTTGTTGCGTGGAGACGATCATTGAGGTGGCGCTTTATACTGAATTTTTCACTCATCGTGCTGCGCTGCGCTGTGCTGTGCTGTGCTGTGCTGCACTGCACTGCGCTACGGAGGGAGTATAATTCACGGGTCTGGGTTGTGACTTGGCACACACTACTATAGACAACCATGCATGCCCATTAGTTTTCCTAGATCATTCCAGTTCACAAGTCTGCGTGCGCCCTCGATCGATCGCCTCGCCTCGCCTCGCGTTGCGTGGCACGGACGTCAGGCCAGGCGCACAGTGCGCGCGCGTCGTCGTCGATCGCGTCGAGCCGAGCATCAGACCAGTCAGTTGGGGGGTTTGGCTGGCTCCATGCGTGCATGCATGCGCACGTACGACGCGTCAGTCAAGCGGAGCAGCAGTGAATCGTCGCACGCACGCACGCGCGCGCACGGCAGAGAGATCCGGCTGCTTCGTTTTGGCATCGTCTACCGATCCATCCATCCATCAATCAATCAGTCAGTCATCGACGTACGTACTGACGGGGCAGAACGCGACAAGTGGTACCAGACTCGGGTTTGCTGCTCTCTCGACTCTCGTCGTCGTCGTTCCGGCTTAGTTTGACCAGCTACTCTACAACCGTTGCACGCGTGAGTGAACGAGACCTTAATCTCGCTGGTTATTAATTAGTCCCCTCTGAGACCGGGACAAATTCCCAATTAGGCATGTAGTAAGTACTATTTCTGCTGCTCTGCGTGCTCAGCTAGAGGGTTTTGCTCCCTCTTCTTCTTGAGGGGTTCGCCCCGTCGTTTTTTGAGGGATTTGCAGCGCAGCTGGTCACAGAGTACGATAATTAATACGCCTAATTAATGTTTATTTCTGTAGCGGCCTGCTAACTGAAAGGTTTTAAAAATTGTGCCTTTCTGTTTCCAATAATCATGCTTCTTCGGCCGCTAATAAAAAGTCTCCGGATCTTGACCGACGATCCACGCCGGCCCTGTGCATGCTTCTTCAGCCGCTAATAAAAAGCCCTCCCACTTGCACTGCACCTGGTCAGGTGAGTCGTCTTCGATCGTGAGGCATGAGCCGTGATCGAGCTTGCGCTTGCGCTAGGATGGGGACGCGTAACGGATCACCGGGCGCCGTTCACGCCTCGCTCGCGAGGTACGGTGCAGGATGGATGGATGGATGGATGGTGTCCTCTCCTCTCCTAAAAAGGGGAGGGAACGTTACAAAGCTGCTTTCCAGAAAGGTACACCTTCGATGTAATGTAGTAATGGCGTAGCTTGCTAGTCGTTTCCCGAGCACCGACTGATGACCAGGAGGCTGAATGCATGCAACATGGAAGCCACTTGCCGGCCGGCGGCGCTAGCTAGTTGCCGCGACGTCATGCGTGCTCCACCAGAGTCTCAGAGGAGCAGCAGGCAGCGACGACGAGTGCTCAGGCTCGATCCACCAGAAAAGCATTGCTGCGGCTACTACGCGCACACCAACACGAACCAAGGCTAGCAAAACGCCGGCCTGGTGGTCCCCCCACCAGCTCACCGGAACGCACAGCTGCTGCTGCTACTGGAATGTACGTCCTCCGGCCATCTCTGTTACAGCTACACCGCCTGCGTTGCAATTTAGTACTACACCACGTCCTCCGCCGGCTCGCCGTCGGCGGCCACCAGCCCCTTGCCCTCCTCCTGCTCCTCCTCCTCAGCGGCGGTCGTCGTCGCGAGCTCGACCCCCGCCAGCTTCCGGGCGCGCGTGGCCTCGACGCGCCAGTCCGTGCGCCACACCACGGCGAGCAGCACCAGCGCCACGCACGCGGCCTGCGCCGACAGCAGCCCGTACCACAGCCCCAGGAACCCGGCGCGGGCGCCGAACGCCAGGTACACGGCCACCGGCGTGCCGACGAGGTAGAAGGACAGCAGGTTGATGCGCGCGCCCACGGCCGGCCGCGCCGTGCCGCGGAGCACGCCGCACCCCGTGGTCTGCGGGCAGTTGCCCAGCTCGCACAGCCCGATCACCGGCATCGCCGCCGACGCCAGGCGCACCACCGACCGCTCCGTCGTGAACAGCCGCACCCACGGACGGCTGAACGCCACGGTCCACGCCACGTGGACCACGCCGATCACCAGCGCGACCCAGAGCGCCACCGTCGCCGCCATCCGAGCGCGGCGAGGCTTGCCGGCGCCCAGCTCGTTGCCCACCTGCACAGTGTGGTACAACCTTGTCTTTTCTACTAGTAGGAACAGAAGAAGAAGACAGAACAGTGTGGTACAGCAAGTAGGAACAGAAGAACACAAAACGTAGTCCGCTGCTTTGGCTCAAAGCGCAAGCGTGCAACTATTGCCGGTGGCGAAGTGAAGATTTACTGTCTATCCTAGAACTCGCCGACGAGAAACCTCGCAACCACCGGAAATAACAACCTCGCCGACGAGAAAAACGCCGGCCGGCGATGTCAAACTTGAAAGCAAATCTCACTGCCTATCGATCAATGAATCAATCAGGAAAGATTGGCGATGTGAATTCGCACCTCTAAGGAAAGATTGAGAAAACAAATCGAAGTGACCCGAAATTTTCTGGCGCAAAGAAAAGAAAACGATGTCGGAAATCAGGGGGGGGGGACAGTTACCATCTATCTCACGAGTAATTGATGCAGCAGGGATCGTTGAGAGTCGATGTGCTTACCCGGGTGGATACGCAGGCCGCGAGCGCCATGGGCACGGTGTACATGAGGCTTGTGGTCTGGATGAGCACGCCGGCGGCGCCGACGGCGGCGGCGGGGTTGGGCAGGTACCCGGCGAGCACGGTGACCACCTCGTACCACCACCACTCGAGGCAGACGCCGACGCAGCTGGGCACGGCGAGGCTGGCGAGCCCGGGAAGGCCGCTGGCGACGGCGGCGGGGCGCGCCCACCCCCTCCACGTGTCGTCGCACGCGCGCGCCCAGCGGATGTAGGCGAGCAGGAAGAGCACCATGTTGGTGTTGGTGAGCGCCTGCGCCACCGCGACGCCGCGCACGCCGAATCCGAGGCCGAAGACGAGCAGGAGGTTGAGCGGGACGTGCAGCGCGACGGCGATCGCGGAGCAGGCCGCCATGGGCTTGGTGACGCCCTGCGACCGGAGGTAGACCCGCAGCGGCTGGAGCACGACGCCGGCGGCGAGGTCCGGGAGCGCGTAGGCGGCGTAGGCCGCGGCGGAGGCGGAGATGGCGGGGTCCTGCCCCAGCGCCACGAGGATGGGGCCCGCGTTGAGCCAGAGCAGCGCGATGGGCAGCGCGGCGACGAGGAGCAGCAGCATGGCGCGCTGGAGGGAGAGGGTGAGGAGGTCGTAGTTGCGGGAGCCGAAGGCCTGCGCGCAGACGGGCTCCAGCCCCGACGCGAGGCCGAAGAGCACGCTGTGGCCGGTGATGTTGGTGAGCCCGATGGCGAGCGCGCCGCCCGCGAGGTCCAGCGGGCCCAGGCGGCCCAGGCAGAGCACGGACACCATCGCGCGCAGGTACACCACGCAGTTGAGCGCCGTGATCGGCGCCGCCATGCCCCACAGCGCGCGCAGCTCCGCCGCCGCCGAGGGGTGGTCGTCGTCGCCGGCCGCGTCCGCGCCCTTCCCTGCTTCCTCTCGCTGCTGACGGGCCACGTTCCCATGGAGCAGGGGGATGGCCATCTCTCTCTCTCTCTCGCTCGCTGACTCGTCGACGAAAGTGTGTGTAGTATTGCTCGTGCTCGGTGTGAGAGAGGCAGAGCAGGACAGGAGGTGGATCTTGCTTGCCGGCTGCCTCCCTCGCTATATAAAGGTGCCCCTCGCCGCCGCCGCCGCCGCCGTTGCCGGTGGTATTGCTTCTACTCTGTCCACTTCCTGTCCTGCTCGGTGCTTCAGCTTTTTTCCGTGAATTAGCCTGCTGCTTTCTCATTATTAATTACTAGTAGAACATATCTCGATAGATGGCTTTTCCTGCTCGATCAAATCAAATGATGGCGTTTAGCATGTTAATGTTACAAAGTTCATTTACATCAGATATATTCTTAATTATTTACATCGATCAATCAAAGTCGCAGTCTGAACAGGAGCACGTATGGCCGCCGCATGAGAGAAAGAGATGGTGGGAGGAGAGAAGCCTTGTTAATTGCTTGCTAAAAATGCTATTGCAGCAGAAAAAACTATGGTAATGCAGATCGCAATTAAGATTTGCATTGAACAGTTGCCGAGGATGAACATTGAACGCGTTCCCAGAGAGAGTGGCTACCTGTAACTGAGCACAGTTCTGCTAATTCAGATTAGGTTTCAGACCTGACCTTTTCCTGGTCAATAGCTAGAGAAAGACGCGTATCTAGCTTGCTTTCGAGCTGCTGCCAAGGATCGATTTAAATTTAATCGACCTTCAATTTCCTTCATTTCTTTTGTCTTCCGGTTATTTTGGGCTTGGGCCGCAGCCCAACAAACTTCGCTCGGCCTTCGTAAACAGGTATCCAGCCCAGGCCCGAGCCGCCTGGTCCAAACCCCTCGATCGCCGCACGCTGGTGCACGGCGCAGGAGACCTCCACGCCGCGCACCGCTTCTCCCCCCTCGTCGCCGATGCGCGCCTCCGCCGTCTCAGCCATGCTCGCCCGGAGAAGGTGTTTTCGAGGTCGCGCGCCGGAGCGACGCGATCCATTCCATTCCATTCCTTTCCCCACCCGCCCTCCCCTCTCCGCGCCCCGCTCTTTTCCGGGCGCGTTCCCCTGACTCTTAGCGTTTCTCTCTCCCCCCCCCCCCCCCCCCCACGAGCAGATGCTTCGCGGCGGAGAGTCGGATCCGTCCGCTGGTCAGAGCCTTCAGCGACGCGCCGGATTCGCGAATGGATGCAGCGGCCGGGGCGGCGCCCAGGTCGCAGGTGCTTTGGAACCCCCGCTTCTTCTCTGCGCATTTTTGGTTACGCTGTTGGGTTTAGGCACTTCGATTTCTGGTTGCGTGGAAATCGAGGTTCCTTGCCAAATACCGCGGTGACGGTACTGATTTTCTCAATGAACATGTAGGATCATGCTGATAAGGTTGGGGGTGTGAAGGCTAGGTCTGATGTGCTGGACATTGCTATTGTTGGTGGAGGCATGGTGGGCTTGGCTGTTGCTTGTGCACTGTGTAGGTATTGCTGTTCGTGTACTTTCTTCTGCTTTTTCTGTGTGGCGCCTTAGAGTTTAGTTTTTGCTGGCGGTTAATTCTCAAAACGTGCAGTGTCGTATTCTAATGGATTCATAATTAGTATTAATCATTACAGTGTCACTCCAAAAGACAGGTTTTCGCACTTCTTAAGGAACCTCACTTACCTGTTACTAGTTCAGTTGTTCTATGGGCTCTGGGGATTTCCATGTTAAAAGTCTCTATCATACTGCAACTTTTATTTGATATAGTACTAAAGTTGAGGTTTCTCAGATGCTTATTTATTCTGTATACAGCAACTATGCCATTAACAAAACACCTGAGAGTCGCCATTATCGATAGCAACCCCGCATTGAAGTCGAGAATTTATCTCCCCCAAAACAGTATACCCGATTCAAGGGTCAGTACTGTTACTCCTGCAACCATTTCCTTCTTCAAAGGTATGGTTCTGTATGAAAGATGTGTGTTATATTGCTTACATGCATTCAGACTGCTTCCATCTTGTACTGACTTTAACGAATCAGGTTTGTGTCTTGTATTTGGGTGGCATTTCATCAAGGTCGACCTTTTACATTGTTTAAAAAGATACTTGCACAAATGTTTGACCATTTAGATCGATTGACTATATTTCTATGTTAGATTTTGGGGTGCTTTTGATTCATTACCAAAGTTCATCACGATGATGTCAGGCTGCTTTAACCAATGTTTTATTCATGATTAAAATTGTAGCTTGCTTTTCTTTATTAGTGCTGAGTTTCTGACCCAGTTGTGATGCATCATTTTTTATCCACAACTTGCCGCAATTTTGTCACTTATTTGTCTGCTGCAAGTAATAACTTTCCAGATAAGGTATGGCAAACTGCTTTTCTCATTTGCATAAGGTATGACAAACTGAGAGATTAAATCTGTGGCCTTAATATGTTTTGAAAAATTTAACATGGCTTGGGACTAAAAGGCTTTGCTGTCAAACATCTTATACGTTTTGTACGCACATGGCTTGTTTTGCTACTGAAAATAATAGCATATTGTTGCTAATATTCTTTATGTGTACTCTGTAATGTGGCAGACATTGGCGCATGGGAGCATGTTCAACAACAAAGACATGCTTTCTTTGGTAAAATGCAGGTAATTACATAACATGCTTTTAATTATACAAAATTCTCTCACTCGTACTGCCATCATTTTTCACCTTCAGCCTTGTTGACGAAATACTTTCTTGCTGCGTTTGCATTTTGAGCTTTTCTTGATTAGGTTTAGGCGAGTTAGCAATAATGCTTGTGCGAAGTTAACTAAATTGTTGAATTAATCAACTGTGTGCTGTACAAATGGGACAAGGAAGCTCAATATTTTCATAATTCTCTAGCTTGTTTTGCAAATGCAACATAAAGACAGTCTTTTATGTCAATCGTTTTTTCTGCCTATCTGGCTTATCTCATTGGTTATTTTTGTATGCTTGATGGCCTAGATATTAGTGTGTGCAACGCTACAAGTACCGCCCAACCATATCTGCAGGAATTATTACAACCATATGTGCAGGCATTATTACTTGTTTTCTTTTTCTTTGGACCTTTTCTCTCTGATCCTTACACACAGTGACACCATTATCTGGGGAAGGGTCCGACCCACCTCGTGTCTTTTGTATGCAGCCTTTCCCTGCATTTCTGCAAGAGGCTGTTTCGAGGACTCGAACCTGTGACCTCATGGTCACAAGGCAATGGCTTTACTGCTGCGCCAGAGCTCACCTTACTTTGGATTTTGACACCATTGAAGCAACTATATCTTTGGATTTTGACGCGTCGGTTTAGTGCTAACAATGGTGCTTACTACTGGTAGGTATGGGATTACACTGGACTTGGATATACGAGGTATAATGCAAGAGATGTGGGCAAAGACTACCTTGGGTATGTTTTAATAGAAGCAGATATGAACTTTTTGACCTTTTTTTCTATTTCTTTGGGCAATGGTTCATAGATTTCCATTTTTGCATGCATTGTTTAGATGTGTCGTGGAGAACAAGGTGCTTTGCAACTCACTTCTGTTACGTTTACAGGTTTGTCTGTTCTTTAAACCTTGGATATCATCATGATCATGAAATATTCTTTATTGTTTTGTTGCAAAATAAGATTGTCAATGATGTTGAATAAAAGAATGTAAGGAAACTGATGGGTGTTGTCCCATTATTGTTATGCTGCTTTTCTTTCAGTGAAATCAACTTAGTCTGATGGTTGTTTGCCTGGTCAGGAAGAATTGGATGACATTGAAAAGATGATATATCCAACCAGATTGGCGTCGCTTACTTTCCCATCAATGAGGAGACAAGCAGGAATGAGCCCAATATCAGGTGAAGCAGCATCCGTCAGTCATGCTTCAGAAGAATTACATCGCAGTAATTTAGTTAAACTTGACCTCACTGATGGACGGAGTTTGTATTCCAAATTGGTGGTAATTGCTTATCTATCTTCTTCTGTGTTAGATTACTTTTATTTTTCATTCATTCCCTCAGTTTCCTATTCCAACTTTGGTTGCAGATAGGAGCTGATGGATCCAAGTCCAATGTAAGGCAGATTGCAGGCATAAAAACTACCGGTTGGAATTATCCACAAAGTGCAATTATTTGTACAGTGGAGCATGCTGGGGAAAATGATTGTGCATGGCAGAGGTTTCTTCCTTCCGGTCCAATTGCACTACTTCCAATAGGTGACAACTTCAGCAACATTGTGTGGACAATGAGTCCAGAGGAATCACTGCGCCATAAGTCAATGAACCCTGAAGAGTTTGTGAAGTCGGTGAACTACGCATTGGATTTTGGTTATGGTCCACATCCCCGCACTGGTTTTCTTGACCATTACATGGAAAAGTTATTTTCTGGCATTGGGAACACTGCAGCATCTACAAAAGAATGCTTTGAAGTTCCACCAAAAGCAACTGGTCTAGTCTCAGAGCGAATGGCATTTCCGTTATCATTGATGCATTCCCATGATTATGTTTCTAAAAGGCTAGGGTTAGTTGGAGATGCTGCTCATACAGTCCATCCCTTAGCCGGGCAGGGCGTCAACTTGGGCTTTGGAGATGCAGCTGCTCTAGCAAAAGTTATCGCTGAAGGAGTTTCTGTGGGCTCTGATGTTGGGGATGTAAGTATCTGTTGTTATGTCTATTTAGCCTTTTTCTGTTGAAATTTATCTATATAACTTATCATGCTGCATCTGGACCATTACTATAATCATGGCACCTATGGTGGGTATGAGATGAATTGTGATTTTTTATCATAACCAGATTCCAGTCAAATGTAACTAATGCTTATCTTAAATCTTGGTTACTTTTGGCAGCTCTCGTTGCTACAACGGTATGAGAAGGACCGGAAGGCAGCCAACGTTGCGATGACAGCGATGCTAGATGGTTTCCAGAAGATGTACTCTGTAGATTTTGGACCCCTCAATGTAGTGAGAGCAGCTGCGTTCCACGGTGCCCAGTACATATCCCCACTGAAGAGGAACATCATCTCTTATGCAATGGGCGACACAAAATGGCCACTGTTTTCTTGAACAAGAGCGCTTCAAAACTCCCTAGCTCGATACTAATATGTGATACAAACTGGGAAGCGTTGTAGAGTTAGAGTGGATGTACTGCAACAGGAAACCAATAAGATAAAGCCTCATGGTGTTGTTATCGTTCTTCAGGTGAAAAAGTATTCCATTTTGGTTTGTATTGTTTCCTTGTAAGCTCAAATCCCAGATCGTTCATGAGTTCATTTCATTTTGGAAACTGGACTTGATCTATGGATAGACTCTGTGGTCTTTGACCCTGAGCTGCCATTGGCAAGCTAGGGAAGACGATTCATTAAATTCATGATAAGGTTAAATGAAGCATATCAAATAACAATATGAAAAGGGTAAAAAAAATCATCGGAACTGGGCCCTCACATTAATCTTAATCAAAATCGGGCCGTACTGTGCTAACGGGCCGTTTTAGCCAATGACTAGTGGCTAATGGTACTATTTTTTGTAATTATTTTTCGGATAAAAATGATTACTTTGCTTCAGAAGACTTCGTTTCGGTGCTTCGGATCGAACGATACTTCGCCGCGTGGGCGCACAAAGCTCTTCTCTGTCGCCGACGACTTGATCGGGAAGACGGCGGGCGGGCTGGCGGGCTACTCGTGTTTTTCCTGAGAGAGGGGAAGAGGTGAAGGCATGAGCTCCTCCTCGTCTGCATCAGCCGGGCCGCCGGAGGACGACGTCTGCTCGGTCTGCCACGACCGCTTCCGGATCCCTTGTCAGGCGAACTGCTCCCATTGGTTCTGCGGCAAGTCCCTCGTCCTCCTCCAGACACCCTGCCCCCCCTTCCTCTCCCCCTTCGGAAGGTTTGACCTTTCTTGGATCTTGAGGCAACTGATGCAACCGGCTTCGTCGGTCACGCAAGCAAAACCGTCGGCTAGGAACGGATTTTGGGTGTTTTGCTTTCTTCGGATAGGAAGGAGGGTTTCTATCGGGTAGAGCTGCCAGGATTTGGGCTCGCTAAATTCTTGCTACTAGGTTACGGAATAGATCAGTAATCTCTATTGTCGAGTTTGTTTAGGATTGAATCGCTGAATTTATGCAGAATGAGGGGTTTAGGGTCGTGTCTGGCTTGGTGAAATGATAGTACGCATTTATAGCCATGTAGGTGAGAAGACAGGGTAATGGATCATTAGTCGACAGCGATAACTGGCATAAACGAGAGGCCAGATCTTGGAGGATGGTGTCATGCAAGCGAAACTGAAGAACCCTGCTCCTCATGCCTTCATCTCATGCAACTAATGCTGAAACCCAACTTCATTACTGAGCCTAGTAAACACAATCCTAATGAGCCAGTATTACTCTTGCAACCAGACTAAACAATTCATCTGAAGCTGTAAGTTCATGATGAATTCAGATGATGCCTGACTGAATTCGACGATCAGCCCGTTAGTGAAGAAATATAGCCTTATCTTCTTCTTTTTTGTCATTTGCAAGAGAAAGTTTCATTTCCATGATATCTAGGTTCAGCATTATATATCTGAGATAAGTAGTTATGTGTTCTCGTATTTTTGGAAATATCACTTTCTTTTTGTAGGGAGACACAGCAGTGGAGTCCCCTACTGTGGTAAATATATTAATATATAAGAACGAAAGAAAAAGGCGTAGGCCTGGCCTGGGAAAAATGTACAAGTTGTTGCGAGGAGAACTAAGGGATTCCATCCAAGAGAGGAAAAGAGACCTCTAGCTTGATTCTTTGAAGTGACACTTTCAATGTTGCTATTTTGCAGTAGATATGTAGTAAACTAGTAATGTCTTCTTGAAATGCACGCAATGTCTATTCAACGTCACTGGATTCAGTTTCCTAGTTTCCTCAATTACTGAATGCATCAATATTGATGTTCTGTGCAGGAGAATGCATAATCCGTGTTTGGCATCATGGGCCTGCTGTGCAGGCTTGTAAGTGTCCCATTTGCCGCCGCCTTGTCAATCTGCTGGTTCCTGCTAATATATCGGATCATCAGCAGGATGATCCACAACTTCAGCGTATTTTAGGAGAGATTCAGCACTACAACCGTATATTTGGTGGGACACCGCGCACCCTTACTCAGGTTTGTATACTGTCCATAAACACTGACTTCGTATCTGCATTTGAGTTGGTCCACCCTAGCAACTTGATGCTTTCCTGGTGTGTCATCCTTAATTTGAATACGTGACACTACCTGTCCACTCATCACCATTAGTGCTCCCATCATGCTTTTATTTCACTTGTCATGGATGGTACTATAGGATTAGTTTGATTATTTGCATGGATGGAACTTTTGGATTACTTTGATCATTCGCTGTCTTGGAAACCTCATCTCACTAACGCCAGTGTTAATATGAGCTACCCCTGTTAGGGTCTAAAATATAATAAAAAATGATAATGCTTTAGAGGTTAAGGCTAGGAATTTTGTTGTGCAGAGCATTTCAGTGCACACAAACAGGGCACAAGGTAATGTAGGAGGGATTCTAATAGATTGTTAATTGGACAGTGAAGGTATTTTCAATATTTCTTTGGTTTAGTTCTAAGTAAGGGCTGAGGAGAAATTGCGATGATTTATCATTTTAATTTTAGAGAGAGGTTTCTTAATGTAGCAGCTAGGATACTGTTGATACACAGAAATCTGTACAGAAGAATAGACAACAGAATAACAACTCGAGTTCTGTTAACAAATATAATACTAACTTGTTTTGGAACAGATGTAAATCACCCTCGCTGCTGCTAGTACAATAGACACGGTGTTCACGCATGACATTTTTCCGTGTTAATCGGAAGCAAAAATGAGAGAATCCACACGATCAGTAATAGTGCAGATGGATCAGGCATAGGTATTAGAGTTTCCATAGGTGTATAAAGAATGACTGCCAGAGTTGTAAGATGAATTTGACTCTGTTTGCAAATATACATCTATGGATCTTTCATCCAACCATGCAATTTCGTGGGGATTTTCATCCGGTTCTTTTTTTTTAATGAGTCCACTTTTCCCCCCTATTGTTCAGAGGTTGCAAGACATGCCGTTTTTTATCCGAAGACTATTCAGAGAACTAATGGATCCCCAGCGGACTCTGCCACTTGTGTTCAGGGCTAGGATGATGATGATGGTAAGTGTCGCGTGCTGTTTCTGACCTCGGTTTAACTCGATATGCTGACTGATTCGAACTTGAAGGTTGCGCTGAGTGCAATTTATGTCCTGAGCCCTATGGACTTCCTTCCAGAAAGTGAGTACAGTACAGATCCCAGCTTACCTTTCCAAGACAAGACCAGACGCCCTAGCAAACTTCCTGACCAACATGTCGCCACTCTTACTGCCTTGATCCTGCAGGTGTGTTGGGGATCGTTGGGTTCCTCGACGACCTGTTCATCCTGTTGATCGTGTTCATGCACCTCGCTGCCGTCTACCGGTCGCTGCTCGTGTACCGCCACGGGGGACAGCACTGATCGGTGTTCCACGCCGAAGCGAAGCGGGAGCAGATTTGGGAAGATGGCCAGGTAGATCACGGTACCATTTCAGGAAAAGAGTAGATTGCCTCTGTCTCTTTTTTTTGTGTGTGTGTGTGTGTGTTCTGCTACACCTGTTTCTTGAGATTCTGGACCAGTAAATTTCGGATCATTAACCCTGGAGCTGTATTCCTTTTATTCGGCTTACTGAAGACACAAGTGTACACGGATTGCGCGTTTTGATTCTTCTGTCAGAGACTCGGAGTGGGATACGATCTCCTGCCCTTTTGGAAGGAAAAAAAAATTGTGCAGCTTTATTGTGGGCTTGACCCGCCTGCTGGCTCTTTCTCCGTGGGGCCGTCGTGGCTCTCGCGGGAGGGATGGGATGGGATGGCGTGTGCACATCTACAACACCATTCACAAATAATTGCTTACCTGTCAATCATTTTTTTTTTACATTATCTGAAAACATTTCAACGGTCTGACGTGGTGCCCTTGGCATTTTTAGTGGATCACAGGTCACGCGCCTTCTCTTGCCGTTAATTTAGACCCTTTTCAGATGGACTAAAACTAGATTGTTAGTTTGGGCTAATAGTTAGCTGCCCAAGTTGACCCACCGCAGACGAACCCGGTCCAGTCCAGCGAGGCGCCAGGTCAGGCAGGACTCGAGAGAGTCCTGAGCACGAGCAGCACATGGACCCACCACCAACTCACCGTGACCGTCGATCCACTCGAGACACGGTAACCTGAGACCCCGGCCCGGCGTTCTAGATGTGCTGCTACCGTAGTGTTGTTGCATGTGGACCTGGTCTTGGTGAACAGACGCGCGGATTAGAGACCCTGTCTGTCTCGTCCGTTTTCTGGTCGCGGCACATCTAATAGAACAGTCAGCTTGTGAAGCTGTAATTATTAGTGTACGCGTACACGGGATTTCATTTGACCCAACAACAACTTCAATTGTCGCGAGGAGCAGCCGCCGGGGAGCGCGCGTCACTGTCACCGTCGCTGTAAACGCATTGGTGGTAGACATTTCCAACCTCAATGGCTCTCTGCTCGCCTCTGCCTCTCTGTTCTTCTTTGTTCTGCTACGAGTCAAGCCGGAGCAGCCCGGTTCCTTCATCCTCGTGCCACGACCAGAATCACAGCTCCGTCTCCGTTTGCTAAATATCTCACCAACTAGTACGAGGGGATGGAAGCGGTAGGTGGGTTGCGCTTCTCGGATTAGCTTCTGCAATCGGCATCCAACAAGAGAGGAGAGGAGTAATCGCCGCCGGGAGGAAGATGCGGCGAGAGGTCCGAGATCTCGTCGCCGCCCTCTGCTGCTTCGTGCTCGTCCCGCTGCTGTGCCGTGGCGCGGACGTGCCGCTGGGATCGACCCTCTCGGCGGGTAACCCGGCGTCGTGGTCGTCTCCCAACGGCACCTTCTCGCTCTCCTTCACGGCGTCCCCCGCCTCCCCGGCCCTCCTCGTCGCCTCCATCACCTACGCCGGCGGCGTCCCCGTCTGGGCCGCCGGCTCAGGCGCGGCCGTTGACTCCGGGGGCTCGCTGCGCCTCACCTCCAACGGCGACCTCCAGCTGGTCAACGGATCCGGCGCCGTCCTCTGGTCCTCCGACACCGCCGGCCGGGGCGTCTCCTCGGCGGCCGTCCAGGAGACCGGCAACCTCGTGCTCAAGAGCTCCACGGCCACCACCCTCTGGCAGTCGTTCGACCACCCCACGGACACGGTGGTCATGTCCCAGAACTTCACCTCCGGCATGAACCTGACCTCGGGGCCCTACGTCTTCACCGTCGACAGGAGCACCGGCAACCTCACGCTCCAGTGGGCACGGGGCGGCAGCACCGTCACCTACTTCAACAGGGGGTACAACTCGACCTTCACCGCGAACCGGACGCTGAGCTCGCCGACGCTGACGATGCAGACCAACGGCATCGTGTCGCTCACCGACGGCTCGCTGAGCTCCCCCGTCGTGGTGGCGTACAGCAGCAACTACGGCGAGAGCGGCGACATGATGCGGTTCGTGCGCCTCGACTCGGACGGCAACTTCCGCGCCTACAGCGCCACGCGCGGCGCCAACGCGCCGGCGGAGCAGTGGTCGGCGGTGGCGGACCAGTGCCTGGTGTTCGGCTACTGCGGCAACATGGGCGTGTGCAGCTACAACGGCACGTCGCCGGTCTGCGGGTGCCCGTCGCTCAACTTCGAGTTCACCAACCCGTCCAACCCCCGCGACGGCTGCAAGCGCAGGATCGACCTCCAGAGCTGCCCCGGCAACTCCACCATGCTCGCGCTCGACAACACGCAGTTCCTCACCTACCCGCCGGCGATCACCACCGAGCAGTTCTTCGTCGGAATCACGGCCTGCCGCCTCAACTGCCTCTCCGGCAGCTCCTGCGTCGCCTCCACCGCGCTCTCCGACGGCTCGGGCCTCTGCTTCCTCAAGGTCTCCAACTTCGTCAGCGCGTACCAGTCCGCCGCGCTGCCCAGCACGTCCTTCGTCAAGGTCTGCTTCCCCGGGACACCCAACCCGTCGCCGGGCGCCACGGCCGGGTCCTCGAGCGGCCGCTCCGGCGTCCGCGGTTGGGTCGTTGCCGTCGTCGTGCTGGGCGCGGTGGCCGGCCTGGTCCTGTGCGAGTGGGCGCTGTGGTGGTTCTTCTGCCGGCACAGCCCCAAGTACGGCCCGGCGTCGGCGCAGTACGCGCTGCTGGAGTACGCGTCCGGCGCGCCGGTGCAGTTCTCCTACCGCGAGCTGCACCGCTCGACCAAGGGGTTCAAGGAGAAGCTGGGCGCGGGGGGGTTCGGCGCCGTGTACCGCGGCGTGCTGGCGAACCGGACCGTGGTGGCGGTGAAGCAGCTGGAGGGGATCGAGCAGGGGGAGAAGCAGTTCAGGATGGAGGTGGCCACCATCAGCAGCACGCACCACCTCAACCTGGTCCGCCTCATCGGCTTCTGCTCCGAGGGACGCCACCGCCTGCTCGTCTACGAGTTCATGAAGAACGGCTCCCTGGACGCCTTCCTCTTCGGCGACGCGCCGGGGGGCAAGCTCCCGTGGCCCACGCGCTTCGCCGTCGCCGTCGGCACCGCGCGCGGCGTCACCTACCTGCACGAGGAGTGCCGCGACTGCATCGTGCACTGCGACATCAAGCCCGAGAACATCCTCCTCGACGAGCAGTGCAACGCCAAGGTCTCTGATTTCGGGCTCGCCAAGCTCGTCAACCCCAAGGACCACCGCCACCGCACGCTCACCAGCGTGCGCGGCACCAGGGGCTACCTGGCGCCGGAGTGGCTCGCCAACCTGCCCATCACGGCCAAGTCTGACGTCTACAGCTACGGGATGGTGCTGCTGGAGATCGTCAGCGGCCACCGCAACTTTGACATCTCGGAGGAGACGGGCCGGAAGAAGTTCTCCGTCTGGGCCTACGAGGAGTACGAGAAGGGCAACGTCGCCGGCATCATGGACAAGAAGCTCCCCGGGGAAGACGTCGACATGGCTCAGGTGCACCGCGCGCTCCAAGTGAGCTTCTGGTGCATCCAGGAGCAGCCGGCGCAGCGCCCGTCCATGGGGAAGGTAGTGCAGATGCTTGAGGGGATCATGGAGCTCGAGAGGCCACCACCGCCAAAGTCGTCGGACAGTTTCTTGAGCGTGACCACGGCTAGTGGCAGCGGCAGTGGTGGCACCACGAGCATGGTCTCGACGTTTGCGTCGTCAGCCCCGGTTGCGCCGACGCCGTCGCTGAATTTGGAGCAGGAAATAGCGTTGAACCGCTCAGCGTCGGCTAACCGTGACAGAGTGTCGCGGAGTCTTCGATCGACGCAGCCATACATGACAATGTAAGGTTCTCCTCTCCAGAAGGTGACTACCAACGTGAGGCACTGAGGAGGAAATGTACAGGTTGTTGAGCAATTAGGGAATCGATAGGCTGAGTTCGCTCTCTGATGTATGGTTGATCTTGTCTCGGCTGGCCCTGTCAAGGGTGAAGCAAAGTGTTTTTCACGGCTGCGGAATTTTTCCATAGTTTGTAGGTGCAGATATGCGTGGTGAGCTAAATAATGTAATATGTTAACTGTGTAAGTACTCCCCTGTTGTTCTGAATTAAATGACGTTTTAGAACAGCTAATTTAGTTTTTATTAAACTAGATTTTATTTCAGAACAGAGGGAGTAACAAAATTGTAGAAATGAACCTATATGTTGCAGTTGCAGCTTGGATGGCAGTTTTGTTTCAGGAAACAGATACGGGCACCATGTCTGAATATCAGGGTCGGTACTAGTTCCAGACGCACAGGCTCTTCTTCTTCTTCGAAGCAACTGACGTGACTGATGGCATCATAACGCTGATCTGTGAGGCCGTCAATACTGTTGCAGGTCTTCTGCTGTCTCATGCCGTCATGCGAGAGCAACGCACTGGCAATTGGAAAATGGCAAATTGACCAGATTGATTGATGGAACCATTTGTACTAAGTAGAAGAAAACGTGTAGGATCAATCGACAGGCGTCTCCATCAGCTTTTTATGCTGTTAAATGTTGGGGGGCCCAAGAGTAAGTTCTTGGATCAAGTTGCACCCGGATCCTGCTTGGGAAAGAACTTGTGCCACCCTGTAATCACTCGCAGTTGCAAGAACATGTGATCAAGACTTGTGTTGGGTCTTGTTCAACATCACCTAGATTTATGAGTGGCTGAACAGAAGCTGTTATTAGGACTGAACCAACTTCAGGCTGCAAAATCGGAGATAGGGAGGGCATATGAACATCTTGGAAGGTAGAGGCTGCAAAACCAGTAGCCCATCAGTGTCTGTTTTAACTAGGATAAAAAAGATTAGGCTCAGTCTTGATCACATTACGGACCCATGGCTCAATGGTCGCGCACGTGCTCTGCGAAATGTGGGGAGAAGGATGAATATGTCAGGATGAGGAGACAGCCCTCTGCACATCTGGGTTCAGATCAGTGCCAGCCAGCTCCAGTTAGGCTGTAGCTAGCTAGGTCACGTACAATTAATCAGAGATCTGGAGATCGGGGTGTCGCTTGCAATTCACACTAGTCGCCAGGTCGAGTAGTTTAGTGAAGGTAACAAGGCGCGGTCGTTATTCTCTGAGGAACACACAAACGTTTATATAAATAAATGTGATGATGGTATGCAACAATGGTTTCGTAGTGTAGTGGTTAGCACTCCAGACTTTGAATCTGGCGACCTGGGTTCGAATCCCGGCGAGACCTACCTTTTTTTTCCCTTGTATGCATGCCGTTGGAAAAGCCTCTTGAATCTAGGAGGAACCTTTTTAGAAAGTGTTTTCTTATTACAAAGCCGCTAACAACCAAAAGTGATGTAAAATTTTGGCACAGGAAACAACAAACCATGTCCCTTATTAACAAACACTATCTACAAGCCAGCAGCTGCAGACCAATTGTCTCCATCCCGTCAAACAGCGAACTGAAAACTGGAGATGAGTGCAAACTTCACTTTTTGTGTCAGACAGAGAAGCCAACTGACATCCTGGACTTCTTCCTGCTCAGAGTCCATTAAAACATTTTACATGTAGGCGAGGCGACCAACTTGTGAACAATCTAACCAACAATGGCCGCGTGCTTTAGATGGGCAACGAAAGGCGAGGCTGAATCAAGAGCTTCCAAAGTTGTTGGATGCATGACTGGCTTTTTCCAGATCCAAAAAAGAATTTGACTGCCACAAAGCGGAGTCGTTGTCGACAGTCTAAATACAACAGCTGAGAAAAGCCATGAAATCTAAAACTGTTGTTCCTTCAGAGAATGGGCCACTTCAGTGTCGGCCCCTGCATTGCATTATTTTCTGTATAGTCTATGGCGTGATTGGTAGAATACTCCCAAATGATCTTCAGAAGAAAAATGAATTAGTGAATTATAATAGATTATGTCTTTACCAGGGCACTAGTATTCCACCCAGTTGACATCTAAATCCTTCAGCTTCAGGAGCCATTTTTGTGCATCTGGTGAGGTGTTGGGTTTATCCGGTTTAATTATGTGCCTCCTTGTAGTGCATGATGGAGATTCAGATTGCCTCTCGTCATCTGAGTCTGCTCGCCTTCTCGGTCTTCTGAGTTCAAGAGATAGAAGACGAGAAACCTCCTGCACCCCACCCCATTTTTCCAATGCCCGGGCAATGTCGTAACGCCCTACCAACAATGAGAAGCAAGAACATCATTTCAACAGCAAGAAAGAATGTCAAGTCATCAACTTGAACAACTTTCACATTTGACCTAATCACGTAACTAAGGGCAACAGTTTTCTTTTCTGACAATGACTGTACAAAAGTAAAGATTGCTCTTAAATGGGTAATACTTTAGTACTAATATAAAGCCAAACCAGCATAATCAGACGTTGAAAGGACTGCAGTAACGTAGCTACTGCTTTTGAACCTATAAAATTTTGTATATTCTAGACCAATGAAATATCTCTACTGGCCACTAGCTGCCGAACCAAATTTACAAGATAAATCTCAAAGTAAACCAGAAGCTTATGTAAACAAAAGTAATCAAGTACCTGCTCTCTCAAAAGATTTTCTACTTGGCATGTATGTAGGGTCCATTCCCCAATTCTTCTGGAATCGCCTTATCTGTAGATAGTGACCATTGTTAAATTGTGACCATAATGCAAACATTGTTAAATTTTATTAAGTGCATATTATCATTTCTGACTGACTGTCTCAGGGTCAGGAGTTAAAATTTTTAGTTTGCAATGTATTATAGAACATTGTTCAAAGCTACAGAAATTTGCCTCGTGCCAGTTTAGATGTCTAGCATGCAGAGGAGGAAGCTGGAGAGTTAAAGTATCTATTATTACCTCTTCTTGCAAGTTCTCCAGATTATCCCAGTAGCCTTTTGGTTTTCGATTTTTGTAAGAAAGGGAAAGATTCATTATGCTGGCAATCTTCCTGAAACCACCCATTCGTGTTATAGCCTTCTCTATATCCACCCTTCCATGTGATCGGAGATGCTTTCTCTTAGGCATAAAGCCGTTCTGACCATACTTTGCAATGAAATTCTCAAGTTCAGATTTGAGAATCTCAATGTCTTTTTGCAAGCCAGGAACTTTTGGCCTCTGCCTTATAGAACTGGAAGAGCAAGATGTGGATGCTTGCTCTGAATGCCTGCCTTCTGTGTAATGAATACCAACGAGATTTGTGTCTGTACGTGCAGCAGAATGAGCTGTTGAGTCGCTATCCTCAGCTCCAGCCTTCTCAATGTAATCACGGATTGCACATAAATTTGATGGAAGATCTTCATATATGACCTGAAATATATTAAATAAAACAAACTGGTTGAGACATGATTCAAATAAAAAAATCGACAAAGTAAAAAATAAAATAACCAAATAATAAATCTGTAAACATAGTAAATATAGGCTTAGAATGTTGCCTTTCTGCTGTACCTCTTCAAGGATAGATTCAGAGAGAAAGGTGTCCTTATGCATCTTAGTCTCAACCATATACTTCAACAGGGTGTGCTGATCACCAAGTTGTTCTAAGCGCCATTTCCCTCTAAATGAGTAGAAATCACCCTCAACTTGTTCAAAGCTGATCTCTTGCTCATGTTTTTCACGGAGATCCATAACAACGCGGGCATGAAGAACCATGTAAAGTAGGCCCTTGCAACCCTCCTTCAAAAAAAGTCGGAACTTTCAATTACTAGCCAAAGATCACAAATTTATATTACTTTCTTATAGAAAAGCATAGTGGGTGAAAGGGAAAATCCATAGCACATGCAATAGTCAGAAAGAGAAAAAAAACTGTGTATTGTCATACAACATGGGGGGAAACAGCTGAAAGGCCCTATCTACAGCATCAATGTTAATGGGAAACCACAAAAACGGACAGGAGAAATAAATATGACCACAGTTCCTACCTGCATTATGCGGACCTTGTTATTATCACGAAGAACAATCCGACTGATAGCCAGGTTTGGTACAAATCTATCAGATGGCAATGTTAGAACGTACTTGCAAAAATTATAGACTGTGAACTCCAAAGAGGCAAAGACAACAGAAAGATAAAAAATACTTACTCAGGCAAATTCTCATATGCTGTGAGAACATTCCATACCTCTCGAACTGGCGCTTTTACAGTGATACTAGCAAAAACGCAACCGTGAGCCCCATCATGTTCCTTCATGCACACCATTTGATAAGTGAGGCGAAATTTTTTAGTGCCCGTTCCTGAGGTTAATAATCAGTTGGGTAATGATTCAAGCCTAGTAGATTACCAAGCGGCCATCAAAGCGTCGAAGATGTATCTCGTCTACCACACAAGGTCTGTCAAGTCTGCACACATTTCCATATACACCCCATTTGCTATTTGACTCAGAAGAAGGTGAAGCAAGTACACTACTAACACCAAAAGTGGGAGGTGCTTCCTTAAACTTGCTGGAAGAAATCACATCAGCCTCAACTGTTGTACTATGGAAGTTAAGTTGAGAAGAAGCAGATGGTGACTTGGAGCCCCCAATAGGAAGTTTTCTTGAATTACATCTTTGACTATCTAAATAAATCTTTTCAGCTCTACGAGCCAAGGCTCGAAGATTCACAGGAAGATCTGACCTTATAATCCTCTCAAGAAATATTGCTGGGAAGTTAAATTTTGGTATCACATTAACTTCATACAGCAAAACTGCACTTGCAGACCTGCTACCATTATAAACCATATTAGACTTGAAAATAAAAAATCCCATTGTGCTAATGAATAGTTCAAGGCCTCTTAGGGATCAACGAAATGAAACGGGTCTTATTTATTCATTTGTGCTAACTCACAAGCAAATAAACTGGATATCCATCCAGAGGAAAAGCTACAAAAGTAGAGAAAATAAGATGTCCATACTTTCTACATTTTTCACATTGGCCCCCTCTCTCGATTATCCTAAACAAGAAATAAATGATTGTAAGTTGCCCACCTTGGACCAGGTCTGATGCACCATTTTCCTTCAAACTTCTTAAAGTCACCATCAACCATGGAGAAATGGAGTTCTCGGCCATTAACCTGAACGGGGAATTGTTATGTAAATTTTTGCCAAATACAATTTACTGTACATCTGAAAACGTTCAGAAGGACAAAACAAAATAGCCTAGCTCACAAGATGATAGAAACAGTACTAGAAGAAAATTTATTCAAGCGTCATGGTCAAACAATGATGGATCATAAGCAAATTCCCCAGCACGGCCAGTTCAATTTACCTCATGAACTAACAATTGAACTAACAACCGTGTTAGTTGAAGTTGGGGTGGCAACGCCACTTACCGAATCTGGGACCTCCTGGAGATCCAACACAACACGCGCCTCGATGTGCCAGTACAGCGCTTGCTGCAGGCCCCTTTGCTCCAGCCATATCCGTCCCTCGTGCGGGCACGGAATCCTCCCACTGAAAGCACGATCGGATCACAACGATTAGGCATCTTAAACGCTATAGTGGCATCACCAATTCGCAAGCGGAAGCCTGAGACGAGATCAGGAGGGCGAGGAACTCGGACCTGTGGACGAGGTTGGGAATGAAATCGGCGAGGCGCTCGTAGTCGGTGATCACCTGCCACAGGGTGTCGACGTCGGCGGCCACGGCCACGGACCCGAGCACCCGCCGCTCGCGCCACGACACCACGTCCACGTCGCACTGCACGCCGTGCGCCGGGCCACCCTCTCCGCTCACGCGCCTGCCCCCGTGGTAGTGGTGCTGGTGGTCGGCGCTCCAGTGGTCGCCGGTGGCGGCCGCGGCCGCGGCGACGACGGCGACGGCGCGGCCAGAAGGGACCCGCGAGAAATTCGCGCGAGCGCTATGGCTCGCGCTGGGGTTCGGGGTTCGCGGGAGGAAGCAGGCGGGTGGTGAGGCGAGAGCACTCATCGCTCATGCGCGCGGGCCAGAGAGTGCACTGCCACTGGGCGTGGGCGTGGCGGGGAAGGAGGAGGAGGAGGCCAGTGAGTCGTTGCCGCTCTCGCTCTCGCTCTGCTTCGGGAACGAAAGGAAAAATCAAGGTCGCTGAAGGGTTGGCCCTAGGCTCTGGGCTCCACATGTCAGTGAGTCGTGCTGGATGACTGCGACGTCGGATCATTTCTGCTGCGACTGGGAGGCGATGTGTGGCGGGAAGGCGCCGCGGCATACGAGCCACTCGTGTGATCGTGTCGCGTGTAACGGGCCCAACGTGTCAGCCCTGGCTTCGCTGTGGTGCACACGGCACGACACGGGCTCCGGGACGACGTGGCCCGTACTGCGCCTCCCGTGCCGTGCCAGAATAATCTATTCGGCTCGCTTCGAGTGCGCTAAATTTGGGCCTGCTACCTGTCAAATGGGCTTCGGTTTCTAAGTGGTGGACATGGGCTTCTGGCACAACGCGAGCCATAATGGGCCGGAAGTAGGCGCCCAGTTTCTTTCTCGGCCCAAACTCCTCTCCGCCTCCACCTCCACTCCACGCTCCAGCAGCGTCACCGAGCCGCACCCATTTCAAAACCCGCGACCACGGCACCAGCACCGAAGGCGGCAGAGCCCTCCGCGGCACGCGAAGCGAGCCGGCGGTCGCGACCGCCACCAGCGATGTCGTCGGCGGCGGAGGCGGCGAGGACGAAGGGAAGGGCGGCGGGCGGCGGCAACCGTGGCGGAGCGGTCAAGGACCCCGCCGTCGACGCGCTCCTCTCGGACAAGAGGCGGCGCGCCACGGACGACTCCGACCACGAGTTCGACAGGTGCCCCTGCTCCTCCCTCCTTTGCCGTTCGTGCTCGCCTTTTAGCCTCGATGTTTTGGTCTGGCGCGCTCCGCGGCCGGGGGGGCACCAAGCGAGGGTTTCCTGATCGCTCTCCCGTTCGCTGCGAATTTCGCGCTACCTCTCTTGGCTCGTGTCCGTTTCCTGTCGATAGACTGACCGATTTCTATGTGATTTTCATGGTTCCGGATGCTTCCATGCGGTCGCGGGACGCAGTGACATGAAAGAGATCGTCACGCTGCTGCGGCAGATCAAGGATAAGGCCCACAAGGACGGCCAGAAGAAGACCGAGCAAGCCATCTCCAGGTGATGTTTTCTATCTGGTTGCTGCACTCATCGCTGGGGTGCAATCAGAATGCATCGCTAACAGTTTTTCTTAACTTGCAGTGTGGCAGCAGAGATTCAGACTATGGCACAGGACACCAAGACTAAGTTTGAGAAGGAAAGGTGGGCAACTAACTAATCCGTTTGAATTGTCTTTCATCTAGTGTTTCACGTGGAAATGCATGATCATGGTTTTTTACTTTGGCGGGATGATGTGACCCTTCTCCAGTTCATGATGGCAAATACTATGAACTCTCAATGAAATGCGCTCCTGACAGTTAGTCTTGTATGTTCATGCGCAGGCAGAGTTTTCTGAAAGCACTGTCAAAGACTTCGAAAGAGGTTCTGTATTTGATGCTGCAATGTGCTTCTGGTTACTAATCCGGTTCTAATTTGGTTTATAAAGTATTCATATGTATGCTATGCAGTGTGAAGGTTTGCTGAAGAATGAGTACACCAAATTTCAAGCAACACACGACAAGTTCTGCAAAGACAAAGCTGCACACCTACAGAATTTCAAAGGTAGGCGAGCTGTGATCTCCTCTATTCTAAAGCATTTGGCTTATCCAGTTCTTCATACTTTCTTATATTCTGTGTCTATATGTACCATAAGTCATGCTTAAGCACATATTAGCTCATGCAGATCTACAATATTCTTACTTCTCCATCAAGAATATGACATACATAGATTTTTTTCGAAAGACCAACATACTTAGATCTTGGGTTTCAGATAATATTGTCTACGATTGAACGTTCATTACTTCAGTATCCACAAATGCCTAGTTTACTAACATTTGTGCATCTAGTAATTACGATAATCCAATAATTCATGGTTACAGATGGGCTGATAGATTAATCTGGTATTCACCCATAGAGTGAGGTGGGGTCGGATGCTATTTCACCTGTTTGATTGAATTAAATTGGGCAATGAAAAATTCACTTCGTTGAAAGTTGACTACCAAACCATGCGAATGAGGTGGTGGTGAGAATGAGACTAGGACACCAAGTGCTTATAACGTCAGCATCCTACAGTGCTTATGCTATATTACTTTTCTGATTTTTTATTTGGAATCTCTGCCATCAGTTACTACCAAATCGACTTATCTCCCTGCTATTTTCTGCAGACCTTTTCTCAAAGTTTGAAGGTGACAAAGAGAAATTGCTTATGCAGTATGAACTTCAAAGTAAGTAAACGTCTTGTTCAGTTGATTGTGTTCATGAGTTAGTTGCTCTGACCTGCTGCCTTTAATAAACAGGGAAGAAGGAGAAGACTATTCTGTCTGAACTTGAGAAATCATTTTCAGAGAAGATAGCAAATGCAGAAGAATCTCTGAAGAAACTGAAGCAGGTATATGTTCATAAACATGATTGAAAGATACAATAT
Organism: Neostapfia colusana; assembly: GCA_030760725.1. Lineage (NCBI taxonomy): Eukaryota > Viridiplantae > Streptophyta > Magnoliopsida > Poales > Poaceae > Neostapfia > Neostapfia colusana. The sequence continues at coordinate 726,206 of JASWHV010000013.1, forward strand.
CGGGTTTCAGATTTGTCATCATTTCTCATTACTCAATTTGGACTTGCACGGTACGACAGTTAAGTCATTACTTTTGCATTCATGATTTAGGATGACAAATCAATCCACATCCTTCGCAAGTCCATTGGCTCGTTTCTCGACCCTGATGATCAATTTGGTCAAGATGACGACTGAAGCTGCTCTCACCAAATGGTTTTCTCTGAGGCCTATGTGGATAATACATTATCGGATAATACATATAAGTAGACAGTGGAGGCAAGGTCCTGTAGATATCTGATAACAACTCACGCGTGTAGTGTTCATCATATGCATCTGCTCGGGCTGTGCTGTTCTGGAGCACGGTGTTAGCTTTGTTTTCTGCTTGGTGGATTTGAACACCGGAAGATGTAGATTTTGTTATCTCAGAATTACCCTTTTTCTGGCAGTGACATTGCACTTGCAGGCGTGCTACACTTAGTTGACCGACATGTTTTTTTACATTTTGGTCAATAGTCATGCACTCATGCTACTCTTAATCACATCGTCTTGTGTCAGCATCGACATTGTATATATACATCTCGTTCCAAATTCGTGGTTTTTCCAATGTATAAAGAAAACGAAGACGTTCATCCTCCACCGTAAAAGGGATCGGGGTCGTTGTTAAAGTAGGAACATGGTAGATACGGTTCCTCAGGTTCAACCGTTGGCTCTGTGCATATTTGACGGCAGGCCACACCTCCTCTCGTCTGCCGTCGTCTGCAACTCCAACCACCGAAAGCAGAAAAGCTTCCGTCTCGTCAGTTGGGCGGGCGGCTTCATCCTGGAGAGATCGCGGGCCTGGCCGAGAGCCGCGGCGGAAGGAAAAGGGCGTGTGCTCACTCAGCTCAGCTGGCCAGCCTACAAAAGGAAGAGAACCATCCGAGCATTTGCATTTGCTTGCCTCTCTTCACAACGCCTTTAAAAGGTACAAGGACCGTCATTTGAAAGCTGGGTTCTTCTACTTGGTTTCAGATGCACACAAGTACACCGTTCATTCATGGGCGTAGTCCTTTGTTTACTATGACGAAACCCTCCTCCAATAGTCCAATCGTATGCTGCCATCTCGGCCACTGCCTCGTCCATGTTGCACGCCGTGGTAGCAGGCAGAGCCGACAATCGGAGGGGGCCATCTCAGGCTCGGCGTCGACGAGATTTATTATTCGGCCAACAGACCAAGTGCATGATCCTATTCGGTTCCTAACTTGCAATACATGTCGGGGTCGGCGTTCCGCCAATGGCCTTGGCTCCCATGGGCCAGCTTACCGGCCCATACCATTGCAATTTGTTCCAAACAACACGCTCAGTGAAATGTAAATATCTAATCTATGTCAACTGAGCAGAAAGGGTAAAATTTTGGCAGATGAGGATAATAGCTTGCAAAGGCAAATGTCAAATTTCTTACAATGAGGCATTGTTTTTCATCACCTTTGATTCCTCGCACACCACCTTCTCTCCCCGGCGGCCTACAGTCATACGAGAGCATGGTTACTATCTGCACCCTCTTGCCATATTTATTCCTTAACGATTTATCTCGCAGTACTGTGATGCCAGCAGCGAAATTGAGGTCTGCTTAACAGATCACTGATGCATCACCACATCCGCATGTTTTAGACACAGATACAGTGATATGTCCTCACATATTGCCCCTGGGACAGCAATTTATAAACGTCTCCCATACAGACAGGCAGCTTATTATGTTAGCCAGTAGCCTTGGGTCCAGGGCCTCCTTATTGCAGTTCGCCAACAGGTGCTTCATTCAGCCACAAGAAATGGATGAAATCATACAGCTTGGCACTCACGCTTACCTGGTCAGTGTTGACAGGCAATGGCACAGAATAAATCGTGAGCTACGAACAAAACGTGGCGTTTTTAACATGAATAACAAGTATGGACCTTGTAGGGCGTTGGGTTCAGCCTCCTCATATGGTCTGGCCTCATTCGTTCCAGATGAGAAATGCACTGAGTCCTAATCTCGTGGATGGATGGTAGCTCCTCACATCGATTGCCTTCGACAAGAACAGAAAGCACATCAGTTACTCTCCAACATATAACAATTTGGAGTAGACTATACATACCATATATTTAAGTGATGCAAATAGTCATACACCATATTGCAAGGTGGTTGTTATCATAGCAATGCCAATATACCTATTGCAAAAACTCCATTCTATTCTATATGAGTATGGCTGCGTAATTAGCACCAAGGTTGTAACGGCAACTAGATGGCAATCTGGTGCTGCCGTAGTAATCATTTATTTCGACCTAGCTTTAGCTGATGGAAGTACACATGCTTTTGGTTACTTTTTCACTATCTCTCTTGCATAGAGAAAAGCCATTGCACTATACCTATCTATACGATGGAAATCTGCTTCACAAAAGGCAGATAGCAGAGCAAATGAAGCGTATTCACAGAGATAATATCATGAATACTATGTAGAAGCTAATAAAGTGGATCCTCATACCTGAATTGCCAGGCCAGTAGCACTTTAATAATTCCTCAACCTGCTGCGGAACAACGTATGCTCTCTTTGATTCGTTGAACGGGTGACGACATAGTAGCCTCTCACCAACCTATCACGAGATCAGAAAAATGAAAAAGATCACAAAATGTTTCACATTTCGTAAAATAACAAATAGGCATAAATGTCACAACCAAAAAAGAGCATGGATGTGCAAGGCAACCTAGAATGTGAACTGAAATATTCTATCATTCAAACTTACTGCTTAACTCCAAACATGAAAATTGCTTACCTTTGGACCTGTCTCGTCTTCCCCTGTCATTAAATCAACCAAAGGATAGCCTTCTTTACCATACAGTCTGTAGCATTTCTTCTTACATGGTATTGATACCTGGAGTAGGCGGCCACGATTTCAGTCTTTGGGATGCATAAATAACAGCTAAACATGATTTTACTATGAAGTGCTAATGACATATACCTTTGTAACATCTTCAGAAAGTTTAATGCGAGGTTGTTTGTTGATCTCAACTAATTTGAATACACAACCAAGCGCTGCTTGTGCATAGCATGTAACCAGGTAAGTGCCAATGCCAAATGCATCCACCTCATGACCCTACCAAAAAATGCCAGTAATCATGCATAGACTGTACTATGTACTGAAATGACAAAAGTGATAGATTGTGAATGCATATTTATCACAGCCTTGCAATATATCCGAGAGCCTGCTTCTCTACATCTGTGTAATGTTGGATGCAGCATGACAAACAGATAATCAGCAAGAAGCTTCCAGTGGGTTTAGTGTTGGTTTAGTGCTTACAATCCAGACAACAAAGTTGACCAGGGATTATTACATCCCATCAGTGAAAATGCAATAATCAAACATGTCAGAATATTCAATAAAAAACATTAAGTTATGTAACCCTGCAAAGTCCAAGTTAAAATTCATCTTTAATATTGAGAGCTATATGTTATTATGCACATGAAGAACAGTGCCGCATTTCTTGGCATCTAGGATGAAGTTGGTACTAGATTTTTGAAGGTTTACATGAATACATGATTTATTCTTTACTAAATAAAAGAATCTTTTACAAAGTGTTGACACACTGCGACATATTCAATATGCTATGGGGACATCATAACACGGACCCTTAAACTAAACAAGCACCAACTTTCAAACATATGAAATTTCCAATCTGTCTCAAAAGAGAAAAGTCTACATACTATGGCACCACAAACCATTCTGAATAGTTACTGCAAGATAAAATACCTGTTTGTTCAAGGCATCAATTGTTTCTTCATTAAGATCATTGCTTGCTGTAATATTCATTTCCCCAAAGCCAATAACTCCAAATTCTTCTTCAATTGCATGGAAGAACTTGCGAGTCTCAACAGATAGATATGCTAAATCACCAGAGTCTAACCTAATCCCAACAGCCTTATACCTGCAATGAAAACTCCATAAATGCTGAAAATCATAACGCACTAATACATACATAGGTCAACTAAACAAAACACATGGAAAGCAAAAAACTTCTATGAACAACCTGGGCACCATATTTCCCCTTACTTCTTTTTGTAAAATATAGAAAATCCAAAATCAGTCAGACCTATCATGTTCAATCATGTATTCTTATATTCATATTTTTTTTCAAAAAAAAAATCTTCAATGCAATGTAACACTCAAATGTGAACCTAGACCCCCTAAAATACAGCACTACACAGGATCCGTGTTCCTAGAGTCTGAAAAATACCACTTGAGGCAACTAATTTTCAAGGAAAGAACAAAGAACCAAGAGGATGACTCCTTGGTGTTGGTCATTATGGCAAAGTTGCTTGTTACAGAGATATTTCTAACTATTTGATGTTATGTATCGAAATGCAAGAAGGTGCATAAATGGTCCTAAATACACATGAGATCACATCTAGGTACCTAGTTAGGAAACAAAGAACATCCAAACTTTTCTTCTTTTACAATGGAATGAATGCTGAGAAGTAAATTCACATGTATAGAAGGTACTAGAACTTCCAAAAAGAGAGACACGATGTAACAGAAGCTAATCGAACTCATAAGAATCGAATATCAAAGAAAGGAGCTGAAATAAATTACCCCATATCATTGAGGGCTAAAGCAACAGCACAGAAGTTCGGCACTCCACTTCTGATGACCTAGAAATGACATGTACTTAAACATCAGCTGTGCTAAACCAGAGCACGAGTTGATGAGCTAATTCTGTAAGCATTAGCCCTGAACGTTCACTATCTCATAGTTCTGTCAAAAGCCACACTCACCACATTTAGTTCTAGCTTGGACATAGATAATCACAGTACTAGTAGATATCCCACATGTGAATATATGCGAAGAATTTTACAAGAGTAATAAATGCTTACAACTCTAGTTTTGCAAGAGTGAATAAGTTCCAGTGCTCAATTGCCAGGTAGAGTTAATTCTTATATACTGTCAAACTTGCAGATCTAAAAAATTTCAGCCACAACTACAACGCCCAGGCAAATAAGAAGGCAACTGGATAGATCACAGTTCAACTCAGGATGCCATAGACAGTTCGGTTGCACAGATGTTGCAGTTTCAACTTTGTTAATCATCTCATAGCAAAAATCTAAACAGGAGAAAGGTTGTGTATGCCACAGTAAATATTATACAATTTCTGACAAAGAGAAACTTACATCATATGTGTCAACCAAGGCCAAGAAGGAATTTGGAAATGCCAATGCATATGACGTGAACGCAGCTAACTCACTGAGACTTGTTTCACCAAAGGTACCACATAATGAACTAGAGTCCTGATAAGAACACAAGGATACATCTTGACAAACAATTTAATAGAAATTCCTAAGTAGGAATTACGTAAAATCAAAATATTGAAAAGAGTCTTGTGTGACTTGCAAGACAACTCATTGATAAGTTCTTATTCAGTGTGACTGAATTAACAAAAGGCTGGTAGTTGCTATCACACCTTAATCCTGATCAACCAATTCTGCACCAAAGAAACAAAATCTTCGCATTTGTTTGAACCATCAGAACTAGTAAGTTCTTTGTCAACGATTTCATCAAGACCCTGCAGATAAATACTAAATTAGAGCAGAAGAATACTGCAGCAAAGTGAATACTCCATCTGTCCCAAAATACAAGTGATTCTGGATATAATGCATGGTTCATGGCATAAAATCCATCACTGGTCACTAACTCACTATAATGCTTTTGATCCCTAACTGTCTCTTCTACATTTGTTCGACGGACAATTTTCAAAATATCCAACCTTGTCGCATATTGGTTGTTTGAATAATATGCAATCTAGGGATCTGTTGAAACCACAGTAAGTGCAAAATAGGCCATATCTTCAAACCAAATAGGATAATTTTAGCTCATTTATTGTGCATTTGAATATGCAGGTGGGAACTGCAGATAAAATCATCTGGCTTGTGGCTTGACAAACAGAATATGTTCATCTAGATTATCAATGCAAAATTTTGCTCCAAAATACAAATCAGTGGCATGGAATCATCTGTTCCCCTGCTAAAAAATGGTTGGTTCAGCCTGGAACTGTACAAACAGGAAATGGAGTACCTGGGGAACAAAGAATTGCTTGCATTACCTTCATCTTAATAAATATAACATGCATTAAGAATCAGATCTAGTCACTGATGCATGATAGATAGAGGGGTAATGATTAATGTTTCTAATACTGGTAAACCGCATCAAAATAATGCCCATATCAGAAACTCTATTGATTAGCAAAGCAAGTTTTGAAGAATAAGAATGACCACTAACCATGAAAGAGCTCACAAATGCATGTGAATGAGTCCCACGTATTGGTATCCCAAACAATCTTCCCGCAGCAACATTACTGTTCAAGTAGATATCAGATTGTAGTTATAACCGAAGTTACGTTCATTTGAGTAAAGTTATTCGTCCTCTAGAATTGTCAGTCCAAATATGAACACTGAGTTAGAACATCTATCAACTCATGATGATCTAAAAATACATTGTGTTAATATGTGGACTTGTTCAAGATGCTACACATTATTCTACTTAGACGACTAATGTTAGGTTACATCAGTAGCAGAAAAATTAAAGGTCAGGCAGGCAAATTACCCAGAAGAGTGCAGAAAGTAATCAATTATGCTATGACCATTTTAGCAAAAAATGACCAGGTACAAGTCAGAACACACAGGATTCTACAGCTATGCGCTGTGTTCATTAAGCTGGCAAACCAGACCTTGTTGCATCAAAGCCTCCCATATAAGAATATCTTGATGCACTGATTCCTCCATCGGGCCCCTGATAGACAAGTATTTAATCTATCATACAATTACAAAGGTGATGAGTGAATGAAGTAAAACATACTGAAAAACTAAAAGTTTGAGATCCACCTGAGCCCGTCGAAGTCCAAATTCCAGCAAATTCTTTGACTTTCCTGCGATAAGTCGGTGTCTTGCAGCATTTGTGGTAACCAGAGAAGCATAGTTGACCAGGCTTAGAAATGGAGTTTCAAGAAGCTGGACAACCTGGGGAAAAAAAACTCAATGTGTGGAGATAGTGGAGCATCAATGAATGTCAAGCAAAAATGTCGATCTACGACAGCTGCTCCTAAAACGCTTTTACTTGGTAACTTACTCCTGGTACTTACAGCAACAGGTCCTTCGATTCTCATCAGTGGAACCTTAGGGAACACAACATAACCCTCAGGAACGGCGTAGACCTCAACATCTGAGCAGTCAATCGAACTAAGATACTCAAAGAAGCCATGCTACCCCCCAAAAAAAGAAAGGCACAAATTTAGTTGATTGCCAGAAAAACGTTAAAAAATTATAATAATATGACATGGGTGTAGAGTGCATGCTGATGTTGACAACTATACAAGTTAAAATTCGGATGTATGGAATGCAGAATTTGGCCATGATAAGATCCAGGTTTTTCTAAAACACTAGTGTTCCCACCTCACATGTAGGCATGACAGACTGTAGAAACTTGATATCATCCTCTGTTATCTTGAAGTTAGCAATGAATCTTATACACTCCTCAAGGCCACCAAAGATGGTGAACTCACCGCCGAATGGACTCTTCCGGAAGTAAAGATCAAAACTGAAACCATTTAAGTTCATGATAAGTCCAGACGGGTATGAGAGTGTAATACTCAACTTGAAGACTGATAAGGAGAACAAACTGTGACACTGCCATACAACGGCACACTAGATAATTTGAACAAAAAAGCCTGCAAGTTACAAATTTGAAAGCCTGCACCACATGTAACGCCCAGACAAATTGTGTGCCTTAGTCCAAATGGTTTCCCTCATACAAACACAAGCTTATAGACATACCCAACAGGTTTACGGAAGTATAAAGGCAAGGCTAAGCCAAATGAAGTTCATAGTGATAATTGACGTGTTATATATATTAGTCCAAGCCTGATAGTTGAAATAATAAACCTCATGATTCTGTTTAAAGCTGGATATATGCTCTGAACAGACTCAAGACTAATGAATGCGCATATCATGCATAGACCATAGCTATGAAATAGTTGCATCATCCCCTGCTTTGTTACATCGCATTTGGTAAATTACGCAGCTACCCATAAATAAATCCTTATGGTCCATCAGATATGATGATGCAAACCCTCGAATGAACAAAAATAAAAATAATACAGTGAACCAAATCTCCATATCACAAACTTAGGTCGCGTTTGCACATAATTTTAGCATAAGTTACCTCACAATTAACTTGACTTCCCACACCATTTCACAGAAAAAGGAGCAGAAAAAATCCAGTTAATTACCCAATCACGCCTCTCCCATCCCTACTTCCAGCCGGAACCACCGATCACTCCCTCCTCCCAGCAGCCCTAGATCGTGACTACTTCAGCGGAGCTTAAGAGTAAGCTGAAACCACGGATCGAGGGACCGCGAGGACGGACAGTGAGAAGCGAGGAGTTGAGGGATGAGGAGGGGGTTCTAACACGGCGCGGTCGAGGTGCTTGCCGGCCTTCCAGTACGCGTATGCCATGGTGAACTGGTACAGGTCGGTGAGCAGCGGCGCCACCATGGGGTTCGTCGGCCGCGGCACCCCGCCGCGGCCGCCGCCGCGGCGCGCGCTCCCGTTGGCCATCGCCGCCGCCATTTTCCCGGTGGCCGTCTGCGTGGTCGAGGGGCAGGGGGTCCGAGTGGAGTGAGCGGATGGGCGGACGCGGAATCGAGGGTTCGAGGTGCCGAGGGAGCGGACGGAGCCTGACTGACGGAGAGGGCACGGCAGCAGCGGGTGTGCGGTGGTGGCTGCTGGAAAGTGGAAACTGAAAAAAAAAAAGCGAAGAGGCCGAGACAGACAGGCCACGTGCCACCCGTTTGGCGTCGCGAGTACGCGACACGCGCTTTAACGACCACGACCGGCTCCGTGGGCTTGAAAATCGAAAGCCGCTAAAGTGCAGCATGTTTAATGTTTCGGCCTGGCCCATGCTCCACTTTTCGGCCTGGCCCATGCTCCATTTTTGCGGCTGGACCTGCTGCGGATAGCCTTATACGTCTGGCTTTCGTCTATGCAGTAGGAAAACAGACCGTGCGACTCGCCTCCCTACTTCTTGATGAAGATATTTGCTATTTTACCATCCTCAACCAGGGATGGTAATCGCACCCGCGGGTGCGAGTACCCGACAGATTTTGCACCCGACGGGTGTGGGTGCGGGGGGGATTTTCCACCCGCGGGTCTAACCCGCACCCGACCCGACTTGTCGCGGGTGCGGGTGTGGGTTTTATTTTCCACCCGCGGGTACCTGACGGACACCCGAAATGATTTATGTTTATAATTTTAAAGTCAAATTAGATTTGTGTTATATTATTTAATTGTTTCATATTACTTATCAAGACCTATATTTATAATCTTTATAAGTAACTTAATATTTTTGTTGCATTGTCATCTAAAATGGATGATTTTTTAGACTTATTTTATTAAATGTTCTAGTATGTTTATAAAAAAGTCAAACCCGACGGGTAACTGAAACCTGCCCGAAACTCGACGGGTGTGGGTGCGGGTGCGGGTCTCAAATTCCACCCGCAACCTTTTTTGTTCGAGGCGGGTTTTTGCTCCACCCGACCCGAATCCGACCCATTGACATCCCTATCCTCAACATTGTGTTTCGCTAAGATACCACTCTTAACATGTAACTCGCTAATATACTATTATAATAGAGACATGTTTGCTTATTTACTATCGGGAGGTTGTTTATTATTGATTAATTATCGTTTACCCTAAAACATTTACGGAAAAAGACAAAATTACCCTCCATTACTTCATCCTTCTCCTCTCGTAGCCCCGATCGATCTCAGCCACCACTCCTCTCGGCGTTGCTCCTCTCCCCCCCCCCCCACCGATGCGGCCGCCCCCAAGCCGAGCCCCCCGGCGCCGCCTCCTCCACCGCCCCGCGACGCGGCCGCCCCCAGCTGCGCTGCTCCCGTGTCACAACTGCGCCGTCCCTGAGCCACCCCAGTGCATCCCCCCTGATCCACTTCGATTTTGTCAATGGTAAGTGCTAATTCATGAATTTTTGCACACAGCATTTAGGTTTGAAGCTAGTTGCTACTAAATCTGAAATTTCCTTGTTTTTGCTTGTAAGCAATCTTCACCCGCCTCAATGAACATGGGGCATGAGGATGTTGTTAACATGGAGCACAAAGAAGGATTTAGTGGCATAGAAAAGGACTCGAACAATAGTGGTGCAATGTATATTATTTCAGATTTTTGGTTACTTATTAATTGATAAATTGAATATGAATAAGAGGTTTATTAGTTCATCTTCGAATGATCATATAGGCTGTCTTTACCACCGATTGAACCGTCAGAACAATTGGTTGATTGGGATGGGATACAATTCGAGGATCGACATGATGCATGATGATAAAGGTAGACTAGAAATTGCTAGTGACCATGAATTATATATGCTTTTGGGCTTGAGGGATGAGGATGAGAGGGCAGAAAAGGCAAGGGAGGATGTTGCGGATACAAGTTCTGGAGTTGTAATGATGTTCAAAGTGCGGTCATTCCGGTCGATGACTATATAGCTGAAGAGAGTATAGTTGTGTATGATAAAAATAATCTTGTAATGGAGCCTTGCAGCATATACCCATCAGTGAAAGAGTTTAGGTTGGCTATGAGACAATATGCATAAACAAGAAATTTGAGTTAGGCATTGAGGCGGACGATACTACTAGGTATCGAGGCTATTGCAAGCGTGGAGATTGTCCTTGAAGAATAGTGACACGTCTAGAGCGGAAAAGCTCTCCCACCATTTGTGGTATGATCTTGTTATCTACTATTTTTTCTATAAATCCGCATTACAGTATCATTGTATCATTGCATCATTATGTTGCATGTGGTAGTGTTGATTGACGAGCACACATGTACGTTGAGCGAAAGGAGGAAGACTATTACATCAAAAGCCCTCCCATCATTCGGAAGACCCCTGATATGGGTGCCAAAGAGTTGCAAGCAAAATTGCAGGATGACTATAACTGCACCATTGCCTATGACATGGTCTGGAAGGGGAAAGAAAAAGTATTGAAACAGTTATATGGCAGTTGGGAGAAGAGCTTCCAACTTTTGTTCAATTGGAAAGTAGAGATATTGAAGAGGTCACCAAATAGTGTTGTTGAGATTGACCTACGAGTGGAAGAAGCATATGACTATCACATGGCTAATACTTTATCTGATCCTGAGATATCCTACTGGCTAGATACATATCATCCCCTCAAATGATATATAAGTGGGTTCAACCCAACTATTAAGTGTGATTACATTACCAATAATATTGCTGAGGTGTTCAACAATTGGATAAAAGACATCAAATACCTCCATGTGTGTGAGCTTGCTGACAAGTTGAGGGAGATGATCATGACTTTGTTTCACAAGCGGGGAAGAATTGGAGACAAACCCAATGGGAGAATATTACCGGTTGTCATACATATATTGAATGCAAAAACTCGAGGGCTATGTCTTAACAGTTGTAAAAGGTGACTAGGATGCTGTAGAGGTACAACACAACAATATTTGTTATGCTAGACATGTTGTCAGGGTAAACTTGTATGAGTGTTCATGTCAAGAATGACAACACACTGGTATGCCATGTCAACAAGCTTTGGTTTTAATAACAACCCAACAAAGTCGAGATGTGAAGATGCCGGAGTTTGTTAATGAATATTATTTTGTGGAGAAGTTCATAAATGCATACAAGTAAATAGTGGAGCCACTTCACGACAAGTCACAATGGCCAAAAGTGGACATATCAAGTGAGGTACATGCACCACTTGGAAAGAGGAGTGTAGGGCGCTAAAGGAAATTGATGATCAAGAACTGTCTTGAAGGTGGTAGCGGTAAGAAAGCAAGTGGAAATGAGACGAAGAAGAAAAATAAATTCATTAGAGGCAATTTCAAATGTCCTGATTGTGGAGATTGGGACATAGGAGAAACAGTCCCAAATGTAATCACAATGGAACTAAGAAAAGGCAAGTGTATTTAATCTTGTTGTTCCTCGTACATTTACCATATTTGTTTATTTAATTTTGTTGTTTTCATCTTGCAGGAAGAGGAAAGCAAGAAAAAATAGCACCAAAATTTGGTTTGTCGTTGAAGCAAATGTCACCGTTTCCACTTCTTCACAACCGGTCACTACGTCCACATCATTAGAGGCGTGTATCATCTCTACTTCATCATAAACAGTGTGCACTTTAACCCCAGCCAAGCAAAGGACATAAAAGGGTTGTAAAAAATTACACTAAGTAAGTTTAAGAAACTTGAGTTGTTTTCTATCATTATTCGGAAACTTATATGTAAGGTTATTCAGATTAAAATGTAAACTTTAATATGTATGACTCTATGTGATATGTGAACTTTAATGTTTATGGATGTGATAAACTTTAAATTCAGTTATATTTATCTCATTCTTGTGAATTGTTAAAATTATCTTATGGGTGGCATGCAGATTTTTTTACTCCTAGTGGCATGCAGTTTTTTTATCTCATGTGTGTGAATTGTTAAATTTATCTTATGTGTGGCATTTAGTTTTTTTATTTATCAAGCTTCTAGTGGCATATACAATTTTTCTCTCTTTTTTTTATATCAGCAGGCTTCACTGTTTACAAATGAGAGATGTGAATAAGTGATCTAAGAGTATTCTAGTCTTTTTCTTGTTCTATTCTGTCAAAAAAGATATGAGTTATGTTGTAATGTCTCGATGATAAACTTGTGTATATATCTCTATTATAATGATATTTTAATGAGTTGCATGTTGGGAGTGAACAGTAAAATAGCAAATGTGTACTCCACGGTCGGCATCTCGTCATCGTCTTCTACCTCCCGTGACCAAAGCAAGGGGAAGGCGCGAGCGGCGGCAGCGCTGGGCACAGGAGGCAGGGCGCCTGCCCACCGCAGCGTGCTTCCGGCCGGCGTGCCCTCCTCCCCCTGACGGCTCCCGTCCTCCGCTTTACACCCTCCTCCGCCCCGCGCTTCTCCGCCGAACGCCCCTCTCCCGTGGGACCCGATACCCCGCTTCCTCTCTGTCCCCGGAGCTCGACGGCTTCCCTCCTGTTCTATAAACGGGATCGCCCACATCGAGGCGCGGCAGCAGATCGAGCCGATCCGCAAGCACGGCCGCATCTCATCCGCCAAGGCAAGGAAACCCTAGCCCCCGTTCCTCCGTTGTTTCAATAATTGGCTGGTAACAAGGTGCTGCTCTTGAATTCCTAAAAAACACTAAGATTTTGGTTAATATGGCTGCTGCACTTATGTTGTTATTGATTATGGCTTAATTATTGAGACTAGAAAAAGTTAAAAATGATTCAATGAAAGTAGACATTACCATGGCTCAATAGATGAAAGGATTATTATGAGAATTTAGTACCTGAACACGAAAATGTGGAAAAATGATGCAACCTGTGTCAACATGCTTGGTAAAAACAGTACTCTTGCAGTCCCCAGAGAAATAAAGGCAGACATGAATATGTGATGAAAATTGCAAAGAATATGAGCTCTTGGAATGGATAACTGTTGTTTCAAGTGTTCCACACACTTGTAGCCTGGGTTCTCCCCCCTTTCCTTCTGGATCTTCAATCTTGTACTACATATATCCCCACTAGGGCCTGTTCTATACAATCTTACAGTTCATACTCATCTTTGCCTCCTCTGAATCTGGACCTCCCTGAACTAGGCCATTATGTATTTTGGATACGTGTCTGCATGTAGATGTAGGCAAATGGTTTGGATTTGGATTTGGATTTAACAAGCTTGGAGGCCTAAAGGTGCTTTTCTAGAGTTCATGAACTTATGTGGCATAACATGATATTTGAGGACCTTGAAATGCATTTTTAGAGTTCATGGACGTAAGTGATACAAGGGCACAAGTGTAGACAATGCCAGTTTGTTACTCCTCCTTAAATTCAGTCCACAAAGCCTAGGGTTTTATAAATTTACCACTTGTTTAAACTCTTTGGACTCAAATATCTTATTCAGGGTTTGGTAAAAGCACTGAGGATCTCTATTTCCAATGCGTTTGTTTCAGTCATCATTTGTTTGACCTGGCAATATTTATGTTTGTCATTTGTCAGCTAATTTCGTATTTTATTTGTCTCTGTTCTCATTAGCAGGTTGCAGATGAATGAGTCTGATGCATCTGGCTTGTTATGTGTTGGCATGAATGAAACAGACAGGAGCCAGGAAGCATATGCAACTGAATGTTCAAAAATGAACCAGGATACATCAGCAGTGTATACTGATATTAGCAATACCAGTGCTTTCTTAGAGGAATATCACATGTCTGGAATTCAGCCTTTGGAGGAATTAAGATTTGGCAACACACAACACTTTGAGCTTCAATCACAAGTATAAGTCTTTTACCTATATGTGCATACAATTAATTTATCCTGTTCTGTTTTGTGCATATCTTTTTGTTAACCTTCAATCATTTGGCTTCTGTAAGAGAATGGTAGCTGATTCTGACGAAGAAAGTGTGCCATCTAGCCCGGACACCTTGCCTACCACTAATTATGATATGCCGGGTAATGCTCTTAACTTCTTATTTCTAATAACTTCTGTTTGTACTGTGTGGCAATCACTGTAATCATTTCTGCAATTCAGGCTGCATGGAGCAGAACCTGCAGGACAATTATAATACTTCTGACGCACTGGTATGTATCCTACTGTTATGTCAAATTATAATTTACCTGTTATGCACTAGAAATGTCAGTTTAACTTTTTTGTATCAAAGCTTGAACAACTATTAGCATACATATATCTATCTGCGCTCATGGGGGCGAGTGCCGTGAACATCCTTGCCGTTGATCTTCAAACTTAGCTGGGACCATATTTCGAACTGCTCCGCTGTTTCAAACGCCGTCTGTCCTTCACAATCGCAGGACTGTATGTGTTGGTGTTCAACAGTAGGGCTACTTCATTATAATGATTTATCAGGAAATTGGGGTGCCATGGCAATACAATTTTATATGCTGAGTTACTGATCCTGTCTACCAACATGATCCAGAGCTGTTGCTCGGAGAAGGCTAATTAAATGGAAACTAATCTACTTGCCGCTATCTCTTTTATTATCATGAGCTATGTATGGAAATTCTTTTGGGCAGAATGATTAAGGCACCTAAGTGCTTCTGACGTTCTTTTATATACAATTTTCAGCCAGCAATAGAACTTTGTTGTTTTGCCTTCAAGACTAATCATTAATTTTGAGCATTTACATATTTAATTGACGCTATTGTTGAGGTTGCTGCAATTTCAAATTCTGAAGATACTTTTATGATGTGGTTCAATCTTGCCACATTTTTCTTCTATATTGGATCAATATGCTGCTTAAAGCTGAAGGAATTTATGTGTTCTTATTTATTTTCTATTTCTAGGTTGATAAAGACGGGCCAATTATGTTTAGTCCTGACTTTATAATGTGTGATGAAACTTCACATCTTGAGCCTCACATTACTTTCTCATCAGATGGGATCAATATTGAATGTTCAGATTCAGATTTGGATAAGATAACTTTTAATTGGGGATTACCAAATATTATTTCCATCAGTTGTAAATGGGCCCAGAGTGTAAGCAGATTGCTTTATTTTACTGTTACCTTACCTTATCGTATCTTTGATGTTTTAATATAGTTGATCATCATAATCAGGTTGGATCTGCCCTATTAACTCTCCTTGCGGAGCCCGAGGCAGAAAACGGAAACTCAGGTACCATATATTGGTTGAGAACTTGAGATATTGTTTTTCCAGATGCTTATACTGTTCATGTATGCTGCATGTGAGGTAGGAGATAAGGCTTCATTGATTTATCAGCTTTTCCTGTGTGGTTTGACATTTCTGCTCTTGCATTTTTTGTAGTATTTTTATTTAAATGAAGCAACGCTAAAAGCAGTTGGGTTCTGGTCCTGTGGGCTGATCTGCCCCTGGCCCAGGGCGGCCAGAACTGGGCCGAGTGGGCTGGTCTGCCCTGGCCCAGACCGGGCCCCCTTTCTAGAAGAAATCTGAGTTTAATCTTCTTAGAGATAGACTAAAAGATCCTTTTGTAATAGATTAGGACTCTTGTAAGGGGGGGGGGGCTATATATACAAGCCAAAACATCCCAAAAGTAGAGAGAGTTCAATAAAAAGAAAAAGTTCCTCCAGTTTTTCTGCCCTAGCCGCCTCTCTCCCCTGCTGCAGCCGCCGCCCCCCTCTTCCTCTCCCAAGTCGGCGCCACCACCAGAAACCCTAGCCGCCACCAGGGGCTAGGGTCTGCCGCCACCCAGGTCTCCAGCCGCCCAAGACTGCTGCTGTTCCAGCCGCCGCCAGGTCTCCTGCTGTACCAGCCGGCGCTAGGGCATCATCTTCCCCAAACTGCTGCCTCCCTCCTCAACCCTAGCCGCCACCATGTTTGGTTCAGCAGCCATCAAAGCCTGAGTTCAGATTGATCTGCTAGGGCAGATCAGTTTGTACAGTAAGAACAGAGAAGTTTTGGGGCTGGAATTGCAACAGGTTCTGGTTGGTCAGTGGCTTTGGTTTGGTTGGTCTAGTTGATCTAGTTCACATATTTTGTGTGTACCCGTGTTTCAGAGCTTAATGTTAATATTCTGCAATATGTTTCATTGGTAGAGAACTTATGGTCCAGGTCGTGTGCTCCTTTTCTTTGGTCCTATGGCAATATGATTTTGAAAGGTGGTTAAGTGCTGACTTGTTATGTTTTAAGTTCCTTATAACTTTCATTGGTTGTTACTTTTCCTGAAATCTGGTTTTGGAAAATGTATATTGAAATTAATGCTGGCATACATTCGCATCCTCTAGGCTTATTAACCAAATTTACCTGGATTTGGGTGCCTGGATCTGTGTCACCGGTGGCAGGCAGTATCGAGCTCCCTAGGTCACGTTTCCCTTTCATCCATTGTTGACTGCATTAGCCTGTGACATTCCTTTGCTAAATGCTGCTACATTGTCTGTGTTAGGAGAGGTAGAGGGAGGGGAATCTTGGTTTTGTTGCATATTTCTAGGGTGTTAAATTAGTCCATTTAAATTGAAGTAGTAACCCTAGTTAATGAAGAAACAACCCTGGTTCGTGATCAGGTGTTATGTCGTAGTAATATTGTTGAATTGATATACTCCTTGCTTCGTACAAAGTTATGAAGTAATTTGCCTTAAATTCTACAGGTCCTGTAAGAGTACAGTTTTCTCTTGATGATCTGCAGTGGCCAAGGAAACAGCAAAGGATTTGGCATCTTGAAACAAGATATCAAGAAATATGGAAAGATATTCCATCGTAAGTTTTGAGATAATGTCGCCTTATGTTGGTATTTCTTGCTCGTATTAGTTCATTTCAATTCATCAAATTTCTGATCTCATCCTGCACTAACACCAATGCTATTTCAAGGGTACTGCCTACTGTTGATTATCATGCCATGTAAGCTGGGGTGTTGACATACTAGGTAGAAAATGATCAACAGTTGTTGGAAATCTGGCGCTGGTTCTCCTTGTCCAGCAGCCCCTCTATGCCTTCTCTTATATAGGGGTGTAGTCCTAGGACTTGACTCACAGTTCAACTAGGACTCTTTATTTCTGCTCTACTAGGACTACTATTCCAAAACTGCAGCAACTATTTCTATCCCTAGGATTCTTTATTTCTTTCCTAACTAGAGACCTACTCTGACATGGTGAGGGTGCACGTCTCCTGGCAGCAGCACCGTAGTGGACTAGGACTCCCAACTCTAAACCTACTATTGCAAAAACAAGATTAATTCCAACAACAGTCACTGAGTGTATTTGGTAATAGATTTTAATTGAGTCCTGGTATTGCG
Organism: Neostapfia colusana; assembly: GCA_030760725.1. NCBI lineage: Eukaryota > Viridiplantae > Streptophyta > Magnoliopsida > Poales > Poaceae > Neostapfia > Neostapfia colusana. The sequence goes on from JASWHV010000013.1 coordinate 744,005, forward strand.
CAGATTCAATATAGAGTAACAATCAGATATGGATTAATATAGGATATTAAATACTGATGAATCATGAATGCATGGTGTATCAGAATCCACTGTAATTCATAAATCTAATTACATAGTGGAAGGTTAAAAAGATAATTAAGCCTTTTTATACCACATTTTGCTAGATAAAGCATGCTGCAAAGTGGAAACTCTAGTAGGTTTGGTAATTTGAGTTTTGGTTGCGTTATGTATTTCTTCGTTGGAGCTGGGCTTCAGTATATATCTATTCTCAGGCATGGGATGGACTAGGCCAGGCTAAATATTATTCTAGGCAGTTGGGTATTGATGTCCTGGCGCAGTGGTAGAGGCCTGGCGCAGTGGTAGAGTCTCTCCACTTGTGTCCTGGAGGTCCTGGGTTGGAATCAGCCTCCTTGCAAAATAAGCAAGGGGAAGGCTGCCTAGAAATTCCCTTCCCCAGACCCCACAACGTGTGGGAGCTTTCAGCACTGGGTATGCCCTTTTTTTTGGGTATTGATGTAATACTTGTTTACACTCTTCAGTGAAATTTCCACCCAGTTAAAGAGTTATTTCAACACTTGATCTTATTGCTGCTATGACTTCTTAACAATTGTATTATGTAATTGTATTTTTCAGAGATGATTTTGCATCTGAGAATTGGAGCATCGAACCCAGTTTGTTTTTCCCCAGTCAATACTTTTCTAAGTGAGTATATTCTGTTTGATTCCTTTTGCCCATCTTTTTGTGAGAAATCATAACATACAGAAATGCTAAGGCTACTAATTGGGGTCAGTAGCTATATGGAAAATGTTTATATGCCAGGGTCAACTTTCCAGCATCTTATGTCCATTTTACTTGGTAGATTCACCTCCTGGAAACTAAAACCAATCTATTTAATATATCTGAACTCAATTTGAGAAGAAGATGTGCATTTTGCCTGCCCAGGGTATATTAAACATGAATCATCTAAGTTCTCAGAGGCCACAACTATTTTTTCTTGTTTGGCTGTTTGCACCTTTCAGGCTGAAAACTTAATTCTGTTATACGGTTTCATTGATTCAGCACTGAAGACTTTGAAGATGTTATTTATCCTAAAGGAGATCCTGATGCTGTCTCCATTAGCAAAAGGGATGCCGAATTGCTGCTTCCTGAAACCTTTGTCAATGATACAATAATTGACTTTTATATCAAGTAGGTTCAACCTTCTTATCTGTCATATGGTATCAGTTGCTAAGTGATGTAATCCTACTGCATGCACTCTTACAATAGCTTTTGTAACAACTGGACATCTGATGACCTGGTTTTGCTGACATGTGCGCTTGTGTTGCCTGGAGTGTGATAGCAATAACTTTCTGATGTCAAAGATTGTGGATTATTATTCAGCTGGTCACTGTCTTGAATCTTGACTAAATAAACATTCCATTTCATCCCTCGTAAATTTGTTAAGATGTATAGATAGAAGAAAATAATGCATTTATGCAGGGCTCCAGTGCTATTTAATTATGTTTTAGGCTTTTTGGGTTGCGTTTGAAAATGTTGTGATTCTCATTTTTTTGTTACTCTTATATCTCTTCCTCTCTTTTACTTCATTTAACAACAAACAACAACAAACAAGCCTTTATCCCAATCATGTTGGGGTCGGCTAGACATGAAACCTAATAATTATATATATATATATCTATATATATATCAATGAAATAAAAGAGAGGAAGAGATATAAGAACAACAAGGAAAAAAACAACACTAAGATTCTGGCACATGAATTGCTACTTTCCATGCAGTCCTATCATGAGCTAAGTCTCTGGATACATTCCAATCTCTCAAATCTCATTTTACCGCCTCCTCCGAGGTCAACCTTGGTCGTCCTCTACCCCTCCTAATATTTTCTCTACCTCTTAAAATCCCACTGTTAATCGGTGCTTCTGGAGATCTCCGCTGGATATGTCCAAACCACCTTAGTTGATGTTGGACTAACTTCTCTTCAATCGGCGCTACTCCTACCCTATCATGAATCGTCTCATTCCTTATTCGGTCTCTTCTCGTGTGCCCGCACATCCACCTTAGCACGTGCATCTCTGCGCACTCATTTGTTGGACATGTTGCCGTTTAGTTGGCCAACATTCCGCCCCATAAAGCATCGTGGGTCTGATCACCGTCCTATAGAACTTCCCTTTTAGCTTTTGTGGGACCTTCCTATCTATCACATAGGATTCCAGAGGCTTGTTGCCATTTCATCCACCTTACCTTGATCCTGTGGCAAAAACATCCTCATCAATATCGCCATTGCATTGTAACATTGATCCTAAGTATCGGAAAGAGTCCCTTCTAGGTACTATTTGTCCTTGTAGACTAACGTTTCCCTCTTCACAACCAACACCACTAAAGTCACACCTCATATACTCGGTCTTGATCCTACTAAGTCTAAACCCGTTGGACTCTAAGGTTTGTCTCCATAACTCTACTTTCTTATCAACATCATCTCTAGTTTCATCTACCGGCATTACATCATCGGCAAAGAGCATGCACCAAAGGATATCCCCTTGTATATCCTTCGACACCTCATCCATCACCAAGGAAAAGACGTATGTGCTCAAAGCTGATCCTTGATGTAGTCCTACCATGATAGAAAATGCATCAGTCTCACTATCACTTACGCGCACACTTGTCCTAACATTATTGTACATATCCTTGATAAGGGTAATGTACTTTGTTGGCACTTTATGTTTCTCTAGTGCCCACCACATGACTGACCTTGGTATCTTGTCGTACGCCTTCTCCTAGTCAATGAACACCATATGCAAGTCCTTCTTCTGCTCCCTATATCTCTCCATAAGCTGACGAAGCAAGAAAATCGCCACAATTGTAGATCTCCCAGGCATAAAACCAAACTGGTTTTTAGTGACATTGTCACTTTCCTCAGGCGGTGTTCAATCACTCTCTCCCAAAGCTTCATAGTATGACTCATAAACTTAATCACTCGATAATTAGTACAACTTTGAATATCTCCTTTATTTTTGAAGATAGGTACTAATATACTTTTCCTCCATTCTCCAGGCATCTTGTTTGACTGAAAAATGTGGTTGAATAGCTTTGTGAGCCATACTATTGCCACGTCCCCAAGGCATCTCCACACCTCAATTGGGACATCATCAGGGTCGAGGACCTTTCCTCCTTTCATCATTTTAAGGCCTCAACCTCAAACTCTTGTATCCTCCGCACGAACCGCCTGTTGGAGTCATCAAAGGAGTCATCCAACTCAACCATAGTGCTCCTATTCCCATCATTGAATAGCTCATTAAAGTAACCCCGCCATCTATTCTTAATCTCTTCATCTTTCACTAGAATGCGGTCAGTCTCATCTTTGATGCATTTAACTTGATTGAAATCCCTCATCTTTCTCTCCCAGATTTTTGTTATCTTGTATATGTTCTTTTCACCTTCTTTTGTCTCGAGTCTCTAATATAACTCATCATAGGGTTGTCCTCTTGCCTTACTCACAGCCCGTCTTGCATTTTTCTTGGCCTCTTTGTACTTAAGCATGTTGCTTGCGTTTCTATCATTATGCAACTCTTGTAACACTCCTTCTCCTTAATGGCCTTTTGTACATCCTCATTCCACCACCAAGTGTCTTTATCTAGTTTCTTTCCTTTTGTCACACCGAACACCTCGCTAGCTACCTTCCTAATGCAAGTTGCCATCTTCACCAACATACTATCTGCATCTTTATTTTCTGCCTAGGGTCCTTCTGTGATCACACTATTTTTAAATGATTCTTGTGATTCTTCTTTCAACTTCCACCACTTTGTTCTTGTGATTTTGACACCTTTGTCCCGCAAAGAACATGTATGGAAGCGAAAGTCAACTACCACAAGCTTATGTTGTGTCACAACACACTTCTCGGGGATCACCTTACAATCTAGACGCTCCCGTCTATCCCTTCTCCTAGTGAGGACAAAGTCAATTTGGCTAGAGTGTTGGGTACTACTAAAACACTAGGTGAGATTGCCTCTTCCTAAAGAGGGTGTTAGCTACCAACAGATCATAGGCTACGACAAAGTCTAGGATGTCCTTACTCTCTTGATTTCTATCGCCGCATCCAAAGCCTCCATGTACTCCCTCAAATTCTAGGTTCGTTGCACCCATGACCATTGAGATCTCCTCCTATGAGGAGTTTTTCGGTTATCGGTACACTACTAACCATATCCTCCAATTCTTCCCAAAATTGCCTCTTAGCACTCATGTTGAGCCCAACTTGTGGGGCATAAACACTAATGACGTTCCAGATAATGTCCCCAATTACTATCTTGATTAAGATGATCCTATCCCCTCGTCTTCAAACATCCGCTACTCCATCCTTAAGACTCTTATCTATTAGAACACCTATGCCATTCCTAGTCCCAGTCGATCCAGAATACCAAAGCTTGAAACCGGTTATCTCGACTTCTCTCGCCTTTTGACCCGCCCTTCTAGTCTCTTGTACACAAAGGATATTTACTCGTCTCCTAATGGCAACATCTACTAACTCACGTAGCTTCCCCGTCAAGGATCCTACATTCCATCTACCCACCCGAAATATATGTTCCTCGGCTAGCTTCCTTACGCTTTGCACCCATCGAGTAAGATGCAAAGACCCTTGCTCACTTATACTACATCCGGGCAATGATGTAGCGCGCCACTAAGATGGTGGCAATCCGGCTCTTGCTCATTTAACACCATACCCGGGTTCCGATATGGCGCGCCACTAAGGCGGTGGCGACCCGACCCTTGCCTACTTAACACCATACCCGGGTTCCGATATGGCGCGTCGCTAAGTGGGTTACGCCCCAACGAATTTCTATTGGGTTTCATTTCCATGAGAATGGCTAAGTGTAGTTGTTGGCTCACCAAGCCTATCACAACCCCTCCTCCTTTATCCGAGCTTGTGATTGGCTATGTCATTACAACATAGACGGAGTTTTTTACTTCACTAAAAAAATAAAAAATGTTGGGTTTCATGTCTAGCATACCCCAACGTGCTTGGGACAAAGGCTTTGTTGTTGTTGTTGTATAAACTTTCCATGCCCTAAACAGGCTATGATATTACAGTGTAGTGTTTGTAATAAATTTCCTTAGTCATATGTATATGGCATTTACTTCATATTGAATTAGTTTTATTGCCTGAAGTCCACTTAAGAAATCCTGAACTTAAATGATTGATGTGATCAGTCATCAGTGTCAGTTTTTGCCAAAGTGCTGTGGACGCCTTCGTGGGCCGCCAATATGGCCGGCGCAGGGCCCATGGCACCCACCCCTCAATTTACAGCACTAAGTTGACTGGTTTTCAGAATTTTGAATGCATTTGTTTCAATATCAATAGTGATATTTTGATACACAGAATCTTAAATGAAACAAACCTGATCACCTGTTGGGATGCATGTCCTGCATATTTTGGATAATTGGATCAACCCAATACTTACGCATATGAATTAACTGGCTCCTATTTGAGCTAAAAAAACGAATGAACTAGTGTATTGACCCACAAACTACCCATTGGGTTACTGCTTGCATCCCTAATCACATATATCTGTTTGCATTGCTTTGTCTCACATTTTCCCCCTGTTTTTCTTATATTTAATGGTACTTCGATTCTAATAGATTGAAATATGAAGGTGCACAGTATTGCATTGAGGATTCAAATAGCATGAAATTTGAAAAGTTTGTTTCTAACATAATAGATTCATTTGAACTAGCACGGGAAGTATGGCCTCCAATTTTACTTTCTATTAGCTTAAGATTGTTCTGCAGAGGTTTCTTACTTGCACTAAATTAGTCATTGATGTATCTTCTGCAGATACTTGACCACGAGAATTGAGTCCACAGGGAAACACAGGTACCACTTCTTCAATAGCTTCTTTTTTCGCAAGCTGGCGGATCTTGACAAAGACCAAGGGAGAGCTCCAGAAGGTAGAGCGGCTTTCTTACGTGTCCGCAAGTGGACCCGCAAAATAAACATATTTGAGAAGGATTTTGTGTTCATTCCGGTGAATTTCAGGTAAGAAACTAATGGCATTGGAATTTATATTTACTTAATAATCTTAAACTAGTAAACTATTAATCACGTGTCTGTGTTGCAGCTTGCATTGGAGCTTGATTGTTGTCTGTTATCCTGGAGAAGTAGCGAGATTTGGAGGCATGAATAAATTGAAATTTTACTTTTGGCCTATTTTGAATGGTCCTTTTCTTTACAATGTTTTGCTTCAGATGGTGCAGCGAAGCTTTCAGCTAAACTTCCATGTATATTGCACATGGATTCACTGAAGGGAAGCCATACTGGACTGAAGGACATCATACAAAGGTTTGTCTATTATTTGAGGAATTATATATTTACTACTTTCGCACAACTGAGTCATGTTTGTTATATTTTTAATTTTTTTATCAAGGAATTGAGTACAATACAATTAAAACGAAGTGAAAAGTTTACATGTGCATTTTGGCAAACTATGCCTTGTGATTGATTTGAGTGTAATGTATTTAGGGAAGAGTTTGCTGAAAAGTGTCAAGTATTAAGGAATGGAGTAGTAATTACTGACGCACATGTTGCTACTATGTGGGTTTCTGTAGAGATTTATTTGAGTTTGAGCAGGGAAGTAGTAACTCAAAATGATGTCCCATTGACTCTTTTGGCCTGTTTCCTGTTTGTTTTATCAATCTGCACTCACACTTTTGGTCAATATCTTTGGTTCTTCCTGCTGCAGTTATTTATGGGAAGAGTGGAAGGAAAGGCACCCTGAAGCAGCAGCAGACAATTTGGACAAGTTTTTGAACTTAAGATTTATCTCCCTTGAGGTCTGTGCATGATAACTTTCAGTATCGATTCTAAATTCCTTTATCACTGTGCATTTATACCTGATACTGCTTCTGAGAACCATTTGAATTTGGTGGAGTGGTGGCTTCAAGTTTTGGTCAATGTGAAGGGAAACACTGGTCACTGGTGATCTATGAGTACCAACAGTAGCAGTGTTATAATTGTATTGTAATCATATATGATAATTGAGGTTTCAGGAACTGCAAATAAAAATCCTCCCTCTGTGGCCTGTGTGGTTTAAAATTTGAAAATTGAAACTTAGCCAGATTTTACATGCATCAAGTCACCTAATTGTAGCTAGATATGTATTTCCATTTACATTTACATCCTGATCATCTTTCCAAACCTCTTGCAGTTTGAACATAGTAATTGGGTACCAAATTTTGGGCAAAAAGTCATGCCAATGTTGCCATAAATGAAACAGCTGCTAAGTAATGTATCTATACTGGCACTGAGCGAATAGGTTTTAAGCCTCTGTTTCTTTTTCTGAAAATTGCAAATAGCAGATTGCCTCACTGGATTCCTGTAATTTTGGGCATGATATATTCAGTTATTTTCATTTATCCTTCTCCGGGTTGTTTAAGTTTGGATTTGTTTTGTTGTGCATTTGCGGTTATGTCTAGAAAGTATTGCGTCTATTTAATACATGCCCACAAACCTGTAATATGCACTCCTTTTCTTTCATGGAGGAAATCGTGGTCACAGTTGAACATTCTTTTTCCTTTTGAGATTGCACCTTTTTTCCATGAATGTAACTTGCATATTTTGTCTGGCAGTCTAAAGTATCATGGTATAATTTAAAGAGGAAATTTAAAGTGCATATTAAAGTGAGCATGGCATAATTTAAAGAGGAAATATAAGGCGCACATAGTAGTAGTATATTGCTGAACGAATGCACAAACTATATCTTGTGCCTCAGGTTGTGTCCAAACTGAATGGCCCAAATGAGAGGTGGAATTGGTTCATCACTCTTATCTGACTTTCATTTGGCTAAATCCAAGTCATCTTAAGAGAGATGAGGGAACTCCCATCCCCTACTTGGCTATTCAGATTGGAGTCTAGCCAGGGGATTGATTCTGTGCGTATGTTATCTAATATACTGTTTTGCACTTAATATCACGGAAACCTACCATACAGACCATTGTTGCATGTATGCTGACCAATGATTTTCCTTTTCATACTTGATGTAGTAGTTTTAGAAATAGTTTTGTAATTTCTGTTTTTGGACTGTGATCCAGTTTTGTTGTATGTGTTGCAGCTCCCACAGCAGGATAATTCATTTGATTGCGGCTTGTTCTTGCTCCATTATGTGGAACTATTTTTGATGGATGTTCCCAGTAACTTCAACCCATTGAAGATTGATGTATTTTCCAGCTTTGTGAGTGCTAAAATCCTAATATGTTTTCTTATTTGCTTATGTCTTCCATTGTTCCTCTGAAGGGCCTGGCGCAGTGGTAGTGTGTCTCCACTTGTGTCCTGAGGTCTTGGGTTCGAACCAGACTCTCTGCAAAAAGCAGGGGTAAGGCTGTCTAGAAATAACCCTTCCCCAGACCCCACATGTGTGGGAGCCTTCGGCACTGGGTACGCCCTTCCATTGTTCCTCTGCCGTTTGAATTGTAATGATATATTTAGGGTCTTGAACCATGATGTTTTTTTTCACTATTTAGAACTCTGCCAGATAAAACTTGAAGAAAATTGCACAGCATCTACTTAAAAGTACACTTGGGAATCTATTTAGTTTATAAACCATGTGAGGATTTTACGTTCTTGGGAAATTATACGTGGTTGGAGTTCAGTTTCATAATAAAATTATCACACTGGATATGGTATGAGCAGTAAGCAGTTTTGATAAAAATGGCAACTTGCTCCTTGTTACACCTTTATATCCCTCCAGTGGTTCAGCAGTGAGTTACCTGTACATCCTAATAGCTTGTTTTTTTTAAAAAATCCTTGCCAACTGTTTGATTGGACCATGATTCTTTTTCTTTTCTTCTTCATGCTTCAACCATCTCGTTCCAGGTTTCTTCAAATTAATCTATAACAAAATCCTAGAAGAATAAATAGTTTATATCTATCTGACTCATATTTCATCCTCATTGTACTTTTCAGCTTGGTGATGACTGGTTCCCACCTGCTGAAGCTTCCCACAAGCGGTCAGTGATTCAAAAGTTAATTCATGAGGTAGTGACAGGATCTTTCCAGGATCATCTAAAGCTAGCTTGCAGTAACGAGCAGCCTGATGAAAGGCTTGAAAGTAGAAGTGCTGAAACTGAAATTAAACCAGCTGGAGAGTTTCTTGCTCAGAGTTGCCCTGCTGATCAAGCTGAATTAGTTTGCACTATTCGTGATGATGCTCATGGAACACAACGGACCACATCCATCTCCTTAAATGATTCTGAACAAAAGGTGATCTCTGCTTCTGGTGACATGGACACTAGAAGGGTTTCGTTGGCTGCTATACAAAATCTACAAGAGCCTGGGGCATGTTATTACTTAATGGCTTCATACTTTTCAGTGCTTGAATAAATCATCTCTTTGTTTACTTTCTTGAGCTGTTGTACTAATTCCCTGATTTTGTTGTTTTTGAATCGGTTTATGTTAGGTGTGTCTACCAGAAAATGATACTGTTGTTTGCCTGTCGAGCCAGGATAAGAGAAATGAAACATTTGTTGATATGGTATCAAGTGGCCCAAAAGATGAAGTGCTTAAGGGGCCAAGTGGCAGGGTATCGTATATGGAACACACAGAATCATCGTGTCTCACATTGAATGATAACCAAATATATTCCAGTCAAGCTGAAGTTAAGGTGCATGATGTTATGGTCTTGAATTGCTGTTCAATCTCTTATAATTCTGAGGAGGTGATTACGTATCAAGAACATTCTTTACAAAGAAGCACAGATGAAGTTGGACAGGAGTGCTATGTGCATTCACAAGATATGGAGACTCTGGTGATGCTCGACTCTAGCAAAGGTGACATTGGACCAAATCCAGAAAGGATGACTGATGAAGATAATGACAGTGTTCCCGGTCACATGGGTTCAGCCACACAAGGTGATATCAACAAAGATGTTGCTGAGCTAAAACATGAAGATAGTCATGCGGATACTATAACTGCAGATAATGCTACCAATGATAGTTTGAAGGAAACTGACAGGAATGCTGGTAATATCAACCACTGTGATCAGTATGTTTCGTCCGTGTTCAGTGAGGGAAATGCTGACAATGGTATGGCTCGTGGTATCTCTCAGCTTAACGTGGGAAACACTGAAAAAGGTCTAACCAGTGATAATGCATTTTCCTCTTGCTTGATTGAGGGAAACACCAACCAAATAATGGAAGGGGCCTTTACATGCGAAACCAATATAAACGCTGATGGTGTGGACGAACACTTAGCATTGAGTGGGTCAATTCATCGCAAAGTTGCAATGGATGGGGTAGTTCCTTGTGAAGATACAACGTGCACTGATGCACAGGATGGGACAGTTCCTCGTGAAGGTAACATAAGTTGCACTGATGCTGAGATGCCACTTGTAGATAGACCCTGCTCCATAAAGATCGAAACAGTTCCTGAGAACACAACTTTTGATGACAAGTGGTCTCAGAAAGATGATAGTCAGAATACAGTTGCTAAAAGGCCTCTGCTTGATGGTATCTGTGAAGAGAAGGATATTGTCGTCTCTGATGACAGTTGCACTCGGAAAGATGATAGTCATGGTATAATTGCTAAAAGGCCTCTGCTGGATGGCATCTGTGAAGAGAAGGTTATCGTCGTCTCTGATGACAAGTGCACCCAGAAAGATTATAGCCATGATACAGCTGCTGAAAGACCTCTACCCGATGATATAGTATTCTCTGGTGACGAGGGCATTCAGAAAGATGATGTTTCTGTTACTGATACAGAAAGGCCTCTGCCTGATAGCCTCTGGGAAGACAAGGGCATAAGGAAAGATGACGCTCATGGTACAGCTGACACTAAAAGACCATTGCCCGATGGCGTGTGCGAAAAAGATGCGGCGGCACCTGAAAGGTCCATTCAGAAAGATAATTTACGCAGCGCCGATGCGAAAATAGGGCGGCGCTACAAGCGACGGAAGGTTTTGGCTGCCGAGTCGCAGACGGAAAGGAGCTCCTCGTCTTTAGATTAGTTTTGTGCTGTTGTTTAGTGGAGCATATATAGTTTTAGCTTGTGTCATGTAGTCTTCCCTCGATGCACTTTGGCAGTACTGCTGTTTGTCTGTAATTATATATTTCCGCTAGTCAGTGTAGGGATCATATAAACCCCGTGTGCCTAAAACTGTCTAACGAGGTACTCCGTTTGAACTTTACCATTGCCCGTTTGGATGCATTCCTCTTATGCTATGGCTGTAATGCCGTTGCGTTTACCCAAGCTCCGCGGAAGAGTGGGATCTAGCAGTATACGGCACTGAGGCAGTATGTATGAACAGTAGAATTACCGGTTGCTGTTTCCGATCCACATGCAGCTGTGAAGAGGATGTAAAGAGCCTTTTCTTTTACTAGCTTCCGACGTGTTGTTGCTGCAATTTTATGTGACGATTGGTTCCCAGTCTAGAAAGCACGAGCTAGACAATAATGGTACACAATCCTGTTGCTGTTCCCAGCCTTCCATTCCATGCATGCACCTCACCTCACCTCAGATCGAAAGGTTGTTGATGAGTGAGTGATCCAACGCCTCGCACCTAGCTACTACCAATGCAAAGCCGCCGCCGCCGCCGGGAAACGGGTCGAGGTGAAGTACGTAGTGCTGTACCAGTTTACGGATCGACGATGGCCTTCGTCGATCGGCCCGTCGTCAAGTGGAGAGTAATTTAGCACAGCTAGCAGTAGTGTTACGGAAGAGATTGACGGGGAAACGGTGAAGTTTGTTACCGATATATGATGGATGACTTGACCCGGCCGGGCCGGGCCGGGCCGGGCCGGGGCTGCCAAGATCTGCTCCTCATCTTATTTTATTACCTCCTCGTTCCGCGACAGCAAGGAAGGGGAACGAGTCGTCCAGATCTGAGACCCACTTTTTATTATTATTATTTTCTTTTTTCCCTCGTCATGCATCACCAAAATACTGCTTTGCTGCTGCTGCAGTCATGATGAGGCTGAGGCTGACCATGCAAGGGAATGGAACGCAAGACTTTCTGTGTGTTTTTTTCCGTGTCTCTATATCTACAGAGAACAAAAAGAAGAAAAAAAAAGGAAAGATATGGGCACAGAAACAAACACCTGCAAAAAATACTTCTTCCAGCACGGCACGGCACACGCTTGATGCTGACCTCCTAGTTGCAGTCCAAACCACACTCCTCCAACAGGGGACCATCGCTCTTGGCGAGGAACGGATCGATTCGGACCCAGAGGAGCGAGAAGATCGAAGCCAAGAGGATGGACCACACGATGACAATTGTCGGCGTCCGGTTCTGCCTTCCGACCAAACCCTTGAGGAACGGGTACAGATGTACGATCACCCAAAACGCGAAGAAGAGCTTCCCGAAGAGGGGACCCCACGATTCATACCCGTTGTTGATAGCATTCGAAATGCCAGCTACCACACCGATGAAGTTCAGTAGGAGCAGAGTGGTTGGAGGTATAAGCAGGGTTGTCCACTTGAACGTGTAGAGCTCTGAGAACTCCTCATCATCCCCGCCCTTTGACGTCACGGTAAAGCTCGTGTCCACACCGGCTATGACCTTGAGGAGACCTTGGAACACGGCGAAGAGATGCGAAGACACGCCTCCGATCACCCAAAACTGCTCGTTCCTCCACCAATCATCGATGCCCACGCCGCTCCATCTCATTTCCAGGATGCCCGTAGTGAAAATGCAGATAAAAAGTGCCATGAACCAAAGGCTGGCAACATTGGTAAGCTGCACCGTAAAACAAGATTGTACGTAAGACTCCACTGTTTTGAAACGAAACATACAACCTAATTTTGACTTTACCTCTGGGGTGATAAATTTCCCAGTCAGCAAACAGATTGCAGGCAATGTGCAGTAAGCCAAAAGCGGGATGGATGTCCATGGATATACGATGGAATTAATGTAGGAAAACCTTTCCAAGCATTTTAATCCACCACCGTAGCCATACCAGAGAGGGCAATGGTTGCTGAAGAAAATCTCAATCGACCCAAGAGCCCACCGAAGAACCTGGTGAAGACGATCAGAAAGATTGAGGGGCGCAGAACCTTTGAATGCAGCGCGTTTAGGTATGCAATAGATTGACCGCCATCCATGGCAGTGCATCTTAAACCCAGTTAGAATATCTTCTGTAACTGACCCATAGATCCAGCCAATCTGCAACAAAACAACATTTAGTAGGTAACAGCTGTTTCAACCACTTAACCAATATACAAATCACAACCAGGATGCAGACTCACATCTTTTCCCCAGTCTGTCTTGTCCTCATAGCCACAACTGATGACATGTATAGCCTCCTTTAGAAGGGAAGCTGGACTTGCACTCTTCAGGGTTCCACCGTTCTCAAGAAGTGTGGATGCAACAAAAACAGAAGACTGGCCAAATTTCTTCTCCAATTTCTGCTGGTTTACAATGCTAGCCTTTTCATTTTCAGCTCCTGCCGAAAACAGTGCGATGTTAGATATATAGATTCACAATGAACGTGAAGATTCCATTTTTAGGGGAAAATTACATAGTTTTTTCTTAATCAGAGGGCATATGTTACCTGGAGCAGTTTCATCAATTTCACCAAGAGCGTATGCAGGGGATTGATTCTCTGCTCTCTTGAATAACCTCTTTAGCTTCTCCATTTTAGGTTTTCTGGTCTTGGTCTTCTTCTTGGTCTTCCTGTTACCAAAACAGCAACAGCAAATGCACCACTTTGGCCAGCAGTTGCAAGTCCTGGATGGTGGCTTCTTTGTTTTGGGGGCATCGTAGCCATATAATGCCTGCCTTCTGAAGACACATCCAGTACCGACATAGATTGGACCTTGAATACCATCCAAACCTTTCATGTTGATCTGTAAAAAGAAATGTTAGGGAAATAGCATTGAATTCATGTGATTCGCATACGCAACAGACCCTTCTCAGAAATATGGATGCCAAATCTTACATCGAAAAAGACAACATTCCTGTTAGCATATCGATCGTGACGATCAATCCCATCAAATCTTTGAGGAAACTGCACATAGCAAACCTTCTTCCCAACCAAAGGATCCATCATAAAACACATTCCTTCCTTTATAGCTTTGCTGTTGTTGATATAGTGATCACAATCCAAGTTCAGCATATATGGAGCATTAGTCAGCACAGCAGAGACTCGGACCTGTGAAACAGCCAATGAGGAATAAGAAAATCAAGTTCTTCTATTAGCCATAGAGAAACATCAAACATGTTTATATTTACCAAAGCATTCATAGCGCCAGCCTTCTTGTGATGGTTATAGCCTGGCCGTTTTTCTCTTGAAACGTAAACCAATCGAGGCAGCTCGTTTCCTTCCACATCATGGCCACCACTTTGACCAAGGAAGACCTATTGGCAGAGAATAATGAGCTTTTCTTTATCATGGTGAAGAAAAGTTGAGACTATCACAGCATCCCGGTCTCAGCACGATACCTGAATCATTCCTGGATGATCACGAACATTGTTTCCAGGCCATGGAGTGCCATCCTGCATTGTCCATCCTTCCTCAGGTACCTTTTGAGCTTTAGCAACCAAGGCATTGATTCTGACTTTGAATTCCTCATACTCTCTCTGGGGAAATAATAAGACCACATTGAATCAGCATAACTCTTATTGAACGAAAGAATGTTGCAAAACTGTTACAAGACAGACAGATGATATACCTTCATTGCTCTCCGCTCCCTAACAAAGTTTGGCGCCACCTTATCTTTCAGGTAGTCTATCTTCTGCTGGAAGTACCATTCTGGAGCACGGGGCTCAAGACTATACCTTTTGCAGAAAGGAACCCATTTTTTTGCAAATTCAGATGTTTCAGACAATGCTTCAAATGTCAGCATAGCAGCACCGTCATCAGAAACATAGCATGAAACCTTGTCAACTGGATAATCAACCGAAAGAATCGATAGAACTGTATTTGCTGTGACCAGAGGAGGTTCCTTCATGGGGTCCACCGTACTGACAAAGAAATCAATTGGGGCGAGTTGAGAAGGTTGGCCTTCCTTGTCAAACCTATCCACACAGTCAGTGAGCAGAAATGTTAGCCAAGAGAAAGGAAGGCAAGCAATACTAGGTGACAGCAGTAACCAACCTCAAAGTCAGCCGGTCAAGGTAGGTCTCCCTTTCAATAGGGAACCACTTGGGAAACTGATCGAGAATCCAAGACATGGCAAACCATATTTCACAGATCACAGAAATAAGCCATAAAGCAAATGCATCAGGCACCGGATGCATCACTCGGTAGTGGAAGAAGAATCCCAAAACCACAAGCCGAATTATGATGATCATTCTATAGGGGTTGATCAGGCTTGAAGGAAGTGGAACCTTTCTGGACAGTGGTTGTCTAGCTTCATCCATTCTGGTAAAAAAAAATCAAGAAGCAATCCATGTTAGAGTCTAATAACACATCTTGCAAAAAGGAGGAGAAGCATCTAAGTAGGCAAATACCAGAGAGAAATCAGTCAAAGATACACATATACCACACAGTTACGAATTTTCCAAACAATATACATGAATGGTGGGCTACACAATCGTATAAATCATACAGCTCAACTTGAGGTTATGAGGCTGATAAAGCTACTTTTAGTTTCAGGGCTTAGTTGGGTCATGATTACGAATCTCAAGGTTGACCAAAGCAAGGAACAAAAACTTGGTGTCAGATATGCACCAGCTAATAATAAAGGTCAGCCAAGTTTCAGGGTCATACAGTGGTAGATCTGCATCATCACCATCATCGCCACCACCATCATTCCTCATCTGGTGCATCCTCTCTTGCTTCTGTTTCCAGCTCTCCATCCTCTCCTTCCACGCGACACTGCCGTAGCCATACGCAGCGAGATCCTTGGACGGGTCCATAGATCTTGGTTGAACTGCCAGTCACAAACAAAAGGTTAACAGCTGTATTCTGGTGTGGCGCCATAAGCACGTGGTGGTGATAGAACAAAGACGCACCAGGAAGGTTTGGATCCGCGTATGGGAGAGGGTGAATCCTCTTCCCTCCGCCGCCCATGAAAGACGGCACAAGGGCGTGCTGCTCGGGAGGGATGTCATCGACCTGGATGGAAGCACGAGCAGCAATTAAGCATCAGTGGGAAGAAACGACAGAGCAATGTGGTACGGGTTTTGGGGGTGCCATACGTACCATCTGGCCGTTGGTGAGGAGGGGAACATTTGGGATGGGCTGGAACGGCTGCGGCACGCCGTCGAAGTCAGCTGCGCGGCCGTAGCTCATGTGGGCGTGGAGCATGGACTCGGCGACATACTGGGAGTCGTGCCTGTCCTTCCAGTTGAACTCGTTCTCCAGGTCGTCGACGTCCTCCTCCTCCTCATCTCCCGGCACGCGCGCGCACCCTGCAACCAATCCAATCCAGGAGCGTGTGAGAAAGAAAGGGGGGCGTGGGACTGTGAGACTGGACAGAGAGGCGGCGGAATCGGGACTTGCCCTTGAGGCGCTTGAAGCGGGTCTTGCACTGCGGGCAGTTCTGCGTGCCCTCGCGGCGCTCGTACTGGTAGCAGTCGCGGCAGATTGGGAAGGCGCACTCGTTGCAGGCGACGAAGGGCTCGCCGTCGGGGGTGAGGCCGACGTCGTCGCCGCAAATCTGGCACACCTGGCCGTTCTGCTGGTTCGGCGGCTTGGGCTGCAGGCAGGCAGGCAGAACAACCACCACCCAAAAAAAGAAATGAAATCAGCACCGGGGAGCAGAAGAGTTCCACGAGGCAGGCAGCAAGGGACGCACGCACCCCTGGGTCGCCATCGCGGCGGATGACGACGAGCTCGTTCCGGTTGTGCGAGCCGGCGACCAGCCCGGCGCCGGCCTCCATCCGCCCCCAACGAGGCAACGACCCTCCTCCCCCTCCTCCTCCCGCTCTACCTACCAGATCTCCAGATCTCCAGAGGGTGAGTGAGTGAGTATCCCTTGCCGGCCGAGGAACGGGGGGAAGAAGCGTGTGCTTGCGGCGGCGGGCGGCGGGAGGGGAGGGAAGGGAAGGGGAATGGGATGGGATGGGAAAGGAGGAAAGGGTGTTGCTTGCTTGCTTGCTTGCTTTCCTTCCCCGGTTCCCCTACTAAAATGTTGCGGTGCGTGTTGTCCCGGTGCCCTGCAGGCCGCGTGGGGACTGGCCTGGACTCGACTCACTCGGCTAGCTGGTGGCGACGCGCTTGCTCCCCCACGCACAGCTCAGCTCAGCTCAGCTCAGCGGACCCTCCCTCACATGCACGCCACACCACCACAGTGTCTGACTCTCTTGTTTGTTTCGGCGCCACCTCACTCGCCTCCCTCCCTCCCTCCCTCCCCCTGTCGTATCTCCACCCTTCTTTCCTCAACTCACTGATGCTTCTGACCACACCTCACCCACCACCACCACCACCGCCTCCTCTCGCTTCTTCTACCAGGTGCCGGATCATCCTAGATGATAACTAGCTGGAATTTTCTATTGGGGGAAGAGGAAGAAGAAGAGGAAGAAGAAGATTGAAGGGGAAAAAAATCGAGAGCCGAAGCGTCGGTCCTGACGACTGTTGACTCCACCACACTAGAGAGCGAGCTGTCCTACTTGCTGGTAGTTGGGACGTCTCTGCTCGTCACCAAACCCTGCTATTATCCTGACGAAAACATCACGAGACTTTTCCTTCCCCATGTGATGTTCCGTTCGTTACTTATTTCCAGGACGCGGCCAAGAGAGGCGTGTAGATATATACATATATCTGTAGTCGAGGGCTGGCAACGCGAAAGCGGCGCACCAGCTAGCTAACGATGGATATCTTCCATGGCCATAGCAGCAGCTTCTTCTTCTTCTTACCATGAGGCCGAGAAAAATGCGGATGACGAGTACCTAGGGACAATCCAATCCGCCGATCGAGAGAGGGTCCAGTCCAGGTCCAGGTGTCTCTGCTGCTCGCATTCGCATCGCATGTGTTGAGTTCAGCAGCAAAGCCTCTGCATGCTTCTGTCGTGACACGGCAAGCTCAGCCGGCAAGGCAACCGGTGCGTTCGCTTCACACGAAGAATGCGTTTTTGCCTCTCAAGTCCACGGACCCTGCGCCGTGATTTCTGTTCTGTTCTGTTCTGTTTAAGACCAGACAGAGACAGAGACAGAGACAGAACGAGAGGGTTGGACTGGGTTGTGTCGTCGAATTGGTCAGCCCACCAGGCAGGCCTGTTCAACAGCCCATCGGGCTGAACCTTGGGCCGGGCCTCCACACCCTGCCCAGTGCTCTCACATCTAACCAAGCCCATTGGCCCAATCCAGCCCCGCAACCTGGGAAAAAATGTGACGAATGGGCCAAACAGAACAGTCGGTGCGATGAACAGAAGGCTTCCCTTCCCGGTTCCACGAAGCAGAACTGCAGAACCCCTCGCCTCGCCGGTTACCTCCTCTTTCTGAGCGAGCGACCCATAACAGTTCGCTATATACTGGCTCTTGGGCGTCTTAGCGTATCAACCTTCACTGCCTAAGGCACTATTGAAGCTGTAGCTTCTTGTTTATATTCACTGACTTGGCTGTGAGAAAGTTTAAGGGAGACATAGCACAGGACAATATTTTTTTCAAGTTTTATTGTATTTTTCCCCTATTTGAACTGAACAACTGATTCACCGCAGTTGCAATGGTACAGGATACAGTATGCATTTACTAGGTGATGGACTCGAGTGCCTTTTGTAACTCAGGACCGACTATGCATGCTAAATACTCAAATTGCAAGCTATCTGTCGAACAGGTCAGTTGCTTCAAAGATGTCAATAAACAGAAACCATCCTCAAATGTTGTTTAATATCGCGTGAGTACTCGGATGGTTGGTGCATTTGATGTCAATGTATACTCAGCCGGAGGGGAAACAAAACAGAGAAACAGGCGGTAGAGACATGGAAGGAGTGCGGCAGACTGACGATAAGCAGCCTTGCATATATCTGATGCACAAAAATATTGTTGAGCTCACAAGTTCTTGAAAGAAAAACTGGTATGAATGTTCCGCAGCCCCAAAAAACTAGGGAGTAATTTTTGGTTTGAAAAAATCCTTATCTCAACCTTGCTTTCAAATTGGTATCAAGGTTTCCGCTACAAGCACTGGCTGAGAAATATTCAGCCAATAATAAATGACCTTGCTTTCAAATGGAAAGAACAGCTAGAGTACATAATTTAGTGATCTGGTTACCTTATTGCCAACTTCATATAAGAACATCGTCAATCAAATGAATCAATCATGAAGCCAAGCTATACAGTTTAAGAACTGACGAGGCACCATGTGCTAAATGCCCCCATAATTTCTTCAGAAAGAAACAAAGGCTGTTAAATTGATTATAACATTTTATATACTTAATGCCAAGGAGAAAAAAAACTATAAAAGTTTCACAGCATGGCTTTAGGAAGCTTGATGCTTATCACAGTTTACAACACGAGGAAAATTGCTGTGGCAATGTAATATGCTCGTAACATAGTACATGTTTTAACCTGAAAACTTGTTCGCGCGTACAAAAATGTGGAGAAGTGAACGATATCCTGGTAAATTTTTTGTTGCTTTTGACTACTCATCACCCGATCACAATACAAGCTACCAGCGTACAGGTCCAACTTAGTATCTTACACATTAACGCTCAGATCTGATTTTGGCTGGGCATCATCGGCTACACCTCGTCTTGCACATTCATGTGCATTACCATAAGATCCCAAGTAAACCAGCAAGTTTGAACAAAAAGAAGGATATTCAATAAGCACAGTGAGAAGTGCACTCAGGTCCTCTTCCTTCTCTTGCTTCGTCTTCTGTCGCTCTCGTCAGAGCTTGATTCAGATTCCGAGCTAGATCCTGAGCTGCTATCTGAGCCAGATTCTGATCCACTTGATTCTGACTCAG
This sequence comes from Neostapfia colusana, assembly GCA_030760725.1. Taxonomy (NCBI): domain Eukaryota; kingdom Viridiplantae; phylum Streptophyta; class Magnoliopsida; order Poales; family Poaceae; genus Neostapfia; species Neostapfia colusana. The sequence goes on from JASWHV010000013.1 coordinate 763,832, forward strand.
AGGATGCAGGCTTCTGCTGCTGCATTATAAGGCGCGGCATGTTCTTCAAGTACTCCCTCAGGCTCTCTGTGATGCCACCGAGACCAATGGATGTGAAGAAATTGATCGAGAACCTTGTATTCTTCGGATGATCCTTGGGGAAGATTGACTCAAAGGATCCTTGCATGGTAGGATCATTCAGTCTCTCATTGAGCAGGCGTATGCCAAGATGCTCTGATAGTTCCTGCAGACAGAAGGCACTTCAATGTTCTGATATGATGGAAGAAAAATGCTGTCATAAAAAAGCATCGTATTTGCAATATACCTGAAATAGAATTTTTATAAAAATTCGAGAAGATGATGTTGTATCTTCTTCTGTCAACCGAATATAAGCCAACACATGCCAAGGGAGAGCATCAGTCCCCAACAAATGCGCAAAAAACTTGGCAACATTCCTCAACTTGTTTGTTTCAAGGCGGTGAATCATTGAATACTGTTGCACGAAACATTTTTCAAAGTTCTCTTGATGCACTTTATTGATCATGCAGAACCGTTGTCCTAGCAATCCATAATACCGAAGATATGTTCTCTCTTGACTGCAACACTCAAGGAGCATAATGCACAGCTCCATCTGTCAAATGAGACAAAAAGAAAATCTAGTCAGGATATAACACCAAACACTGTATATTTCTCCTAAAAAGGAACACATTGCAGATACGGCCACACAATCTATCAATGAAGAACGTAAATCGATTGCAGCATGAGATAATTAGAAAGCCTAGTTCTAAAGAAGTTCTGATCTGGGCCATAATACACAGTACAAAAAAACACTTATAGAGGAGTTTGAAGCTTCTAAATTTTGAACCACAAATACCCATGAAAAAACGCACATAACCCAGCAGTGCTATAGAAAGGACTGTTTAAGAATAAGGAGTTATCTTCATTGTTGTGCATGTTATTTGAGGGAATCAGAATCCACTCACATTAACCAACCTTACTTGATTCTTTCTTACAAAGGACAAAGATTTTCTAGAATTCACATATAGTTAAAAAATTCCGGTAACATAGTTGTTTTCAGAGAATACATGAAACGAGGCCAGCATAGCTGAAATTGAAGTTCTAGTCTTAATGTAGGAAATTGTGCACTGATGCACTAATTTTAGCATGTCCGGCAGTACTCTGCCAACTAATAAACATGAGAAGTTGTGAGTCATGTCATTGCATGACTACAACTTTTTAAAATAGCCTTATACTCTTCTAGATAAATCCATTAAAACAAATTGATTTCAACTAACCCTAAAGTTCAAAAGAGCATAGCCTGGTAATGGATCTGCTCAAAGCCAGGAAGCATATTTCAGAATGTCATGTTTTGTGAAATCTAGCCGCACCAAACACCATGCAAGTAACAGATTGTAATAACACCAATAAATAAAAAACCTTAATAAGAAAAACTATGATCCAATACCGAAGTCAGACAAACTATAGCACTTACCTCTTGCCCAGGCTCGAGTTTAATTTTCATAAGCTTGTGGCCAGCTTCTTCAAAATCAACACTGGACATAATAGTTAAATAAATTGTTCTTCTAAGATTCACTAAATTCGTCTCTGTTCTATCCCTTATCTCCATCTGTTCTTCATCATCTTCATCTGATTCTTCATCATCTTCATCATCAGATCCAGCATCAGAGCCTTCTTCATCTTCAGAAGATTCTGCTCCGAGGATGCTTCTCTTTAGGTTTTCATACGCCTTCTCATCTTCAACGAAATTAGGGTTTGCCCTGAAAACATCTGAAGTTGAAAAAGGGTCAGCATTATATCACACAAAACAGGAGGTTCCTTCAGTCAGGAAATTCACTTCATAAACATAACGAAACCTATGCTGAAAATTAGATCTTACTTAGATTGGTTTCAGGGTCTAACTCATCTTCAAGGGATATCTCATGAGTGAACTGGTCTTCCTGCTCCACAAGATCCAACTCTGGACGAATTGCTGGAAATCCCTACACATGAAAACAAACTCATATTTCAGAACATCAAACAAGCATGCAACAAAAAAGCACCAGGTGTTCCAGGTTGCAGGAACCATAAGTATACCTGAAATTTAGCTTTCCTAATTGCAAAAAGGCCTTCAATCAAAAATTGGACCCGCTTGTCTATTTCTCCTTCATGAAGTATGCCTCGAAATCTTTCAAAAATAGCTGCATGAATCAATCAACAGGTAACCCTATAATGAATAAGTATTGAACTAGAAGGGGACAAGGGGTGTAAACTAGCAGCATACATCATCAGAGGAGGTGACCGACTTAGGTTTGTAAGTTTCCAAGCAAGTAAAATAACAAATATGAAATATTTCCTCCATTCATAAATAAGTCTCATTACGGACACCCTGTACTTTTAGAGTAGTAAAACGTAAGAAAGCAACAAATTCCTGGAATTAAAATGAAGACATGTGCATTCAACATTTTTGTATGACCAATCCAAATAAAATGAAGATATTATAACAATAAGAGTAACAAATATAAAAGCCTTTGTCTCGAGCACGGGTAGGCTAGACATGAAACCCAATAATTTTATTTTTAAAAATGGTATAAATGAAAATTTTATTGGCCATAAACTCAGACCTGCTTGTGCAGGGTCCGGGAAGGGTCCGACCCACTTTAGGTCTTTCGTATGCAGTCTTTGAAATCCGGAAATCAATATGACTATCATAATCTAAAAAGAAGTTACATGGTTTACAGAACATGTGTCCATAATAATGCTTCCTAGACCTAAGCAATTTCCATGACCAGAACCGAGAGAATCACGTAGGCTTAAAGGTCCTCATGGTATCAAAGTATTTTACACAAGAGTAAAATTTATTTGCCCTATCTTTTAAAATATACTTAAATGAGATATATGTTATGCCTAAGAAACAAAATACAATATAAACAAGATGGCCTCACAAACTAATGTGTTTAACACTCAAGATAAGGACTTGTCATTATAGTTGCCTCAAATGATTTACCATGAAGCCCTTGTGGAGACAAGTCCTGCAGCATCGCCCCACACTCTTTAACAAATCCCACCGCTACCTGCATTTTAGAAACATACAGACTATTTCAGAAATGAGATGAACAGGTTTTTAAATCTAACAATGCAAGTACGTAGGAACTAGCTATGTACCTCGACACTATCATCAGTTGGGTTCTCCAGAAGTACAGTAAGAAGCTCCAGCGCCACAAGTTCATGCGCCACCACCTGATTAACCAAATGTGCTATGAACTTGGTCGCTGCAAGCAATTGGGGCTGCAATCAACAAGAGATATAGTAAGATTTATGCAAAACCCAAAATTAAGTACATATGCAACTCCACTATCATAAGTACAAAATAGTGAAATACAAACAAAGATATGTGTTGGAATAATACAAGAACATTGAATTTGATAGTTTATAAGTGGTTCTGAATACAAAGTTCACCGCCTGTATAGATGATTCCTGAATACGATCAATTACATAAAGATAATTACTTTCACCCAATGTGGACTTTTCAGGAATACAAGTAATTCATGAATACAATAAATTATGTAGATATAATTACTTATGCATACATTTTGCTTCATAATCCCAACTACAAATAGCTGGCAATGTTATGATTGAATGTTGTTCACAAAGTAATTTTCTCTATGTAATTCTGAAACAGCGAACTTATGGGTTTACAAAGTATTTCTTAAAAATGCTCTGCAGCACCTGCATACTATGGTAGCCAATTTTGTCTGTTAGTAATATACACAGAATAGTGTTTGGAGTCAGAACGGGGATCAAGTAAAGATAAAAGATCCTTAAAATACTTGATAAGTTCTGAGCTGAGGCATGCAAGTGCAACAAGAGACCAAGCAATTCTAGTTCTAAATAAGAATATTGGAGAAATAGCAAGTAACACCACAGAATGTCAAAGCTGTGAATGCGAGTGACGAGAAGCTCACCTTGTCATTTCTCTTATATGCCCTCTTGAGTTGCAGAACAACACGAACAAGAAGCAAGCGTCCAATCTCAGGGAACTTGGTATTCACAACCGCAACAAGCGCAGCAAACACATCTGTGAAGCCAGGTGAGGCCATCTGTGACTTGATGCACGATTGGCAGAAGAGACCCCGCCCACGAACAAGGTTCTCAGCGAAGAGCTCGGGCACTATATTCTTGATGTTAGTCGCATTCACCTTATTGACCAGCCCGTTGATGCTCTTCTTTAGAGCATCCCAGGTGAGCCGCTGATACTCGGGGCTCGATTTGTCCTCCACCTCCCGCATCATCTGCGCCATGCGGAAAGGAGGTATGTAGATCCCACCCGTGCGCCCAGGGATCATCTCCGGCAGCAGGGGCGGCGGAGGCGGCAGCGGTGTGGGCTCCCTCTTCTCAGGGCTCCTCTTGTGGCGCTCCTCACGGTCGTCCTCCCTGCGCTTGCGCTCATCCCGCCGCCGCGAGCTCTCATCACGGCGGTGGCGACGGTTGCGGCGGTCGTCGCGCGAGGATCCCGACTCGGAGCTGGGGCTGCGGCGGCGGTGGCGCCGGCTATCCCGGTCCCGCTTGCCGCGGCGGTCGTTCCTCTCGTCATCCGAAGCCCTGGACCGCCTCCTCCGGCGGCCGTCATTCTCTTCGTCGGAAACCCTAGCGCGCCTCTTCGGGCGGCCGTCCTCCTCTTCGTCGGAAACCCTAGCGCGCCTCCTCCGGCGGTCGCCGTCCTCCTCCCCGTCCGAGACCCTAGCGCGTCGGGGCGGGCTGCCGTCGTCGGCTTCCCGGTCGGGCTTGGCGTGGCCGTTTTCTTCGGAGGGCTTAGCGTCGCGGCCGCGGCGGCGGTCGCGGTCGGGCGGGGAAGCCCTGGATCTGCGGCGGCGGTAGGGGTCCGCCTCGGCGTCGGGGGAGGGGGACGAGCGGCGCGGCGGTGAGTCGACGCCGCGGTGGATACGGCGGCGGCGCGGCGGCGAGGCGACGGGAGAGGCGGAGGCGGCCATGGGATCGAGCGTCGAGCGAGGGGTTTGCGGGTTGGTGTGGGGATATCTTGGAATGACTTAACAGAACCAACATATAGTCGGTTATATTCTACTACCATTTTTAATGTTATTTTATTTGACGGGATTAATTTAAAATTGATGCAACAAATGAAAAGAAAAGAATATTACGAGTTTGATTTCGAGCAATGTTCGATCAAACCATGAACCATGGGAATTAAAAAAAAAAGAACTACTGGGGTACTTCTCTAGTCGTGTTTAGCTGGCATGTTGGTCCTTAACTAGACTCTCGTTTGCATAATTATTATCTGGACTTACCATTGTCAAAATTTTTAATTAAGAAGTTGTCTCTTCATCAACAGTTGAACAATGGCAGAAAGAAAAAGAAAAAAAAAAGGCAAATGGTCGGCAAAATTATTTTGTCGCAACACCACAACGCGACTAATAACATAATCCGAGCACGTAGAGGCGGCAGAGGTAAACAGCTAGTTGAAGGTCGACGTCGGGGGAGCGTGTTTCTCGAGGTACTCGATGGCCACGGCTGCGTGGAAGGCAGCTCCGATGGGGAGCGCGCCCTCGTCGACGACGACGTGGGGCGAGTGCACGTGATGGATCGTCCCCGTCGCGGGGTCGCTGACCCCGACGCTGAAGAAGGCGGCGGGGATCTTCTGCGCGTAGAAGCCGAAGTCCTCCGCCGCCATGAACTGGGGGCACAGCCTGACGTTCGTTTCCCCGAGCATGCTCGCCGCCACCGTCTTGGCGTGGGCGTACATGGCTTCGTCGTTGACGGTGGCCGGGTACGGCCGGAGCTTCTCCTCCATGAAGTCGACGGCCGCCGCGCAGCGGCTCACGCCGGCTTGCCCTTGGATCACCTGCAAATCATTCAGCAACCGGCCGGTAAGGATTTCTGATCATCAAAATCCTATACGAATCGATCGGAATCTGCAGATGGTCACCTCTCTGATCCTCTTCATGAGGTAGGAGAGACCTTCAGTCGTCATGCTCCTGAACGTGCCGCCTAGTGTCACTGACTCCGGGATGACATTGAAAGCTTCACCTCCTTTGATGAACGTCACCGACACCACCTGAAATGGAAACAAATTAACCCGCAGAGATGAATCAGCAAAACGATGCGTACGCATGCGAACGGACGGACGGACGTGCGTACGTACCGCGCCCTGAAGCGGGTCAGTCTCGCGAGCGACGAGCTGCTGGAGGCTGAGCACGGCGGAGGAAGCCGCGACGATCGGGTCCACGGCGTTGTGGGGCCCCGCCGCGTGCCCGCCCTTCCCGGTGATGGTCGCCGAGAACCGGGCTGATCCGGCGAGGAACGGCCCCGGCCTGGAGCCGACGGCGCCGACCGGCAGAGTCGTGTCGACGTGCATGCCGAAGATGGCTTGCACGTCGTCCAGGACGCCCTCCTGCAGCACATGGTACCCGCCGGCGTGGCCCTCCTCGGCCGGCTGGAAGACGAGCTTCACCGTGCCCTGAGGACACATGGAATCCCCAGCACGATGCAAATAAATGAAACTGTGTGTTTTTTTCTTGAAACAGAATAATAAATTCCATATGGATGATATATCAGTGTCAGAGCATCAGCAGCTGATCAAGCAGGACACACAGCCTGCTTAATCTACTAATCAATGATTTCCTACTCGAACGAACCATGTGAAGTCTACGAAACGATTCCAACTCGATCTGTACTTCGAGAGTATTATATATATAGAAAGTCAAACGTGCTGACTGGAGCTTTTTATAAGCAAGGCAATATAAACCAAAGTTACCGCGGTCTAATGAAGAACCAGATGAGGTTATATAACTTTGTGTGACCAGATGGAGCCTTGCGACTGCTGGTCCAAAAAAAAAAGAGTACCTTCAAATCGCTCCTCCGGGACTGAAGCAGCTTAGCAGCTCCTAGAAGCATGGCCACGTGAGCGTCATGGCCGCACGCATGCATCTTCCCGTCTTCCTTGCTCTTGAACTCCGATTCCACCATTTCCTATACCAACGGAATGGAACACGAGCCGCAAGAAAAAACCATCATTTTGATCAATGCTCCTCTGTTTTCCCGTGTTCCTCTGTTTCTCGGGTTCAGGTACCCTTGAGGACGCCGCCACGCCACGCCACGGTCAGTTAAAAGGAAAGGAGATCGAAGGCGCGCGGCGTACGAACCTGGATGGGGAGCGCGTCCATGTCGGCCCGGAGCGCGAACACCGGCCCCGCCGCTGGTCCGGCGATGGTGGCGACGACGCCGGTCCTCGCGACGGGCCAGGCGTACGCGACGCCGATCGCGTCGAGCTCGGCGCGTATGAGCGCGCTGGTGCGGCGCTCCTGGAAGGCGAGCTCCGGGTGCTGGTGGACGCGGCGGCGCACGCCGCGCTGCCAGTCGGCGAACTCCGGCGCGCGCGCCGCGTCCAGGAGCTCTCGCGCGAGCGCCATAATCGCGGGCAGGGCAGGGGGGAGGGGAGCGGAGCGGGGGAGGAGCGCGTCTCGCTGTTGTGGTTGTTGTTGTTGTTGTGCAGCAGCAGCAGCAGCAGCTTGAGCTTTGGGCTTGGGCTCTCGCCTTCTTGTCCGCTTCCCCGTGGAATCCTCCCTGGCGTTGATCCGCCCGAAAGGAGGCGATCCGCGTGCCGCCACTGGTTAAAGCGTGGGGGGGCGGCGCGCGTCGCAGCTCGCCGGCTCACGTCGCTATACACAGCGGTCGCCATCCACGCAACGCTGGAGTCGTCACGAGACCATCCGAAAAATCATTTCCTTCATGTGCCGCGCCGTACGTCGTCGTCGATCGAGTTCGCATCGCGCGCGCGCGCGCGCGTCTCCCCGGCATACGTGCATGCGACGCCTTGGGGGTGTCGTCGTCGTCCGCGCCACGGCATGGCATGGGGGCACGCCGCCGGCCATCTCGAGAAATAAAAGAGATGATGCGTGTGCTCCATCGTACCATGATTTTCTGCTCTTCCTCGATCGTACAGCTGGTATCCTTCAGTTTCTCGATCTAACTGCTGCATGCATGCTAGTACTAGTTGCCAATTAGGTGAATGATGTTCATTAATTATTGCTACAGCTACAACTCAAAGGTTTTATCAGCAATCAACTGAGGAGGCGTGTGAGTATTAGTCTATTCCCACTAGGGGGTTTTATTTCATCGTACGTTTCTTCGTGCAAGAGTGCCACATCATCATATAGAGCATCATGCATATTGATTGCGTGGAGGAATAAGCATCCACCAACACGTGGTCAACAAAATTTGCATTGTCTTTATTACTTTTGCTTTGGCCGAATGAGAATTAATTTCGTTGACATGGTCTATGGGAGATGGCAGAGACAATGTACCCTTTCATAACTCATACTCCCTCCGTTGTCAATTTTAACTAAATTAGTTGTTCTAAACATCATTTAATTCAGAAATCACTCTTATCTGTACATATACACCCGACCCCAATAAGCACCTCACTGTCAAATAGTATTGGGTTGAAGCAGAGGTAATAGCTGCTAGATCAAGCATGATGTTCCTTTGAGGTACTCGATGCATGGCAACGGCAGCGTGGAAGGCAGCTCCGATGGGGGGCGCGCCCTCCTCGTCGATCACCACACGCGGCGAGTGCACGTGATGGATCTTCCCCGTCTCCGAGTTGCTGACCCCGATCGACGCTGAAGTAGGCAGCCGGAATCTTCTGTGCGTAGAAGCCGAAATCTTCGGCAGCCATGAGCGGGGGACACAGCCTGACGTTAGCCACTCCGAGCATACTCTTGGCGACGGCCTTGGCATGGGCATACATAGCTTCGTCGTTGACGGTGACCGGGTATGGCCGGATCGGAGCTTCTCTCCTCCATGAAGCCGACGTCCGTCCGCCGCGCAGCGGCTTACGGCGGCCTGCCCTTCTATCACCTGCAAAGCAAAGCATTCAACGATGTGTTCCTCTGTTTGTGTTCCTTCTACGCTCTTCTATGCTCTAGTCATAAGCAATGGTCAGTTTGTGTTCCTCTGTTTCTTGTCCAGTGCTACACGTTTTAGATATATATTGAAATGTGTTCGGTTGGTTCTACGATGCAGACGGGGATGCAGCTAGCATTATGGGGGTTTGGTGTAGATGCGAGTTGATGGCGTACAAAGAATTATTCTTTCAGCCCACAATAGCATAACAGTGGCATCGGTAGGAATATTGGTTTGTTGCGATTTTACAAATCAAATGGTGTCAGCAGTACTTGGTCGCCTCACAATGTTGGCTTGCTGCAATTTTGCAATCCGGCGACAGGTAGCACAGATACATCAATCACACTGCCCACGAGCTCCGAGGAGTTGATCGAAAGAAGACCGAAGGCGCACAAACGTCCTGGATGGTTGGGGAGCGCGCGTCCATGTCGGCCCGGCCGGAGCGCGGTCACCGGCCCCGCCGCCGGTCCTCGCGACGGGCCAGGCGTACGCGCGCGACGCCGAGCTCGGGAGTGTCGGGAGTGTCGTCGCGGTGCGTTGCCCAGCTCCGACTGCTCCTGCCAGCCAGCTCACCCTCTGTTTCGTACGGCGAGGACATGTGGGTTCGGTCCCACCACGCGGTTAAACAAGATCCCTTTCGGTACGGCGACCTCTCCTAGGGATGGCAATTGCACCCGCGGGTGCGGGTACCCGACGGGTTTTGCACCCGACGGGTGCGGGTGCGGGTGGGATTTTCCACCCGCGGGTCTAACCCGCACCCGACCCGACCTGTCACGGGTGCGGGTGCGGGTTTTATTTTGTACCCGCGGGTACCCGACGGGCACCCGAAATGATTTATGTTTATAATTTTAAAGTTAAATTCGATTATGTTATATTATTTAATTGTTTCATATTACATGTCAAGACCTATATTTATAATCTTTATAAGTAACTTAATATTTTTTGTTATATTGTCATTCAAAATGGATGATTTTTTAGACATATTTTATTAAATGTTCTAGTATGTTTATAAAAAAAGTCAAACCCGACGGGCACCCGAAACCCGCCCGAAACCCGACGGGTGCGGGTGCGGGTGCGAATTTTCGCCCGCGGGTGCGGGTGTGGGTCTCAAATTCCACCCGCAACCTTTTTTGTTTCGGGCGGGTTTTTGCTCCACCCGACCCGAACCCGACCCATTGCCATCCCTAACCTCTCCTCGGTTTCCCTCGTCTCGTCCGGTCCGGAGCATGGCCGGTGACGCGACATGTCAGAGGCCCTTCGGTTCGGCGTCAAGGCAGGTTGGCCCATCGTGTTCGGTCCAGCCCATCACTTGGTAACGTCAAGAAAAAAAAAGAGAGAGGGACAGAGAGAGAGAGAGGAGATAAGGAGGGCCCAACCACATGAACACCAACAAATTAAACTTATCCAGAAAAAAGAAACTGAGTTTTAAGAGGGGAAATCCCACGCCGTCTTCTCCGCGACGACGAAACCGCAACCTCGTACTGGAGGAAGAAAAGAGCGAGGGATCGAGGCGGTCCGAGACCAAGACCGGTCGGTGGCTTGCAATTGCAAGCATCTGGCGAGCGGCGACCCATCACGAAACCGGAAGAGCACTAACCCCTCTTGGCTTCTCCCGGTCCGTCCCCATGCCGCGTGTCGATCCCTCGATCAACGCCCGCGGTCTGGCTCTGAGATGAGACGGTGAGGTCCCGCCGCCTCATCATTCGATAACTTTCCGGTGACAGGCGGATCTCCGAGGAACTCCCCCGCGGAAGCGTTAGGTTCGGTTCAGTTCCCCCCATATGTAAAGTCAGGATTTTCAGGTCGTTTCTCTCAGCTATAATAATTTTGTCCTGCGGTTTTTAGTGCATGTTGCGCCATGAACTTTGTGGCTCATTTGGTTGCTGACGTAGAAGTATTTCCCGGCCTTTTACCAAGCTACTCTAGTTTATCCCATCCTGCTGACGTTGCCATCTGTGATTTAATGCGCTCTGTATGCACAGAACTTTGAGCACGGATATGAAACCACCACTAAAATGTCGTCTGCAGAAATTGGTACTCTGAGCTTTGCAGTTTGATTGCCTGTATCATTGTCAGGTGTCAACTTATAGCGCTGAGCTTTTTTTTTCTTATGAAATGGTAATCGTGTCAGTCGTTTATGTTCTCAGTGCTACTTCTCGTGTATATTCTAGTATGGAAGATTTTGAGTTGTAAATTACTGAAATCCTTGCTAAGGACAGAGTCTGTGGCCTGGACACATAGTAAGGTATGACATTATTTGTCTAGAGAACACTCCTCAGAGCTCCTGATGTGACTTAGCTGTCAGCATGTACTGTATTAATTTATCTTATATATTTTTCAGTGGTTTGTGATGGTAGGGGGCAATACACAATGGCCGTGTAGTTCTCAAGATAAAGAATGAAGAACAATTGCTGTTTGTATCATATAGTTCTAGCATCTAAGCATGTTAAAGGGTGTACACCATCTTCATCAATTCCTTTGAACAATCACGTAGCTATGTTCATCAGTCAAATGATTCCTACTCTTATAGGCTTTTAGCAAAACCTTTTTGTTACATGGAAGTTTCACTACCATTAAATAATGTTGTCTGGACTTCTCTACTGCCCTTTCTTGTTTTCATTACTTTTCTATGAATCAGACTATCCCAGCTCATAAGGTCATGTCTTATGTACAGATAATACTAGCGCAGGAGAAAAACATTCAGCAACTTAATGAGCTTATCCAGAGCCTTCAGCTGCAGCTGTTGCATTGCCGTGGCAGTAATAGTACAGCTCATACCACCTCAAGCCATTCGACTAGTGGCAATGAAGTAAAGGGGCATGAAATGGTTGATGATTGATAATCCCTCTGTTGACACAGGTAGTTTGCTTCAGAACACGCTACCAAGACTAGAACGGAATTTTCCAGGCAATGGAAACACTCAATAATGTCACAATCCAGTAGGCTGGTAGAGAGTCAGATGTACTGGTGCACTTTGCATGTTCATCTCTTTATTCTTTCTTCACCTGCATATACATAGCTGTAGTACGTTTATTTAGTTTGCTTTTCTTGATTTAAGATGGAAATATATGTTTGACAGACTTTGTGGTGGCAGTTGATTCTTGTAGCCTGAAAACATATGAGCTCCAAAGAGCATGTGGTGTAGCATTTCTTTGTGATGTTAGATTCTTTCACTGCTTTTCCGGATCTCAAAATTTCTTGCACGTATTTACTGTACTTAGCCTCTTTTCGATTCATTTATTAAAGGGTGAAGAAGAGAGTGCAAGAAAGAGATGAAGCAGCACTCTCCAACTTCAAGCAAGGGACTGAATTACACTTTTCCAGCAAATGAAAGCGCTGCATGCTCCTAGATCACTTTCTTCTTGTTTATGTTACGCTTTCTCAGGATGCATGTGTACGGCACATCCGTGAAATGTCATGCATGTTGTGTTCTTTAGACCAGCTTTGCCTTTGGCCATGCCCTTGAACAGTTTGAACGTGGGAATTGTTCCTATGAAAATCCCCGTATTTCTTTTTTTTTTGTTTCAAGAGAAAATCCCTGTGTTTTCAAGTCTAACAAGTACAATCCAAATCTTCAATCTTGCATCACGCAAGGTACGTGCTATACGACATAGTGACTTTTTTCACTAGGATACCTCATTGAGGCAGATGCCAAGCAGACATATCGCAGGTGGTCTTCTGGAACACGGCGGCGGCGCCAGCGTCCGACGTGGCGAGCTGCAGCTTGAGCGGGCACCTGGCCTCCAGCCTGGACCACTTCCGATGCAGCTGGTACCTGACCTCGCCGGAGAGGCCCACCTCGATGTCGAACACCCCCTCGCATTTCTCCTCCTGGTACTCCTTCACGCCGGCGCTTCCCAGCGAGGGTGGCGAGGCCGATGCAGAAGCCGAGCGCGAAGCGGCTGTACGTACATGACGACGACGACGACGGATCGTGCGCGCGCGCGAGCGCGAACACGGCTGCTCTAGCTACTGGCGCGTGTGTGTGACGGTTATGGCGGTTGGGTGTTCCTTGTCACGTCAGGCCGGTATAGGATAACGCGTCTCTCGCTGCTCCCTGCAACTGCAGCGGACAGACGACCACCAGCGGGCACCTGGCCTTGCATGCGCTCCGGGCGGGCAGCCCTGTACTGCATCATCACCAGGTCCAGCCTCAATGCCTCATCTCCACGTCGACTTGACTGAAGCCGTCGCGAACACACGGTGGGCCAGCATACTTCCACGGCCCAGTCGCGAAACAAATGGCGGGCCCAGATCGAGTGCACGGCCCGTTTTGACTGACTTGACCATCTCATCTCCAGGTCGCAGCCGCGCTGGATGGAGTCCGGGCCCACCCGTCGAACCACCAACCAGGCCAGGCGGCATGGGAAATATCTCCGCCTCCGCGCGCGGCGCCGCGGGGATTTAGGGTTCTAGACCGGCTGTGACTAGAGCATCCGTCTCCTCCCACAACCTTGAGACCCGGAGGGCGGAGCCTCCTGCGATTTCTCATCCGAGGCAACCGCCGGCCCCCCCCCTCCCCGCGCCGTCGTCAACCTCTGCCAGGTACACCTCCTCCCATCCTATTCCCGCGTCTCCGCTCTCCGTCGTCGGTGCTGCACGCAGTACAAGCTCGCTCGATTTGGAATCGCGGCGGGTAGATCTAGAGAGATACAGAGAGGGAGAGTCAACGAAGGGGCCAGCGCCATCGGGCGCCTGCCGGCCAGGAGCATCGCTCGCCGCGCATCACGCCTGACAATCCATGGCTCTAGCTAGATTTGGTCTGGCTCTGTTAGGTTTACGATTTGTTACATTAGCTCTGATCTGAATCTTACCTCTTCTATCTTGTACCTAGCTCGAATCGCCACATGACAAGTTGACAACATGTCAATGGTAAAAGTTACAGGAGTACCTCTTTTTGCTGCATCGTTACTATTAGCGAAGAAGGGCAGGCCTGGCGCAGTGGTAGAGTCTGTCCACTTGTGTCCTGGAGGTCCTGAGTTCGAATTAGCCTCCTTGCAAAATAAGCAAGGGGAAGGCTGCCTAGAAATCCCCTTCCCCAGACCCCACAAAGTGTGGTAGCTTTCAGCACTGGGTATGCCCCTTGTTACTATTAGCGAAGAAGGGTTTTCACCATCATTAGTTCAGTCAACCCATTTTTGCAAATAAGGGGCATATGAACAAATCAATTAACTGTGCACATTCTCTTTGTGATACAGTTCAGCTTATATGACCACAGCCTGTTATCGCCAAGGCTATGCCCTTGCTTCCACTTACTGTCTGTGCTTCTTTATCTTATTAAGGGATGGCCGAGGCTGAAGAGTACCGCTGCTTCATTGGGAACCTGTCCTGGTCGACAACTGATGAAAGCCTCAGGGATGCGTTTGAAAAATTTGGCAACCTCACCGAGGCAAAGGTAACGTGGAGAATCCCATATCTTTAGCTTTGTGAGAGCTATCTTTATTCTCCCGCGATAAAGTTGGATATTGTTTTAATAAACTGTTATCATTGATAGTTCTGTGTATAATTGTTGTATCAGCACTAAATTTAACCATCTTTTATGTAATATAAAACAATGGGGGAAACATAAAGTCTTAAACAGTTTTCTTTTGCGCTATAAAGATCATTTGAGTATGCTTATATGCAATTATGTTCCACCTACAATACGGTGGCCGGAGCTCTCTTTTTTGTCGCCAAAATTTCTGCCATATGGATCTTCAAAGGTTCTTAATACAGTTCATTCCTGTATCCCTGAGCATCTTAAAAGACATGTTTTGGTCATCTCTAAGTTAACTGAATGAATCTTTTCTAAATTCACATCTTTAATGTATTTGTTCCAGTTTTTCTCTGTTTTTATATGCTATTTAGTGTGGTCTTGTTTGCTAAGTTTGTCTTGCTTCTATTTAGGTGGTTCTTGACAAATTTTCTGGCCGATCTCGTGGTTTTGGCTTTGTGACTTTTGATGAGAAGAAAGCTATGGAGGATGCTATTGAAGGAATGAATGGACTGGACTTAGACGGGAGGGCCATCAGTGTTGATAAAGCTCAGCCCCAAGGAGCTGGTAGAGACCGTAACGGTGACCGTGATTTTGATCGTGATCGTGGATCTCGCTATGACCGTGGCCGTGACTATGCTGGTGGCGGACGTGCACCGCGTGGTGGTGGTGGTGGTGGTGGTGGTGGGGATTGCTTCAAGTGTGGGAAACCTGGTCATTTTGCTAGAGAGTGCCCATCTGGCGATGGTGGGAGAGGAGATAGATATGGTAGTAGAGATGATAGGTACGGTGGTGGCGGTCGTTATGGATCGGACCGTGGTGGTGACAGATACTCTGGCCGCAGCCGTGATGGTGGAAGCTATGGAGGTGGTGACCGTTACAGCCGTGACCGATCTGGTCCCTACTGATGGCCTAGATCTGAAGAAGTTTGTTCCATCCAGGTATGGAAGTCTATCTACTAGTAAGGTTTGTTACCGTGTGCCAGGATCTTTGTGATCCTGTAGTTGAAGAATTATGATGTACTGTAAGAAATCAGTTGCTTTGCTGAGACCATATTACTGACTGGTTTGTTATCATTTCCTGCTTGCCAGGCATATGACTTGGTCATAGTGCTCGGCACTTGGATGCTACATGCTTGCGATATGTGCTATTTGCTGGAATCTAGTTTGTTAAAAAGATGGATGTTGTCACTGTGTTGATGATCCTGATCTTAGTTGTGCCAATGTGGACTAAATATATGCTTGGGATATGGGGGACCGGATGGCAACTTATGTGTTCTGTTTGTGTTCTTTTCGGTAAAGCCAAGGGTTTATGTTCTGCCTGAACACAGCAACAAGAAATTTTCTCTGGTTCTCGTCGCTTTCTCAAAGAAAGCGATGAACCATCCGTAACTTTTCATCAACTGGTAATCTTTTATCTTTCATCTTCAATACTGTGTTACCATGTCATGCTCAAGTGACTGCTTTGTTTTGGCAGGCTTCTTTTTGGTTCTTTATTCTCTTGTACTGGATTGGTCATGTCCTATGATCATTTCAGTTGTGTTAGCCTGGCAAGTTCTTCCATGAATGAGAAGATGTTATTCTTTGGTTCTGTTGCATGAAGTGTCTTTGCATTTGGAGGGTGGGGTCGCAGGGGCCCAGCTTACTGTTCCTCACTAGGTTTCTTGGGTTACCTGGTTACAGTTCGTGTGACACGCTGGAGTGGTTGCCTTTGGTTTCGTTAGCTGCCCCGACGGCTTATGCTGCCTGAGTGATGATAACTGACTGCTGTTCCTATGACACTGCGCAGCTTCTGCCCTGTTTAAGTAACCACTGCTGCTAATTATTTGAAGAGATCCATCATCACTGTAGTTGTTTTGTTGGTCATCTGGCAGGATACTACAGTTTTGAGTAGGGTAGGCACGTTATGATGGTTATTCTACAAATTGAGCTTTTTGTTGCGTTTTGCACCAACAGTGGAAAATTTCTGAGTTTTAGACACCTCGGGTTGCGTTGTACCATTCGCTGTTATGCCCTGTCATACAAGCCGGTAGCCGTGTCGGCAGAATATTGAAAAATTCGTTGCTTGTTTACGCAAATGCACTATCTCAATTAGATTAGGAAAAAGTGATTAGATCATTAACAGCCTGTCAAGAAGGTACATATATAGGGGGACAGCTTAAGGGCTAAGCAACCCTAATACAAAGGACTAAAATGCCCCTGCCCCCTAATCAGGTACAGTCCAACACCCCCCCGCAGTCCCAACATCTAGCTACGGCAGATGTTGAGACTGGACCGAAACTCGGTGAACACCGTCGAAGGTAGTCCCTTGGTGAAGATATCGGCGAACTGCGACGACGTCGGAACGTGCAGGACTCGCACCTCCCCGAGAGCTACCCGCTCACGAACAAAGTGAAGGTCGATCTCTACGTGCTTCGTGCGCTGATGCTGTACCGGGTTGGTGGAGAGGTAGACGGCGCTGACGTTGTCGCAGTAGACCAACGTACTCCGGGCGAGTGGAGAGTGGAGCTCCTGAAGTAGCTGCTGAAGCCAGGAGGACTCGGCCACGCCGTTGGCCACGGCTCGGTATTCCGCCTCGGCACTCGAGCGGGACACCACGTGCTGCCGCTTCGAGGACCAGGAGACGAGGTTGCCGCCTAGGAAGACGGCGTAGCCGGAGGTGGACCGACGGGTGTCCGGGCAGCCCGCCCAGTCAGCATCGGTGTAGACGACCAGCTCGGAGGAAGAGTCGCGCCGCAGAAGAAGGCCGTAGTCGTGAGTGCCACGCAGGTACCGAAGGATCCGCTTCACCGCCGTGAGATGTGGCTCCCGCGGATCATGCATGTGGAGACACACCTGCTGAACCGCGTAGGAGATGTCTGGCCTGGTGAAGGTGAGGTACTGCAGTGCACCTGCAAGACTCCTGTAAGTGGTGGGGTCGGCGACCGGGGCGCCGTCGGTCGAAGATACCTTTGCCTGGGTGTCCACGGGAGTGGAGCACAGCTTGCAATCAGCCATGCCCGCTCGCTCGAGGATATCCAGGCAGTACTGCCGCTGGTGGAGAAACAGAGCACCCGGGCGGTGCTCGACCGCAACGCCCAGGAAGTGGTGGAGCTGGCCGAGATCCTTCATCGCAAACTCGCGCTGCAGGGCGGAGATCGTGCGATGAAGAAGAGCCGAGCTGGACGCCGTGAGGACAATATCGTCCACGTACAGGAGGAGGTAGACAGTGTCACCCTCACGCCTGTAGATGAAGAGCGAAGTGTCCGACTTGGCCTCGACAAAGCCGAGCGAGGCCAGGAAGGAGGCGAATCGGCTGTACCAGGCCCGAGGCGCCTGCTTCAGCCCGTACAGGGACTTGTTCAGCCGGCAGACCATGTCTGGACGGGCTGAATCAACAAACCCTGTCGGCTGACTACAGTACACCGTCTCTGTCAACGTCCCGTGGAGAAAGGCGTTCTTGACATCCAGCTGGTGGACAGGCCAAGAACGCGACAGAGCCAGCGACAGAACGGTACGAACTGTCGCCGGCTTCACCACCGGGCTGAAGGTCTCGTCGTAGTCGACGCCGGGACGCTGCGTGAAACCGCGAAGCACCCACCGTGCCTTGTACCTCTCTAGAGACCCATCCACCCTCCTCTTATGCGTGAACACCCACTTGCCCGTGACAACATTGCCACGACCAGGACGGGGAACGAGGTCCCAGGTCCGGTTGGCAAGTAGGGCCGCATACTCTTCTTCCATAGCCCGACGCCAATGAGGATCGGCGAGGGCGCTACGGACAGAAGAGGGGATAGGCGAGATGGGTGATGAGGCAGGCTCCGGGGGGTTCGAGGACGAGAGAACGACCCCGGAGAAGCGCTCCACAGGACGAAGAACGCCGGCGGCCCGTCGAGTCACCATAGGGTGAACGTGACGAGGGTCCCGGTGAAGCAGCGGAGGGTGATATACCAGATCCTCAGGGCGCGAAGAGGATGATCCACCATCCCGCGCTCGTCGCTGATAGACAAGAGCGGGGTCGGCGTACCGCGCTGCAGGAGCCACGCGTGGTGCAGTAGTCGAAGTCGGGGACGTCGAGGCCGCGCACGGCGCAACTGCTGATGTCGGGGACGCCGAGGCCGCGCTCGGCGCAGCAGGCGTCGGCAGGGATGCCAGATCTACTCTCGGCGCAGCAGGTGTCGTCCGGGCCGCGCGTGGCGCAGTAGGTGTCGTCGGGGCCGCGCGTGGCACAGCAGGTGTCGTCGGGGCCGCGCGTGGCGCAGCAGGTGTCGTCGGGGCCGCGCGTGGCGCAGCAGGTGTCGTCGGGGCCGCGCGTGGCGCAGCGGTCGACGCCGGGGACACTGGGGCCGCGCGTGGCGCAACGGTCGACGCCGGGGACACTGGGGCCGCGCGTGGCGCAGCGGTCGACGCCGGGGACACTGGGGCCGCGCGTGGCGCAGCTGGCGGCGTCAGAGACGCCGGTGCCGCGCGTGGCGCAGCAGGTGGCGTCAGGGACGCCGGGGCCGCGCGTGGCGCAGCAGGTGGCGTCAGGGATGTCGAATCTGCGCGTGGCGCAGCAAGAGGGTAACCTGCAAGAGGTAAAGGACAAGGTCGTGGTACAGGAGCCGCCCCGGGGTCAGTGGAGAAGAGGGAATCCAACTCAGCGACGGAGTCAGAAGACGGGGTGGAAAAAGGAAAGGAAGACTCGTCGAAGACGACGTGTCGGGAGATCAAGATACGACGGGTGGTAGGGTCAAGGCACCGGTACCCCTTGTGGTCTGGGGAGTACCCAAGGAAAACACACCGAGTCGAGCGAGGCGCAAGCTTATGGGAAGCTGTGGCGGAGAGGTTTGGGTAGCAAGTGCACCCGAACACTCGAAGGTGGTTGTAGAGAGGAGGGGTGCCGAATAAAGCGAAGTGAGGGGTGGGAGCACTAATCGCCTTAGTAGGAAGGCGATTAATGAGATAGGTGGCGGTGTGAAGCGCCTCCGCCCAGTAACGAGCAGGGATAGAAGCCTGAAACATCAGAGAGCGCATAACATCGTTGGTAGTCCGAATCATGCGCTCAGCCTTGCCGTTCTGGGGGGAAGTGTACGGGCAAGACATGCGCAACTGAACGCCGCGAGAAAGCAGAAAGTCACGGAACGCAGAGTTGTCAAACTCGCGTCCGTTATCGCACTGGACTGCACGGATCGTGCGCTCAAACTGGGTAGACACCCAAGCGAAGAAGTGAGAAAGAGTGCCGAACGTATCAGACTTCTGTCGCAAGGGAAAAGTCCACGAATAGTGCGAAAAATCATCAACGACCACCAAGTAATACTTATATCCAGAAACACTGAGAACAGGTGAAGTCCAAAGATCACAATGAATCAAATCAAAGGTGCGCTCGACACGAGTGACAGAGTGCGGAAAGGGAAGTCGAACGTGGCGACCCAACTGACAAGCATGGCAAAGAGACTCATGAGTACCCCGAGTACATGGAATCGCTGAACTACCAGACAACTTCGACATAGCGTCAACACCAGGGTGGCCAAGCCGACGATGCCAAATAGTCGAAGAAGCTGTCGTAGTCAGGGCAAGAGGCGGAGCGGAAGCAGGAAGACGCATCGTATACAGGGGACCCGTGCTATCACAACGAAAGAGAACGCGTCGAGTAGTGAGATCCTTCACAGTTACACCATAAGGATCAAACTCAAGGGAAACATGGTTGTCAGTAGTAAAACGACGAACGGAAAGAAGGTGCTGAATGATGTTAGGAGCAACAAGAACATCACGTAGCTGAAACGAATCCGGCGAACCCAAATCACCTACTGAGGTGACTGGAAGAGTCGTCCCATTCCCAACAACGATAGATGAAGGATCAGAGGGACGGGAAGGGCGGGTAGAAGTAAGGATACCGACGTCAGGGGTGGTGTGGTACGAGGCACCGGAGTCCACCACCCAGTCGGGGCCAGACGGCGTGAGACCTCGTAGATAGACCGACGGTGTAGAACGGGTCGCGACATGCCCCGGCGGTGGCGGCGCCGGGAAGGAAGGCAACGCATAAGGTGGCGTCGGCTGCCAGGTCAGAGTCGGTGATGACCGGATGTAGGCCGATGGTGACGGCCGAGGCGAGGAGACAACGGCTGAGGGAGGCAGCCCAGCCCAAGTGTCCGGCAGCGGCGTGGTCCAGACGGACGGCGGCATAGCTGGTGGGACAGCGGTGGCCCAGGGTGGCGCTGCGGGACGAACACCAACATCAGTCCTCCGGAAGTGGACGTTCTCGCTGCACTGGCCGCCGAGACGCGGGCGGCCCTGGTCAGCCGCATGGAGGCCGCGCTCGAGGCGGACGGGCCAGATCTGGCCACCGCAGAAGAGGTCGTCGGCGGAGGACATCGCGGAGGTCGAGGCAGCCAGCGCAGGTGGGGCTGCCCGGGGTGCTGGCAAGCCGCGGGCCAAAATCTCGCGGAGGGCGCAGCCGGGAGGGCGCGCGCGCGGCAGCTGGGAGGGTGCGCGCACAGCGGCTGGGGGGGCGCAGCAGCCGGGAACTCGCGGCAGCCGGGCGGGCGCGGCGGTCGGGAGGCGGCGCGGCGGTCGGGAGGGCGCCGCCTGGAGGGCGCGCGCGCGCGACGGTCGGGCGGACGCGGCGGCCGGGCGGGCGCGGCGGCCGGGAGGCGGTGCGGCGGTCGGGAGGGCGCTGCCTGGAGGGCGCGTGGCCGGGAGGGCGCTGCCTGGAGGGCGCGGCGGCCGGGAGGGCGCTGCCTAGAGGGCGCGCACGCGCGGTCAGGCGAGCGCGGCGACCGGGAGGGTGCCGCCTGGAGGGCTCGCGCGCGCGGCGGTCGGGCGGGCGCGGTGGCCGGGAGGGCGCTGCCTGGAGGGCGCGTGGCCGGGAGGGCGCTGCCTGGAGGGCGCGGCGGCCGGGAGGGCGCTGCCTGGAGGGCGCGGCGGCCGGGAGGGCGCTGCCTGGAGGGCGCGGCGGCCGGGAGGCGGCGTGGCGGTCGGGAGGGTGCCGCCTGGAGGGCTCGCGCGCGCGGCGGTCGGGCGGGCGCGGTGGCCGGGAGGGCGCGGTGGCGGTGCGGCCGGGTGACGAGGGCAGCGCGGCGGCGGGCGAAGCGCAGCCGCCGGGAGAGAGAGGCAATCTGATACCAAATTAGATTAGGAAAAAGTGATTAGATCATTAACAGCCTGTCAAGAAGGTACATATATAGGGGGACAGCTTAAGGGCTAAGCAACCCTAATACAAAGGACTAAAATGCCCCTGCCCCCTAATCAGGTACAGTCCAACAATCTCAACTACCTTACTGTGTGCTTCATTCATATCGCTGACACACGTTTGGCTATATCCGGGAGCGATATGAAGTTGCACACATGAACATCCGGAACCATGTCTTGGACGCTTTTTTTTTTTTACTAGAGCGCGGTTGCAATTATGGGGGGGCACTTGTTCTTGGGCATCCGCACCAGCGTCGGTTGCACCGAGGAGTCGTCCTCCAGCGGCAAGATAAGCAGTGGCACCAGTCCGTCACTGTCCATTGTCTTTCGATGGTTTCTTGCGATGTTGCGGCAAAATAAGCAGTGGCCTTTGGTCAAGCACAGCTACTGCGACGAAGCGGTCGTTCTCGGCGGCCTCGTCCACTGGCTGGCAAAAGTCCGCGAATGCATCCTAACGTACAACGTCAGCACGGAAACGGCGGGCACCATCGATCTCCCGAAGGACTACTGCCAGCACGAGGTTGGGATCGTCGCCGGACGGGAAGCTGAGCTTTCTCGTCATAAGAAGCCTTGCGTTTGTTCAAGCACAGCCAAACAGAATAAGACACGCCAGTTCGGGTAGGTAGATGGACAAGCGCAGCCAAACGTCACGCGGTTCTGCGCGAGGCCTACCACTCGCTACCAACACGACAACAGCATCCCCACCCCATAAGAGATTCAAGATTCTCGACGCGGAAAGCATGTCCTCATCTTGATCTAGATCTGGATTTGGGATTGCTGTACCTCTCCATCCCACGCACGCATCTTTCTTCTGTTGTTTTGCATCACAACAGTTTCTTATTGATCAGCTAGTACTTCCATCGGTTCCCAATCATAATGCACCGCACGCTCTTGAAACACACACTAACATGGCATAAAAAGACAACACCCACCACGCAAGTCCGATGCCAGCTCACACGACCGGTAGGAAGGACGAACCCTTGACGCCACTTCAAGAGTTGAGGGCACTGGCCTCTCCTCTTGCCAGAGATTATTAGTACAGGTCACCTTCTTTGTGAGTGTGGATGACACAGTCGGACTTGGGGTACGACACGCACGTCAGCACGTAGCCCTCGGCCTGCTGCCCGTCGTCGAGGAAGGACCCGTCAGACTGGTCTACCTCGCCGGACTCCATCTTCCCCGCGCAGGTGGAACACGCCCCCGCGCGGCAGGAGTAGGGCAGCAGCAGCTCCACACCCTTGTCCTCGGCCGCGTCGAGGATGTAGGCGTCGTCTGGGGCGTCGAACACGTGCTCCTTCCCTTCCGGCGTGACGAGCTTCACCTTGTAGACGGCCGCTGCGGACACGTCGAGCTTCTTGGAGGTCTTGAGGCTCGCGACGTGCATGCCTGGGCTGAGGAAGCTTGTTAGAGACGAAGGACTCTTGACCGCTGGCTGTGGGGCATGAGCTCTGACGTTGCGCAGGAGGGAGCAGGAGGAAGTCGCAAATGTGCTGGCCGACATCTTGAAAACCTGACAGCGTTCAAAATGAAAAGGAACGCAGTTAGTAGTCATCTCAACCAAAACGAGGTCTAGCTTAACCAACATACAGAATCACCAACCCTCATGCAATAGGAGACCGACACGCAACGCAACAAAAAGGAGACTATTCTCAGGCATCCACATACTAAACATGCTCGTCAAGCATGTGCGTCATGGCTTGATGCTACAACAACTAGAAGAAACACAAATTCTTTAGCCACTTTTCAGATAATTACCTGAAGAAAATACCTAAACTTGCATGGAATTAACCAGGTTCTGCTTAGATTTTGACATAAAACCAGAACGGCTTGTATGGCTTTCCACGATGATGAAAAATAAAACCAGAATGCCTGCTTGCTCTGAAATAACTAACCTGTTGACTCCCCTTTCTAATTCACCAAACTCAGCTGGAACATTGACCTGCTTGCTATGCACTGATCCATCAATCCGCTGACTAGACCACTACGCAAAGGCAATAAACTACCCACACAGTTTGTCATAATAGTCATAATGATACAGTTATCGGGGTAGCTGATATATGCCAATGGTGTCTTTACCAAGGGAGAAAAATGGGCACATGCCATTCATTCCCTCCACTGAAAGGGCACAATCACTCTGCGGAGCAATATGAGAACAGCAGGCACAGCATATGCGCCCACCCGCAAGCTCTAGAAATCCTAAATCCACCCCCCCTTTTCTCCGTCAAGACGTGGAACGGAACTACCAAAACCTGAAGGGGGGCAGCGTTTCGTCAGTCGCGAAAGCAAAAACAAGGTGAGCCTCGAACCATGGTCGTAGGACAGACCGCTAGAGACCAGGCCGGGTGTTTGCGAAAAGACGCGCGACCAGATCGAACGGGTAGAGGCAGTGACAGATGGGCGAGAGGGTCCTCAAGACCCCCCCCCCCCCCCCCCCCCCCCCGAGCCAGCCTCGCCGGGGGAGAGCAGAGGTAGAGGGATGTACATACCTCACGGCTGAGGGCTGAGGCGGGAGCAGAGATCTGCGGCGGCGCAGGGGTGTGTTGCCTCTTCCTCTTCCTCCTCCTCCTCCGCGTCTGTTTTTGTCACCCTCGCGGCGTGGCGCGAGAGAGAGAACACAGTACGGTGGCCCGGGGCGACGGCGGCGGCCAAACCCTCGTTTTTAATGACGGGCGCGGGGTGGAATCCGTGTGCGCTTCCAGCCCGGCGGCTTGGGGTGGGTGGGTGGGTCAGTTTCCAGTTTTGGCTCCCGCTCCCGATCCATTCCACCCGGACGGCTCCCAATGGAACGGAAGCTTCCAGAAGCGAACAGATCGTTACCTTTTTTTTTCTCTCTCTCTCTCTCTCTCTCAGTTTTTTCGCATCTAAAACCGACGACATTCTTAGGCACGAAACGCATGTTGGTGAAAGCACGCCGCCATCATCATCAGTTCATCACGCGAGGAGCCAAAACCTACACCGCGGCTTCGACCTGTTCGTGTTCTGCACAGGCGACCAACACGTGACTCTGAATCACGACCGGCCGGGCCGGCGGCTAGGCTATAGTCTTGGCAGCAGCAGCAGCAGGCGGCGCGCGCGTGATTGTCCTTGAGGGTCACGGCGCCGGGCTAGCAGCAGAAGGTCCGGTTCCAAAGCACGTGGCGCTGACCGTAGCAGCCTCGTTCGACCACGACCCCCCTCCCCCGTCCGCTTCTGCTCGGAACGGGATTCCACGCCACGCCGTCCCGGTGTCAGCACCACGTGTCTTGTTGCCTCCCGATCCCTTTGACTTCCTGGCAAGAGATTGTACCAAGAGATCGGCTCAGTTCCTGCATGCAGTTGTAGTGAGCTAGCTGGACAACAACACCTCCAATGATCACAAAAGTACCTTCCAATCGCAGAAAAAAACCGTCGTCGAAACTCCCTAAGAGGCATATAGAGATAGTACTACATGTGAGTTACAGCAAAAAAAGAGGCGTAATTACCTGAGAATGGAAGAGCAACCTGGTCGCTCTAGCTGGAAGCGATTGACCAGCAAGCCTAGCTCGAGAGACGGTTCGTCTCCTGCAACCATTGCATTACAGCAGGCCTTTTTCCAGCTATTGGAGTCAGAGGTGGACGACCAAAAAAAAAATACCCGGGCTCGGCCCAAGCCCAAACGGCCACATATTCCAGTCCAGCGACACGTACCACGTCACTGGACCCACGCGGAGCCACACGTGGCAGCACCGCTCCGCATCTCCCTCTCCCTTCCTTCCCTTCCTTTCCCTTCAACGGCCAGCTCGGCGCCCGCGAACGAAGCGAAAAGGGCCGCCGTCTCCCTCCAGATCTCAGCGGGAATCACCCCACCCCGCAGACTTCCATTTCCGCACCGCACGACGAAGTTGCGGCGGCGGGGGCAAACCCTTCCTTGCTGCCGCCTCCTCCGACGCTTCGGGTGGGGGTTGTTCGGTGCCCCGCCGCGTGGCGAGATCCGGCCGGCGGGGAGATCTAGGGCTCCGCGCTGGCCATGGCGAGCTCCGGGCTCGCCTACCCCGACCGCTTCTACGCCGCCGCGTCCTACGCCGGGTTCGGCGCGGGCGGGGCCACTGTCTCCGCTGCCACCTCTCGCTTCCAGAACGACGTCGCGCTACTCCTCTACGGCCTCTACCAGCAGGTGACGCGTTGGCTGATGGTTTTGGGCGTTTGATTCGGGGGTTTCGGGGTGAAAATTGAGTGGATCTCGTGCGGGATGGTTCGAATTGGTGCTCGTCTGGGGGGTTGATTTGTGGTGTTAGCTGGCTCATCTCTGTCGACCCGGGTGACATTTGCTTGGTGATTTCGGGTGTTGTTGTGGCGCAGGCTACAGTTGGTCCATGCAATGTGCCCAAGCCCAGGGCGTGGAACCCTGTGGAGCAGAGCAAATGGACGAGGTTAGTACCACCACACTAAAATCCTGCTTGGAGCTGTCACGGTACAAACCAACTTCTATATAGTTCCGGCTATATCAATAGAGAAGCATAGCCCATAGTGATTTACTTAAAACTTGAAATCTGGCTAGAGATCATCAGAGACGTTTCAATGATTCATTTTCATCTATTGTTCACCTGCTCAGCTTCCGTTATGGTTATGGCTTATACCGAAAATTATAATGTAAATTAGTCCCCATCTAGAAGTTAGAAAATGAGGCACCTATACTGGAACAACCAATGTTATTGGTGTACTTTAGATTATGGAAGGGTCAGCATGGCGAGCTGACAGTGGAAAATACCATTTAGACATTAGCTGCATGTCATAGAAAACACTGCCACTCGCTTATACCATCTCGGTTCTCAGCTGGCATGGGCTTGGAAGCATGCCATCAGCGGAGGCAATGCGTCTTTTTGTCAAAATCTTGGAGGTATGAGTGATTACATAATATTGTTCATTGTCAGTGAGTTCAACTGTGCGGTATTAAGATGTAACATTATATTGGTATCTGGTAGGAGGAAGATCCAGGTTGGTACTCTAGGGTCTCTGAGTTCAAACGAATCAAACCTGAGCCTGCTGTAGATATTCCAATGCATGTAAGTTACACTATTGGTTGCTTCCTTTTTTCGAGTATTTAGAATTTAGTTTGATCTCTGACTCTTTGTTTTCATCATTATTGCGCCATCTCAATATATAGGTCTAAGTTTTTCCCCTAACAGAATAGTAAGTTATGATATTTTTTTCTATTGCGATAGAATCCAAAAGAACCGCAGACCGTACCAGCTTCAACAAATGGAACATCGACTCCAGAACCAAAAACCATTTCTGAAAACGTAACTTCTCTGGAGACAGAGGACAAAGATGTCATTCTGGAAGGCCTTAGTACTGTTAGTTCTCATGATGAATGGACTCCATTATCTGTCAGTGGTCAGCGTCCAAAATCTCGTTACGAGGTGCGCCATATATCACATATTCATTGTTTAATTCTTGTTTCTTCTATTAATTCTGTATTATTGTACCACTAATGATTACTTTGGTTGCTGCAGCATGGAGCGACTGTATTGCAAGATAAGATGTATATATTTGGTGGAAACCATAACGGGCGTTACCTTAGTGACCTTCAGGTACCTCAGCACATGTAATTCCTCAGCACATGTAATTGAATATGAGTATACATCAAAATACAAGAGCGTATATACACATCCTATGTTGTTCGATATGACTTACCGGCTTGTGATTTTGTGAACATATGTTCTCTTACAGCTTTGACTATCCTTATATACTTGTCTCATATCTAATCTAATGAGCATTTTATTTCCACAATTTGTACAAAAACAGGTTTTGGACCTGAAGACTTTGACATGGTCCAAGATTGATGCCAAATTGCAAGGGGACTCTTCTGACTCAGCTACAACTACACAAATTGCTCCTTGTTCTGGCCATTCTTTGGTAAACTTATTCAGAAATGGTTTGAACAGTTTATCTATCTTCAAAATGGCAATTAATCGTGTGATCTGTTATTGTGTACCGCAGATATCATGGGGTAACAAATTTTTCACTATTGCCGGTCATATAAAAGATCCATCTGAAGGCATTACAGGTTTGCTAAAACTCAGCTTTAATGCAGTTTGATACCTTTTCTGCTAGTTATATGATTATATCTCATTGCTTTGATTTGTATTTTACTATTTTCTGATGTTGCCATTTGGCTCCTGGTGTATTTTATTGTAGTGAAGGAATTTGATCCACAGACTTGTACATGGTCAATTGTCAAGACTTATGGCAAACCACCGGTAATCAGTTAAAACCATAGCTCCCACTCTGAACCAATGCCATCGTGTGTACTGTATAGTAACCATCAATTATTTGTTCCACTGTTCTGATTTTAGGACATGCCTTTTTAATGTGCTTGTTCTGATGTTTCTTAGGCTGGTTTGTGCCTGATTTTAGCTGCTATTCCCTCCATTCTTTTTTTTTTCTTGTTGTTAGGACTTAGGACAACCTAAACTCTGCCTATGCTTTTCTAGGTATAGTCGGTCCTAAGCTCGGGTAAAGGAGGAGGGTTCTGATAGGCTTGGTGAGCCAGCACCAAAACCAGCCATTTCTATGGACATGAAACCCAATTTGGGTTTCATATCTAGCCTACCTCAACGTGTTTGAGACAAAGGCTTTGTTGTTGTTGTTGTTAGAACAACCTAGCTAGTACAAGTTTGCACTAGCAAGTTTGTCCTAACAACAAGAAAGAAAGAAAGAATGGAGGGAGTACTCTGTACTGTAAAATATCCGATAAGAAATTTGCACCAAAATAACGCGCATGTGCTTTGATGTCTATTATCCAAATTTTTTAGTTAGGTAAACTTCATTGCTTATGTAAATTATGTCTGCTGCAGGTTTCTCGTGGAGGTCAAACAGTGACTCGTGTTGGAACAACTCTAGTTCTGTTCGGTGGTGAAGATGCAAAACGATGCCTCTTGAATGACTTGCACATTCTTGATCTCGAAACCATGACATGGGATGATGTAGATGCAATGTAAGTATAGGGATAGAGACATCTTTTTGTCCACTATTGTTCACCTAGTGAAAAAGGCACACCATCTAGTATAGGGATCGAGAATCTCTTTGCTATCCGAATATTAAATAGTAATTTCAAAGGTCCTGGCGCAGTGGCCAGTGGTAGAGTCTCTCCACTTGTGTCCTGAAGGTCTTGGGTTTGAATCAGCATCCTTGCAAATTAAGCAAGGGGAAGGCTACCTAGAAATTCCCTTCTCCAGACCCCACATTGTGTGGGATCTTTCAGCACTGCGTACGCCCTTCCTAGATTTGTCGGCGCACCTGTCCCTAAACATTATTGGTATACATGTTAACCCCTGCATATGTTTGGATTTAGAATCTTCTTGGACTGATAATTGTCATCTAGGTCAATGCCTTCAGCAATTTCTCTTCATCGACATATTTCCCCATCAATTTGCTCGTAGCTGGTCTTACAGTTTTACTCTAATTAGTTCTGAATTAATGGAAGTACTAAACACTGTCAGACATCAGCTTTTAATAGGGAAAGAGAGCAAAAGAAAAGAAGGGAATTGAGGAATCTATAAGACTTCACATATATTTTCATAACTCCTGAAATTGATTGTCTGTTTAATGTTTCGTTATGATGTCTCAATATGTTTTTCTTCCATGCCAAACATTGTATTACCTGTTTTTTTATTTGCTCATCGTGATGTTGGTTTTATGTTTTAGAGGCACCCCTCCTTCTCCAAGATCAGATCATGCTGCCACTTGCCATGCTGACCGCTATCTCTTAATTTTTGGTGGGGGGTCTCATGCAACATGTTTCAATGACCTACATGTCCTTGATTTGCAGACGGTAATTTTCATTGCTACTAGAACTCTGTAGAGGTTTGTGCGTTATCTTTGACCTGTAAATTTTGCTGCTGGAGTTACAGATGGAATGGTCAAGACCCAAACAACAGGGTCCGACTCCAAGCCCACGAGCTGGCCATGCAGGTGCAACTGTGGGGGATTATTGGTACATAGTTGGGGGTGGCAATAACAAAAGTGGTAAGTATTTTTTGTCCTAATTTAGTCACTATGGAGTTCAATTTGTATGCTCATTTGTCATTTTACTAATGGATTTTTGCCTCATGAGAATTCTGTTAATTAGTTGGACTCATTTGAATGGGTTAGGATTCAAGCAGGCTCTTCATCCTTTTCTTTTCCTAACTGTGTATGATACAAAGAATTTCGGAAGCTACAGTCTCTTGAACCTTGTCTGCATATAACCAGGAATATCTTTTTGTCCTCTAGCACTAATCCAACAACTAAATGGTGTTAGAATGTATTTTTCTTGCAAGTTGTAGCTTGATACTTTGCTGCTTATACATGAGAAGGTTTAATATAGATCATAATTACCATAACCTTTATTAAGTATCCAGTAAGCTCAAAAAAATAGAGGAAACAATGGTTCGTCTAGAGCTGTCCTTCTGAATTGCTATTTTTTTCTTTCTTTTTAGTCTGGGAGGTTCTTGGTGACAGTTTAGTGGGAGGACACAGATTTCTGACGTTTGGTTTGAACAATGAGATGATTCATCACCACCTCCATCCTAACTACCCTGTTTGGTTTGAGGAATAGAAGGTCATCCATCATCACCTCATTCCTAACAAGCACATGATTAGTTTAAACATTAGGGATAGTGCCCTCCCAACAAAAATGATGGATGAACCCATGTGATTAGTTTAAACACGAGGGATAGTGTCCTCCCACCAAAATTCATCAGATGGAAGGATGAACCCATGAATGGGCTATCCCATCTGGGATGGGCTCATCCCTCAAACCAAATGCTTTTGATCATAGGTGTCACAACAAACCTCGAGTTATTTTTAAATAAATAACTGTTGTATTTACATGCTAAAGCACACAGTCAGCTCATGGCTCATGCATTTTTCTTTATAGGTGTCTCCGAGACACTTGTACTTAACATGTCGACTCTGACATGGTCAATTGTTAGCACTGTGGAAGGACGTGTCCCCCTTGCCAGTGAGGTATATCTCTTGAACATTATTTAGTGGCGAATTATTTTCCTTGTTTACTGATATGTGAATTTGTTACTCTCTAGGGCATGACTTTAATGCATAGCAATTACAATGGAAATGATTATCTCATTTCATTTGGAGGATACAATGGACGATACAGCAATGAGGTATTGACATTCTCAAGTCTTATTTTCATGCCTGTATAGTAATCTTTTACTAACGTTTCCCTTTATAATGGGCAGGTGTATACTCTTAGACTTAGCCTCAGATCAGATTCACAGTCGAGCACAAAAGAAGAAACTATTGCAGAAAATACGTCTAGGGTCCTGGAACCTGAGGTTGAAATTTCTCAAGATGGAAAGATACGAGAGATTGCCATGGATGGTGCTGATTCAGACCTGGTATGTTTCTGTTCAGGCCAGCTTAGCTAGAACTGTGAAATTCTGATTGTGGTGTAGATAATAATAAAATAAGATGTGTCTGATACAAAGTTGATGACTCGTGATACTCATGTGGTATCTTTGTTTTATCTTGTGCTGGGTAAGATCCAGCAAAACAGAAATGATGAAGCAAGTGAAAAGCTTTTAGCAGCTCTTAAAGCTGAGAAAGAGGAACTAGAAGCAACACTTAACGGGGAACAGCTGCAAACTGTACAGCTTAAAGAAGAAATTACTCAAGCAGAGACCAGAAATGCAGAACTGACAAAGGCAAGTCATCTTTCTCTTACCTTGTAGGTTACTAGGTTTTTCCTCCATATATTCCTAAGCAGCTTATGGACCTTCTCTTTGAAATACTACACAGTGTAATATTATTGTATTTTTCATAGAACTATTGAGGTCTGAATACTACTTTTGAATCATGTTCTATAAAATTTAAGGTTAAATTTTGCTGTGTTGAATTTTGTATGGTGTATTCATTACTACACTAAACTCTATTATACCGTCATGCGTAATATCATATATTATGACATTTTAAACAAGATTTGAGCAAAATAACTTGACGTTAATTTGTGATTATGCATTGTGTGAATAAATATTTTTTTGTACAAAAGTACCTTCGTAAGAAATCTAAGCCACTTCTGTCAGAATATTGTTCCTTAGCTAATGTTTGAACCCTTGGTTTTGTTCCTTGTATAGGAACTTCAAGCTGTCCGTGGGCAACTTGCTGCTGAGCAGTCAAGATGTTTCAAACTTGAGGTACATATTTTTGTTCTCTTTTGCACTGATTATTACAAATGACTAAGTTCTACACAGTTGCCTACTGTTACACTAGCATCTCACACCTCCAGTGAATTGGTTGATGAGATGCTACTCTTGGAAGTGGTCTAGCAAAAATTAAACGATTGGTTGACAGTTTCATTAGCATAGTTGCATAAAAGATAAATACAATAATGTGATCATACTTAATTTCCAAAATGTCTTAGGTTGATGTTGCGGAACTACGACAAAAACTTCAGAGTTTGGATACATTGGAAAAGGAAGTCGAGCTGCTTCGAAGACAGAGAGCCGCTTCAGAACAAGCAGCATTAGAAGCAAAACAGAGGCAAAGTTCCAGTGGCATGTGGGGTTGGCTCGTCGGAACCCCACCTGATAAATCTGAATCATGATCGCCCCATGGTTAACGGCCATACTTTAGGTCATAGAGGTGATAATTCGTGTATTTTGCCTGTAGCATTTATATATCATCTGATATTTTCTACAATTCTTCTCTTCCCTTTCTGGCATTCAGTGTTCATTTCGACCACAAAACAATAAGTTGCTCTTGCGCTCAATTACCATACGCTCATACAAAATCATGTAGTTCATCTTGGTTATCATGATCAATCAGATGTATCATTAGGTTGACCTTGTACCTTGTGAACGCCACCCATGGCCATTCTT
The DNA here is from genome assembly GCA_030760725.1 of Neostapfia colusana. NCBI lineage: Eukaryota > Viridiplantae > Streptophyta > Magnoliopsida > Poales > Poaceae > Neostapfia > Neostapfia colusana. The sequence continues at coordinate 796,189 of JASWHV010000013.1, forward strand.
GTGTCAATACTCGATACAGATTGTTCTTCAGTCCAATGTTTGTACTAGAGTCGTCTTTGGTGGTGTTCACGAACGAAGCAAAAATATTTTGCCGCACTATTGCCATTTTGATCTTGACCGGATCTATTAAGCTCTGGCTTATGAATTCTTACTCGAGCCAACTTCAACATTATTATGATTGGGCAACGTGACCCGGGAACCTCACTGTACCAAGTAAATGGGTAGGTACAGGCCAACATGCTTATTCCTTGACATGACATACAACGTTCCTGGAGTATTCACATCATGAGATGATTTTAAATTAATTACGAACAAATGGGAAATACAACATGCACGCATAGCATGATGACAACTGTTTATTTCTTGTCTGGGATCTTGCTTAACAATTCTTTAAGAACCTCGAATAGATCCGCAACGAGTCCATAATCTGCAGCCTGGGCAATGATAATACAGTAGGCTTAGAATTTGAGGTTTTAAAGTTCCACGAGGGGTGCGAAAGGCAAGAAGGGACCTGAAATATTGGGGCATCCGCATCTTTATTAACAGCCACAATAACCTTTGAATCCCTCATTCCCGCCAAGTGCTGTATTGCTCCAGAAACTCCAAAAGCCATATAGAGCTCCGGTGCAACTATTTTTCCAGTCTGGCCAACCTGAGAGGGAAATGGGGAAGTAGTTACTAGAGAAACGGGCACACAGGACAAATAACACCTTTTCCCTCGACCTTGGCTTATTATGAACTGTTGCTAGTAGCTTAATAAGGTCTAAACGGTACTACAGTATATGGCACAACTTTATAATATCTGGATCCATTCACAATCCATTTAATAATTATCCATGACAGGCTGCCCATGGTTGAATTAAAGTGCTTACCTGAAGGTCGTTTGGAACAAAACCTGCATCAACTGCAGCCCTGGTTGCACCCACTATAGAATCGAAAAGTATCCTTAGAAAATTAGCGCGGACAAGGGGATAATTTCACATTAGACCTTGACACTATTTCAGACAGAAGCTCAAACCTGCTGCACCAAGTTTCTCAGCAAGTTGCTCTAACAATTTAAAGTTTTCAGCACTTTTTAATCCTCTGCCTCCCGTGACCACAACCCGTGCATTTGCAAGGTCAGGCCGTTCCGTGTCTTGGGATGTCAGGTTCACCCAGCTAGATTTTAAGCTAACTACACATGGAAGGATATATGTCAGTTTAAATCAGCAAAATTGCAATAATTCTGAAGGTCCTCTCCCAGCATCATGGTTTAAATTCATGGAAATAAAGGCATGGAGAACAAAAACGAAGAGTAATTCTGAAGGTATGTTAGATTTTTAAGAGAAGAGTATGGTGGAGAAACACAACAAACCTTCACTGAGGAAAGAGAGATCAACCTGGGTGATAGGTGCAACCTTTGTTTCAGACCTGGCTTCAGTGGTTGGGGAAAATGAAGTTGATCTAATACTCATCATACAAGGGTCCTCTCCTGTATATCTCACAGTACAAAGTGCATTTCCAGCGTAAATGGGCCTGAAATAAGAAGCATACATCAAACCAACAGATGAAACTTATGATGTCAACATCTCTACACTACGCATCAAGCCCCAACCAAGGCCTTAACCAGCAATCCACATAGCAGGAAGCTACCACAGAAGGCAGCTACAAACCCTTTACTCGTTATAGGCTAATGCATTTCAGTATAAGCTAATAGTACGGGAAAAATGGAAACAGAAAGGCAGTTATAAAAGTTAGCATTGAAAATGTGACAAAGCAGGTTGTAGATGAAGAACAATTCAGATACGCTATCACTTTAGATCCAGTATGAAATATGAACCTTTATGCTGTAGCTGGTATGGTGACTGCAGATAAATAGGAGCTTATGAAATGGGACATGAAAAATATGCTCATATATACTAAGATCACATTAAACAACTAAATAAAGATCATGTATTGCAAAACCACACGCGGCTAGAAATGTGCACAGCAGCTGGATGGGCAGCATTGTTTAGTCACTCCGTTCCCATATGTTGAATAAAATGCTGCAAATTGCAGCAAACGGCAAAATATCCAACCTCACAAAGACCCGTTCCTCCGTTACGGCAGTGACATCAGTAACTGGGGAGACATCAAGAAGAGCTGCGGCACGTGGAAGCAAATTCTTCCCAAAGGACGTCGAGGAAGCTATGACATGAGAGTAGCCACCTTTCTGCTGAACCCAACAGAGTAGGTTCGCCCATGGTTCAGCCAACGGACGTGCAAAGGCGTCTGCATCAGCGACAAGCACCTGCAGTGCTAGAGAACAAACCGTTAAGCAAGGAGATAATATGGCATGAACGGTTACAACTCAGAGTAGTTGCTATACTAGGTGCTGAAAAGCAGCAGAGGAGCAGCAGCACACAATACCTCAGATACCAATGGATGGCTGGACGCAGCGTGCTCAGCAGCCTTGCGAAGCGCCGGTCCGGATCCACCCAACAAAACAGAGATTCTGTTCTCTTTCGATACGGCCTCCGCAGCAGCCAACGCGCTGAGAGACGACGGCTTGACCAACCCACCTTCGTGCTCCGCGACGACCAGCGTGCTAGCCTAGCAGGAGACACACACCACACCATAGGTAAAAAGGTAAGCGCCAAGGCACGGACGGAGCTGATCCACTAAACACAGAACCAAAGGCACTAAGAGCGCAACTGGAGCTGATCGACGGCCTGCTGAACGAGCGGGCCGAGGCCAACGAGATATCGCGTCCTCGCGTTCGCACCGACCTTCGGATCGGCTAAAACTAGCACGGGCGATTCGGTTCCGGATCGGGACGAGTGATCGGCGAGGCGCGGACGCATCTAGGTTTTCGGCAGGACGGTATCCTCCGGACTGGTGACGGACGGTGTGGGCGGAACCGACACCGGGTGGGGAGACTGAACCGAAAACGCGAGGAGGAAGGAGGCTCACGAATCTGCGGAGCGACCGGACGAAGAAACGCGAGCCGCCTCCCCTGCACGTCCTCAGCGCCGCCTCCGCCATGTCTTCTCTCCCACCCTGACCTCTGAGTCCAGAGAGCGGCGAGGAAACGGGAGCGCGAGCGCTCTGAACAAGTGGGGAAGCGGTAGCGAAGGAAGGCGAGGCAGTGGGGAGAGGAGAGACGTCACGGAACTGGGGGTGGGTTGTTGGATTGGATTTGGATGGGATTCTCTGTGCTTATCGTAAAGCCTATTGTGGCCCAGGCCCACGGAGAAAGTGATAATGGGCCGACCCGCTCTATTTTTTTTAATGTCGACCCAATCTTCTTAATAGAGTGGGCCGCCGATCGATGTCGAAAAAGTGGGCGGGCTGAATCGGTTCGATGGCTCCCTCTTCATCCGCGCACTGCTTAGGCCAGCCCAGCCCAGCCTTATTATTTTAAGCTTGGATGGAAGGCGATGGGTCACTTACCAGCTGATGGGCGACAGCAACACGCTGCATCCAAATGAAACCGTGCGCAGCGCACAACGAAACAGGTCACACCCACGAGCGAGCGGAGGGTGGGGCCCGCGACGGCGACGGCCACCACGACGACGACGTGCCCGTTGCCAGCTGCATCTGTGCATGGTGGGGCCAGCACGGAGGCTGTCAATAATTCCCCCGCCCGCCTCGGCACGGCAGCTCAGGCCATCGCATTAATCATGCAGGCACTCCCTAACAAGTAGGTGTTTCTTTCGATAACATGACAGTCCGAAAAACGAAGAAAAAATTGAAGAAACTGGAGTAAATAAAAACGACGGATAAGCTGGATCCTGGAGCGCCCGCCCATGCATTTGTTATAAGCTGAAAACCCAAGATTACAACTGGCGCAGGCTGAAACCACGCCGAACAACGCACTAACGATCCTACACTACACATCGCTTAAGATCCAGCTACTACGATTTGAACCCCCGCGAACAGTTTTAGATGCTTGTCAAACAGCTGGTTACCAAAGGCCATCATTTGGTGACCACTGTCTTATAGAATACTAGTACCAAAAAAAAAAGAAGCCAACCAGTGTCTAATTAACAATTGCAATATCACCACACCCAGATATTAACAATACTCACCAGCTAATCAGGTTCGAATTTGCATCTCCTTTTGGGACCCGATTCTAGGCGCACCAGCTCGCAAGTGGAACTCACCTTTTTTTGCTGCCTCACGGCTCCTCCTCCTCCTCCTCCGCCTACAAATAAGCCCCCACCGCTAAACCTCTGATGAATCTACTGCCATTTCTCTGCAGCTGCAGCCTTGCCCACACTCTTTGGTCAGTTTAGCGAGTCAGTGTTAGCGTTTCGGGCTGAGAGCCTAATAAGGCCATGAAACCTCCTCAGTTGCCTGCGGGGGAAGGCTCCTCCTGGGCTCACGAGGTCAAACAGGTCCTCCGTGACAAACTGCGGCGGTCCTGTGGCACCACCACCGCGGCCGCCGCCGCGCCGGCACCCAGGCCGGCCGGCGAAGCCCGCACCGCCACCACCACCGCCGCGCCGCCAAGCCGTGGCGCTGACTGCCGCGGCTCGGCTGCGGAAGATCCAATAAGGAGAGTCATGTTCTTGGCTCCCTGGGGTCACACATAAAAGAAAGTAAGATCTGCACGCAGAAACATGGCCGATGTCATGGTCAGGTCTGCAACAACTGAACAAAAAAAAACTGGGGCTTGCCTTGAAAACTACTACTACTACTACTTATGTAGTTTGCACCATGAACATGAACTCATAAGGGCCAACTGGTTAGCTATGGTTATACGGGCGTGATGTGCAGAAAGGAAGGAATGTGGTAGTTACATGTTTTCCAGGGTGACAAGTTCATGTGTGTGGGTTCAAGAGAGAGAACTTCGTAGCCATGAACTTGTTATTCAGAAAATTATGTAACATGAGCCTGTGAAAAGTTACGAGTAAGAAGTACTCTTCCTTATCAATGCCCACCTTGTCCTTCACTTTGGTTAGTTCAGATTCTTCCGCTATGTGCAGAGGAAGCAATACCTGATAATGTGGTGATCCGTCTTGTCCTTTTGATCTGTTAAGTTGTTGGGAAACTTGAATCCTGGAGATGTTTGTAAGATGACTTCATGTTTTCTTGCAAATGAGATATCTCAGAATCTGATACAGTAGTGTAAAAAAGACCTTAATTGTCATGTTCACCTTTGATCAAAGCGTCCAGCAGATTTTGTTTTGAATAATGTGCAGAGGTTTTTGCGTATACTGTGGGTGTTTTAGTATGTTACTTGTATGAAATAATCCTCCATTTTGATTTCTTATGATCTGGTGCAAGATCTTGGTATTTGTGAGAACTGAGCCCTGCTAAGTGCCCAGGAAAGACTAATAATTTGGAGATGTTTTCCAGGAAACTCTGCAGCAATGAACTACTCCCTTTGTTCTCAATTATTTGACGTTAGGACAGATTGTTTAGTTCAAAATTGAACTAAAATCTCTGTCCTAACGTCAAATAAAAGAGAACGGAGGGAGTAGCTCTCAAGGGTACAATACAGATTACAGGCTGCATAGCCTATCAAAGGCGACATGAAAATTTCTTTCATCTGTATAAGTTATTAAATTTTCCCATTGCTCTATCAACTGTAGTATGTGCAGTATCATATCATTGTTATAACATGGAAATAAATCACCTAGAAAAAAAAAGAACAAAGGGAGAAACTTTCGATTGAACTATCTTTCCCTCTTAGACTAATGAGAAGGACCCACGAATCCTATTCTGAACGAGAAGTGAAAAGAAAGCCCCCACACTAGCCGCAGGATAAGCCAAAGAAAGTGGACCAATCCTTTTGCTTGCTTTCTAGAGCATTTTATCATCAGATATATATCCACTGAGAAACTGTCGGCGATGTTACCCAAAAAACAAAAACAAAAAGCCTTGAGCAGGATATGATCTAAGTTAGCGTGTAAATTAGGACAACATATTCTCAAGCTTAAGACGACAAAAGCTACCGAAACTGAACTTTCATTAGTCACGCTCATCAGATGCTTCCTACTCCCAAGGCTGACATGGTAGTTTGGCCAAGAAAAGAAAAGGTACAGCTTCAGTTTACCCAACAACATTTCAATTTCTTCCATTCACCACTCATTAACTGCTCATCAAATGAAGAGAAACAAAACTCTTCATTAAATGAAGGGGAAAACGAGCAACAGTAATTTTCTTTAGTATTACGATTTGTCAGTCGTGTTGCTAGTTACAATGTTCGACAAAATAAGTTGAGCAGCTCATGACGTTTTCCAGAAAACGTACACCACAGGGAAAAAAGGTAAATGACAGCACAGCTACACTTATCTTGATTCTTGACTGAAAGTGATGGTTTAACCTTCATTCTCCTAGCAAGTTGACAGAGTTTGCAGTTTCCAGCTACCTCCCCTTCTTGGGTGACAAGCTGACACGAGAATGATGTGCTAGCCAACCTAAGAATAACTGAATCTTGAGATACCTAAACGTAGCAAAATTAAGTGTATCAGAAAATTCACAGGATTTCTAAAGTCAAGGGCAGCCTGGTGCATGTAGCTCCCGCTTGCACAGGGTCTGGAGAAGGGTCCGACCCTCTTAGGTCTTTTGTACGCAACCTTTCCCTCCCTACATTTTTGCAAGAGGTTGTTCCCAGTACTCAAACCCGTGACCTCGTGGTCACAAGCCAACAGCTTTAGCGCTGTGCCAAGACTCCCCTTCCAGGATTTCTAAAGTCAATTAAGGTAAAATTTTGTCTACAAAATAGACGATGAAATATGTATAAACACAGATTTCATGTACTGAAGAAAACTGTCCTTGCAGCCATATTGTAAGAGCAATAATCTCCAACCAAAATTTAGATGAAGGAATTGACACAAATAAAGTTTCTCCCCTTCAATGCTACGGCATAAGATTTCATTGGTTCCTAATTCCTATAACATGTTACTGGCTATTATTATCGTTCGCATAGTCGCATACCAACAAGGATGTTATTTACCTCTCCTTCCATGTTTCTCTGTAGGACAAACAATAACTCATGAAATGTACATTGCGTTTGTTAACCTTAAATAAAAGGTGCCACGTTTAGTTAAAAAGAAAATCTATGGAGCCTATCAACAGTAATATAACCTGATAAGAGGAGAGTGGATCTGGAACGGTTTGATAGTATCATAACTAAATGAAGCACTGAACCGCTGTTAGTCTGGTAGATATTTTGGTATGTCTTACCTGAGCAAACACTTAACCCAATAACACTCAACAAGTCATTTGGCCCAACATAGTTTGTTAGCCTTTTGGCCCAACAGTTCCTTACCCAGCCAACAAAGTCCCTTTGCTATTTTATGGGATCTCTCATTCCTATCAACATAGATTCTAGAACAAAAGACTTCATATATGAGTCATGGTCTCATGAGCTATGTACTATTTGTTCTTGGATTTTCACCATGTATACTTTTGTGAGTGTAAACGAATGTAAATACACAAGTTACAATTTACAAAACTAGTAAGGAAAACACATGCATCTAATCGGTGTTGTTGACCCTATTGTCACAGCCACGTGAATAAAAAAAAAGGGAAACCGCTCACGCCTCGCACAGCCGCGCCCGCTGCTCGCGCCTCTCGCTCGCGCCCCTCGCGCGTCCGCATGCCAGCGCGTGCGCTCGTTAGCCCCCAACCGGTGCTTTTCTTTCTCTCCTATTTAAACAAACAAGAGACCCCAATTCTCTTTCTCCCACACACAAACAAATTCTCATTAGGATGCTCTCCAACAAAAAAAAACATAGAAGATCCTTCGTTCTAGTGCTCTTGCGATGAAGTCCGACGATCGCCGTCGCCGTTCAACGCGTTTTCGGGCTGTTTCGATCAAAGAAACCGCACTAGGTGAGTTCCTCGTGTTTTCCGCCTCCAGATTCGTTAGAAAAGTTGAGAATCAATGAGTTATTCCGCTTACTTGTGGTTATGCGGCTAGAAAGTCGTCGCAGCCGCCGGTGACACCGTGCGCCTCCGTTGATCACGGCCGGAATGATGCGGCCCTCTCGAAATCGTTGAATTAAGAACCAGCCCCAAAACCAACTGTCGATTTTCAACGGCAAATTTTGACATTTCTGAGCAGCAATAAAAAGGCAAGTGTTCTTGATCACTTTGTTCCTATTCTAGGATGAATAGTTAGATTATTTGCATGATGTCTTTAATATGAAACCCAGTGTAGGATGTTTCCATAGTTTCATTGCTTTATCTTTCCTTGTAAAACCATGGAGGGAATTACATAGGACTTGATGGTTATCATTTTATGTGCTTAGCCATGCTTAGAACTTTAGAGATGAATGAAATATAGTTGATACTAGTCTTGTGGATTATATGAAAGACACAATTGTATGTGTCATGTGGTTATGAATCTAGACAGGCTGGTTGTTTGGTTGGTGCTTCGTGCACGAGACTCGGGAATGAGTTAGTGCCTGTCCTAGATTCTAAGGACCGGTTCATGGAACAGTTAACCCGGTTTTACAGTGTCACCACAAGACTGAGATGGGGCAGCTTGGCCAATTAATTAGGAGTTTGCCGGTATAGTATGAGTGTTTGGATGGTGCGGGGAATGGGAGTCCATTTTTGACTGCCCTGGGAACTGCAAGACTCAAGAGGGGGCTTCTGTAGGGGAGGGTTACTCCCAGGAACTACAGCGGTGAAACCTCAGTGGGCTTGTACTTGCCGGTAGACCCTTTGTAAAGGTCATGTAGTGATCTCCTGATCGCACACCAAAGGAAGTGTGTAATGTGGCTTGCAACCACGGATATCAGGGAGGTTTCTTAGTCCACCTGGCAACAGGGGATGAAATCACTACTTGTGGGTAAAGTGGTACAATCTCTGCAGAGAACCAAACTGTCATGACAGCCGTGCTCACGGTCAAGAGCGGCTTGGACTTGTCCATGATTAGAGAAACATGGAAGTGAGTCAAAAGAGGTTATTGGGTGGTGTAACCTAACATTAATGACTTAATTATGATGATTGTGGGATTATCACTTAGTAAGATAGGTTGCTATTCAAAGCTAAGGCTTAGGATTAATGCATAATGCTTAACCATGTTAGCCTTCCCTTGCTATTGGCCTTCATAACATTCTTTCCTACACTTGCTGAGTACCTTCGGTACTCAAACTTGCTTTTGTTGGATATCATATGTTGGTTCAGGTGCAAATGAAGACGTAGACCTTGACGAAGAATACTTCGATCCTGAGGAGTTGTTCTAGGTTGGCGTAACCCCCGGGCAACGCCTGTGGAGATGGAGCAACCATGACATAGTCTTCCGCTGTTGTGCTTAATGTATTGGTACTAATAGTTGATATTTTATGAACAATTATGTAATATTATTATGTACGTTAAACTTGGCTTGTAATATAATGATATTACACTCTTGTCGTCACATGTATGAATCAACTGATCCTGACATACATGTGAGTATACGCTCGGGTATTTCTTATGGAATACCGGGTGTGACACCTATGTATTACATGAGTCCTGCAGATATTTCAAAGTAAAGAAGCACAAAGAAGAGGCTTAATTGGAGGTAGAATTAAGAAGGCAGAAGCTTAAATAACAGTCAGATAATGAACAGGTAGATGGAACAACATGAGAAAAAATGTTAGGGTTCAAAATTTTCTTACTCACCATTGCTACCGGGAACTAGGATCTGAACCAGGATGCATCTTGTCCCACATATACATTGTCACGGAACAGATACCTAATAGAGCAATCTTCAGCTGCTCCGAAGTGCTGGCCTTGATGCTCACCCGTCCAGTTAGTTTGTTATTTAGATCAATATTAACAGCCATGTTTGAAGTCCTTCCAACAGAAAACTGAGATTCAAAGTTTGCAGCCATGGTCCATTCTTTACGCCACCTTGCTAAGGATGCACCCAAAGTTGCAAGGCTTTGACCAACGGGATAGCTTTTCTCCCGCTCTGTTGCCTTTACATTCACTTCATATGCAGTGTCACCTCTCATGGATACAGCACCAGTGTTTGCTACTAGTGTTAACCTGTTACCAACTGAAAGCTTGTCTTCAAACTTTGCTCCAGTTACCATGGTATTTCCCAAGAATGTCATGGATAAACCACCAGTAGTGATGTTTTTCTTGAAATTCTTGAATTTGGTCTCACCTCTGAGAGTGTATGCAAGCTGGTCCATCATTGTTCGGATGTCAAAGCCAGCAAGGGTGGAGGCGTAATCCCCATGCTTAGCTGACATTGAGGAATCCAAATAAATGGTGAACTCTCTTTTGTCCTTGTCAACTTGAACCCATAGAGAAGCTGGAAACTTATGGACCACATCAGGGCAGTATTTGAGGCTCACACCGTCAAATCCACAGTCATGATCCCATCCATCAGGGTTTGGAATAGCACGCAGCAGAAGGTTCGGTGAAGGCTCAAGGCAACGGTAACGGTAAGCAGGATCATCAGAGTCAAATGAAGATGGCAAGGTCCAATCTGGCATTGGAGATCTATAATTGTCATACTCATCATCTGTACCATTATCGATAGCACAAGCATCGTGATTATTTCCCTCCCTCTTCTTCATTTCCTCAATTCTTTCAAGTTGTTCCTTCAACTGCTTTTTCTGAAGAAGCTTAGTTCGGTAGTCATACTCATCGAAATACAACTCATGTTGCTCCTTGGACAGTTTTGCAACCTCAGATTTACTTAATGGCTTAAAGGGAGGAAGCTGATCATAGTCATCTTCTTGATTTTCTTGGTCTCCATTCATCAATTCATCTAGATCAACATCTGAGACCACACTGTCAAGATTATGGTCATTAGCACGCCTAGGGTGCTCTCTAGATTGCAGCAAAGGCAATAAAAAGTAAGGAAGTGGAGGCAGTTGAAGATAGCGACCAAATATACTTGCAGGAGGAGTATTACGGGTTGAGAAACTGTCAATCTCAGCAACCATTTTTAGTGAGTAGCATAGGAGGAAGAGGAGGCGCCTCCAAATAAGGCCATCAGGTAGCATTTTTTCACCCTCCATATTCCTTTGGCAAAGGTGATGGTTCTCCACAAGAGCCACTGGATTCTCAATTTGAGGATCATTTGTTGCCTGGCGAATGCTTTGCTGAATTGAATGAGTCCTATGAGTGACAAGCATCTCATAGTGTATTTCTGAGCCACTGGGCCCCTCAGGCAGGGCTGCTGCTGAGTGAGTAAGAGTAATAATGGTTTTGGACCATATTGACAGGCCCAGCACGCTGGTAATACCTCGCAAGAGAGGCAAGCTGTTTGCATCCTGTCGCTGGGTATCAATCCGATCGACGTACAGAATAATGTCAGGAGGGCATCTCTTCAGATACTTCTTAACAGAATTGAGCACTTTCCTATTTGACTTTTCATCCTTGGCTGAAGTCCCAAGTCCAGGGGTGTCAATGACACGAAACTTGACACCATCAACAACTCCAGTAATCTCCTTTACTGATGATGTTGCCGATAGAAAAGCATTTGTTTTGGATTTATCCTCGCCGAATATAGAGTTTATTGTTGCACTCTTCCCCACCCCTGTCTTACCTAGGACCAAAATATTACAGGAGAATTCCAGGTCCTCGATTCCCTCTGCCTCAAGCTGCAAAGCCCTCTTCCAGGCGCTCTCAAGCTCAGAGGAATGGTTTGGAACCCTTATGCGCCTGATGCCTTCTACAATACTAAGCCGATACAGCACTTGTGTAGGTACTCGGTGATCAGTACCATAACCCAATCTATGAATGAGACGCAAATACTTGATTCGTGCATTGTTCACCTTCCTATATAACTTTTTCTCCTCATCACTCATCCTATTTTCAGGGTCGGCAGCTGCCTCCATCACAGGACTGGATGACGTGTTTGTCTGAGGAATGCTGGCCACGGTGGGAGACAGGTACCTAAGCTCAGAAGTTTCAAACGGGAATACCTTGGCCTTGCCCTGTCCAGGTGATGTGTTTGCTGCCCTCAGAAGTTCAGCTAAGGCTGCATAATCCAAACGCTCAAGTTCTTTTCCATCCACTTCCTCTTCATCATCACCACCAATATCCACCTCATCTGAATCATCTGGACCAAAGCGTGTGCCTCTGGAAACAGGCAGGTTGTCCTCCAATTCTTTTCCCAAAAGTTCCCTAGCATCACCGCTGTCAGAGGTTGGTATGGATGCAGGATCGTCAGAAGCTTCATAATCACCATCAATTTCCTGGTCTAGCTTATGATGACCGTAATCAGCAACAGAATGATGTCCGTCAACATCTCCTGCCCGAACATATTCAGGACTGGCATCTTCTACACCTGCAACAACATCATGCTTGGGTGTACATTCTTTTGCATCAGGATCAGCATTGGGTGATCCAATGACGACTTCCTCCTCTTCTTCAGCATCCACAATAGGAAGCGATTCGACAAACTCATGCTCTGGGGCTCCCTCCTTCCCCTCCAGAACGTCCAGAATGTGCACGTCACCACCATCAGTGGCCCAAACATCGGCCATGACAGGCTGAGGCACCACATCATCGACAGCCTCTGCGTCAAAATCCTGACCAACCTCCTTATGATTCATCGGCGCAGAACCATCAAAATCACCTGATGCTGCGGCGTCGCCGTAACCCAAAGCTCCAATGAAGCTCCTGGAACTCTTGAAGCTCCCATCCAGCAAACCCTCGATGCCCGTACTCTCGTCTTCCCCGACAACGCAGGCATCGCCCTCCGATTCGCCCCTGGAGCCAGCTGCGTCAAATGATTCGGAGACGCTCTTGCTGCTCAGGAAGCTGTCTTCCGACGACCACTCCGCCGCGCCGAGGTTCCCGCTCGCGGACGCGGAGGCGTCCCCCGCCGATACGTCGCCGGTGGACGGGGTCGGGTCCTCGGGCCGAGGCGGCGGCACCCTGGCGACGCTGAAGAAGACTCCGTTGGACACCTCCTCCACCAACTCGCCGTCCTCCCCGTAGCTGGTGGAGCCATCGTCGGAGTCGCTGCTGTCCTCGTCCGAGAAGGAGAGGTGCGCGGCGACGCGCGGCGCGTCTAGGACGACGACGGCGCGCGCGTGCAGCGGCGGGGACGCCACGGTGGGCGGCGACGGGGAGGACGCGCCGGAGGAGAGCGAGCAGGAGGTGGCCGCGTCGTCGTCGTCTTCCTCGAGCGAGAGCCGCGCGCGCACGAGCAGCGCCATGGCGGCGGCCGACGCGGGAGCAGCGGTGGTAGGCAGGGGGCGAGCAGCAGTCGCCGAGTCCTCGTGGGTTTGGACTTCAAAATGCCTTTTGCTAGTTTCACAGATTATTTTTTGTGTGGGAGCTGGAAGGAAGTAGCGAGAACCGCGGCGGAGGACTCAAGGACGCGCGCGATGGGGATGCCAGCGGCGGCGCGCGATGGGGTGCCAGCGGCGAGCGACGGGGATAGGGTTCCGACTCTACAGCACCGGCGTGTGTTTGGAATTCCTTGGCTTTTGTATTTGTTTTTTTTCGGTTTCATTGGAATATGATTTCTGGCCATAAAGAATCAAGTGTAATATAGAAGAGTGGTTCACGCAAATGAATCTGAGAAAACATTTTGTGGCTAGTTCATGAGACTTCACAAGTTATCAATATATTCTAAGCATGTTTAGGACAGTAATAGACATATTCACGAATCTCAGCATATATAGCTCCATCATGGCTCCAATCCAAGCTACACCCTGGTTAGGGTTGTACTCACTTTATTTTAAATTATTTGATATTGGCTAGTTTAAAATTAAACTAACTAATATCAAATAATTTGAAACAGAGAGAGTAACCACTTATTACTCGTCCAAACAAATTTATACTCTCTTCTTTTTGAAATAAATGACGTTGTTTAGTTTAATTTACACTAACCGACATTATTTATTTCGAAACGGAGATAGTAACCGGGTAAACTGCCGATGAGTTGAGCATATGCTCTGCAAGAAAATGTAGCAATCGATGAAGTGCATCTCAGAACTCGGCGATGAAGTTGTAGACGTGCTTGCTGACCTCGTTTCGAGTCTCCTCCTAACACCGACCAACACATCAAAATTCGGAAAGTAATACTCCATCTATTCTAAATTAAAGGATGTTTAGAACAGCTAATTTAAATTAAATTAAATTAGATTTTTTGTCCTAATCCCGTTCGCCCCCTGACATAATCCCCGTTTCTCCTCCTACGCCTGCCCGATCGCTAGCTCCACGGACTTGATCTCCTCTTCCTCCTCCTGCTCCTCTATAAATTTAAACCATTCCGCACGAACGGCAACTACTACGAATCGAAACCCATGGAACTTGTTGTTGATCAATGGCGCCAGTCGTTCTGCAGATGAACGTGCACTGCCTCGGCTGCGCGGGAAAGATCCGCAAGGCCGTCAAGAACGTGTCCGGTGTGCGTCTCTTCCCTCCTCCGGCGAACACTGTTTGCTTTGGCGATGATCGATCGGTTGACGTCTTGACCGTCTCTATCTGTTCGGTTGCTGCCGTAAACGCACGCAGGGGTGGAGTGGAGGACGTGCGGGCGTCGCCGGACACACCGGGCTGGTGGTGGTCGCCGGGCGGGCCGACGCGTCGGCGCTCCAGGGCCGGATCCAGCTGCACAAGACCAGGAGGCCCGTCACCGTCGTGAGCGACGGCGCGGAGCCGCCGCAGACAGACTGGCATCCGCACGCCACGCCGCCGCCGCCGCTTTAATTAGGCCGCGTCGACATGAATCAAGTCTGTTGTTGTGCTGTGCAGGGTAAATTTTTGAAAACCCCGTTGCTCACTGCTGGTTCTTCATTACGGATAATAAAAGTTCTAAAAAATTCACGATAATTCTGCCCCCAAGTTTGGAATGCTCTTTCTATACCAACCATTTTATTACAAAAGAAAACTAAACTAAACAAAAAAAACAAACACAACACGCTATCAAAAAACGAAAGAAAACTCTCCAAACTGAGGGTTCGTTATTAGGAGCTCCTGTTCCGCTGTCTTAACAGCACAGCCCCTGAGTTATTTTATTTATTCATCAAGCCCTGTGTTCTCCTGTGGCAGCAGCGACGACTGACGAGGCGAGCAGGCTTTTCGTGGTGGTCATCAGTGCATCTCTGGCGGGGGAGGACCCGGCTTGGGCCTGAGCTTGCTGGTGAAGGTGACGGCGAGCTGCAGCATCTTCTGGAACTCGGCGAGGCTCTGCTGCAGGATGAGGCGCACGTCGCCGGTGAGCGCCCTGCAGCTGAGGGTGCACGACGACACGTCGCCGATGGCGCGCGACGCCAGCGTCTTGGCGATGTCGTTGGCGCCGGCCTTGACGGCGGCCGCGGCGCCGTGGATCTTCTTCATGGCGCCCTTCATGGTGACGCTGCAGTTGGCGAGGCACTTCTGGAAGTCGGGCAGGCTGGTGTTGAAGCCCGGGAGCTTGCCCTCGAGTATGGCCGCCGCCACCGACCCGGCCTCCGCGGCCGCCTCCAGGGCCACGGCGGCGAGCGCCTTGGGGTCCACCTGCCCCGGGGCGCCGGCGATGGCGGCCGACTGGTCCGACACCGACGCCAGCGCCGTCTGGATGTCGAGGAGGCGCTGGCCCAGCTCGGCCACGCAGCTCTCGGGGTACGGCGTCGCCCTGCACGTCTCCACGATCGGGCTCGAGCCGGGCGGGAGGCGCGCGGCCGGGAGGGCGTGGAGGGAGGCGCAGAGGAAGAGCACGACGAACAGGGACGAGCCCGCGGAAGCCGCCATCGATCTACTTACTACCTCTAGCTTGGTTCGCGGTTCCTTCCTTTCTCCGGTCGATCCGCTTCTGTCGTTCGGCTGGTGATGCAGCGTTCGATGGCGCGCGGGGCACATTTATACCCCGCTCCCACTGTCGAGTGAGTGGTTCCTGGTGTGTTCGTCGTCGGAGTGGTGGGGAGGTTTTTCCGACTGCGGCATGAGAGGCCAGGCGAGAGCAGGGGATACTGACCGCCGCGAGATCGCCGGGCTGCTCTCCATTCCATTTGCTCTTTTTTTTTTCTTCTTCTGTCTAGTAAGGTTAATGTTGTCAGTTTCTTAGAAGACTAATCAACACTGTTAATGTACGCATGCAAGGTCAGAACACTAATGTGGACTCATCTCTGCAAAACAGCTGGTTTGACTCGCGCACATGCAACTTGTGAATCGATCACAATTGGCTTTATTCATCCATACCATGGACACAGGATATACATAGTTACATTTTTAATAAAAAAACAAACTTTAAATCCAGAACTGACATACGTGTCTTGAACGGAGTACATCCACGTCACCAACACAGACAAAGCAAAACTGAATTCACCATGCACAAACGCAGCATCCATACACTACTAGTACGATGGGAACGAGTCCGACCGTCAGCGTAACATGTGCTGCTGCGGCGGCGGCGGCGGCGGCGGGTATGCGGCGGCTCCGGCGGGCTGCTGCCACCCGAGGACGGGGTCGAAGCCTCGCGCCTTGAGCTCCTTGTACTCCTGGCAGAGCGCGCACGCCTCGCAGCAGAGGTGGACGCAGCAGTCGCAGCAGGGCTCGTCGGCGAGCCCCATCTGGGCGCGCATCTTCTGGCGGTAGGTGCAGGAGTAGACCCACTGGCAGCCGGTGAGCGCGCCGAGCAGCGCGTACAGCGCCCCGCTCGTCCCGCACGACGACGCGCCGCGGTCCACGACCTCCGCGACGCGGCCGAACGTGATGCACGGGCACCAGCACGTCAGGCAGCCTGCACGCGCGCGCGGTTGTCATCAGTTGTTAGATAGCTACCTACCTAGCTAGCTGGTCAGGCGGCGTGGCGGTGGGGTGACCGATCGATATGATGCGAGGACGTATGGATGGATGACCAAGAGGGGGCTTCTTCTTACACAGGCCGCAGTCGTCGAAGCAGTCGAAGAGGCCGGAGGACCACCGCTGCTGCTGGTTCGCCGCGCCGGCGACGGGGACGCCGGTCACCGGCGCCGCCGGAACGGGCTCGTCGGCGGCGTGCTGCTTCATCTCCTCCTCTCCTTTCGATGCTCGTGCCTCGTGCCTCTCGATGCCGCCGTGCTTTTGCTTAATTATTGCTTCGCGTCAAATGAACTGCGTTGGCGTTTGCCTTGCCGGGCCGGGGTGCCCATTTATAGGTAGGGTCGGAGCCGCCCGCGGGCAGGTCCGGTCCGACGGAAAGCGCGTCTCCTTCGCCCCCCGCGCTTTGTTTTGATCGGTGAGGTAAACCTACCAGTTCCAGTTGGCTTTGGCTGTTGGCCGTTCCAACCGAGTGGTGGTTTCGTTGACCGGGGATCGGCACGGCACGGCAGGCGGACAGGGACAGAGAAGCCACGAGGTGCACCTCGGAATTGAAGCTATCTGGAGTGGAGACACCCGGTCGTATTCGTATACAAAGCCTTGCTGCAAGAACAAAGTTTTTCTTGTTCCAAAAAATCGTGTCGTACCATTACACGTTTCCTGGTTTACTTAGCGAATATTATTATTATTATTTGTGTTCAAACCTGTCGTCACCTCTAGTTTGCTGAGCAAGGTATGCATACGCATCATAACCAATCGACCACATACATGATACGGTACTTGGAAGAATTATTAAGCACGGGAAGTAACTGATACATCACTTGATCGGTGCTGTCTGCTAGTATAATCTGAGAAATGGTACTAGTGCTTTTCCACGCAACTGCCCGACGAATCTTCAGAGTGACGGCACCCTGAAACCGGGCGCGTCTGAACTCCACTAGGCGTGCAACCATGGCAGCTTCTCTGCTCCTTCGTGTCCATCCAGTCCAGATCCGTGGCGTTTGGCGTATGAGACGACGCCGCCGTCCCGTTGCGACCGGGCGCGGGCGGCCGACCAGATCTCGATCTCCTCGTGGCTTTGTCTCATAAGAAGAAAAAAAACTGTGTGTTTGATATGGTCCAGTACCACTACCAGTGCTCTGGGTCCAGCGATCCAGTCCGCGCTCGCTGGACCCCGAAGTGCCGCAATAAGAGGCCCAAGTTACTCAGCCCAGTTCAGCTAGCCTACCACGACCAGATCTATTTTTAGAAGACCTCTTCTTTCTCTTTGCTCAAAATAATAAATAATTAAATAGAAGACCTGTTCTCTTTGCTCCAAGTACTGTATGCCTCAGGACCCGTAGGGTAGGAACAATGAGACTTCACGTACGTAATTAAGAGCTATCAGTTTAGTTAACTAAATCAGATGAATTTGCACTGGTAATAGATACGATAGGGCTAATTAATCTAATACAAGATCTTATAGACGACGAAACTAACAACACAGAGTACCAGAGTTACAGCACTTAATGTACGTACGAGCCTCGGTCTCATGCTGGCGCCGATGGCACGGGCGCCGGCGCCGGCGCGGCCCCGCCGGTGGCCTGCTTGATGAGCGCGTGGGTGACGGCCATGATGGTCTCGAAGTCCCTGTTCTTGGCGAGCAGCGCGGCCTTGACGGGCGTCTGGGGCGCGTACCTGCAGCTGTCGTCGCACGACAGCGAGTCCCGCTCGGCGGTGTCGAGGAAGAGCCTGACGTCGTCGAACCCGCGGGCGCCGTCGACCTCGCCCTCGGTGTCGTCGAGGTGGGACACGGCCTCCTCGATGTCGTCCGCGCACTCGTCCAGGCACTGCCACATGGCGTTGTCCGTCACGGCGCCGGCGCCGGCGTCCAGCTGGTCGCGCGCGTAGCTGCCCGCCGCGGCGCCCACGTCGGACGCGGCGCGGATGGCCACCTCGGCCAGCGCGCGCGGGGTGGTCGCGTCCTTGCTGTCCGGGCAGGCCAGGAGCGTCGCCTTGCAGAGGTCGGGGTGCGGCGTCGTGGCGCACGCCTCGTCGATGATGGACGACGCGCCGGCGCCGGCGGAGATGATCAGGAGCGCGACGGCCAGGACGAGGGCCGAGCTGCTGGCCGGTCTCCTCGTCGCCATGGTCGATCGATCGCTGTTGCGCTCTGGAGGTTGACGTCGATCTGCGGTTATTGGAGCCGGATCGGAGCGGCGGGCCGGGTAAGAAAAATTGCACGGGTGTGGCGTTCCCGGGCCGGCGATAATATATGCGCGACGACTGCGTGCCACCGCCATGGACGGACGGAGTAACCGATCGAGGAGGCCACGACGCGGGCGTGTCGGACGTATGTGCGGCCGGGAGCGTTCGGTGACCGAGCTGCTGCTCACATCTCCTATGCATGGGGAGATCAGTGGCAGCGGACAGTGTCAACTCCGTCCATGGCACCCGATTCCTGGCAGCAAAAAATCGCATGTCAGTTTCGAGCGATGCGTGTGGACGAGAAACAGACGTGGGTTATTAGCGTGTTCCCCAATTACATATCGCCGACGCCGTTGGGAACGCCGGCAAAGATCGCACCGGCGCCACCACACAACATCCCGAGAGTAAACACTACGATGAGCTCATCTTTGGACCAGAAGAGCTCTTGCCGGCATCCTGGCCTAAAAAGCGTCATCCCGAGATCGGACTTAGAGAGAGATGGTAAGACCCGATCGAGCGCGCCACACCATGCATCTTTTGAGTTTTAAAACGATGTGGTGTGAGAGGAGAAGGCAACTGCACCTTGCCACAAGGAGGCAGGCATCGAGAATTAGGTGGTTCCACGAGCACAGAAGCAGAACCCACATGCAATGTGGCACTTGCATATGCTACAACCCCAATTCCATCAGTATCCAACTTGACTCGTGTATATATATATATATATATATATATATATATATATATATATATATAAGTTGAAAAAATTAAAGTGTGCAGGTAGGAAGGTCTAGATGTAAAAATACAATCACCGTAGGATGAAAATCGTGTGGTCTAAGGGGGATTTTTGCACGATTGCACCAAATGACTGTTTGCATTCTAGATGTTCTCATATATATATATATATATATATATATATATATCCTTTGTGGTGGAATGAGCATATTTGTTAATAATCACATCATCTTGACGATTTGATCACGAATTAACCCAATTTTCTAGATAGCGGATGTTACACAAAAACTAACCTAAAAAACATCTACAAGTTTTTAGGTATACTGGTGATATTACGAAAATATTGACCTGATTATCCATACACTTGTATATAAAATTACCCACAAAAGTCATTCACAAAAATTGAACAAAAGTGGCACAATGTATAGCTCATTATAATGGTCGAGATTTGGAAATGAATTAAGTCCTTATATTCCTTTCTGAAAAAAAATGTATGTACGTAGCTCGAAGTTATATTTTGGCACACGTAGTATATATATGAAACATCCCATCTCACGGAGTAGTAATCAAAAGAAATTATGCCATGGTTATCATAAATTGATGTTAAAAAATAATGACGCGACAATACATGTGATAATTACCTTTTGTTTTTGTTTTTTGCTGGCCGCGCTACTAGGCCAGCTAGCACCCTAGCTAGTTCACTAATAACATCGATCCGTTGTATAGTTTAGAACTAGAAAGACAACGACAGCAGCTGCATTGCATCATATCAGCCTTAACATTGCATAATATAGGCATGAACGGCCGATCGATGCACCACGCGTTCAATTCGTAGGTCGTTTCGTCAAGCTTTGCGATCACGAACTGAAGCATCGGTGAGGGACAGGGCGATGGAGCACAGCTTGCCGAGGTCCCCGATCTTGCTGTCGATGTCCGGGTCGGCGCCGCCCTCCACCCTGTGGCAGCCCCTCATGCACGTGTCGCCGTCCGCCTTGGCCGCCTCGACCCACCCCTTCACGCCGGTGGCGTTCTCCCCGAACTGCTCCAGCGCCACCTTGGACCGCTTCAGCTCCGCCACCGCCGCCTGGAACTGCCCCACGCACCGCTCCAGGCACTCAGGCGGCATGCCGCCGGGCTTGGTCTCCAGGCTCTTCACGAACGCCACCATCGCCTTGTTGCTCTCCTCCGCCTGCGCGACCGCGATCTCCGCCAGCTCCGGCAGGCTTCCCTGTCCCTGCGCGTCCGGCTTCGCTGTCGTCGACAGGGCCTGCACGCATAGCTCCGGGTACTTCGTGTGCTGCTGGCACGCCTCCTGCACGGTCACCGCGGCGGCGACGCGGAGGGAGACGGAGAAGGCGAGGACGACGACGACGACGAGGCAACGAAGAGAAGCAGCCATGTTGATCTGCGCGAGCAATGGCACACGTACAGTCAGTCACATGATGGATTTGTGGTGTTCCCTTGAAGCGTGCGTGAGGCCGAGAGGATTCGCTGCTGCATGCATGGAAAGCACGAGCGTTCGGAAGGCGTCCACGTCATGCGGTCAACGTGAGGGCTTCAACTTTGACCGGCTAAATTTACTCTGTTCATCTGATCCGTCTATTTCAATTGGGACACCGTTCCGATATATATTTACTGTATAGAAAGAAAAGAAATCTCATTGCCGCATGATGCTTTTAACATGCCAACCAGGTGGTTCAGTTCGAGAGAAGTACGATCAAAATTCAAAACACTCGGATGAAAATACGGAATCATGGAAAAGAATTGGATTAATCACAGCTTTGTTCTACAGTAATTTACAGATCGTTTGATGTTGTACACACACCACTCTCATCCTTCTGAAGTTGTTCCAACAATGATTCCATTGTACTTATATAACTAGGCATGTAATGCTCTTTAATCATATTTGGCGCAAGCCTTATTTTCCCGTACAAATCTCTTGGTGTTTCGTAAATGCTGATGATCTCATTGCTGCTGGTGCCCTCACCAGGGTCCGAGTCCGGTGGGGGCAGGGCAACCATGTGAATGATCCTCCCGGGAGGGAAAAGCTGGCGCGAACCGCTGCCAGAAACGGGCTCTTTTTGTTTGTCTCCGCCAACACAGTTCTGCTTCGGAACTTCTTCATTTGATGGCAAGGATTGCTGTTGAGTGTCCAATGCTCTGTTGTTATCTGGATCTTCTTGTGATGCCAAGCCTGGAACAGCAGACTTCATAACGATAACCTCCTCGGCGCTAACTAGTATGACCCTTGCGTCAGAGTGGTGGCTGCAATCAGTGTGGTGTCCATTAGCTGCAGGCTGTGTCATATCTGCTGCATCTTTGAGCAAGGGCTGCACGACAGAAGGAAACAGGCCTCAGAAATAGCATAGCAGCAGTCTCAAATCAGGGAAAGCGAACATACTGCACGCTAACACTGTAACAGTAACATCATCACTTACTGATTTAGATCAAAAAACTAAATTAGTTCCATCTGTAAAAATATAGTAGTAGACGCAGCTAAAGTTGACATTCCCACAAGTTTTTGGCTGTCCTGGTGAAAGAAGGGGCTTCACAGAAAACTAAGCAGAAATGCACTTGGTGGTAGCTACTGGATAGCAGGATCTTTATTCCAGAGGATTTTTTTAAAATGTTTGATTTAATCCTCAATGAAAGGATAATCATCGGAACCAATATGTACCAAATATTAAATACTAGACAGAAGCGTTGCTGGCCCACACTTGCTACTGGAATTGTGGTATTGGTACTGATTGGGATCAGCCACCGAATGAAATAGATGGTCTAAACTGCAACCCATAACAAATCATAGATGGGAACGAAGAACCTTTGTCATTAAAGAAAATACAATTTATTTACCATTGGTGGTTCTAGTAACTACTGCACCCATAAAAGGTTTATGGAGAGAAGTTGAGGTTACCTCACTAATACTTGAGTCATGATCTGCAATCTTCCCTGTTGAATGAGAGATGGACAGCACATGGGACTTGATAAAGGCAACACGCTGGCTTATAGTGGCAAATAAACCCTGATCCTGCAAATCATCCAGCTTTGATGACACCATTACCTACAGTACAGAACTGAAATGTCAAGTTTAAAGCAGAACTTATTGTCATATTAGAAAATAAGTAAGGTATGCAGCGCCATTTTCCAGAAAAAGAAAGTTATGTACGGAGTTGTTTGTATATTTTAGAAGCCTGTTAGTTATAGCTCAGTTACATTTTCTTTAGAAGCAAAGCTGCTACGGATAACAGCGACCGCCATGGTACCTCAGATCGCAGGCTCTCAGAAGAAACTTTTGAAAATGCTGGCACAATGTCATTTCTATTGACAAGAGAAGTGATGAAATCCTTGCCTGACTCCGCCAGATCCCATGTCATACAGGCAGCTAGATGACATGAAAAATACTTTAGAATTCTGGAAATTGTTTCCTAAGAATACACTATAAGTGTACATCGAATAAACCCCACAACTACAATGAAGTATGATTAACTTTTCATTCAGTGGTGAGTCCTTTTTATTCCTGCTACTTTACAACTATGGTTAACTGATACAGATTCAGGAACAAATTTCCAACGAGAATCTGGTATTCTGGTGCAGTGACTAAATATACCGACATTCAAACAGAGAAAGACTAATGAAAAGGACTGGCAACCAACTCTAACATGAAAAGCAGAAAACAAAGAGACATCTCAAAGCCTGACAAGGTCTCAAAATGGCAGTTCAGGGATCAGGGCAACTGTCAATAAAATGCAAACTAAAAACTTCCACATTCATGCAATAATAAAAAAAATACAGTCAATGTGTACAAATTTACATACGAGGAGCAAACGCCAGACATGTACACAATGAGAACTCATGACGCTCACGAAGAATATATGTCAAAATTGCTCCGATACCAGCTCCCATTGAATGCCCAATGACCTAGTTCAAAGGGTAATACCAGCAATGGATTAGATAATTTTGGACATGTAAAGACGCTTTGGCATGAAATTTGAGGCACAGCACCTGACGATAAACTATGTCAACTATATTAGTTTGATAGAACCGTATTATCTCTGTACCTGACTACAGCTAGCCTTCTAGAGCAGTTAGAAGCAAAGCATGAGACGAACTAGTAACCTCAGGAGAACATACCCCAACCACATTATCAGGTATGTAATAAAGCATCAACGAGATCATAGCCACAGAGGTGGAAGCTGAATTAGTTAATTAGGCCATCCATAGATTTAAAACATGTAAACCCCACACAAATGAACCAATGAAAGAGCTAGTTGTCGCCATCTGTTTCGGTTAGGACGTAGACAACATAAAATGTATAAGGCACCGCTACCGCCTCAGAAGCAGATGATCCGGAATTCAATAATTTAATTAGGCACTGCAAATACATAAACTCAAACATCCTACTTCAAGATCAAAGATTATTTCTGTAGGTGATGTAACTAAACCTGAGGGAGTATCTCCTCCAACGGTTTTGCCCACAGAACAACTACAGAGAGCTATTTTTTTTAAAAAAATTGACGTTTCATCCACATATTTGATTGCAGCATTGTTCACATCTTATTGTTTCATCCACACACATTAGAGAGAATTACCTTAATTTGGAAATCTGGGAATTCTTGTACTTTGCCTTGAAGATGGGGAATGGCAAGTGTGGCAATCCAGCGAGCTGCCACAAGCATCCCACAGTGTGCATATCCTAAAACTACATTGTTGATCTGTCCTTCACTTAAACTTATGTGGTGAAAAGGAACTTCAGCAGCAGTTGCTGCAGTCAGACGTTCCTTTGTACTTATTGCGCCTCGTATGAAAAGCAGAAAGCACTTGCTTCTTTTGTCACACACAAGTACAAAAGAAGGCTGCATAAGCTGCATTAAGCGAAGGCCGAGAATGAGATGTTTTATTCAGATATATGGTATGAAACATTGAAGCAAAGTATGATAAGGACAAGATAACTATATCAGATACTTACTCACCCTCGCCCTAGCCTTGTGAATCAGAATGTCTTCTTGATTGTACCCACCAAATTTCAGAAACGCTGAAAAGGTTTTCTTTGAGAAGAACATGCAAAGCTTCAAGTACTCAAGGAGAGAAGATACTTCAGTATGGGCCTCAGGGCCTTTAAGTTGGCGGCAATCATTTTCACTATACTCATGCTGCAAATTACCCTGACAAGACAAACAATACAACAATATGTTTTACTTCACTGTCAATAGGAAAGGAATAAGAAACATTGTGCAGTCGACAGTCGTGAGCTTAGCATGGATGTAAGTGGCACTGATTTATTAGCGTCTTTCCACTCCTGGGAAGAGCATTTTGTTTACAATTACACAGATATGATTAAACAGCCAGATCCATATGTGACGTGTATGGATTCGTCAAGGAAATGGCTGAAAAAAGAAACATCACTTGGGAGCATGCATCACCAATGTCGCAAACAAAAAGCAAGCATCACCGATACCTCCAGCTTCTATCTCTATCCCAATACAAACTTGTACCACCATTCGCAGATACCTTGAATAGATTGGTTTCATGACCAGTATAAAAACCAAGGATACTGAGAAAACCGAGGAATCGGATCTTGCAGATCCATAACATTTATGCCAAACCGATCTTAGTTCGGCCTTAAGTATTGACCACGTCAGTTTGATCGGGACCACTGCAAGTGCCAGTATCCTAGTGTAGTGCCCGTACCCCAAAGTGCAGGCGGTGCAAGCAACTGACCAACTATCCAAGTTATGACCCCAAAGTAAAGATAAACCAAACAGTCCTTTCAAGTCAGTTCAAGTCAAACCGTGAAGTGGTCAGAAACTTAACTTCACACACAAGTGTTCGGCAAGTAGAGAAGAACGAGACACTTTACTGGAAGCAAGTATCAGCTCCACGAGACTGCGACTGGAGCCAACCGTACATGTTTCCACACACAAAAAAAAATGAATCGACCAGGTAGTTGATTACGGTAACCGTTCGAACTTGATGATCACTCGGTTTTTTCCAAAGCCATTGATCGAACCATCGCTAATAGAGCAGAGAAAACAGGATACGGGGCCGGAGCAGTAGAGCAAGGAGCGCCGTCTCTCTTACCTGACGCTTCATGTGGCGCCTGATCCCGAAGGCGATGCCGAGCAGGCCCCACCGCCCGACGGTGAGCTCCCACGTGCGCCGCGCGGTGCGCGCGGCCACCGCGGCCGCCTCGCAGCACGTCGCGGGCGCCCTGTCCGGCCACGGCTCCCCCGCCTCCGTCCCCGGCTGCTGCAGCGGCGGCGCCGCCGCCTGTTCCTCCTCCGCCCCGGCGTCCGGCGCCGGCTGCTGCGGGCGGCAGGGGAGGAGCAGGTAGAGGAGGATCGCGCCGCCCGACGCGGCCGCGGCAGCCGCGGCCGCGACGGCGGCCGGCATCGCGGGGTTGGCGGCGGGCCTCGGGATTTGGTGGAGGGATATGGCGGAGCGATCGATCGCGAGGCGTTGAAACGGCGTCGAAGAGAAAGAGGGAGCGCGTGCTTTTTGTAGAGGGGGCGATTCGTAAAGTGTGCAACTTGCATGTGAAGTGAAGCCGTGAAGGCCAGTGAGGCGCAGAGATTATTATTTCTTTTTCTGCACAAATTTCCTCGAACTCGAACACGGTGGATATGTCAGTCGTTTTCGTGAGAACGACCCCGTAGAAACCCGTAATCCAAAACCCACCCTCCGGATGATGGTCGGACGTGGTGGGGCCCCGGAGCGAGGGACAGCGTGGAGCCACGTGGTGTGCGCCGATTGGTCCAGCGAGAGAGAGGGCTGCGGCGCAAGTGCGACGCGAATGATTAGCTCGGCCGGCCGGCCGGAAACTCGAAATGGTGTTCCACGTCCACGGACATCTGGGCCGACGGAGTATGTGAGGCCTTGGGCCTTGGCGACTGGAGTACCGTGCGCCGCCTCCCGAGTAGGTGTGGGCCGCCCGTCCCATCCCGTCCCATCGTCGCGGATCCGCCTCTCGCACGGGTAGTACAGGTCTGGTCTCGATGCACGCGAGCGCGCCGAAGGCAACAGGCGCCTGCATGCGCCCTCTCCCCCGTCTTCCTCGATGCATGGTTTCGAAACGAAACGGTCGCCTCCGCGATCTCCGCTCTCGTTCGATGGGCTCGCTGATCCGTCCGTCCGTTCATCCCTCGTCATCTTCCGCGGCCTTGGATTCCCACGTACGCGACTGCCCGGCTCGCACACGATCGCATATACCGTACCACATTACCACGACGAACACCCCCCCTCCCCGCGACGACGACGGCCACGATCCTTGTTGCCGCCCGGTCATATGGCCACGACCGCCACGCGCCGTTGTTACTAGCTAGCGCTGCCGGTGCCGCGCCGCGCCACCTAGCTAGTAGTGTACATACACAGAGGCTGGGAGTCGGAATCTGCCTGCCACCGGCCGGCCGGCCGGCCACACCTGCTGCTAATCAAGATGCGCGGCGGCGATCAACCGACCGAGCCGCGGCGGCGGCCGCACCCGGGCGGCGACCGGGCGGACGCCAACAAGGCGCAGCTGGCGCGGGAGGTGTGCGCGGCGTCGGCGGCCTTCGCGTCCTGCGCGCACCGCCGCCGCCCGCGCAGGCCGTGCTTCGTCGACTGGTACCTCGTCCTCGCCGTGAGTTGCTCCCCTCCCCTCCAACCTCCTCCTCCTCCTTCGGTTCCTGCTGCTCGCGCCGTTTCTCCTTTCTTCTTCTTCTGAATCCGTCGTGGATGACGATGACGACGATTGCAGATCGGCGAGGCCGCGTCGGAGGACGCCATCAGGCGGCGGTACCGTCAGCTCGGTGAGCCACTGCCGGATGTTGTTGATCTCTCTGCCATTGCGCATGCATGTGTGATTAACCGCGAATGGTTTGATCGATTCTGATCCTGTGATTTCGGACGCGCGCGTGCATGGTGCAGCGCTGCAGCTGCACCCGGACAAGAACAGGCACCCCGAGGCGGAGGTCGCCTTCAAGGTCGTCTCCGAGGTGCGTGCAACCCCCTCCTCGATTCTCGTGATCGCTTTCGTCTCCGTTGGAATCTTTCTGCCCCTTTTTACCGCAGCTAGCTGCTGCCTCCGGCGTGCGTGCCGGCCTGTCCTCCAACTAGTAGTACATTAGATTACTCCAAATCGACTTAAATTACTCAACCCTACTACTATAGTCGTACTAGCATCAGTTCATCACCCAGCTGATGTTGCAACGCGTTCTCTGGGGCGGGGAGGAGGAGTGGTTCGTTTCGAGAGGAACAACGTTGAGTTACTAACTGATGAACAGTGCGCCAGCATGGAGTAACAGATCTTTTTTTAATTATTATTATTTTTGTGAAACATCCATTCGTTCATGCATGGAGTAGTAGTGAACTCTGATGCGGCCGTAGCGACCACGGTTTGCATGCAGGCGCACGCGTGCCTGACGGACAAGGCGCGGCGGCGGGCCTTCGACGCGGAGCGGCGCGCCAGCTTCTGCGCCGCGTGCCACGACCGCCACGTGCTGCCGCCGCCGCCGACGCCGCGGTCCGCCGCCGTCGCGACCGACGAGAGGACGGCCAAGCCGCGCGCCAGGATGCCTCCGGCCGCGTCGCAGGCGCTGCGGGACGTGCAGCAGAGCCGGATGCGGGACGAGTGCCGCGTCATCGACAGGTGCCTGCGCGCCAACGACGCCGCGGCGTGCGCGCGGCGGCGCCAGTCGTTCCCGCTCTTCGACCCGTCCGACCGGCGCGGCTTCCCCGGCTACCCTCACACGCGCCCATCGCCGTCGCCGTTCGGCGATGCCGAGTTACGCCGGTTTGAGGAGCATCTCGGCGCCGCGGGCCACCGTAACCAGAGGTGGCGCAGATGCGGTGGCGAGTCACCTGTTTACCAGATCAGGACCGCGCCACCCGAGCCTGCCACGGGAATTCATCGTTCCTGGTGAACTCAGATTTAGGACCAAGTGCATGCATGCATGCATGCTTTAGGTTTCCTTCTTTTCACTCTCGAAAAAGAAGTGTCAGAATTTACATTCAAATTCCTTTTACTTTTTTTTTTCCTTCCTGGCGGTAAGCAACGTTTTGGCTTATTAGCAGTAACGAACTAGATGGCACAAATATTATGGCACCACGCGCCCGACTAGTCTGTCCATCCGGCGTCCAACGCGCATATATCATGCTGCCAATCACCGTTAACGAATTCATCCATGTGGGGTCGGACTACGTAGCCGTCGGAAGCAGTCACTCATAGCGAAAAATTGATACAAAGCGCAACGTAGAAATGGTAAATGGCTTTGCAAATTCCTGATTGAAGAAGTAAATTGAATTTCATTTCAGGTACAAACATTGCAGAAACTCAGAACGAAAGTTTACAGAAAAGTCTGATACGATTTATCCTATAGGCTACACTAGGCCATTGACAGTTTTTTTGGTTCGTTGGTACAATTGCTCAAACGTGCTCAAAAATGTTTATCCATCACACGATTGGATACCCCATGTGCCAATAGGTGTGCAGAAGTCACTTCTCCTCTGGCTTTTTATGGTCTGGGATTTTCAGAGCGCCACTATCAATCAGCGGCTGCAGCTCGGATTTTGCTAGATCCCTCACTTTCGAACTTGGAGATTCCATGAAAGCTGCAACCACCTTAGAACTGCAATAACCATGACGTCAAGAATACTCACTAGATACATCAAATAGCATCATGCAAGTAAATTCGGATTTTGAATGAAGAGCAGAGCAGATTGCAAGTTTCCAACAAATGGAACCAGGCTACAAAAATCCCTTTAAGAAAATATAGAGCAGATTGTAGGTTTGCAAACAAAAAATGATAATTTTTTGGCATTATCACACAGACATAGCAAAATTAGGGAGCAGATCGCAAGTTTGGAAGCACCAGAACATTATTAAGAAGTCAAAACAAAGTACCTGTGTGCATGGGCCCATATCTTGCACTTCCCTTTAAGAGCCTTTTTCCAGAGAGTAACAGCAAATGCAGGACAGTCAATTATTAGTTTTCTGATTACACGGCTGGAATGGAAGTTCTCGAAGGCATGTTCAATATCTTCCGTCTTTGCTTGTCCTGCATCAGAAGCTATCGCATCATGCAACGTGTGGATCCTATCACTGATGCCCTCCAAAACATTGTCTTTTCCACCAACGGCAACCTTCAGGTTTGCAAATGGCAGTGGAATTTTGAGTTAGAAATTTGTATAACGATGACAGTCCTGAATACTCAAGAACCAGACAAAGACAAGAAAACTGTGGGTAAGATTGTATGGAGATTCTGGACACTGTTACCCTTACCCCCGGTAGACATAGACTCATCACTTTAATAAACTAGTAAAAGGCCCAGGAACCATAACATGCCAAGAATAGGCAACAAATAAATGAGATTACCTCATATAATACATCTTTGCCAAAATTTGTTCGAAGTAACTCTCCAACATTTTCAATGCAAGACTGGACTAGAGCCTGCAAAATGGACAAATAAATAAAAAAAAGTAATCAGTAAGCATCATTTCTATCTTACCAATTGTAAGACAGTTAGCAACCTACTACAATACATAACAGTCCTGTGAGGTTGTGACAAGGCATTTGTAGTTGCACTTAACGCTATCACTAGTAAATATGCTGGCAGTGGAACATTCAATGATTGTGGCTGCAAGAAATGCCACGAAAACATACTCCCTCTGTTCTGGAAATACTATCGTTCTGATCAAAATTATTTGAGTTGGGAGGCAGCACAAACCTGCTGTCAGGAACGACATCAATTCCCGAATGGATGAGTAATCATTAAAATTGATACCTTCAGAAACACCGGTTAACAGTGGGATTTTAAGAGGCAGAGAAAATATTAGGAGGGGTAAAGGACGAACACGGTGACTTAGGACGAGGCGGTAAAATGAGACTTGAGAGATTGGAATGTATCTAGAGACTTAGCGCATCATAGGACTGCATGGAAAGTAGCAATTCATGTGCCAGAATCTTTTTTTTTGTTACTCTTATATCTCTTCCTCTTTTTTACTTCATTTAAAAATAATAAAAAAATTTATTGGGTTTCATGTCCCAACATGTTTAGGACAAAGGCTTTGTTGTTGTTGTTGTTTGTAGAATCAATGTATATTCCGGTTGGGGCTGCAGAAACTCTAGCTCGTGCTATCTTCTTTGCTGTGATAGAAAATAACGACCATTGCCAAATGGACAAACAGGCAATACAGGTGGTCGCAAACCTGTAATGTTGCACAGCACAGAAAATAACTTTTTTTGCTTACTGTGCCCTATTTTTTCAATTGTTGTGAACTTCTATTCTGTAACAAAGACAAATGGAGTACTTTGCAAAATGCT
Source organism: Neostapfia colusana (assembly GCA_030760725.1). NCBI lineage: Eukaryota > Viridiplantae > Streptophyta > Magnoliopsida > Poales > Poaceae > Neostapfia > Neostapfia colusana. The sequence continues at coordinate 827,066 of JASWHV010000013.1, forward strand.
GCAATAAAGAGTTTTGATGAATGGACACAATGGGAAATAGGAGTCCTATGACCATGTACATTACCGATTATGGGCCATGCCTAACCCTTATTGCAAGATTACTTCTCAAAAGACAAGGGAGTATGCTCCTATGCATCATAGAAGATGAATAAGTGGAATATAAATAATGGTACGAGCATCACCTCGGCAAGCTCACTTTTGATCAACAATTCATGCCGCCTTTGTGATGGATCCTTTTTGCTGTCCGAAGTGATTTGAGTGCCTTCCAAAATGATATGATCTTTATCAGCTGCAGCATCCACCTTATTTTCTGAGGTAACTTTAGTAACACTCTCTGATGCCTCACCCTGAATAAAAACAGCAAATATTTAGCAAGACGTTTTCTTTAAATACTTAGATCAGATGGTAGAGTAGCTAACTTGCCTCCCTTGACATAATACAAGGAACACTGTAGTTCAGGCAAGCAAGATCAGCTGGAGGCAGATAGCGTGAGCCAAGAGGATGAAGTAGTTGCAGCAATGGACGTCTCCCATTCTGTTGCAGCAAGAAGATCCATTGAGTAATATCTTTTGTGCACTACATTTTAGAAACAAAATAAGAATCATTTTCCCTTTTACCTTGTCAAAAATAAGTTGGTTTAAATGCTTTGCCAGCTCTTGAATCACAATCTACAAAGTCAAAAGAAAGATATTAGCATTTCCATTTGACTGCTTGATAAGGCAGCAACAATACTAACAACATGGAAGCACTGCTGCTAACCAACCTTTGAAACAAGCTTTGTGTCATCAACAATGGAAAGAATGCAACAAAGGAACTGAAGAAAGAAAACATGTTAGTAGAGGACTGAGGATAAATATAGATCATGTGCAAGCATAAAATGAACTACTATCTAGTCTCTCTACAGAAAGAAGCCTGGTGCAACGGTAAAGCTGTTGTCCTGTGACCATTAGGTAATGAGTTCTAGTCCTGAAAACAGCCTCTTGCAGAAATGCAGGAAAAGGTTGCGTACAAAAGACCCAAAGTGAGCCAGACCCTTTCCTGGACCCTATGCAAGCTAAAACTACGTGCACCATGTTGCCCTTTTTTATGTAGTCTCTTTACAAGTTACAACATTAAAATACAAAATCCTATGTAGCACAAAAAAAATTGAAAAATATAGAAAATACTTACAAGGCATCCAAAATCATTCAAAGCAAGCTTCATAATGTGCCCCTTCAAACTTTTAATAATCTTCTTTCTATCCTGAAGTGGTTCATGATAAATTAAGCAATACATTTGAAGATAATTTAGACATTATAAAACAATATGGAGAAGAATGAAAATTGAGTAGCATGTATTCAAATTTGAATGATACGAGGACCACAGATTTACCTAATCAAGTTAGTATAAAAACAATAAAATACAACAGTGGATTAGTATCAGGTTATTGCCCTGCAACTGTAATTGAGGTACAATGAGATTTCGTTTTAAAAAAAGGCTAGTTAATAAGGTACCTTTGCACTGCCATGCCTGAGGCAACTGATCGCTATTTTTAACGCTTCCCTCGTATGCAGTATCCGGACTATTAGTGGTTCTGACAACCTTTTCTTCTTAGCTTTTGACTTATTTGGTAGTTCACTGGCAACTGATGGTTCATCTACATCTATTACTGATGATCCTTCGGTAAGAAGAGGGATAAGTTGACGAATCACGTCAGAGGCTGAGGTCTACAGAAGCATGCATACATGCATATATTAGCAATTAGCATGTGATAAAGTGAAGAAATATTTTAATGAAAAGGGAGGGTAAATTAAAGATAGATAGAACATATTGTAGAACATTCTTACCTTATCAGCGATTGTGAAGTACTCCAATATGGCTGTGTGTACTATGGAATACTCAATAATACCCTTTTCCAAGATAGCCTGAACCACAATAGTCATATGCTGCAGGACGGATGACTTCTGCAATCCAAGCTTGGAAATTGTGTCTAACAAACTGAAAAAGGAGTTGAATGTTAGGGGTTTGCAGTACTGTACAACAGCAACCATCTGTTTTATCTAATAGAAAACAGCCCCTGTAAGGATAATTACAATCTCATCTTCTCCCTTGGATTTAAAAATTCATGGTACCACAAAGGGGGGGGGGGGGGGGGGGGGGGGCTAAACTCCAGGTGAAATGTGTTTAGAAAGATATAAAGAGCACAGGAATTTGAAAACACATGACAGGACAGTATGTTGTATTAACTTGTGGGACTTCTGATCAGTCAGGCCCTTGAACAACTGAAGTTCAGTAGAGTACAGCTCCAGTAACAATTGTCTTCTCTGGGGTGGTGTTGCCAGCTGAAATGCATAGTCAACGACTGCAAGAAAGAACATATTTAGAAATGTGATTTTGATTTACTTTATATTCTTATATACATGAGAAGTGGCATACAAAAAAGAAACTCTTGCTGTTACTATATCTAGATCACAAGAGAAATGGCAAATTTGAATCCATTCGATACAGCAACAAAATAGAACATATACCTGCAGCTCCTATTGTATGACGCAGAAGTTTGGCGATTTTACCATGAAGAGAAGATATCAACAAGGCAAACTGTTTTTTTGTTGCTGCAACCACATACAAGAGCAATGTCAATGAGGGTCATATAAAACATAGTAGCCCAAAATTCTAAGAGTCGCATATGAGCCCGTAGGAAGTTAAGTGAAAGTTACCTAGTTTTATGAGCTTCTTTACAAGGAAAACAGCATATTTTTTGCGAGAAAGAGTGAGCAAATGTGGCTGCAGAGCATCAAAAATAGCATCCCTCTCTGATTGTGAGCACCACTTCACACATGTCTGCAACAGAAACAGCGACAATAAAAACATGGAAAAAAGCTGTGTATGCAGGTTGATAAACAATTTTTATGTTCAGCATACTTGAAGAACACGCGCAGTCACATGGGATCCAGTAATTTCCAAATATTTTCCAGCCATTTTTTGGAGAGCCTCACTTACGATCCTGCATAGTTATCGATTTGGTCAACTTAGGAGCATGAGCATAAGGCACAAAATTTTGATACTAATGTCTAATGCTTACTTGGACCTATCCTCCTTGCTCACACTGTGACATCTCATCTTTTCCCACAGCTTTGTTAATTCCTGTTAATATACATATGTTATAGTCAGTAAAATGGAATCTGGTTGGCCTAAGTATCAACTGAAGGCAAAGCAGTGTTGTGTTCCGCGGTCATCAATTGATAAGGATCTACATGGGCTACAACACAATTCCAGCAATTAAAATCACGTGTAGACACAATACATCCATTGAAATATAAATATAAATATAAATATACAGATGTCGATGAGGTGAGATAAACCCTGGATGACATTCCATAATCCGACATTAGAGACGCAGCACTAAAAAGTACCTTCTCAAGGCTGTAATTCTGCTTCCTCTTCATCTTCCTGGACTCCGCCAGTTCCTGTAACAAATCGCACCATCCAGTTTGAGCTCAAATACAAGTTGAAGGCCTTCAATCTTAGTCCAAGAACGGACGATTCTAAGGAAAAGCAAGCACGCGTCGGTACCTTGGCCGCCAGGCGCTTCTCCCTGGGCGTAACAGGCTCCTTCTTCTTAGCGACGACCTCGCCGGCGAAGCCATGCGGCTGCTTGGTCTTCCACTTTGTGCCGGCCCCTCCATGCGGGTTCTTGGTCTTCCCCTCCGCGTGCTCGCGCTTGCGCTTCCTCTGGCTCGGGATGTCGCCGCCGCCGCTGGCCATGGCGCGCCGCTCGCTGGTCGGAGTCGAAATGGCAATCGGGGGCCAAGGGCATAGGGTTTATAATTTATACGCTGCTTCCATTCTCGTACCCGTGGGCCTGGCTCGTCGGCCCGTTGGATGCTCAGCTCGCAAACTGAGCCGAGACACTAGTACGTGCAGCAGATGAGGCCCATGTGGGCTGCGATATTTCCAGAAGCTTTACATGGGCCGGGCCCGTATTGGCCCGCTCTGACCAGTCAAACGGCGCAGGGCCATTAGCGTCAATCCACATCGGGGGCGGGAGAATTGAGGGCTCCCGCGGCTGGCAGACCTGTCCTGCCGCCAACCCGATGTGCGCGGATCCGGTTGTGCCAGCGGAACAGCAAACAGCGACGCGGCCGGTGGGTGGGCGTTGCGCCGGTGTTTGGTGCGCCGAGCAGGCCGCCGGCCGGCCGGCCGGCTTTGGCTTTGCGTTCTTTTTTTTTTCTTTTTGGGTTCTAGTGCTGTCGGTGCGGCGCGATCCGGTGCGGTGCGGCCGCGCGTGAGTGGGCGTGTGCGAGGCAACGGTCGCGGCGTGTGAGCCGCACGCGCATGGAGTGAGGTGGAGGAGGGTTGAGCGGCTAGCCTGGGACTCACTCAAACTGCCGCCGCCGCCTCATGGTCTCTCTGTCCAAATGTGTACTTGGCCTACGCTAGTCTAGCTCGACACTGGTTTGGTTGGAACCCAAGAATTTGAAAGATTTTTAACTGGATTTGGAAATGTTCTGAACTTTACCTATGCTTATTTCAGAGATTGTTACAAAATATTTTAAGTGAGTATTACAGTAGAAAAGACACCATATTATTTTTTTTTTGAAAAAAAACATAAATTGATATTCTAGATCATCAATCTTAAACCAGATAATACAAATTCCATTTCTCAATATGTTCAGTAGTTAAATAGATTCTTATGCTTTAAAACTCTCCCAATTAGCCGTGAGTGGTGCACAAATACGGCCCAATTTCTGCCGTTTCCCTCCACCGGCGCGCCCCTCTTCCCTCCCTCTATTTTGAGATGAAAACCTGATCCCCTCGCTTTATCTCGTGTCCCCTCCACAACCCCACCTCTTCACATCGCTTCCCTCCGCTCGACGCTTCTCCCGCTCCTAACCCCTAGTCACCTGCATCGCGCCGCCACCGCCGCCACGGCCCCTAGCGGCTAGATCCGCGCCGCAGAGATCTCCCCAGTGCGGAACGAGCTGCTCCCGCGTCCCGATCCGTGGCGAGGAGTGGTAGCCGTGGAGCGCCGGGGCCGCGCGAGCTCGGAGGAGGAGGAGGAGGAGGAAGGGTGTAGTTCCGCGGTGGTAGATCCGCCGATCATGGCGCCGGAGATGGACTCCTCGGTGGAGAAGGTGAGTCCGACCGCTGATTTCTCGCTCAATCTGTGGTCCGAATGGTGGGTACGGGTCTGAATCTTTTTTTTTTCCTTTTCCGTGTCGCAGCAGGGGAGCGGGTCGCTGGATCCGGACGAGCGCCCGGCCGCCGGCGAGCCCAAGGCCTGCACCGAGTGCCACACCACCAAGACCCCGCTCTGGCGCGGCGGCCCCTGCGGCCCCATGGTGAGTCCCGATCCGACCCCTGATCTCGTTCCGCGGAACCCCGGCGACGCGCTGGGTGCCTCTACCGTCCCCGATCTGTGCGTTTTGGGCTGATCCGCTCCGATCTGTCCGTTCCTCGGCGCAGTCGCTGTGCAACGCGTGCGGGATCCGGTACCGGAAGAAGAGAAGGGAGGCGCTCGGCCTGGACGCGAACAAGAGCGGTGCCGAGCAGCAGCAGCAGCAGAGGAAGAAGAAGAGCAAGCGAGAGAAGGAGGGGGAGGTGACCGTGGAGCTCCGCGCCGTGGGGTTCGGCAAGGAGGTGGTGCTCAAGCAGCGGCGGCGGATGCGGCGGAGGAGACGCCTCGGCGAGGAGGAGCGCGCGGCCATCCTGCTCATGGCCCTCTCCTCCGGCGTCGTCTACGCGTGACCTCCACCACCCACCAACCCCAAAAAAAATCAGAGGAAGAGATCGCTGCAGCCGCAGCAGATTAGCTTGGCATGCATGCACAGGGAGCTGCGTCTCTCACTACCCTTTTCCCCTGGCACTACTACGCGTAGTTTTTTTTCCGGCTAATTAGTAGTTCGATCGAAGCAGGACGAGCGAGTTAATAATGATGTAGCTAGTTGCTGTTCTCCGTGTCACTGTTACTGCCGTCGCCTAGGTGTTGTGTGGTCTTCACTGGTAGAAGTGTGTTAGCAGCGTGTGTAACCTCGCGATGTAAGAAGAGATTATGATCATCTTCCGTGCGTTCTTGCAAGATCAGTAAGTCGTAGCTCCAGATCCGTGCCTGCCAGCGTCAGCGCATCTGCTGAAAACGCTGCTTGATCTCGGCAGCGGCCCACCGGTGCTGACGACACCGGTTGTTTCTGCTGGGCTGGTATCCCAATCCGATGTCTGCAGGCGTGGCCGTCTCCGCGTCATAGTTGACCACCTGCTGCTGGTGGTGATCTGATGTATGCATGCTTGTTTTTGCCGGGGCATCCGATCTGCTGGTCTTGCTGTGTGTTTAAATAAACTTTGGATCTGAGAAAGCGAGAAAAAAGGCACGGCGCTGGAGCCGCTACGCCGTTCCATTTCAAGCATCCATGCCTGCGCTGCTTGAATTGGAAAAAAAATAATAAAAAGCGTCACTCCCCGCAGTCGACACTTTGTTTCGGCTTCCTTACTATGAATGGATGCTGCTGAGACGGAGAGGTTCATGGGCTCCGTTTGGTTCCCGGGATTGGGCGGAAAGAATTGAATCGGGGCTCAAATACAAATCCGTGGGGAAAATGGAAATAGGCCGCGGTTCATCAACGTCTCTGTTTGGCGAGGCAGCTAGGGAGGGAGCTGCTGTTGAATTGGAAACTAACCAAATCAGTGCTGATGGAATAAGAAGAAGACGAGAACGTCTCGTCATCACTACTTCCTCCTCCGGGTCTGTCTTTGGATGAAGGCCCTTCACGCGGCCTGTGGCCTGCCTCTGCCTGTGACCGAGAGAGAGAGTTTCTTGTGAACCCTGGGGGCTGTTGGGTTGTTCCGTTTTGTTCCCTTGTCGCAAAAAAAAAAGTCCGTGATTTTTCTTTTCTGTTCGCCGCTCAAGACAGTGACGGAACAGCGACGGGTCACTAGTGTCGGTGCTCGAGACGGTGACGATGCTCTTGTTAGCCCATTCCAAGCGCGCAATGATGAGCTTGGTGATGATCGATCTGGTGATGGTTTCCAGTTTTGGGAAGGAACGGAGACCACCCTGGCTCTGCTTTCTTTGCGCACGGTCTCATGGATGGGGAAAAAGAAGGGCCGAGGCGAGGCGTGGCGTGGCGTGGCGTGGCCGTGTGTCGCGGACGAGGCGAAGAGCTATGAGTGAGTCTGTTCCTTGGATTATTCGGGGCCGGGCATGGCAGAGTTTCCGTTCCGACATAGGCCCAAGTGATGTGGTCGGTCAGAACTTTCGTACGCTGGGCCATGGCTTAGTCTGCTCTGCCTTGCCATATATGTTCCGGCCTTTTCGGTACGGACGGAGCAATGTGCGAGGTCCTCTTCATCATAGGATACAGTTTTCTGCACGAAATGAGCAACGCTGTAACAAAGTAATATTATTTTCTCTCTTCTGAATTAAATGATGTTTAAAATAATTAATTTAGTTTAAAATAAAGTATTTTTTGTCCTAAACATCATTTATTTCAAAACGGAAGGAGTACAGCCTTTTCCGAAGTAAGGATCACCAAAAGGAGACACGGTTAATTGGCTTGGTATTGTGTTTTGCACTATATCAAAAAAAAAAGAAATCGGATGTTCAAGCACTGAGCGTTGTCATGGAAGTTGTTGTCTAAGCAAGATGTCCGGTGTGATCGTTTTGTTAGGTAGGTACGTTGTTCTTTCGTGTAACTGGGACACTCTTTAGACTCTAGGTAAATATATTGACTTTTTATTTATGCCGGTTACATGTAGATTCCAGCGATTTTCAACTAAGACATGTGAAAAAGGCTGGGGAGTCATGGGAGGTGGAACTGCCGGTGGTAACAATTAACCTTCTTTTATTGTTCTGAAATCAATAACGTTTAGTACAAAAATCTAGTTTAAATTGAGCTAGATTAGCTGTCCTAAACATCATTTGATTTAGAACAAAGGGAGTATGTCGGTAAATATATAGATGGGTACAATATTTCAACTTCATTGGCATGGTTAGACTTTTAATATAAAAGAGAAAGAATAGAATAAAAGGAATCCATGTGATGATGTCTCTCTGTTGATGTTTGTTATTAAACATTTTTATTTAATGCCCGCGCTTCATCTTCTTCCACATATCGACTGCTTTCTATATGGACCTTTTATTGTTGGTTCCTACTACTTTAAATTGTATTTCCGTCTTTAACAATCGTCACTCTCTATCAACTCTACCGATGACGTATACCTTCACAATGTATATTTTCTGTGGATGTAAAATCGAGTGTTTAAAATATAAGTTAACTATTACAAGTGTTTGCGCACTATAGTCATTATCTCTAAAAGAGGTAACTAATCGAGCAGCTTGCCTTTATTAAGAATGAACCAAGTTGCAAATTATTAAGCTAGAAAAACAAGAATGTGCATAGGCCGAGAAAATGGGTCAGAGGTTCCCCCAATTTCTCTCACACGAAAAAACCGAACCTGGAACATGAGTAAGTGGTGGACAATGATCCTCTGACTTAACTTCACACCGTAACATAGTCACTGACATGTGGTATCGGGCCCACATATCAGTGACCACAGTTTAAGTCGAATGATCCCCGTCCGTACGTGGCACGATACAACTCAACTCAACGAGATTCATGAATTGTGGTGGGGTGGGGGGGGGGGGCAAAGAGCACGGGCATTTTTTTTCAGTGGATTGAAATCTCATCTTATTTTATTTCACAAATATGGGCCGTCAGATCAACGATCAAGGATCGACAGATCGTCTTCAACCTTCATCCGTTATTTCTTCTCCCTACCATATATGTGTCGTGCTCGCTCGCCTCTTCAAAACGTCCCCGGCGGCATCCCTATTGTCGGTTCCACAACTATTCCCCTGCCACGGTAACTCATTCGCGAGATGCTCCCCCACCGCCAACCCCGTCCACGCCGGATTGCCACCGGCGGCTATGCTCCCCCACCGCCAGATTGCCATCGGCGCCTCCGACGTCTCATCGGTAGGTCCGACTCTACCAAACTACTTTTTAAGATCGGAGCTCATGAAGACAAAATCTTCCAACTCTAATGAGTTCAAGTAAGATTGACTGAAAATTTCTTCCTTTCTGGTTTATTCAAAACTAGAATTTCCGGCGGAGAACAGCCAACGCGACAGCTCCCAAGTGTCCACGCTTTCTTGTTCTGCGTTTCTCGTCGTCGCTCGCTCGCGCTCCTTCTCAGGCTGCTCGCTCAGATCCAAACCCCGTCTTAAAAAGGGCTCAAATCCGCCGAAACCCTAATCATCGCAATTCCCCAATCCCCGTCGCCGCAAAACCTTTGCCCTAGCCCCTTACCAATCCATCCTCGCCGCCGCCATGGCGGGCTCATCCGGCGGCGCTGCTTCCTCTTCCCGCAGCGTACCTGAGAACCGGTTCTACAACCCACCCCACGTACGCCGCCAGCAGCAGCAGCAGCAGCGGCTGCAGGGGCAGCGGTCCGCGTCGCCCTCGCTTTCCCCGTCGCCGTCTCCGCGGTCGGCAAGGCAGAAGCCGCCGCCGGCAGCGTCGGCCGCGGTCGCACAGACGGACGTGGACAGCCGGATGGACTCGGACGGCTCCTCGTCGACGTCTTCGAAACCGTCGGTGGCGTCCACGGCGGCGACGACGACCGCGGTTGAGGCGAATGTGGCCGGGTCGGCTGAGGAGGCTGGGAATTTGGAGAGGTTTCTTACCTCTACTACGCCCTCAGTGCCTGCGCAGTACTTGCCTAAGGTATTCTGCGGCTTACAGTTTCGTACCTATGCTAGTCTTGTAGTCGGGAGGTTAATAGGAAAGGAATGGGAAACCAATGAAATCATTGATGTATACCATGACATCTAGTTTGTGCCCCATTTCATCATGTGACCCAGGTCTTGTAAAATTTGCTATCACCGCTAAATCCTGGAGTACATGTAGGTAATATATGATTTGTAATTGTTGCAGCTTATTGGTGTAGTTTTATGGTAGCAGTCAATACTGCATTAGAGAGGTAAACAGATTATTCTGGAGAACTACTGCAATCAAGATTAGAGATTGGTTCATATTATGAATTCAGTCTTAGGACTTGTTATAGCGATAGTAATTTTATATTAAATGCAACAGTAATGCTTATGTATAGGAAGAAATTAACCATGACTTTAAAGTATGTTGTATGTCCAGTTCTGGTTGGCTGAGTTCTTAGTATTAATATCTGCTTATGCTTCATACATCTTCAGGGGACATAGTAGTAGCAGTAGTAGTAGTAAAACATCCAAACTTCTGATTTCTTCATTACTGCACTTGCCTGCCTGCATAGCTTTATCCTGTTAATTGTAACCTTTGCTTATAGAAACTTACAAACCAGCACATGACTCAGGCCATGTGGTTTATTTGTGTTCCCGTATAATGTATGTGTACTTATTGCTCTCTCTGGATTTTGACAATCTATCAATTTTGAAGTATCAATCAGGACTGTAATCGGCGAGACAACACCATATTACAACAAATAATTTTGTTCACAAATAATGATGTCATTTTTTGGTTGGAAGTTAACTGGAAAAAATATCTCACTTTTCTGCTCTTTGGCTATTATATAATTTTGGTGCTGATGGTTTTGGTTTCTTGCAGACAAGGCTAAGGATGTGGAGGAGTGGTGATGCCATGGGTTCGGGACCTTATTTCTGTCTTGGAGATCTGTGGGAGTCTTTCAGGGAATGGAGTGCTTATGGCGTTGGTGTTCCTCTGGTGCTGAATGGCAGTGATTCTGTGATACAGTATTATGTGCCATATCTTTCTGCTATCCAACTGTATGCAGATCCATCAAGACCATCCTCAAGAAACAGGTAACGTCCTCGTATATAATATCACGTCAAAGTCATGATGTCTATAAAGTTCTCATTGAACTGAACCTTCACAAATCATCCTGTTTGTCAGATTATTTTCAGCTGATTGCATTTTTGCCTATGCTTTTATTAATTTGAACTCTGGTGTATTTATCAGAAGCCGACCCCAACATGCTTGGGATAAAGGCTTGGTTGTTGTTGTTGTGTATTTATCGGAAACAGAAAAATTAAAACTGAATAGGAATGGCAATGGATGTGTTCTATTTCGACTTTTTAAGTTATATTATATGGCAATAAATAATTATGATCAAATGCTACCAGGCTAGAGTTTGAGGCAAATTAGGCGTGTTGAAATTTTCCTTTTGTGTTTGCTACCATGCCTTGTCTAGGCTAATTATCTCATGCATTGCTGAGGTTTTAAGAACATGATCGTGTGAAGAAATCTTATATGTAACATTTTGCAGATTTTTTCTGTGTTAATAATGCAAGTATGTTGAGCTTAGAGTAGTCTTAATTATAAACCGATTTCTACTAGAGCATGGTTATGGTTACTATTTTGCATCATTTAACTTGCTGCTGTTATGGACATAGTCATATAGAAAAAGAAATTAAAGGAAGCAGATGAATGAGATTATAGTTATAAGGCCAAAACATTGTTCAGTGGTTGGTTTTATTACCTTGGCGATGTCTTTGATAGTGTCTAACATTTTTCTAGTTAATTTTCTCGCTTACTTAAGGCGTCCTGGTGATGAAAGTGACATAGAATCTATGGATACTAGCAGTGAGAGCAGCATTGAAAATGATTTTGACCGGCTAAGAGTCTCATCCGTGGAAGCTAAACATCGTCTGGAAAATGGTGGCCTACAAAGTGATGATGGTGAAGCTTATGCATCTTCATCTTCAGGTTTCCCAATATTTGAGTATCTGGAGAAGGATCCTCCATATGGTAGAGAACCCCTGACAGACAAGGCGAGTTTTTTTTGTGATCTGATGCATACTTCAGATGTCCTGTGTAGAAACTCTTACATTCTTACTATGCATGTCCATCAGGTGTCAACTCTTTCTGGTAAATTTCCAGCTCTGAAGACATTCAAAAGCTGTGATCTGCTGCCATCTAGCTGGATGTCTGTGGCATGGTATGTTTCAAATACTATTGTCACTAAGATTTCTTTTATCAGTGGTTACACTGGTTTTTATCACCATGATGCAATATGGCTCTATTTTTCATATGCTATAATATAAGTTGTAGTAGGTCCATGTTCTCTTCAAATTTCTGCTTTATGTGTTGAGCTAAATTTCTAAGTTGATGTTGTCTTGTGATTTATTGTTCCAGACTGCATCTGCACTAAGTTGACTCCATGTACTTATCACCTGAGTGCATCTAGTTGTACTGCCATAATGTTGCACTTGTTTCTTTGTAGACCACGTTTCGGTTTCTAGGAACTAGAATGATGCTGTTGCGATGGTCAGGGTTATGACATTTGCCAACTGTGCTGGCCCATGCAGAGGATGCCTACCAGTTGCAATGCCTAACAGTGGCTTGCCTACTGTGCTGACTTTCAGCATAAGACACATAGAAGAGCAACGCTGCTAATCTGGTGTTGCTATGATTCTATACTGGTTTCATCCTCATGCTTCATTGCAGGTACCCCATATATAGAATTCCAACAGGGCCAACGTTGAAGGATCTTGATGCCTGTTTTTTGACATTCCATTGTCTAGCAACACCTTGCAAGGGTAAATACTAAGTGCCTTTTAGTGCTTCCATATGAACTAGATTTTGTTAAAAAAAATTTTACTTTGCCTCCGATATATTGCACAAGTGTGATTTTTTCCTAGGAATATGCAACTTTAGATTGCATTGATGGAGAGGTTTTTACATTTCCTTTACTTGTGCAGATCTTGATCCCTCTATGCCAGCATGTCCTGGTTTTGGGGGGATGAATCGCTGTTCTATTGCCACAGGCAAAGTATGTTTGCCTGTGTTTGGGCTGGCGTCTTACAAGTTGCGCACCTCCATTTGGGCATCTGATGGAAACCAAGAGCGTGTCACCTCGCTGATGCACGAGGCCGACAACTGGCTGCGTAGGATACATGTCGACCATCCAGATTTCCGCTTCTTTGCCTCCCGTTTCATTACAACGTGGAGATGACTGTAAATCGCGCCGTCTATGCACATGTGTCTGCGGTGCATACAAACAGAGTGCCCTCATGTACGGGGGCTGTACCAGTTAAAGGCGCCGAATGCTGACTTTCCTTGTCTCCAATAAGTTACCTGTAGCAGGAGTTTTTTGTGGTTGAGTAAAGATGGATGGGTGGAGAGCAGAATTGGAGACTTGTAGACTTGAAGGAGAGAAAAGAGTACAAGGTATAAAGTTTTTCGTGGAGAGTTAGAGATCATGATGTGTATGTATCCGTGTATGCATGCGTATGTGCCAGTCGCTCTTTGGCTCTTGCGCAGATCCTGATCCTTGTTTGTGTTCCACAAGAAGAGCTTAGCAGCAGGCCGTGATGCGACGTCGGAGGAACAGCATAGCTGCTGTGTCTGTAATTGTAGGACGGGGCTGCCACTATCCAGATTTCCTTGAGTTCTCTGGCTGCACTTCGTGCCGAGCACCAACGACGACGACGAGAACGTCTCGCGTCCGTCGCGATCACCGGGCGTCCCGTCGTGGCCGGCCGCTAATAACTCGCGCCTGTCGCCCGACGCCCCCCCACCCCACTACATATATACAGGCGACGGGCCGACTCGATCGTCCATGCATGTCCCAAGGCTCGACACGACGATAGCAGCGTCGGGGGCCCGTGGCGTGGTGGTCCGGCGCCGACCCCGAGGCGAAGCGCCGGCGGCGGGGTACAAGGCCTACGTACGCCGTGGAGGCCAGGGACGTCAGCTGGGCGTCGCTCCGCAAGGGGTTCCGGTGGATCAAGGACCGCTGCACCGGCCTCGTCCGCCCGCTGAGGACCATCCCGTGCCCGTGGTGCGCGTCGACCCTACTACCGTACCGTACGTCAGCTGGAGGATACCGATACGTGATTCAACCGTCGTCGTCGTGCTCTTGTTCCTGTTCATGCAAGTTACTACTATCTTGTTTCTTCATGTCATGCTGTGGCCTTTCGATTCCCCCTCCCCCCACACACCACACATGTGAGCCTTCTGTTCATGTGCTGCTGCCGCTGCCTTATTGTCTACGGAGTACTCAACTATTTGATGTTAGTACAGATTGTTTAGATCAAAATTGATCTAAAAATCTTGTACTAACGTCAAATAAAAGAGAACGGAGCGAGGGAGTATTTTGGTCTCGCGTATGGATGTAAAAATGGTTCGATGGTGTTGACGCCAAAATGTAAAAGATACTAGTACTCCTGAATTTCGTTGGTGGGCCTCTTCCACTGCGATCCACCCGTTTCCTTCATCGTCGGCTTCCCCGTCTGCACTGCACCCACTCGTCGCTCAAAAGCCTCTGAAACGCACCGCTCAAAAAAGTGAGGTGCAGAGCCAGACCAGACGCAAATGCGGACGGACGGACGCCATGGCGACGGCGTTGCTGCGGCAGCAAGCAAGCAAGGACGAACACGAAAAAAAAAAGGTAAGAAACGAGATTCCCACGGCTGCATTTTTCACCCAGCTGGCGACAGACCACGCACGCGCCTCGTGCACGCCATGCATGGAGCATAAGCCTTTGCTTACCCCAGGAGGAAACACACCCTGCTCTGACTACTACTACCACTGTACTCATGGTGACAGCAAACGTACACATACCTGCTGCACGTCGTGTGCATGCACGTGCTAGCTCCTCTGGCGTGGTTGCAGCGTCAGGCTCATGCAGGCACTGAGCTAGCGTGTGGCCTTGTGGACGAGCTAGATGATGAGCCTGTTGAATAGTGGGAAAGTGTTAACCCTTTGTCTCGTGCCGCAAGTTTATTTATAATTGAGGATTGGTGATACATGGAAAAAATATTATAATCATTTCTTATTCTGAATAATTATTTCCTACCCTAAATTATCCTAGCAGCATGGTAATCAAGATATCAGATCGTAATTTGATATACTCTTTCTATTTTATAATATATTTTTCCTACACACATATATCCTTCTATTCTTGCGATATATCTTTCTAGCCAGCAGCTGATGCGCCGCTGCGCTACGCGTACCGAACCGGCCGGTAGGTGAGACGTCGTACGCCTCCTTGGGCTCTAGCTAGGTCCCCGTATGGCCGTTTCGTCGTCGTCGTCAGTCGTCACGGCCAGCGACGGCGCCGCGACGACGTGGGCGCACCTGCACTGCGCTTCCCTGCAGCTAACCCTGCTGCCCTGCGTCCCCGTGCCATGGCCAAAACAGAACCAACCTTGCATCGCCGTGATTAGGACGGCGCCGCCGCTCTTGTCCGCCATTGCATGCGCTGATGGCAGGAGGGGTACCACCGCCACCAACGTACCGCCCCTATAATCTACCCCATCTACGGATCTGACCGGTGGGTCAATTAGTTAACTTGTGTCTATATATTTACTCTCTCAGTTCTGAAATAAATGGTATTTACACACAAAAAGTTTAATTTAATTTGAACTAAATTAGCTGTACTAAATGTTATTTAATTCAGAACAGAGGGAATACTTGATTACGTACGAGTCATTGTCCAATATTACGCTGTTCTAAGCGCTCTGTCCTTACCGTAAACAGTCACGCTTACCAGCTCGACGTCCTTGACATAAGCACTTATGTCGTACACCCTCTAATTTTATTTCATACTCCCTCCGTTTTGAAATAATTGACGTTTAGTATAGCTAATTTAGTTTAAATTAAATTAAACTTTTTATCCTAAACGTCAATTAATTCAGAACGGAGAGAGTATACTATTGTACATTTCAAAACAAATACAGCCATGCTGTCCATGTCAAAAGATTTGATCGGAACACCCATGACGATATTGGTGGTCAGAAGGTGACATGTAAAAATGCAACAAAATTAACCTGGACAAGAAGAAGAAGATTTGAACCAGTCATAAATCCTAGTACTTTTTTTTTTCTGGAATTTCAGTGGGCCCTAGAGGCTGTGTCCTATCAACACCGTGAGATCATTCTTATGATGTCCGTGGACCGTTCCTACAAACGCCAAAAATCTCGTTACCATCACGGAAACGACCAAACTGTTTTTTTTTAAAAAGCCCCCCCCCCCAAAAAAATTCCTCATCTTTTACGGGCAGCAGAATCCCATCGAAGGCACACGGCCGACAGGGCAAGAGGAGCGAAAGGGGAGAGAGAAAGGCAGCCCTCTCTCCTTTTCTCTCCCCCTCCATTCCAATCTCTTTCTTCTCCCCCACCTCTCGCAGTCGCAGCGGCATTAATGGATTCTGCACCCGCGACCACCTCCCACGTCCGCCTCCCCCCTCACTCGGCAACCCTGACGTGACGTCCTCCCCCGCACCTTCGCACGGATCCTCCCCACCCCCGCGTGCTCGAGCTGTGCTCGCCGGGGGGGAAAAAGGTCGCTGCCTCGGAAGGCCCGGGCCAATGCGGCTCGATCCGGGCCGGTCTGCGCGGCGATTTGGCTTGGATTGGGCGCTGGTTCGGTGAATCCATCGCGCCGTTGACCCTCGCTGCCTCGGGAAGGTTGGATCTTTTATGGCGTTCTGTGCTTTGGAAGCGGCGCGTGTGATTTCTGGGAAGTGTATTGGGTTCGTAACTGGCTGCATTCTGGCTAATTTTTTGTGGAAGTTCGTCGGTCTGTGCGAGGTCAGATTTGGCGTAAAGATTGGGTTTTGGCCATTTGGGGGCTAGTTTAGCTTTTTTTAGGGCCAAATGCGTTTAGTTCTCTCATGCTGTTGTAGATGTGTTGTATTTATGTGAGCCATTACATTTGCAGGTGTAGAGAGTGAAGAGAGATGGATGTGGAGAAAGCTTCTTCCAAGGGTCATGGTTTCTTTAGTATGTTTGATTGGGGTAAGAATAAGAAGTCCAAGAAGCGTCTATCCAGTGGAAGCGGGAGCGATTCTCCGAATCCAAGTAAGCAAACGAGCAACGGGAGCTAGAGTGGCTACTGCAAGTGATGGGATGTGCCTGTATCCTAATTCCTTATCCTCTCTTTGTAGGGAGTACTGGAGATGAAAAGGAAGTTGATGGTGGAGCAGGAGCACCAAGTACTCGATCAAATTCGGTGTGTGCTAATGCTTGCAACTTTCTTCAAGTGTAGCTAAGTTTGTTGTTGTTTGTGCTGTATGACTGAAGTATTTTTTTTTTGTCTGGGTAGATCCTTGATGATGCGTCCAGCATGAAGGAAAGCAGTGAGCATAGTTGCTCATCTTCAGTAATTGATGAAGAAACTCAGGTGAGGAGGCTTCCCACTGTTGTGGCTAGGCTTATGGGTTTGGATTCCATGCCTACGACAAGCTCATCAGAATCCAATCCTCAGCCATTGGCAGTGCAACCACCCTTCCTAATCAACAGCCATGATAATTTGGTTGGCAAAAGTTATGTTGATAGTCCCCTTAAGATGCCGAGTAGTCCTATTGACCGGTTTAAAATGGAAGCGCTGCCTTCACGATATGCCAAGAGGACATTATCAGTTGCACAGTATAAATTATTATCTCCAATGAAGAACAGTAGTCCTATATCCAGCAGAAATGCAGCTGATATAATGGAAGCAGCATCTAGAATTTTTGGACCTGGAGTTGAAAATATCATTCCTTATAGAGTTAATGATGTTGGACACACAAACGCTGTGCGTTCCTACAACCCAAGAGAGATCATAGGAGTCCAACAAAGGTCACATAAGCTTAATGAGGAATTGAGGAAATATGGTGGCTCTGCTTCGTCTAGACCACCAAGTGGAAAGCCTTTGGATGGGGTTTTGAAAAGTTCAGCGACCACCTCATCTTCTAGAATCTCAGTGTCAAGGCCAGTTGACCCAAAGATCAAGGCCAACAACAGAGCGTCAAATATTGCTCGAGCTGTGCAAGCCCAAGGGAAAGAAGGGATAAGAAAAACTAGTAGGAACCCTGAAAATAGAATGACTGTGAGGAATGGTTCTAACCAACGGAATGATATTAACCAAACGGATAAAACAAGCTCATCAAATGTGCCTGTGCCTAACAACAGAAAGCAGAATGCTATGGCCATCAAACACAAGTTGGATTCAAACCCAGCAACACCCAGCCGCCAACGAAGCAATACTCATCAAATAAATGCCTCTCCCAGAAAGGTTGGGGCTACCAACACATTTGGTGGAAACAGGACTCAAGGTAACAGAAAGGTGGACTTGCAGCCAACCAGTCAATCAAATATGAGAACTACAGCAAAAGGAATCCCCAAGCCTAGAAGATTACAAGAAAGGAGGATGTACTCTGATAAAAGCCAGTCAAATGACAACCTAACTTCTGACAGAAGCCAAAGGCGGATTCGGCACAATATTGTGATAGATGAGCAATCATCTTTCTCGACAAACAAAAAGAAAATCAGCACTGAGATCGTTTCATTCACATTCACCTCGCCAGTTGACAAATCATTACATGATTCCCACCTTCCCAACCATTCAACTGAAAAACAGTTTATAGAGAACTCGAATGCTGTGCCAACTTCAAATGATACATCAAATGCTAAACTTGATGTCATTGATGGTGATTATTTGGGGCTTTTACTGGAGCAAAAATTGAGAGAATTGACTTCAGGATTGAGATCACCCTATTCAAAGTCATCCAAAGGTGTTCGAATATATGCCTCTTCATCAGTTTTGGAAGACACAGCATCGACATGTGAAACATCTAGCATCGCTTCTCCTGATTATGACAGGGAGTTGCCACAATCTTTCAAGGATGGAAAATCCACTCTTCCATGGAAAGATCACACTACAACAAGTGGCCAGGTATTATGCACCTCTTTATCACCCCCTCTTATCAGCACCGTGTTATGCATTTTAGTTTCTTCCTTTTGCGGATAGAAGAATTGTTTCTATCATTCTATGCCACACTAGAGCAAATTTGAAAATGGTTAACTCTGTAATTGGGTAGCCATAGCAACTTCTCTCCCAAATAGCTCTAGTTTACTCTTTATCTGGTATTTCAATTCTGAGTGGACCTTGACTGTATAGTAGCTAATAATATATTACAAGATACACATCTATGCTGTTCATGCAAATGGGTACTCAATGGGTAGTTGTGGGTCGGCACCATAGTACATTTGCATGATGGCTTTGTGAAGGTGGGATGAATTTCTAGTTCATTTGAAGGAGTTTTGGGTCGGCCGGCCCATGACCCAAAAATTAGAAAACTTGCACCCCTATGTCCAACAAATATAGTAGCAGTATACCTCGGGAGTTCCTTTCAGGACATAGTGTAAATAGTGTAGAAACTGTCATGTGACACCATGAATATGACTGTTTATTGATATATTCATGATGTGCAAGTGTCGGTCTTGACTCTAACCATAGGTTCCTTTTATCAGTCATCTCAGTCTGTGGAGTATAATAATGACGTCGCGGATCAAGAGGAGCTAGAGCAGCTTCATCTAAGACCTCTTTCAACATGGGAAGGTCCCCTTTCAACTGAAACCTGCAGCTCATCTGAGAGCTGGAGAAGCACAAACGGTAACCATAGTAGCCTGTTATTTGCCGTAGCACTAGCCATGGACCGTCCTCAAATATCTTGTTCTACTTTTCAGGAACCAAATTATTTAGTTCAACAGATGGAGGAATAACTTCTGAGTTGACACACTTCAACAAATGCCTAGGATTAGACACTTCATCAGAGTATTCTGACACAGCCTCATCAATCACTGTTGCTACAGCGGATATCCCTCGATCAGATAGCAGCAGCTCATGTCATATGGATTATAGACAGGAGGTGGAGTTTATAAGGGAGATTTTGAACGCTGTTTCTGTTAGTCGTATTTTCTCTTGTTTGGAGCGATTTGATAATTCAAAAATTCTGGACCCACGTATGTTGGAAGAGCTAGATGGCAACATTAGCTTGGTGGTTGGTGAAGGGAGCAAAGCTTATAGATTGAGGCGGGTGCTGCTCTTTGACTGTGTAAACGAACTACTGAGTGTCAAATGTGCCTACTACTTCAACGCTGGCTACAGCTCCTGGTACATGGGGATGGCCATTTTGCAGAATCTCTTAGCGGATGAACTCCACCGAGAGATGACTAGTCTGAAGGTCGCTGAGGAGTGGATGGTGGATGAACTCGTGTACAGAGAAATGAGTAGTCCTCTGGGGAGCTGGGTTCATTTCAAGATGGAATCATACCAAGTTGCTGGAGACGTAACGATGGAGTTGCTAGGTTCTTTGGTTGATGAAGTGGTTGCTGATCTTCTGACTGGTTCGTGTTTGTAGCAGGTGTTGATCCCCTGACTAACGATACCTGTTGACAGTCACAAAGGTTTTTGTTCCATGCGTTTACCTCATATCTGTATATTGGTAGCTTGCTCATGCAATTGTGTAGTGTTGTTAAGAATGAGATGTCGCTACATGCGAATTATCTGATGATTGATAAACGTCTGTGATGAGTAAAAATATTCTTGCCTATTGTACGGATAATTTGGGCTAGTGCCCTGCCTGCTTCATTTCGGTTGGAAATGGGAGTTTTTTTAATCCCTATGAAATGTGCTTTCTCGTCTCTGTGGTAGCCACATGTCTCATTGTGGGATAGAGGCATTGCTCTGTTGCAGCCACTACGCTGAAAGCTGAGCTTTCAATCTCATTCTGTAATGAATATGTTTTACAGATATTTTGCTCCTGCTTTATCTCAAGCCACATCTTTGTATTTTTTTTACACTCTTGTCTCCTGTTCCTGGAGGTGAAACCTCTTGATTGGGACATGAGCCGATTCAAGCGAAAAGAGAAGCCTTTGACATGTTTTCGAACGATGGTGGCCTCGCCTTGACCTCCGTCAAAGCTGTTTTTTGTTGCCAGAGGAGCCATATGAGCTGTGACGCAAGTGTTCAATGGCCCTGCGGATCTTCCTCCATGTGCAGGATCACCGGCGCCATTGCTCAAGTTTTTAGAGAAGCTCTACTAGTTTAAGAACGGGAGGAAGGAGTAGCTTGGAGTCGAGCAGATGGCAAGGCCGCGGCCTGGGATGTGGAAAGAGCAGGCCAGCAGCAGCAGCAGGGTTGGGAGAGATGTGAGTGGGCTCGCCCACCATATTGGGGCTCGGACTGCCAGAATGGCTTCGTACTAGCTCAAAGAAACAAAATCCTACACGTAAACTGGGAGGGAGCCAAGAGCAACACGATACCGACACCATGGCGGCGGAGGCGGCGGTGAGGCACCGGCAGGTGGAGGTCAACGGCATCTCGATGCACGTCGCGGAGGCTGGCCCGGCAGCCCCCACCGCGCCCGCGGTGCTGTTCGTGCACGGCTTCCCGGAGCTGTGGTCCTCGTGGCGCCACCAGGTGGGGCACCTGGCCGCGCGCGGCTACCGCTGCGTCGCGCCGGACCTCCGCGGCTACGGCGGCACCACCGCGCCGCCGGACCCGTCCTCCTACACCGTCTTCCACATCGTCGGGGACCTCGTCGCCCTCCTCGATGCGCTCCAGCTCCCGCAGGTACCCTCATCGGGCCCCCCCTCAGATTTTTGCTGGGTTCGCGCGGTGGATCGGCCGTGATTGACGTGTTCGTGCTCGCGGCCAAGGTGTTCGTGGTGGGGCACGACTGGGGCGCGATCGTGTCATGGAGCATGTGCCTGCTGCGGCCGGACCGGGTGCGCGCGCTCGTCAACCTCAGCGTCGCCTTCATGCCCCGGCGCCCCGGCGTGAAGCCTCTCGACTACTTCCGCAGCGTGTACGGAGAGGATTACTATGTCTGCCGATTCCAGGTGACCAGCTGTTTCTCCTCTCTTATGGCCTGGCGCACCTACTAATCAGTAATTCAGCCACCAACCTGCCTGTCATCGAGAAATTAACTGGTAACTCCATTGAATTGGCCAACAAATTTAAATGGGGCATTGATTCTACAGTTGTTATGTTGATTACGTTTCATATTTAGGGATTGTGTATCATTGACGTGCCGTTTCTGCAATTCTATGAACAGGCTTGTGCTTGTTGAAAGATGGAAAAAGAGACTAGATCCATTAGTAGTTTTAACTTGTGATCCAAGATGACATGGGCATATTATTATCAATGTATGGGGATGTGATGTTCCATTGGATGTATTTGTGCTGGTGTGTTGGATACTTTGGATCCCAGCACAAGCGCAAAGTGTTGCCCACATGTGTGATTCATCTTGATGCATCTGTATCTCAAAAAATGTGCAAAACTTATCCTTGCAAAGTTTATTTCTGTGCATGTGTTTGGTTAGTGTATTGAAGTTTACCCGTTAACTGACATTTCAGGAGTTACTCTTGTATGTACCTATGTATCCTTTTTTTATGTACCTATGTGTATTTTGAGTTTCAATGAAACATCATTGATCTTGTATACTTACTTCCGAGCTTCATATTGGTTGACAGGAACCTGGTATTGAAGCAGAATTTACTGGTTTTGACTTGAGAAGGTTCTTCAAAATCACACTGACTGTTAATGCGATAGGTTCTTCTGCCATGTCCCTTCGAAAAATGCGAGCAAATAAAAAGCATATAGAACTCCCTTCTTGGCTATCTGAGGAAGATATCAATTACCTTGCAAGTGTGTATGGAAAAACTGGATTTGCCGGAGGAATAAATTATTACCGCTGCTTAGACCTGTAAGTTCTCTTGGGACCTTTCTGCATATATGAAAATCCTCAACAATCTCTGGATCACCTGTTTTCCTAGAGTTTGGCACCACAATTGACAGGTGCAGAATATAACTGAACATATCAATAGTAATAGCAACATTACTGGCTGAAACACTTTTGCTCCATGTTTGACCGGTTGTGTTGTGCCCTCTTGATCTTTCTCCTCCAACATTCTGCTTCTTGCATAGTTCAGCCAGCACAAAGTTTGATGTTTCAGCATATAAAGCAGGATCTGACAACCAGTTTGAGCAACGGTTAAATATGAAACATTAGATCCTAAGAATATTATTTCCTATTTATCGCAAATTAGATTTTGATTGGTTGCTGCTATATTCCAATATATTAGCCACAAAGGGCATGTCTTGTCTCAATGACAGATCATTACCACTAATACATTATATTTTCAACTGTTTCTTATCCTGATCATTATCGCAACAAGAATCAACATTATCTATGACCGGACAGCTGCATCATCATCATCATCATCATCTGCACATGGCATCATCCTTCATACATGTATCAGAAATAATAACCCCTGATTGACATGCTTACACAGGAACTGGGAACTGATGGCGCCATGGACAGGAGGACAAGTGAAAGTGCCAACTAAGTTCATTGTTGGGGACGGTGACCTGGCATACCATCACCCGGGAGTGCAGAGCTACATACACAAGGGCGGGATGAAGAGGGACGTGCCCATGCTCGAGGAGGTGGTGGTAATCAAAGGGGCAGGACACTTCATCCAGCAGGAAAGAGCGCAGGAAATTAGCGACCACATCTACGACTACATCAGAAAGTTCCAAGCTGGTGTCGTAGCACCACCGAAACTGTCGAAACTATGAGATCGTTGGTTTCTGTATGAAGTTCAGATGGAATGGGAACTTTTGTTGTGCTGCATGACACAGATATCGATCTCTTATACGGCGTGTACCATCATCATAACGATAAATGTTTTTTTTTTCTTGTTGCTGTTGTTGACATGACTATGTTTGCTATATCTGTTACACACACTAAAACATTTATCGAGAATGCGCATTTTGTAAAATTTTATGCAAGCAACTATGTATCTAATTAGCAACCGTCTGCAATAAACTACTCCTTCCGTTCTGAATTAATTGATATTTAGGACAAACTAATTTAGTTTAAAATGAACTAATATTTTTGTCCTAAACGTTAATTAATTCAGAATGGAGGGAGTAACTAGCGCGACGCTGCTCTCATTTCCCTTGCT
Organism: Neostapfia colusana; assembly: GCA_030760725.1. Lineage (NCBI taxonomy): Eukaryota > Viridiplantae > Streptophyta > Magnoliopsida > Poales > Poaceae > Neostapfia > Neostapfia colusana. The sequence continues at coordinate 850,794 of JASWHV010000013.1, forward strand.
ATTGTTGCTCTCCAGGAGCGATCAACCCGTTTTGGCGCAACAGAGTAGGCGTACGTCGCAGGACAGAGGACTGGAACAGCAAATGCAGAGGAAGATGGCAGAAAAATTCTGAAACGGTCGGGTTCTTTCTTGCGGCAGAAACTGCAGGTGACGTGCCCGGCGTCTCGGCTGCTGCCTCGCCTGAGACCAAGGGGATCTGAGAACGAAACCATAGAACACAGCTGGTCTGAAACGGAAAATAGGAGCATCTTTATTACTGTATTTCATTGCAGAAAATGAGAGTTCAGATCCCCGCGTCAGCACGGAGAGTAGACGGATACACGAAAGAAACCACGTATGCGTCTAGCACAAACAAACAAGGAGTCTCAAAAACATCCTGCTGTTGCTCCAGGGAAATTGTCATATGGTGGAGGTGGCACTCTGCGCGTTCACCTGCATACAGAGCCGAGTCAGATCCAGAGTCACTACGATGCTCTCCAGCATGTACAGTGGGAGAGTGCATGGTCGGTGATTCCGAGCTGTGTACTTCAGGATATACTAGAAATAACAGGAGGGAGTCCCTTGTTGTTCGTTGAGCAGCACAATACCTACTCCTGGATGAAAGTTATCTAAGACCATTACAAGCGTTCAAAGGCTCACCGCTTGGCGGGCAAAGCAAATGTAACAATAGCCCGCAAGGTCTACAATAATAGGGGACTTGCGGTTACCCTATATATCATCCTCCAGTTTCTGACACCCTCAACTGTATGTATACTCAATGAATCAACCTCACTACAGGGACCACCAAGAAAAAAGCAAAGGAGCTACAACAAACATAGCTACAATTATTGTTCAGTTTCATGAGACCTATCAGAAACGTAGGAAGTTATTTTTTTTAATCAACCTTGATATCTTGTATTTTTGTATAAAAACAAGTCAAGCACGGCAACGTGACTGATAAGCTCCCCAAAATATGCTGCTTACCATTTGTCTTTTGCTTATCGCATCAGGTAGAAAATGCTCGTTTACGCCTCTGAACATCAAACTCCACATCAATAAGGTCAGTGATGCCAGCTTTGATCTTCTGGCCTACTCGGACAGGACCTACACCCTCAGGCGTGCCTGCAAAAGAAAACACAAATAACATCACAAACAGAGATCACATCTATGAAAATCAAGTGCATATAGATAAAATATCATTACCAGTTAGTATCACGTCACCCTCCATTAATGTCATAATGGAACTGATATAACTGATTAGAAAAGGAATCTTGAACATCATATCACTTGTTGAGCCCTTCTGCTTAATCTCGTCATCTACCTGGATATGACTTGTTGTCAAGCGTAAGGATATGAAAGCTTACCAATCATACATCACAGGTTCTACCACTTCAGAAAGAAGTAAATAGATTCACCATATATTTGCTAAATTACCTTTAGCCAGAGCTCTAGGTCATCAGGATTAGTGACAGCTGATTTAGGAACCTGTGTTGGTGGAGAAATCGACATGAATAAAACTATAGTCTATAAAAGCCAAAACATAGCTTATCAAACTGGTGGGATAAACATTTCAGGTAGCTGGAATGATATGTCTATGGAGAACATGGAAGTCACAATCATGCAACACAAATAGAGGTGTCACTTCATTCCCTCCATCCAACATTTTTCCCCATGGTACAGACTTAACTGTTTTTTAGGGAATGGATTTAGCTGCTCATTTCTAGAAGGCAGTATTTTGTATCCGTGAATAGGCAAGCTTATTTCATATTTCATGCATTTGCGTTGGCTTGAACATAGCATGAGTTGTAATTATAATAATCAAACACATTAAGCAAAAATTATTGTCCCAAGCCAGCTGATACAACCAGTTTCATATGGTATCGAAAAAATATTGCTTACTACTGCACTAATCGGAGTAAAGGTGTCCTGCCCTTTATCCAGAAAAAGACTGCTTACTACTGCACTAATTGGAGTGAAGGTATCCTGTCCTTTAGCCAAAGTCCATGGAAGACCTGCAGACTGCAGATTCTAGCTGTTAGTGACTGCAGGAAGGCAAGATGGACTTGTCAAAAAAACCATGAAATAGAACTGAGTTTACTTCATAGTAATGCAACCTTATTGTGAACAATCATTTTGGATACAAAAATATATACTGAAAACCATCTTATGAAATGGAATATATTCGACGAATGGAGATAACACCCAACTTTAAAAACATCTTACTGCTTCCAATAGACTTGCTCACAGAACAAAGCAATCCATAAAACTACATGAAGTTTGTTGCTTAACTTACTTTTTAAGTTGTTGTATCCTTCAATAACCACAAGGGATGACAAAAAGGGCACTACCCAGTGCTGAAAGCTCCCACACGTTGTGGGGTCTGGGAAAGGAAATTTCTAGGCAGCCTTCCCCTTGCTTATTGTGCAAGGAGGCTGATTCGAACCCAGGACCTCCAGGACACAAGTGGAGAGACTCTACCACTGTGCCAGGCCTGCCTTCAAGGGATGACAGATGGCAGTAAATAAAACAGCAATAACATACTAAGAACTACAGTATCCCCCCCCCCCAAAAAAAAAACTCTACAGTTGATAGCACCCACCTTAGCAACAGATTGAAGATCCCTTGCAGTCATGTCCAAAGCAAGTGCATAGCCTACAAATCCAACAAGATCAGCTGTTATCTTATACCAATAATTTTATTGAAATAACTAAATACATTTTCTTGCAATTCATGGGTGTTCTATGTTAACAAGTAGCCAAGCAGGAAAAATATGTATCAAAATGCACTTTAGTTGAAGAATCATATGTTCTATTATAGATTATTTCATCTGTCTGTCTATGGCGCAACAGCAATTGAACAGGCATGATGGCCAAAGAACTTGCCTATTCTAATTTCCAATTTCACATTCGCATTTTCAACAAAGCTTGTTAAATAATAAAAAAGAGGCAGCTCGGTGCATGTAGCTCCCGTTTGCGCAGGGTCCGAGGAAAGCTTGTCAAATGAGGATCGAATTTTCTAAAAGACCACTTGTTCTCTGGATATCATCACCCTCTCATTCTAAAGCGGTACATCTCAAACTATGCTCATTGTTGGTTCCAAGTTTACAAACATGTTCCAGTCGAGCGTTCTATCAGTACGTCTATATGTTTACCACGCTTTGCAATCACCCTGATTTTCCATCATGAATGAGAATGTCAACGCTCCCCCCCCCTGTCGCGCCGAGAATCAAGCAACGGTTGTCTGAGATCAGTTCGCTGCAAAACACGTCTCGATTACCTCCGACGAAGTCCATGGCGGATGCCTCGGGGACGTCGCGTCCGCGCTTGGACATGACGACGGCGAGCTCGACCTCGTGGTGCAGCGAATCGAGGGGCTCCGGCACCTCGATGGCGGCGGGGGCAGCGGCGGCGCCGGCGTGGAGGAACGACGAGGTCGGTTTCAGGAACAGCACGGGCTCCTGTGAGCAACGCAGAAACGCGCGGGCGGCGGCGCGAGGGCCGGATCAGATCCCTCGGGGGGGAGAAGGGGCCGCCGGGCGTGACGGTCCGGGCGGAGACACGGGCGTGCTTTGCGATGTGGGGGGGGATCGGATGGGAGGGGTGGGCGCGGACCTTCGGGACGGGGTTGCCCAGCTCCTTTGCGTGGGCGATGTAGTTGCGACCGACGCCGATGATCTTCGTGCTCGCCGCAAGGAGTCTCTGCGCCGCCGCCGCCGCCATGGCCGCCGCCGCCGAAGTCGCGAACCGCGCGTGTGCTGGCGGAGGAGGAGACGGAGAAGCGAACGGGGTACGGACTGACCGACGACGCCACTCGCTGCTGCCGTCTACTGAGGTCATTAATACAAAAGAGTACATTACAAATTTTCCTTGACATGCCATCAGAAAATTCGACTTCCTTGTAAGCCACCAACTTAGATTTTTTTCAGATCGTCACATTTGGTGATTTCCAGCCAACAACTTTTAAAATTTTACCAGTTTTTTTTTGGTGAAAATGACCGAGTTGTCACTTATTCTTGTCAACGTTCGCTGTTGGGGATCCCTTGATAGTATTTGCTCAGATAATCCACACACTAGCAGCAGGCTTTTCCTTGTCAAGATCATTTCATTTTACACTGCTACAGATTTATTTCAAACATAAAAGGGCTCGTCGTTCTGATTGGGCTGCTACGAAGCCTATCGGCTATCGTCATGGCCCTGTACGAGGGAACACGTGGAGGGTGAAGAAGGCGAGTAGGGCCGTGACGACGCCACGGACAGCGGGCGGACACCGCAGCTGTTGCCACCTCTCACCGGCTCCTCCTGCTGTTTGTTGTTGCGCCCCGTAGTTGGACCGTGGCTGCTCCGACTCTGAACATGGGAAGCACCGTTTGGGGGCGTTGCCGCTGGACACGGCCGTCGTCCTTGTTTTCTTAGCACTGCGCTTTTGGTCTCCGACGGTCACCTCGCCGTCGGCCATGGCAGCCGGCTCCGGCGTCTTTGCCTCCTTCTTCTTCTTCGTCTTCTTCTTGTTGCGCTTCTGGTCGCCACCGCTGCCGCTCGGCAGCCTCCCGTTAGGGACGGCCATCACCTCGCCGTTGGGCACCGCCACCGGCTGCATGTCGTCACGCTCGGCCTCCTGGCTGTCGCCGGGGTCATTGTCGGCGAGGAGGGCCCACATGTTGACGCTCGCCGTGACGCCACCGCCTGGCCGCGCCTCCATCTCTCGCCGACGGATTATTGATTGAGGCACCATGACCATGCCACGCGCACGGCACAGGTTTGGAACGTGCTCTGAACTTCTGAAGGCTACCATGGATCGATGACCTTCCGTTATATAAAGGGCAGCGGCGGAGAGTTTGGCGACCGATTCCGTCTCTACGCTTGCTCTGGCGCGTCCGATATGCCTGTGGACGACACGTACGGTCCGAGTCGACCAGGGATTGGCTTTTACATCTCTCGACACGACAGCTGGTTCACAAACCTCTTTTCAGTAGACATCACGGAAACACTTTAGGCTGGGATTTAGAAATTTCAGAAACGACTCAAGTGCAAGAACCAAGTGCCACATCTATATGTGGCAACCAATGAGCAACAGCGGAAGAATTTCCATAGCACATGAGCAACAAGAATTCAGCACAAGGATTTTCATAGCACATGAGCAACAAGAATTCAGGGTGATGGCAACTCCGGCACCGGATCATATACACCAGGACGGACTACATGCCCGATGATGACTCTATGAGTAGACACTCCGGCTGAAACCTTACAGCAAAGGAGAAAAAATGTTTCCGCTGCCTGCCCGTTCTTCATCCGCACTCTCTAGAGCTCATCCTGCACAGGCGCAACACATGAAGGGAACGTTAAAACTGAACGAAGAATGGAGGTGAAGAGCAATCTGAAACGCTGAGGTTTGTATAAATGAAGTTCACGGACATGTTTCTTCTCCTCAGCAGAGGCCTCCTTGCTGTCACCTGGCTCCTCATCGGTGGCGCCCTTGCCATCCTCTGTTTTAACATCAGCAGAGTCCTTGGCCTCCTCAGCACTAGCATCAGCCATGTCATCATCTGCGTCGTCATCCTCCTCCTGTCATAATGCACAAGGGAACGCCATTCCCTTAAGAAAAGATTGGAAGATATCTATATAGAAACATGGTGGACAAGCAAATGAATCCAGAGCTTACATCTGCATCGGGGTCATCATCATCGTCTTTGGTGTTAGCGGATTCCTAATGAAGAACACATCGTCAATAAGTTAATACCAGATTGAATATACCTGATGTTTTCTTTACGCGAGGGCTTATACATTAGCAAGGACTTTTACAGTTCAAAATAATGGTCGGTATATTCTGGGAAACCACTGGCTAGTATTTTTGGGGTAATTTTGGAATTGAAATATCAACCTACTAATTTGTATTTTATCCATAGAGGGCAGTTATCAGACCAGCTAATCCGTTAGTCGTAATTTAGTCATAATTGTTCACTAGGTTAATGAATGTAATAGATTAATCAAATTACTAATGTGACTTAAAAAATACTAATCTACCACTCTTATTTTTTCCAATATCACCCTCGACTTAATGAAATACTAGTATCTACAACGTCAGATCAAAGTATTGGTCAATAGTTCTGAGAGGATATTGGTCATTATTGTGGACCGTAAAAGTGCTCTTCCCCTAACAGGAACGGTGGAGTGTCTCTGCATACCTCATCAAGCCTCTTCTTCTCAGCCTCGTCAAACCCAGCCTTCTCAGCCTGCAACAGATCATGGCTTAGTCCTGATCAGGAAGAAACCAAAACAAGATGAAACAGTTTAGGATATCAAAACATACATCTTTCTGCTTGCCCCAGGTCTCCTCTGCAAACGTCTTGGCATACTCAGGGTCATCAGTGATTAAGATGTTGTCAAACAAAGTTCCCGACTTAACCTAGTGAATATAAATTGAAATCAGTTGTGCGCTTCAGTAGATAAAGCATAATCCTAGCAAATTATAACATGTTAGTGGGATGAACTGCGAACCTGCCACAGCTCAATGCCAATGTGCTTCAAGCTGTCAAAAGCATAGATGTAAGGATCGTCCTTGTACTCTGTACAGACAAGAATAAATTCAGTAGAGCTTTCGCATTAGTGAATTATCTAGAGGTGAATTAACCACTTTATACAATGAAAAGATGGAAGTATACTACAAAAGAATGAATGTACCTGGGTTGTCAATCAACGGCGCTTTCCACTTCCCCTTGTAGTTAGGGTTCTTAATTTTCTGAACAACACAAAATTAACTTATATGTCAGCAGTTATCCCCAAGAATATGGCAGCATGTCTAGTGGTATCATTATTAATCACCTAGTGATGCTCATACCTTTTGCTTCCATGGTCCCTTGTACTCGGGGTTCGGAATGGTTGGGGCCGTCCATTCACCATCTTCCTCATCATCCCAATCCTCAGGCTGCATTAGGTATTAAATAATGTGAAATCAAGTAATATTGATGCAACTGATAGCACATTAATTGTATAGAGAAATTAGCAAAATATGCACCTTCTTTGCATCAGGGTCAGGAATTTCCTTGGGAACATCATCATAACCCTGCAGAGAACAATCTTAGTCAGACAAGAAACCTTCATGGAGAAAGATCAAGGACAAACAGCAATTTAAATACAATACAGAAACCTAGGTTGTCTCGAAGAAATCACAACCTAATCATTGACAAACAGAAATAAACCTAAGGTGCATTGTACTTTTGGTCCATTTGAGGCCCTTCTATAGTTTAGCCATGCAGAGCTTTTGCGCACTTTACATGTTGAAGAAAGTACATGTTACTCGTAGTAAATTGTAATTGTACACTAACACATCATCTTCTACAGCAGATAATTGGGGAAATACGCCACAAAATTCGTTCTAGAATAGCTAAGTAAACTGAAATTCGTCAGAAAATTTAAACATATTGATGGAGCATCTAAAGGTGTATTGGTAAAGGAAAAGGCACCTCTGGCTTCTTATCCTCCGGATCAGGAATGTATTCTTTGTCATCCCAGTCTTCTGGCTGCAGTCATTAATATGTCACCGTTAGCATCTCTGGTAAAAGAGCAAAAAAAAAAAGATTACGATGCAGAGCAGTAATCATTCTATCAATATCACCTTCTTGGCTTCTGGGTCCTTGATCTTCTTTGGAGGAAGAATATCCCAATCATCATAAATGCTGCCGGACTGCTTCTCGGTGTTGTCAATCAGAATGCTGTATGTCGCATCAGGACGGATGATCAGAGTGTACACATGCGTCAGCTGATCGGTCTCGCATGGCACCTCCTTCTTGATTAAATGGTTCTTGCCGTTCTTTGTAAGGATAGCGTGGACCTTCTTGGTGGCATACCCACAGATATCAGGCCCAAACATGATGCTGCAAGTCAAAAATTACAGAGAAGTTATGATCAATCAATCAGCTGATATCAATCAGTTGCATCTTGAACATGCAAAGAGATGCGAGTAATCATCACCTATATGGCGTCTCGCCACCAAACTCCTTTTGGTTGACATCGCCACCCAACAACTTCACATAGCCGCCGCCGCAGTCGAGCTTCTGCTCGTGCTTCACCGAGAATTGCAACACCAGGATCTTGTCCTTGTTGCTGAACTCGGGGTACTGCGCCGAGATGGCGTAGAACCTGTAGTCTTCAGAAGTTTGGATGCCTGTTCGCGAGCAGAAAAATCGCTGTAAAAATTAACACATGCTAAACAGAACAAACATAAATCAGCAGTGGCACTCACCTTTGTCGCCGGCATCTCCATTCCATTTGCCGGATGTGTGGTTCCACTCCCCGGCCGTGTTGTCGTCCTTCTTCCAGTCGGACTTGACCCACCGGTCCTCCCAACCATCTGTTGTCAGTTTCAAACAATTCAGACAAAAAAAAATTCTCAGAACACACGAAGGGCGTCAGGGCCATCAGATCGCAACAGGTCCTCCACAAAGGAAACAGTCGCAACACTCCACGAGCCAACAAGCGGATCAACCGCATTGTATCACGAGAAAAACAGACAAGGCGAGGGGACAGGTGGGATCCGGCTGTTTACCGTCGAATTTCTCCTGGAAGAAGACCTCGCCCGCGACGGCGGCGACGGACGCCAGCGCGATCAGAGCCACGACGAGGAAGGACGGCCTCTCTAGGACCGCCATCGCCTGCGACGGCTAGCGAGCGAGCGAGCGCACGCCCACCACGGTACCTGGAAGCTTCTAGAACCTTGTGGCAACTCTCTCTCCCGACTCAAATCCCCCCCTGGTGGTTAGCGAGCGCGAAGCGCACCGCCGGTAAATAATGAGCGGGGCGGGGGCTGCCGTCACCCGCGAAGATCTGCTACACGGAAGGCAGGATATGTCGCTGACTGCTGGGACCAGGGAAGGTGACGAGATTCGTGTTGTACACGTGTGCTCACGTGGCTCGCTGCGGCTGCCAAATGGCGTTCGCCGTAACGAGGCAAGCCAATAGGAAGGCGCCAAGTGGAAAAGGCGACGTGTTTGGGCCAGTTGTACCTCCCCTTGGGAATGTCGCTCTATGTACGGTGAGAGAATACTCCTATGCAATTTGGTCCCAGCCGCTGGGGCCCATATGAGTATATGTACTGCATACTTAACATATGGATTCGATCCCTGCGCCAAATTTCTACAGAGTTTTATTAGCTCAGTAATAAAGCTATTAGTCGAGGCTAGACTGTAAAAAAGGTCAGTTCCACAGTCGAGGCACAAGATTTGACCTCTCCGGATACCGAGAACTGAAATATTTGTTTGAAACAGACAGATAAATGCAGTTTGCACCCACTTTGCGACTACAAGAAGCAAACTGTGCGTGACTGCTGGTACTGACGATACAGAAGTAATCAAGCATATGCAATGTTTCTTTCCTTTGAAGACACTTCTTGTCGGCAGCAGTCCATGAAACAGAGCGATCCCCCACCCTTTTTTTTAAAGAGCCAAGGACTACCTGTCTTGGAATATGCATCCACGTCCACATTACGATCATATTTTTTCCTGGGGAAAAATAGGATGATTATCTGATGTTTTCTTGACTGCTTCAAACACATTTCTAGTTATTCAGGCTTGGCGGTTATATCTCTCCACAAGAACATCTCGATGTCCGTAGGAATAAAATGTCTAATGCAGGTACAGAATAGAATATGTGACAAAGACTTTCTGAGTAAACCTTCAGATTTTGGAGGAGTGCGGTCCAAATAAGTTTGTAAACATCAAAGTTCTAGATGGATGCCAAATACTATCATTTCATTGTGATATAAGAAGTTGCAAAACAGGTACAGGGAAGTTGAGCTGCTTCAAATGTTATGGCTTGAAGGGGTTCATCTGAATACTGCCAACTCGTGTAGGAATCAACGAAGCAACGACCTGACAGCAGCCACAGCATCGCCTTTATGCTCTCGGAGTGTCCTCTCAGCAATCTTCTTGTCCAACTGCGCATTCAGATATACTTGAGAACAGGCCGTTTAAGGATAATTTACAACATAATTGGTCACTGAGATTAGGATTGTCACCTCAAGCTCATTAGCAATAATTTCAACATCAGTAGGGTTGATCTTGACAGCAGCTAATTCTTTCTCCCTGGAGAAAAAGCAAATTCAGAACACTTAAGTTATACTTGTCACAGGGCTTGAAATTACACCTTCAGGAAGAGAATAGATACATTTATCTCACAATGAAACAGATGACTTGTGTCCATTTGACATGCAAGTTCATGTGCTTTGAATTATATTAATATTCACAAACTGCAGCAAAAGCCTAATGCACCAAAAGGAATAGATAATTGGTTTGAGTCATTGACCTATTATCTTACCTAGGCTTTCACATGGGCAGTTAAAGATGAAAATTAAATTTGAATCAAATTTCTGTTACAACTTTTCATGCATACTTTCTGGTCATTTAACTCAACTAAGCTCCTAGAGTGTGTATTTTTTTATTCTGCACTGTAATGTAAAAAGTGATTAACTCCCACACAAAGTGCCATGGCGCAGAAGCTACCATCCAGGAAGGTGTTACAACATTATTAGGCACCCAATAACAGTCGTAGATGTTTTCTATGCTAACCTCAGTCTCATTGCATTCCAGTCTGCCTCTTTGGATGAAGCAAGAGCTGCCATGGCCTGCAAATAAAGAAAGACATGTAAACTACATATGCTTAGAGATTATTTAACCAAACAGAGCATTTATCCACGAATCTACATTGTATTTTTATTTCTGGATACATTTGATTGAATCACCGAATGATTCAAGCAAGTTATTACGAGTGGTAGGATTGACGGATCTAGCCATCTAGGTTATCTGTTTGCAATATAAAAGCTAAGCATGCCATCTCTGTAGAGTAAGTAAGTGGCCCCAATTCATCCGTGTGAGCAAAGGCCTGATGCTAAAGTGTCATAACTTAGTGTGATGCATCCACCAAATCCAAATGTCTTAAGTCTTCGATTGATTAATAATGAACGAACAGGTTACCAATTGCTAAACGTATCTTACTAGTGATGCAACGAGTAGACAGGATCAGGAGAGGATTGGTACATTGAGTTAGCCAGAAACGTACGGATTGGACTCGGGAGGAGTCGAGCTGCCGGTCCTCGACATGGTCGGTGAGCTTGTCCAGCGCCTTGCTCTGCTGCTGCAGGTCCTTGGAGTCCACCGCCGCCTCGCCCTCGGGAGCGCCACTCCCCGCCGCTGCCGCTGCCGCCGCCGCCTTCTCGTCACCCGCCGCACCCATCGCCTATGCCTGGACCTCTCGCTCGCGGCCTAAACCCTAGCGAAGATTTCCGGTCAGATTGTCTGTAACAGAGGAGCTGGGCGTGCGGCTGTTATACGCCGGCGGCTCCATCAGATTCGTGCAACGGCGTGGAATGCCAGCGACAGATCCGAACCGTTCGATGGTGCAGGACACACCGCGCACCGCCTACTGACCGAAGTGTCATTCTATTCTAGTACGGCTCGCAACCTAAAGTGACCGTACGATGCGAGTATGCGACAATCACGCACGAAAACTAAATGGATTAGGATTAAGTCTAACTTGTCCCTCACCTCTATTCCCTCAGTTTATTTTTTAACCAAAGGTGCTCTGAGTTTAATTTCCATCTCTCATATTAGATTTGGTCCCTCATCTCTTAATGCAGTCTCTAAATATTTTTTCATAATGCTTTTCTACATCTGTTGACTAGAATTTCTCCGTGAATTTATCTCTTCTCTCCTGTAATTATAGAAAAAATTCTGATTCAACTGCTTCCTGTACTCAAGATCTTCCCAACTTCTCTAGTGAGATGATATAGCGATCATGGTAGCTAGTTCATATTGCCACTTTATACGAACTATAGAGATCATAAATACATATACGGTAGTCAATGCAATAATCGTTGAATATATACAGTGATGATAGTCAGTGTATCTGTAGGCCAAAGCCAACTAAAATTTCGGACGAGAATAATAAGTAGATTGCTAGATTGATTTACGACGAGTGTGAGTAAAAAAGTAGATCACATATATGATTTAGCTAGCGCAGCCAATTTTATAAACTACTCCCTCTGTTCTGAAATAAATAACGTTGAGAACAAAAAAAAATTAGTTTATTTTGAACTAGATTAGGTGTTCTAAATGTCATTTAATTAAGAACGGAGGGAGTACCGTAAAACAGCTTATAGACCGATCGTTGGTGATATTAAAAGGCGAGGACCAATCCGATATAAGAGATAGAGAAACGTAAATTACACCGAAGGAATAGTTAACAAACTAAAGTTAGACTTAATCTAATGAATTAAAAAATTATAAAAAAACGTCACCCCAGCCGGCGGGGGGCAGGCGCGCACCGCGTCGCACCCAACCCGACACGACACGGCCTTCCCCTTCCATCCCGTCCCAATTCATTCATCCCCCTTCTGTTTTTCTCGTACGCGGCCGATAGCGACCACCTCCGTCCCACCGAACCACTCCCCGCCGCCGCCGCCGCCCCCCGCGCCCGCTCGTTCCCGTGCCGCCTAACCTCGGGGACGCCCCGGTCGGCGATGTGGCGGGAGCATGCTGGGCCCGATCCTCAGGCTCCTCTCGGCGTGCGGCGGTGTATGGCCCACCTCGCCGGCCCCCGCAGCCGCGGGGGGCGCCTCCGCCAGCTGTGAGGGCCGCGACGGGCTCCTCTGGTGGCGCGACCTCGCGCGCTGCCACGCGGGCGACGTCTCCTTCGCCGTCGCCCAGGCCAACCAGGTGCTCGAGGACCAGTGCCGCCTCGAGTCCGCCCCGCCCCTCGGCACCGTCGTCGGCGTCTTCGACGGTCACGCCGGCCCCGACGCCGCACGCTTCGCCTGCGACCACCTCTTCCCCATCCTCCGAGGTAACCCAAACTCGAATGCGATTCGTCGTCTTCCCTTCTTCCTTCCCGGCGCCCGCGGAAAGCGATTCGTCGTCTTCCCTTCTTCCTTTCCGGTGCCCACGGAAAAGTGGATGTCGTGATGCGGGTTGAGGCTTCTGTTTGATGTTCGCGCAGAGGCGTCCACCGGCCCGCAGGGCGTGACTGAGGGCGCCATCAGGGAGGCGTTTCTGGCCACGGAGGAAGGCTTCCTCGCGCTTGTGTCCCGCCTGTGGGAGACCCAGCCGAACATTGCCACCGTCGGAACGTGCTGCCTCGTCGGCGTTGTGCACAACAGGACCTTGTTTGTCGCCAACCTTGGTGATTCTCGGGCTGTTCTCGGGAGGAAGGTGGGTCGCACAGGGCAGATTGTCGCAGAACAGCTGTCCAGTGAGCACAATGCCAATCAGGAGGCTGTAAGGAATGAGCTCATGGCTCAGCACCCGGACGATCCAGAGATTGTTTCGCTCAAGCATGGGGTCTGGAGAGTGAAGGGTATCATACAGGTAGGTCTTATTTGAATCCCTTGTCTTATATTGCTGAAACTGGAGACTTGTTTGTCCAATGCTTATGTAGTGGTTGGTGCAGGTGTCAAGATCAATAGGTGATGTGTATCTGAAACATGTGCAATATAACACAGAGCGGATCAAACCAAAGTTCAGAACTTCTGAGCCTTTCAGCAAGCCTATAATGAGTGCCGACCCCTCTATAGTCTCCCGTCATCTTCAACCGTGTGACAGTTTTGTCATATTCGCATCAGATGGTTTGTGGGAACACCTGAGTAATCAGGAAGCCGTCGAGATCGTTAACAACCATCAACGATCTGTAAGATTCCACATCTTTTACTTTCCCCATAATGTATCATCCTTATGGTGTTTCCTACGATGATTTCGTTATAAACATTCTGCAAACTAGACATGATTAGAATACTTAACACCATCTTCATGCACTAGTTAACATCAAAAGCTCTCTACCTTTGTACAGAACATTTTTTTCCACATTGTAGTAATAATTTCATTGTACTGATTGTCTTGGTTTGCAATCAGTGGTGCCAGGGAATCACTGTTAAACACTTGCCTAACCTATTGATTCTATCCAGAGGACTAATCGTTGATTAGGTTGTTGAGTTAATGTAATGCATTTGTATGCGATAATGTGGTAGATCTGCGAATTGTAATTATCTGAGTGTTGCATTTTATTTTAAGCTAGATTGCCTATGCATATTAGAAATAATGGGGATGCTTTTTAATGTATTAAAATCCTCTTGGCACTATTTTGCAAGCGCCTGCATGAATAATTCAATTCAGTATGACCAGTGGTGTCGCCACATGACAATTAATTAATTGGTGATCGCGCACAATCTGTCCCTGGTGCACAGTTCTACACTTGTTATGAGACTCAGTAGGGTTGCATGCTGGCAACATATCTCACAGTGACAGTTGCATACCCTTGATTGCTTTGCTTTTAGGATCTTCCTGTCGTAACTCATACCTATTGTTTGAAATATCTCATTATAATCTTTTTCATTACTTTAAAACATATGGTACTGGCTAAAGGAAAAAGTTGGCTGTGTTTGTGCACCATTGTCGTGCCTGTCTCTGTTCTTCTCCCTCCTCTCGCTTCCAAGTTTGCACAGGGAAAAGGCACAGGGAAAAGGCAGAAGAAAAGCACCGTTTGAGCGCTGCGTGTGTTTGTGCACCATTGTCGTGCCTGTCTCTGTTCTTCTCCCTCCTCTCGCTTCCAAGTTTTCTTCGTGTTCTTGCGTGCTCGTCACGTCTGGCTAACAATGGGTTATATTGTAAAATTTACGGCTAGCATGGAATGGGTATCTGTTTTGAGCTCTGTTTGGTACAATACCATGCCTGAGGTCTATTTAGTTACTTTCTTGTCTCACTACTTTTGTGTATTTAATTGTTCTGCTGCATCTTCAAGTCTTAACGACCCACATATTTGCAATTTGCTTGCATGACCGTACATTTTACTGCTGCATATACCAAGATAATAAGTAAAGATATTTGTTCTTTTGACATTACCGTGCTACTCATAATGTGTAACATAGAAGGTTAAAAAATAAAATCTTTAGTGTACAATAGAAATTTGGTTCACTTGTCACAGATGATAGATGGTGTTACATTCTTGGCTGCTGGTTAATCAATTAAAATTCGCTGACATATACAAGGGGCTGCCTTTTCTTATTTTCTTCAAGTACAATTGCTTTGATTATGACAGACCACTACATCTTATCCAGGGAAGTGCAAGGCGACTCATAAAAGCAGCTATGCAAGAAGCAGCACGGAAACGGGAGATGCGTTACTCGGATCTCATGAAGATCGACAAGAAGGTTCGCAGGCATTTCCATGACGACATTACAGTCATCGTGCTATTTATAAATTATGATGTATTGGCGAAAGGTGCAGCACATGGACAAGCCCTCTCTATCAGATGTGCCTTAGATTATTGACATTGAGCCAGCTCATGTTGAGGTTCAGCTCCCATCAGCAGCAGCCTTCGGTAGCATGAAGCCATCAAGTGGTCATGAACAATACACCAGTTATGTTATCTTCAGTCTGATAAAATCCTGCAGCAGTTTTCTTTTCATCGTCTTCGTTTGTTTCCATTTTGCACATAAGATTAACAACCTGCTAAATTTGTGAGTTTTCCCTCGGGAACAAAGTCGGATAAATGTGGATATTTTTCAGTTTTGGAGAGACATGCATAGAGTTTTGAGGGAACATATATAAAGGATCCTGTAACTTTTGATCGATTCATTCTCATGTTTAAAAGCTAGTTCCATCTCGTATTAAGAATCATGAGGTCCTTTCATCACAGCTTCTGAAGTTCTTGACTGGGTTCTTACTAAACAGAATTGCATAATTTGTTTGGCCCAGTCTTGGGTGTTGGTACAATCGTAGAACTTGCATGCATACTCTTCAGAATGCATAGTCTTCAGGTCGTCTCGTGTCCACTGATCTGTTGATCTCTTCAGACTTCTTACTGCCCTGGTCTTCATGTATAATTCATCTGAAAATTTTCGTAGACATCTGGAGTGAGCAAATATTATAGCACCTGACGAAAACACGAAGAACCTAAAATTCTTTCGCTCAAAACTGGCCATCAAAGTTGGAAGCATACGCCTGGTTTGAGCTTGTGCTAAAGAAGCTCTTGCCATACTGGAGAATGTTGTTTACTTCAGTGCTTGAGAGCATATCCAGCCATCCACTTCAGCGCAAGCCTTCTTTTGTAAGCTGGAGGTACAGGGGCAACTCTGGGGATTGCAACCTTCTGTATCTGAACCCTGAAGTCGCTGAAGCAGTCGTTACTGAAGACAGATAGAATTTGCTGAAGACGTGCTCTCTGAATTTGTCATGTCATTTTTAGCAGTCTCGTGACTTTTGCCTCATAGTTATTTAGGTCTCGAGTAACTGCAAGTTCAAGTGATGTTCAGTGGACCGTTTCAAAATAAATAACACTGATTAGTTTGAAATTGAACTAACCAGCTATTTTCAAAATAAAATGCGTACAAGAATGCATTCACTCATGAATTGGTAAGTGCCACGTGGTTGTCTTCCTTACGTCCATCCGCTACCCTGCACCTTCCTCACCCGCCTCCGCCGTTCGATTTGGATTCGAGAACGTCCTGACCAACAGGTGGACCCTTGTCCAACTCAGCACGTCCTAGTAGTATAAGGCAAAGCCAGAAACCTTCTCCAAGTCAGTCGCAATCACGGAGGAGAGTCATCACGCCATACAACACGGATAGAGACGACAGACGACGCCGGAGCGCAGCGCGAGAGTGATGACGACGACGGCGGCGGATGTTAAGCCGGTAGCGCCCGCGGAGGCGGAGCTCGTCCCGACACTCTCCTCGCTGCAGCCGGTTTACGGCGAGGGCTCCCAGCTCTACGAGGCGCGCCTCCGCTTCGCCCGCCTCGGCGACCGCTTCGAGGCCGTCTACGGCGCCCGCCCCGCGCTCTTCGCACGCTCCCCAGGTCGGTGCTCCCTTCACCTGCATTGCGCGCAGTTCGTGTTTCAGGGAGGGCGCGTTTGTGTGTGAGCGGAGCCGTGAATCGTGATCGATTTCGGTCCGTCGGCGGCGGCGCCGCGATGGCGTGGGTATCGGTGCAGGGAGGGTGAACCTTATCGGGGAGCACATCGACTACGAGGGATACTCGGTGCTGCCCATGGCCATCCGCCAGGACATGATCATCGCCATCAGGAAGGCTGACGGCGGCCGGGTGCGCGTCGCCAATGTCGAGGACAAGCACCCCGTCTGCGAATACCCTGCCGACCCCGACAAGGTATTTTGATGTGACTGGGGTTCAATTTGGGCGGTGATTGAGGGAAAACAGTACGCTATCACGGGGAACGCTAAATGCTTAGGTGAGACTCTCCAGCGGCGCGTCGAATTAACCTGCATTTAATTAACCTGGGGAAGAAGGTGGTCAGGTGGACGGCACGAGAATCTTGTTCCTATCTTTAC
Organism: Neostapfia colusana; assembly: GCA_030760725.1. Lineage (NCBI taxonomy): Eukaryota > Viridiplantae > Streptophyta > Magnoliopsida > Poales > Poaceae > Neostapfia > Neostapfia colusana. The sequence continues at coordinate 868,098 of JASWHV010000013.1, forward strand.
AATGCGGTGGTTGCATGAGTTCCTAATATTTAGCATACCGCAACAAAACGCCCGAGATGTCAGTGTAGTCCGCGTGGGTTACTGAACTGTGGAGCCTCCTGCTTGTGGACTTGCAGTTCCATCCCCTGCTTCAGCGCTGTGAAAAGTAGTGGACTAGTAGAAGGACAGCAAGAGCCGCTTCATAGTTCTAACAATGAACTAGTAAATGTCAGTGGACTCTATGCTGCGATGCAGCAAATGTGAATGCAGTATGTGCGTTCCAAAAACTGTTACTTTATTACATGCCTTGGTGCACTTTTCAGGATACAAAAAGCGAACCTAGGGTTGCTTATTCACAAAAATATAATATGCTTTTGTTCTCTCTAGTTTGTGTAAAATCTTTGGATGATTTATTGACGCTAAGTGGTTTGTTTATCATACAGGAAATTGACATAAAAAAACACAAATGGGGCCACTATTTTATGTGTGGGTAAGTTACATTTTTCAGTTAGTGCTGCTGAAACCTGGATATTGATTGATTTGTTCTTTTCCAGTTATATTTTCTGTAAACATACCCTTGTATTAATTTCATTTTCTATCTACAGTTACAAGGGGGTTTACGAATACTGTAAGTCAAAAGGGATTGATCTTGGAGAACCTGTTGCACTTGATGTTGTTGTTGACGGCACAGTTCCTCAAGGTACTATCAGTGGCTTATAAGTTTGTAAGATTCTTTTCCTTCTCTTTGATTGATAAGTATCAGAGTTGTTGCTGTCATATATATAGGGTCTGGACTGTCAAGTTCAGCAGCATTTGTCTGTTCAGCAACAATTGCTATCATGGGGGTGCTCAAGAAAAAATTCCCAAAGGTATATTACATCGTCATTTAGGCAAGCAGCAAGTGCCCCTTACCTTTTATGTTGATTTGAACTACATATGTTGAATGGATCAGAAGTGAACAAGCTATTTATATTTGTCTAGTATAAGTTAACTAGTGTAAATAGGATGCAAAATTGATGGCGGTCTGTCTGCTACACTTTTGCATGGATTAGTGATCAGATAATTTTTCACCTAATCTATGCTTTTACTGTGTGTTTAGCACACGAAGTTCCAGTACCCAATTCTTATTTATAGTAGTTCATGTGGTTGAATCATGCAGAAAGAAGTTGCTCAGTTTACTTGCTTGTCTGAGCGCCACATTGGAACACAGTCTGGAGGCATGGATCAGGTAATAAAAACTTCAAGAATTTCAAGTATCTTCTTGAAACTGGTGCCTTGTGCTAAGTAAATCAAAATACTTTGCTTAGTGCAACTGATTCTGTTCCCACATTCGACAATTCATTGTACCTTTGCAGGCTATATCTATCATGGCGAAATCCAGGTTTGCTGAGTTGATAGATTTTAATCCAATCCATGCAACTGATGTACAACTACCTCCAGGTGGTACATTTGTGTTGCCCATTGTTTGGCTGAGTCCAAGAAAGCAGAGACAGCTGCAACAAACTACAACAACCGTGTTGTGGAGTGTCGCTTAGCATCAGTAAGTAATTTTTTAGTTTCAAAATGAGCCTGCCTAAGATGTGAGAATGGAAACAACAACACATCAACAACAAAGCCTTTTTTCCTAAGCACGTTGGGATAGGCTAAATGTGAGAATGAAACTACCAGTCAAAACATTTTATTGCATCAAACCATCTTTTTATGTTATAATAAGTATATCTTAATAATAAGCAAGCATTTGAGGTGCCTTTATGTTTATTTCTATGGATATACCAATTATTATCTTTCTGATGTTGGAAAATGAGCTTGATCGTAGTACCCTTCACATAAATAGAAGGTTATTCCTTGTCATTTCCATATATTGAGCTGGTTTTTTCTCCCACTTTTCAAATTGTTCTTGCCATTAAACTAGGAATGGATACGAAGAAAGCTGTTGACTCTGTTACAACTCTATCTGATGTTAAGGGGTTATGTGTTTCTTTTGCTGGGAATGAAGGTTCTTCTGATCCTGCAGTTTCTGTTAAGGTGCATATATTTTTAAACAATATTTAGGTTATTGGCAAGAGAGATTTGTTTTTTCTTATGAAGAATTGTCCGCTACTCTGCTCCATCTTCGTTGTTTATTCTTAGATGTTTCTAGTGTCGGGTTGTCTTTTTTTCACAACTTAGTGTCTAATTCTGCCTATTATCTAATTTATATACTGATAACATACATGTGGAGCTTCCAACTTCGTGGCATCGCATAAGAAAGAAACAGTAACAGAAACAATGTTTGATAACACAGCACCATAGCTCAAAGGCTTCTGACAGGAAAAAAGGCAAGTAATACTTTGAATCACACAAAACTCAGGTATGTTCTCCATTTGTAACCTGCTTGTTTCCCCTGCTCTTCTGGCTTCCTCCCTAATATTGTGCTGGCACTCATGTCTGTTTTAGAAGCTTGTCCTAATAAGTTTGTATTGAATCATCATTACTTAATTCTTCTTCTGTCGATGCTTACCATTGTTTATAAGCAGCGATCGAGAAATGCTTAAGAAACTTGGCGATCTTATGAATGAAAGCCATTATAGCTGCAGCGTTTTATACGAGTGTAGGTAAATTCGCAGTGTGCTGTTGAACTCTTCTATATGGCTATGAAAATGAGTATTTAGCACAGAACTTGCTTTGTCATGAACATGGTTTCTGAATAACTTGTGAGCATACTGACGTATCTGCCTTGTCAGCTGCCCTGAGTTGGAGGAGCTTGTAAAAGTATGTAGAGATAATGGAGCACTCGGAGCACGGCTTACAGGGGCTGGCTGGGGTGGCTGTGCCCCAATTCATCCTCAATTTAAAGGTGAGTTAAGTTGCTCCTCTCTTAATTCTAATCACTGAATTCAAAGCAGTAGGTTGTCAGCAAGCGTACGATTTAGGCCGTGAAATGAAGACACGGCGTGGCCGTCTTCCATCAGCAGCAGCAGGAGGAGCACATGCACACGCACCGATGATTCCGCTCCTGCAAAATAAGAAACGTGCGTTTCTAAGCTGCTAAGCTTGACGGGCCCATCATTTTCGATCGATCGCCACAAAATAAAAAACGTTGAGGAATCGAGCGTGGCCTCCTTTTTCAGGTGGCCGGCAGACGACACGATCAACTAACAACTAGAAACATTACTGCCACCACCACCATCGACCCGGCCGTCGCCGTCGTCCCATTCATTTAGAAGCGTCCTTGTCTAATTTGACTTGACTGGTTTATTGTATCTAACATGCATGACTTCTATTGGTATAGGAATAAGGACGTACGGTCTAGGTTACGGGCGCCTGGAATTGGGTTTAATTTCAGGCACCTAGTCAATCTTTACAAATAATAAAACAGGTAATTTTTTTCTATGATATATGCAGTGATGATTGAACATTTTATAACTAACATAATCCTTATAACCCCTTACAATTAACAGTTAACCTGCTTCTTCCCCCTCCGGCGTTACTGCCGCACCAGCTTGCCCTACGCGCCGCCGTGCAGCCCACCGCAGCCGCCCCGCCCGCCGCGCCTTCTTCTCCGACGCCTGAAAGCAGCACCACGAACTGATTTCAGACGTTCGAGAAGGAGGCTATGTCCGTAGGAACAAACATGGTCAGATCTAGTGAGAAAGGTACGTGCAGTGTTGTGCTTTAGGGTATTGAAGAGGCTCGCATGCAAGTCGTCACATATAGGAACAGTACTGTACTGCGAGAGGTCACCGGTCGGTCGTGGTGTGAAGCTAGCCATATGCATTGGGTCTATACACGGCCCGGCCGGGGGGCACATATAGATCATGCAGGCGCGCGCGGCCGGCTCCTTCGTACGATCGATGGACGATGTATGCGTAGGCCAGCGCATATAGCCGCCCCCTGCTGCTTGGGTTCGATCGGTGTCGTGCTCGATCAACCACAGCAGCAACACAAGCTAGCCATGTCCAAGCAGGCCTTTGCCAAGTCCCTCTTCCTGCTCAACAGGGCCCAGCTCGTCAGGAGGCTCAGGCCCCTCGTCGTCCGCGCACAGACGACGACGACCACGACACCTGCAGCCAACAAGCAGCAGCGACGCTACAGCTTCTTCACGGCGCCGGTGGACGACGGCGGCGGCGTCGCCGTCTGCAAGGTCGAAGGCGGCTTGCTCGTGTCACCCTCCGCCTTCCCCTACTTCATGCTCGTGGCCCTGGAGGCCGGCGGCCTTCTCCGGGCGCTCATCCTGCTGCTGCTCTACCCCGCCCTCCAGCTCCTCGGCCACGGCCGGGCGATCAGGGCCATGGCCATGGTCAGCTTCCTCGGGCTCAGGAAGGACGCGTTCCGTGCGGGCAGGGCGGTGCTGCCCAAGCTGCTCATGGAGGACATGAGCGCCGACGCGTTCGAGCGGACTGCTGCCGTGTGCGTCAGCGCCATGCCCAAGGCGATGGTGGAGCCGTTCCTCACGGAGTACCTCGGCGTCGACGCCGTCGTTGCGCCGGAGATGAGGGAGTTCATGGGGTACTACATGGGCGTCATGGATGACGAAGAACAAGGCCAGGCGTTGCAGCATGGGCTGAGCGTGGAGGCCGAGGTGGTCGCCAGCAGCGACAAGCTGGGTGGCGGTGACGTCGTCGTTGGCAGCGGTGGACTACTTGGTGGAAGCTCATTTGACAAACCCTTCCACAAGCATCGCGAGGTTAGTCATTCTCATCTTTTTTCTTATCATTTGAAGGTGATTCCTCTAATCAGTTTTCTAAAATTGTGGAACTAAAATCCATGAAATTGTTTAGACTTGGCACACTGCTATTATAGTGGTTTTATTAGTGTTGATATATATATTTTCAAATAAGAAACGGTTGCGTTGCATGATCGGAATGAGATAACCTACGACCATATGTAGCATGCACATAACAATACTCGTCATGTTTCATAAATCAAGACGGTGCTACCTAGGATATAATCTATCGCAATGATTTGATCAAAATATGGGAGAAAATTTCATGTGGTATGCAATGTATTACAACTAAAGTGAGGGACGATATGCACATGCATGCAACAATATTTCAATGGTGGACAGTGATAGTACTACGGTACCAGCTGCATGCATGTAACTAGCTAGCTAGTCAAGAAGCTTTTCAATTCTCTTTATGAAGTGTCTACTTCTTCGTCTTCCTAATCGCACATCATAGACTGCATGGCACAGCTGACCGTTTGGCGCGCTATTAATTTGTTATCACCGTTCTGCCAAAAGCAGTCGGCCTCATCTTGGAAGCCCTGAAGGAATCAGGCTAAATTTAGGTCCAACACGCGAACGTGCTTGAAAGCTCATCTTTGTATGAGCAAGATCTTGGTCAAGAAGGCAATACTATTCCTAACTGGAATACTAGGTCCAAATTAAGGTGGCGCAGCAAAACTGACCTGATTTAAGAAGAAAATTTCGAACTTCACTAATAGTACTCCGTCTGTTTCGAAATATTTACGCTACTTAGTTTAAATGTTATGAAATAACCAGCGTCAAATAATTTGAAACGGAGAGAGTAATACCTTAATTAGATATATAAAATCCAAGAAGATGAACGATTCATGCAAAAAGAATAATGCTAAATGATCGCCAATATTTGTGATCTTCAATTGTGGCTAAACGTAACGATGCATGCAGGAGGTGTATGTGCCGACCGAGTTGGCGCGGCGGCAATGGCGGCGCCACGCCAAACCCCTCATCTTCCACGACGGCCGCACCGCGTTCCGGCCGACGCCCGCGGCGACGCTCGCCATGTTCATGTGGCTGCCGCTGGGCGCGGTCCTCGCCGTGGTCCGCACCGCCGCCTTCCTGCTCCTCCCCTTCTCCCTCTCCGTGCCCTTCCTCGCCGCCGTCGGCATGCACAGCCGCGTCATCTACAACTCCTCCTCCTCCTCCTCGGCGAGGGCCACGGCGAACCTGTACGCCTGCAACCACCGCTCCCTGCTCGACCCGCTCTACGTCGCCGCCTGCGCCGGGCGCGCGGACCTCGCCGCCGCGACGTACAGCGTCAGCCGCCTGTCGGAGGCGCTGTCGCCGATCCCCACCTTCCGCCTCACCCGGGACCGCGCGGCGGACCGCGCCGCCATGCAGGCGAGGCTGTCGCGCGGCGGGCTGGTGGTCTGCCCCGAGGGCACCACCTGCCGCGAGCCGTTCCTGCTGCGGTTCAGCCCGCTGTTCGCCGAGCTCGGCCGCGACGTGGCGCCCGTGGCGCTGCACTCGGCGGCGGGCATGTTCCACGGCACGACGGCGGGGGGGTGGAAGGCGCTGGACCCCTTGTTCCTGCTCATGAACCCCGTGCCGGCCTACATCGTGCAGTTCCTTGACCCTGTACCTGTAGAGCGCGGCGGCGGCGGCGGTGGCCCGGAGGCGGCGCGCGCCGTGGCGAACGAGGTGCAGCGGCGGATCGCGGAGGCGCTCGGGTTCACGTGCACGGGGCTCACGAGGAAAGACAAATACCTCATGCTCGCCGGCAACGAAGGACTCGTCGGCGTCGACCAGGGCGCCAAGAAACACACAGCTTGTTGTACGACTAGCTGATAGCTGTAATTGTAAACGGGCCCAAATAACGAAGGGTAAAAAAGGGGTTTAAATGCTCGTTGCTCAACTTTGTTGTTAAGCTACCACCCGTGTAAACTGAGCTTGTGACTGATGTATCTTGACTCCAGCAGTAGCCTGGACTGTGAACCCTAGCATCCCTGCACAAGAAAAAAGAGTAGCATGCATGATCTGCTGCTGTAATGTACAAGCAATACACAGATGCCAGGTTCAGTCGTGTTGTCTCCCCTTGTTCAGGCGTTCGGCAGAACACATCTTTATTATGAAACGAGACGCAGTTCATGCTCGATGTGAATGAATGAGAACATGGTCATCACTGTGGTGGCAACAGAGGCAGCACTCCATGTACGACCGATATTAGTCAAGCCTGCCCGGACAGTTATGACAGGACCTCGTGTCCTTGTTAGAGGTGGGAGATGGGCCGGGCCAAATTCAGGCGGGCCGAAACCCGACAGGCCGGCACAGCCCAGGCACGAAAATAACCCAAAATAAATTTGGACCGGGCCGGCCCAGAATTTCGGGCCATGCCGTGCCCGGATTCAGATGCTAAAATTCCTCCAATTCAAAACCCTCATTTCGGACTTCTAGCAAGTCATGAGCAGGTTACACATGTATCCACCAACACTGATGTTTCCAAAGCGCCCTCTGAAGACAGCAAGTACCAACAATGAACAACTTTTCAAGGCCGTATTGCGTAGCTAGTAAGTCCATTCGTTCTAATAAATAATGTTTAGGACAGCTAATTTAGTTCAAAATGAACTAGATTTTTTGTCCTACGCATCATTTATTTTAGAACAGAGGGAGTACTTGAAAACACTTATTCTGCTTGTTTTTCTTTTATATTTTCTGCCGCGAGAGGTGACCACCAACCCAACCTGCTTCACTTACCACTGTTTCTTGCCCTTTTTCTTTTTCCTATTACTACTGCTACCACTCTTCGCATTGCTTCCACTGCCAGGAGAAGGCGGCTCGCTTTGCCCCCGGAATGCAGTTTCAAACATGCCAGATTGCGCAGCATTCTCAAGCCACTCGAAGAACTCTTCCTCATTCATCCCTCCATCCATTTTTGTGCCGCTCGGGACCCCACCGCCCCTCCCCTTGCCACTACTCTGTTTCGCCATGCTGGCATTAACATGAAAGCTCGGCTTGTGAGTGTTAGCCGGGCATCTCATTCCCTGGAACAGAAAACATAAATTCCTGTGTCAAATCACTTAGCCTAGTTCACTACCAAATATATCAACTAATTTATGTCACTCCTGTCTACTAATTATTGTGGATAAGTCCATTGGGCTCTACTGCCTTCTTTAGAACTCGAGCTGTAGTATGGAGGGGACTTAGGTGTATTGTTTACATATCTACAATGCATAAATGTGTATCCAATATGGATAGTAAGAAAATTTCTACATGATTAGTCTCAGTATTTACTGCAATGTATAAGTTATTTCAAGTGTACCTTACAGGCCAAAAAATACATCTATGTCTATCAATATGTAATGCTTCAACATGAAACTACTTGCAACAACAAACCAAGAGTGATGGCCCATCCAGGAAGAACAAGCAAGTATTTAATAAAAATATTAACAAAAGGATAATCTGAATCACCTGACAGCTGAACCACTCAGTGACATCAAATGTGTAGCTTTCTGCGCAAACATATGCATGAGGCAAATCTGACTGCAAAACAGCACATTGTACCATGTCAATCATAACACAATAGACAATAGTTGTGGCTAGGTCCTGTGCTAAATGATACAATACATGTGCTCTAAAATAAAATAAAATAAAAACATATGAACGTATTGTTTGCTTCCCCTGAAAAGAAAGATGAATTACTGGGGTCAAGGGTCAGAATATTCTGACATTTACCTTGTGCAACATCCCAAACAGAATCGGTTGAAATGACTGTTCAACCCATCCATCCCCATCTTTAGCTTGATGAAACTCCTTGCAGTCCTGTGATATGAGCATGGCAGCTATTTTGAGACAATTACCATAGTACAATAAAAATACCACTATTATAGGACAAAAAGAGCACCTGACACCATCTAGCTTGCGATTTAACTCTTCCTGTATAAATCCAAAGATGAAAATCACCACATCTTTTGCAGACTATTCTTCTTGATAGACCACAAGGACCTTCATCAACACCTTCAGAAGATCTAAAGCCATGTTGGAAAGTGCCATTTCTTCCATTCTGGTACAATTAGAGAAGTAACAATAAAAAGAGAATGTGTCAATAAGAGAAGTAACAAAGAAAATGAAATTGTTGAAAAACGACCGTTTCTTCCATTTTTGTATCTTGCAAACAGCATTAATTTTAGTGTTGCAATTTTGGGTGCATCCACAATATCACGTCAAGTGTAAATGATATTTTTTTCAAAAACATTGAGAACCTTTAACTATGTTTTTTGAACAGGCTTTCAACTTTTATACAGTTCACTGTATATGCTGATCCTTGAACTACATGAAAGGTCAAAAAAAAAAGAAGAAAACGCAACCGTTGAGGGTCTAAAGGAAAACAAGAAAGACCTTTTGAGAGACACTCCGAAACCGTCTAAAGTAGTCCAGGAGCTCCTGGCTCCTTAATTCATCATCATATGTCTTTCTTTTCAACGAATCAAGAAGAACCTGTGGATTAAGTTGGAACCTCATGAATATACACTATATATTAATAAGGATACATATACATTAATATATCAGAGATTATATTGAAAAGAATTATATGCAGACCTCATATGCGCTTTGTAACTTTTTAAATGCATCAGCAGCTTTATCATTATCCATGTTCTTATCAGGATGGACTAACATAGCCTGCAAAATCAGTAGTCAGAAAAAGCTTATCACGTGACAGCTTCGAAAACATCAACTTCAAACTGAAATGGTAATATGGAGGGAAATAAAATGATTGTGCAACTAAGTTCATCTTCAGCATCACCTTTTTCTTGTATTCTCTCTTGAGTGATGATACATCTATGTTTTCATATCGGCGGAACCCTAATGCCGAATAGTGATCAGTGCAGCTCAGTAAGCGTGCTACTTCATCTTCAGAGGTCAATTCTTTCTCAGCTCCACTTGTTGAAGGATCACCAGGGCTTCTACCTGAAGCTTGAGCATATCCAGATTGTGAGGTGTTATCTGCTGATGGTTGTTGGAATTCTTCAAAGATGTTGCCTTGTTCCGAGTTGTTTGAAAAACCATCTGATTTTTTATTGTCTACTTTGTTCTTCAGAAATTGTACTAAAACATCACTAGAAAAGAAAGACAGGTTCAGGCTCAAAAGTAACCCAAACCATCCAACATAGCTTCTTGCACAATACATCGAATATAAGCAGGTAAAAAGAAGAGCTAATCGCTCATGTTTCAACAAAACGAAAGAACCTGCATTTTAGGAAGAAAGGCTATGAAACTTAGTTGTCGAACTTACAAACAGGCAAATTCAAATAATCCTTATTCCAAATGAAGTATGGATAAGTTATTGAATATTACCTCCAAGAACTATTATAGAACTTGTTATCCAAAAGTTTCCATAGAACCACAAAATCACCACACCAAACACTGAGAGAAGCAGGATAGCAAAACCTAGACCAATAAAGGAAACTGCAGAAGCAGCAATCACCTGGAAGAGAGTAGCAAATATGTAAATTGGTAAAGCACTAGGCATATAGAACTCAATAACTCAAACAAGGAAACATCATGACAGTAGCACTTAACTTCATCGTCAATTAAGATTTGAAGTATCGCATTACTGAAAGCAGATAGCACTCATTCAAGAGAAATATTTAACTGAAACAATATTTACGATCATAAGAGGCAATCAGATGGCACAACTGTCCAAAAGCAGACTTTGATGTTTATGAAAAGCACTATAATAGAACTAATCATAATGGTAGAATTTGTAAGAAAGTATGGTTTAGATTTTTTTTTTTGAAAAAAGAAAAGAAAAGAAAAGAAAAAAAGGCGTAAATGCAGGTTACCATGAGTATTGAATGACATTTGAGTTTTAATGATTTACGTTGCTTGGCAAATAAAATTATCTTTAGGATTTGGAAATAGTAACAAGGAAGGGCAGGCCTGGCGCAGTGGTAGAGTCTCTCCACTTGTGTCCTGGAGGTCCTGGGTTCGAATCAGCCTCCTTGCAAAATAAGCAAGGGGAAGGCTGCCTAGAAATTCCCTTCCCCAGACCCCACAACGTGTTGGAGCTTTCAGCACTGGGTATGCCCATTTGGAAATAGTAACAAGACATAGACCTCCAATGCAGCAGATACAGTATACTGAGCTACAGGTTTGCAGCCAGTCTCTTAAGAATCTTTAGTATGACATATTGGTGGAGAACAAAGTATTAGCAGGCTGAAAATGCTAAAAAAGGTCACATGCCCAGTGCATTACAAGAAGGCACATACTACCACCATATGCAAGTATAGGAGTGAAAATCAGGTCTCTTCCTTCAGTTATCTTCCTAGCTCAATGACACTGTCTACACTTTCACTTCAAGCAGAACAGCCACAAGATAACATAAACGAACATTAAACAGACTAACTCACAAGCAAACAGCCCTGTCAGTACCCAGGTTCATAAGTTCATATGCTCACTGTACTACCTAATCACCATTATTTGTCTGCAGCAAGGGAACGAGCTCTGAATATGAACAGTGCCACCATCTATTGAATATGAACAGTGCCACCATCTATCTATCTAACAATCTAATATCTAATTGGTTGCATCGTGCAAAATCCGTGAGAAACATCATATATTAAGCCCGTACAAATTTACATTGTCAATACTTGGATAAAGGCAAAAGAACAGTACCATGAATATGATAATTTTCTTTATCCCAATCATTCCAAAAATTGATAGCATGCTGCACCAAAGTACTGCAAGGAGGGAGTTTGTCCCCAGTCTTAGCAAAGAATCAAATCCCCTTATATTGCAGTCTAACCAAACCGCCAGGAAAAGCAATATCAATCTTCCAGCATTAAGCATCCAGGATCGAACGATAGGATAAACAAACTCAATTTTACTGAAGGCATAGCCATGCCCTTTGTTTACCATTGCCATAAGAGCGTCGATCATTGGCCTCTTTCTGTCAATGTATCTTTTGGTTTCTTCCACTACATACATCATGGAAGCTCTGAAGATGGATGCAGCCATGCAAGCCATGCACCTGGTCTTCTCCAAAACATTTTCAGCAAATCCAGGCAATAAAGTTTGCTCAACTGGAACCTTTTTACCAGGGCCCCGCCTTGCAAACTTCTTGCTACCATTTCTGTTTTTAGTAGTTCTTATTGGGAAATCATTTTCTTCTGAACTGCTTATATCAAAGCTGGTATCCTTTTGTTGTTGTTTATATGAAGCTCGATCATCTGGTTGTCCCAATGATGAAATGCTGCTGCTTCTGCTATTCTTTTTGCTTCCTTTTGCTTTCTTGTAGCTGCTTCCTTCAGAACCTTTTGATCTTCCTTGAACATGTGAGCTTGGATTTTCACTATCTGCTGCACCCCTTTTTGGTGTACTTAGTACATCACCATCAGCTGTATTCTGCCAGTCAGATGAAGCATGATCAGGACCACTTTTGTTTTGAGTTCCTCTTCGTGTCATGATTTTACTCAACTCGAGGTGTACTGACAGCTTAAGTGTTGATATAGGTCCCACAGAACATTAGAGGGAAACCACATAGTTTCATCTCCCTTGACTAAAATCAGTACCTACAGTTATACAGAATATACCACAAAGACAGGTATGAAAACAGGGCTGAAGAAACGAATTGTGATAAAAAGAGAAAAAGATGCACTTCAACAGCAAATATGCTTGCACTGAAGTACACAGCTATTAAGAAACAATGAATTTCATAATCTATCTGTTTTTCATAATCGATTTGATGTAGAACACTGCAAATTTATCATGGTAGGATAGGAAAAACAATCCGAGGATTCCATTATTTTGTAATCGGATGAAGAGTAGGTATTGATGGCTAATTTGTCAGGGAGCAGGGGCAAACAACTCTGTGTGCATGCTCCTATAATGTTCCATATCCAACTCATGAGGACGTACCTCTTAAACGGAATCAATTTAAGCTAAATTCTTCTGCTTCACCTAGTCTTACAGAGCTCGAGTAGAGCAGTTCCCGTGCAGCGCCCAAACCAACAGGGCATCGGTGGCAAGGGGCGGACTGAGTCTGGACGCGGGTCAAAAAAAAAAAATTGAAAGAAACCTAAACTTGCGCCCCGGGTACCCAAGGGTTCTACGGCTGTGTCAGCTCTACCACCGATCGGCTGCGCCGCGAAGAAGCGCATAAACCTAATCGAATCGAACCGCGGACGGACTGGACTGAGCTGGACTGGACTGGATTAGTAGCGTGTAGCCAACATCCTCTGGACAGAGACGGACGGGGTATTTCGATCCAACGAGACGAGCGCCAACTACCATCGCATCCGTATGAATAAGCTGGGAGTAACTTACCAAGCACGAGAAGAAATCAATCTAGAGGACCCCTCCACATCCCACTAGCGAGAAGGGAGGGAAGGCGGCACCGGACGTAGACCGACCAGCGGCGGCACTGGGCTGCCTGCCTGCTCTAGGGTTTGGTTTGGAAATCGCGCGACGGGGGATGGGATTCGCGACATGGACCGTCGCCCGTCGGGAACAACTAGTCGCTCCCCTGAAACTCGGGCTACTTCGGCATGGTTAACATAATCTTATTAGGTCTACACTCTAATGTGGTTGCAGTTGCAGTATCCTCCTGCTCCTGCATAGTGCCACAAGAAATTTGGGTGGCGTGGCATTTGATTAAATTACCAGTACTGTTTTCTTGATTTGTTATCTAGCTGTAACAAATGTAATAATATGATCCAACTTCATGCTAAAACATAGTTATCGCTTCTGTTTTGTGATCATAGCCTTTTTTCCCGTGTCTTGGAGTGATGCAAATGCAATGCTACATGATGTTTCTTCTTGAATAATTTGTCGTGTAAGAATCTTGAGTTTCAATATGATATTATTTGGTGGTGTGCAACCTATCGTACGTGTCTACTGTGTTTCCATGGTCTCATTGTTTGTATTATTGGCTGTCAATTTTTTTTTTCAGTCACTCTTCGAATCTAGAATTACAGAGTGCTTGCGTATGAAGACTTTAATGTGTTAGTGGGGTCTATTAAAATTAAACGGCGCATCAGAATAATACCTGCTTTTGCAGGAGCATCAGAATATCTAAGTGTGTCTCGCTAAGCGCGCCCACTAATAAATCAAACGATGGACAAATTAGCTGCGGTTGGTGGCGGGCTGTCTTTCAGCCTGTGTCGTCGCATCAAAGGGTGCAATCTAGCATGCATGCAGCTACAGTCACTGGCTCCCTCCTTCCATCTCGGGTTAACTACATCCTTCTCGATCGTCTTCCCCGTCGAGGTACGTACACGCGGTGCGACGTGGCGGACGAGGCGCAGGTGGAGGCGGCGGTGGTGACCGAGCACGGGCGGCTGGACGCCATGCGCAGCAACGCCGGCGTGCTGCTCCCGACGGGGTCGGTGGTGATGGACGTGGACCTGCGCGAGCTGGACCGCGTGATGGCCGTCAACCTCCGCGGCGCGGCGGCGTGCGTGAAGCACCCGCGGCGCCATCGTGTGTGCACGGCCAGCGTGGCGTCGCTGCAGCAGGGCGGGTTTGGCCCGGCGTCCAAGCACGCGCTGCTGGGCCTGGTGCGCGCCGCGGCGGGGGAGCTCGGCCGGCCAGCACGGGGCGCGCGTCCACTGCGTGCCCCCCCCCAGCGGCGTGGCGACGCCGACGATGAGCTGCACGCTCATGGGCGTGGAGCGCCAGGACCAGGAGCTGGAGGCCATGACTGCGCGGGAAGGTGCTACGCGCGGAGGACGTGGCGGAGGCGGCGCTGTTCCTGGCGTCCGACCAGGCCGCGTTCATCAGCGGCCACGACCTCGTCGTCGTCGATGGCGGCGCCACCGCTGTCAACCCATCCGTCCTGCATTCCATCGGGCTGTGTGTGAAGAATGCCATACACTAGATGCCTCAATGCATGTCTCGTCCTTTCGGTTGCATGTCTCCACCTTGCATTATCGATCAGCAAGCTTGTACAGAGCAGCCGCAGTTTGCCGCCCTATGGAGCTACAAAAACCTAGCACAGCGTCGCCAGTGACTGAAGCAGAGACACTCAATATCTGGGGAGTTGTGAGAATGGGAGGGAGTCCTTAAGTTCATCTCGTCTCTGGATAGTGGGCAGGCCAGGAGCAGGAAGGCAAAGGCGTTGGTCGCCGGCGATGCGGGGAAGAAGACGACAGTCACAGTGGCTAGGCCGGTAACGGGTGAACCACGTAGCTATTAAAGGGACTATTCTGTAAAAAGGCACCGGCCGCAGAAAGCTGATCTCGACCTGAACCGCACATGTTTCATCCGACGGTTCGTATGGACCCAAATTTCCAAATTATGGGCTCGTTTGAAGAGGTTCTAGACTCCGTAAGGATTAGAGTGTAAAATGACCGCACCGCAGTTACCTTTTCCCTAATCCGAACCGCTTGTGTTGGATCGCACGGTATCCACAGGCGCATCTTGGATCGCGAAGCATTACTGATCCCCGTCGCCTTGCCGCCGCCGCCGCCGCCGCCGTAGAAATGGGCCGTGCGCTGGCGAAAGGCGAGCGCTCGCCGCCGGCGCCGCCACCGCCGCCTCCAGGCCGCTGTCACTTCTGGCTCCCCAACAAGCGCCGCCACTGCGCTAACTCCCCCCTCCCGAGCTCTCAGTAAGCAACTCCTACTAAGCTTCTTCGCTCGCCAGCTAACCCCTGGCCCTGGGCCCTAATCCTGGTTCATGCTCCTCAGGTACTGCGGCAACCACCTCCCAGCACACGCTGCCGGTGCCGGCCGCCGCGTCCCCTGCCCCGTCGACCCCTCTCAGTAAGCCCCACCACCACCGAGGCACCGGCCAGTCGTGTTGGCTCCAGCAGCACGGCTCCACTCCACTAACCCTTGCCTTCTCGTCCCACGCGCAGCACGGTGCTCGAGGAGAACCTGGAGGCGCACGTCGGCAAGTGCCCCCTGAAGAAGCAGGCTGCCGCACTCGCTGCGCAGCCCTACTACTCCAAGGGCGTCAACTCCGACGGGGGCGAGGTCGGCTGCGGCGTCACCTCGGCAGAGAAGCGCGCGGCCGTATATAGGCTCACGGAGGAGGAGTTCCGAGCTCTGCTCGGGAAGATCCGGTTGGTACACGCGGCTGCAGCAGTAGCAATGCGCGAGTCCTACCTGATCACTGATGCTTGCGACAAGTGGATGAGTGGACAGGTTGATAAGTAGGTGAACTAGACCACTTTAAGATCGTAGTAGCAGGATTATGTGGGGTTTCACCAACGGGGAGTAATTCCGAATTCTGATGGTGTACTGGACAGGAAGGTGCCATACCAAGAGAAGCATGTGGTACAGCAGGCGTCCATTGTTGGAAACATGGAGGCATTTGGTTTGCTGCGGAGGGACGATGCTGAGCCAGCTGATATGGAGGACTCGTCAGTGGGTGCTCAGGCGGTTGTTGAATTTGGAGCTGGGAGAGGGTACTTGACTCAGGTTCTGGTTGACTGTTTCGGGATTAGGAATGTGTTCTTGGTTGAGAGGCGGTCCTACAAGCTCAAGGTCAGTCAATATACACAAATTACTATGATTGTGTGATAAGAACCAGAACCACTTGATCTGCAATAATGCCTGGTGTTGGTTGTTCTATTTAACAGAATGCAGCTTAATTTGCTATCTCTGGAATTCAAATTTCCTGTCCACTCAGTTTTGCAAGATACAATTGCTCCTGTCATCAGAATTAAGCTTCAAAACGACTCTATTGTCTCTCAACCTTTGCAGTATGACGTCTGATTTGAATTTTTTATATTAACATGTTGTTTTTTTGAGTTTAATGCCACTGTAGTTATAATTTAAAAACATTGAACATTTTGGATAAATATGATAAGTTCCTAAACTATACCTGAATGTGTTGTTAATTTCCGTCTTATGAGCAATTTGTTGTGTCGCATCTAATTTAATCTGGATAGTTATTTTATTGATTCATTTCTTATTCTCCTTTTCCCTTTGTTATTTCTAGGCTGATCGAAGTTTGCGACAAAATGAAGCTGTTACTTTGAAGCGTCTGAGAATCGATAGTAAGATTTCCTTTTTTCTTTAGAAACATTTTTGAATGAAGTTTTTTATGGGAAGTATTCTCGTTCATTTCATCATTTATCTGTATGTGTAGCTCTTTAACAAAAAATATAAACAGTGACAAGAAACACAAAAACAATGCAGTTGAGGATTTGAACCTGTGTGGAATAGAGGGGTTGAGTGGACTTCAATATCTAGCAATCGGAAAACATCTATGCGGTCCTGCAACAGGTTGTTCTAGCATTTAAGTTTATGCATGTGTTTCATCGTGATATATAGTAATGAAGATATAAATGTCACAGCTGAATACATCTAAGAAATCTTATATTCCATTTCTAGACATGACCATGATATGCTGTCTACATGAGCAATTTGACGTAACACACGAAAAACGCATTAGCAAACATTATCTCCAGGGCCTTGCTTTAGCTACCTGCTGTCACCATCTTTGCCAATGGAAGCATTACACAAGTAATTCCTGAATTCTCTCATTTTATGATTGGTTATTGTCCTGCACCAAACTTTTTTGGGGTATGTCATGTCACTTGAAGCTCATTTACATATCATCATTGGTTTCTCTTCTCTTGAAATTTATAGCACGGCTGTTTATATTGCTTTTCTGGAGAATAATTTTGTTTTTATTGCTGCAGATAAATCTTTCCTCTCAGGACTAGGGATTACAGAGGACGAATTCCATGCAATGACGTGGCTTAGCAGTTGGGCTGTTGATGGTGATCACAGCTCCCAAGATTCCTCTCTGGAGGTTAAGGACATGTCTTGTGAAATCAGGTAGAGAATCACTAAGCAAGTGACAACAATTGCTTGGCCTTATCTATGTTTTTATAATAATGTTAAAGACCTTCTGTTCTTAAGCCGTGCCGTCCAAAGCTTGATTTGTTGTGTTGGACCGTGGTGCAGAGAATCAGAGAAGCCTGATACTGAGGCCGTCGGAATTGAAAGAATTATCAGAGCTATGCCGCCAGGGGAGAGGGCTTCTCTAGGATTCATGTGCAAGGATATCATCGATACCGGGAGGCTGTTATGGCTCAGACAGAAGGGACTAGTTGCAGATCTTGTAAGCTATGTTCCATCAAAT
Organism: Neostapfia colusana; assembly: GCA_030760725.1. Lineage (NCBI taxonomy): Eukaryota > Viridiplantae > Streptophyta > Magnoliopsida > Poales > Poaceae > Neostapfia > Neostapfia colusana. The sequence continues at coordinate 885,853 of JASWHV010000013.1, forward strand.
ATTTCACCAGAAAACCGTCTACTCATTGCAAAATGTAAATCTTGATTGGGTTATACAGAAAGCGCATGTATTTTGTCCCAGACCATTAATCAAAACTTGATTGAGGTTCTTGGTATCATTTCAAAGCAAATAGTACATTTCAGTATTCAAACTATTAACAGATACGAGCAACAGATCAATATATGCATGACATTCATTATTATTTTATTCTGATGGTTCTCAATGGCTCGGCAAAAAATAATTTCTACAATTTCAAAATGGGTGAATGGGATGGACGCATATGTTTCCACATGTTAGCTGTAAATATCGTTACAGGATATTCATGACATATAAACTTACAGTAGCGAAACAATTCTGCTTTCAGATACAAAAACCTTCTTCACAGTCAAGCTCTCCTTTGATCTTAGCCACAACACTAAAGCCCTCAACTTACACAATAACAGCTACGCTATTTCATCCTAAGACGCCTTACATTGCACCACGCTCCAACAACTCCCATCTGAAGGTAGGCGCGGCGTAAACCTTGGGCAGGGTGTGAAGAAGTATCCCTACACAGACGCAGACCACTGCGACGCCCATCATCGCCATCATCGCTGGTCTGTACAAGAAGGTCCTCGCCGCTGAACTCGGGTACTTAAGAGCCTGACGGCTGCAGAGGTGGCACCTTGCCATTGATGCTGCCATTGGCATGCTCCTGCTGATCTCAAGGCTAACATCGCCAGGCTTCACACCGTCAGTTATTACAGGGCACATACTGCTGGGAACACCAAGCACAACATGACCTTGGCTAAGGTGCTTATCAATCTTCTTCTGGACCAGATTCAGGTAAGCATAGTTGCCCCTCTGGCGAGCGTAGTCTTCTGGGGTGAAGCCTGTGCCATCCCGTGCATTTTTCCATGCACTGATTCCAATCTGGAAGGGGAAAATAATATAGAAAATACTGAATATAACCTTAAATATTTACTGGTGAAGAAAATACAATATTATATTATATTATACACACACACAATGGATATGACAACAAACTACTCATGTGTTCATCACATTGCAGTGTGTTGCAAGGTATGTCTTATCACTCTGTTCTAGTTAAAGATCAAAATAATGACAAATTTACTAGACTGCACATTGATCTCTTGTTGTAACCAAATAAAGCACTGAAATGCAGCTCAACATGTTGGAGAAACGCAGGCAACATACCAGTCCAGGATCATCAGTTAGCGCATCCAGTACATCTCCTGCATCACTAGTGGAAGCTGCTATATGGAGGGGTGTAACTGCTGAAGGGCCCAGGGCATCAGCTCTGAATAGGTTTGTTTGTGTAGTTCCCTTTGAGTTTTTATTTGGTTTGTATCTCAGCAGAAATCTAACCATTAGGACAGACTTCCTTCGAACTGCAGTGTGCAACAGATTTTCTGAAAGTACCACTTCCTCCGGAGATTGGGACCCCACATCAACAAGTCCAATAAATAAGAAATCTAACAATATTTTGATTACAGAACACCATTCCCGCTCCATGGCAAAGATACCAAGATTCCTGAACCTCCACAGGTTAAAGATTGCTAGAGGCGGTTCCATCTTATCTTGTTTAGATATATTGTTTGCTCTGTGAAGAAGCCAGCCAAGCTCATTTAGAAACTCCAAGGCTTGGTTCCTGGCAACATCATCATCTGCCGGTTTATGACTGGAGGACTCAAATATGCTTTCCAGCTCGGAAACTTCGGAGCATACATCTTGCTCGGCAACTATGAAAGGGAAGAAACTGTTGCTAAATCCACTATCTTCGACCTGAAATTGCATGTGACATTATGGGTAAGTTCAAGTGCTATGAGAGAAAACACAAAACTGCATTATAAGGAAAGCTATGTAACAAGTCGTGCCTCTATAAAGCCTCTTCCTCTTGAACCAGGGAGAGGACAACAGAAACTGAGACATTCGGTTTCTCTATCCTCAAGCTCAGCATCGTCTGTTATTGTAGTTGTGTCTTCCTGGAATATACAACGTCCATCAAAAGAACAAATTAGCCTGCATACATGAAACGATGGTAGTTAGGTGTAAATACATAACATGAACGAAGCATCAAGATTTTTTAGCGTTTTCTTCAAGAATGAGTTTAATTCAATAATATTAAATACCTTGAGGAAGCACTAATTAGGTTAACCCCTTCTATTCTGAAATTCACTGCCGTTGAATAAGGGGCAGCAACTGGTCTGACACGTAAAATCTTGCAGTAATGATAAGAACTGGGTGCCAGCGGTCTGTCCAACATAATCCGACCTGCAATAACATGAATGCAAGACAGCATTACAAAAAACTGCATAAGCATACAAAATAAATCTTAAATGATATAGCTGTATAAAAATAGCTAAGGCATGGGCTTGGCTCACCGTTGTACATAAAAGCTAACCGGTGCTGTACCATCACAAATACCAATCCAGAAGCCCAAAAGTTATCACTGGAGCTATTTAAAAGTTTTTCCAGATGCAAGCTCATATTATCAGAGAGCTGTTAGGTGAAAATATCAATAACCGAATAGAAGGGGCACTATTGTGACATAATACAAGTTTGCAAAGAAGCATACCTCTCGCCATGCAGACTCAACTAAGCGAAGATATACTGTTAGAATAATACAGCCAGGTCTAATATAGCTCTCTATATCAGTAGGGCTACTGGACAACCAACCGAGAATCTGAAATTCAGAATGTAAGTGTTATATAGATTCAGATGTTTTCTTTTGAACAATGCTGAGGTAACACATAACTTACTTGTGATCGCAAAACTGGAGGTAAATCACTAGGAACTTTCTCGAAAAGCTTGAAGACAATCTTGTCAGTCCGGCACTGCAAGCAACCATATAAATGAGAGGTAGGGAGGGAAGTCATATTAGTATGGCACTTTTCTGCATAAGGTATGGTGATGATTATTATATCTGCTTGAAGCCTGTATCTTTTAAGTGACATATTTTATTGGTGCATGAAGCTTCTTAAAAGTTTAGAACTCGGTGACTGAATGCTTGTTTATTACACTGTTCCCTCTTGAAGATTTTTTCTTTTTTTTTCTTTTCATTCTTGACGTCTATCAGAGTTCTAGTCAGGTTACAATAAGGTATATCCAGCAGAGCAAAGCAACTGGATTCACAATCTAGTCCCAATAAATCAAATGTATTGGAAACTGTACTCTTCCATGCACTGAACATCCTAACTTTTTTTGAAAAAAAAGGTCTTGAACAGTATCTACTCTCCACCTAAACAAGTTGTTTGCTAATAAATAGTTTGCTGCAAATGTTCATAGAAAACTTTGGCAGGTCACGAGCTGTAGATTTGCCACTAAAAAATTATAATACTGTAACTTCTATTGTCATCAATATAGAATAATGTTATTATGTATATTGAATATTGATGAGTCATACAAGAACTTATTATCAGCCCTTTGCATTTTTACATGTTGATGTTGCAAGGAATCAACAACGAACCTGAGTATCTCCATTTGAGCTTGACAATGATTGAGTTGACGTTGAATCTGAATTACCACTAGTCTGTGGTGGGCTTTGATTAGAATTCTGCAGCATCCATGATGGGCAATTGGGAGAGTCAGCAGCATTAAAGGCAGGTGTAGGTGAACCTTCTTGCCCATTCTCAAAGCCTTCCATATCTTCGCAAGTGTCATTCAGATCAAAATCCTTAACCTTGCATGCTCTAGGTCTAGGTTCTGTGCAGGCAAGGAAAAATTAGCTGAAATTTTCACTAGAATACATTTCCTGAAGCTTTAATAATGGTTATACATCATACCAGGATTTGCCACCATGGTAGCTTTTGATTGTACTGGCATAGCAGATGACGATGCCTGTCCACGCTGACTACCATTAATGAAAAGTGGCTTAGAGTTAGATGGCCCTGCAGCCACTGCTGCAGAATTATTCGCCAAAGCATTAGCTGTTCCAGAGGTTCCAGCGTTTGATCCATTTTGCAGGCTTTGGTAGGCCTCCAGCAGGTTACTGAGTTCTTTTGGCTCCAGTGATTTAGCAATAGTCCCTAGGCTCCTCAAGAGATTGGATAACAGCTCCAGTGAATGCTCAGAATTGCCAGCTGCAATTACAATTTTAAGAGTCATGTTTCCTCCCAAATATGATAATATGAGTAGTTCTAGAGACTACTAACTTATGATGATAATAGATTAGTTTTTGCTTGATCACCGTATTTAAGAGAGAAAAGGTTATGGTCTCATGGACAGCAAGAATATATTTTATCGCCTGTGTTAATATTATTATTATTAATATATATTCAGTGTGGTCACCGCCTGCTGTTTCCCCTAAAATTGATAAGCCAGTAATCAGAGATAAGGTCAAACAGCTAGTAATCATTAAAAAAAGGGTGTACCCAGTGCCGAAGGCTCCCACACATTGTGGGGTCTGGGGAAGGGTTATTTCTAGACAGCCTTACCCCTAATTTTTGCAGAGGGACTGGTTCGAACAGCTAGTAACCATTCTGCTATTGAAATATGATGAATATGATGGGCATACTACATGCAACTGGGGGATAAACTTTATATGAGAAATATTCTAAATGAACAAAGAAAAAACAACGGTTTGGACATATTCAGCGGAGACCTCCAGAAGCACCGGTTAACAGTGGGATTTTAAGGGGTAAAGAAAATATTAGAAGGGGTAGAGGACAACCAAGGTTGACTTGGGAGGAGGCGGTAAAAACAAGACTTGAGAAATTGGAATGTATCTAGAGACTTAGCTCATGATAGAACTGCATGGAAAGTAGCAATTCATACGCTAGAATCTTAGGGGTTTTTTGTTACTCTTATATCTCTTCCTCTCTTTTACTTCATTTAAATAATAATAATAATTGTTGGGTTTCATATCTAGCCTACCCCAACGTGCTTGGGACAAAAGCTTTGTTGTTGTTGTTGTTTGTTGTTGAACAAAGAAAAATCAATACATGAAACTTGCAGAATACCAAGTACGAAATTACATCCTTATGGACATATGGTCATAGAAACTATTTGTATCTCCATCAACATGACTTTATATTGTAAAGCCACATATAAGAAATAAACTAGAACATGATTGCAAATCTTGACCTTGAGTCTATACCAAGTGGTAAATTAAAACATGATCGCAAATCTTGACCTTGAGTCTATACCATTACCAAGTGGTAAATTAGAACAAGATCATGAATCTCTACCTGAGTCTATACCAAGTGAATTTCGTCAAGAAATAACTAACATAATTTCATGACTGAAGGGGAAACAAATCATACTAGTATGATAGTATCAGAACCCAACATGCAAGATAGACAAGATGATATGACACGTTAGCAAACTTACAGTTCAAATCGGCACAAATACCAAGAAGACTCAGCAATAAGTAATTGCTGACTTTGTCTTCAACTGAAGCAGCCCCACCAAAATCAATGTCAGGCCGGTTTCTCCTCCTCCGTCTATTATGCCCTGCTAAACGTCGACGGCAACTTCGCTTCCCTTCATCAAATTCTTGAAGAAGGTGAAACCTGTGCATAATCATGTACAATAATTGCAGAGAGTTTACCATTGTCTAAAAATGGGCGCCAACACACTACTTAAACTTCAGATCTAAGCATGAAGCCATTTAACCATTTCTCCGAGAATCATTCCTACCTTTGGTCCATTAAAGGTCAATATTCCCACCTTTAATGTTTTTATTAACAAAATCTTGTTCCAAACAATTTTCCATTAATCTTAATATTTCAGTCTACAGGCTACAAATATTTTTCCCACTACAGCTTTCATAGCTTATGGTTGGAAAACATCATAATTGAGTCATGGTCAGAGAATGCACATGTCTCAAGTCTGGTCTGGCTACACTAAGCAGAACCTGTGTGAGATTTTTCACCTATTCACTTCCTTATGAAATAATTGTCACATGCATGTAACAGGTAATAGCAGTGGAATTATAAACTAACCTGCTGCATTGCTGGCAAAACCGCTGGACAGTGTTGCTGACCACAGCAGTGCTGGCCTTAGCATGCATCTCGCAGACCTTGTGTCGCCGATGGTAATCCTTCGCGTCAGTAAGATCCGACCCACAGCCCTCAACCTGGCACGCTGGCCCACTTGAGCTGCCCCCTTGCACCTTGATCTTCTTTCCATTTCTCTCCTCATTAACACTGCCGCTCTCTACTATTTCCAGGGCCGGCAGCATGACCTCCAATTCTCAAGCTGAGAGCACCGGCATTGTTCTCCATCAGGTCTTGATCCTCAGTGTCATCTTCGTCAACAGCAACCACCCTTTTTCTCTTATCAGAGTCTCCTCTCACTGCATCATTCGTAGCGCCCTCGGCCTCTGCTTCTTCTGATGAGGATGGCGAGCTGTTTAGCGCCGAGCTGATTACCACCGGGGCATGTACCGGTGTGGCCACAAAGCCCTCACTGTCCCAGCTCCAGTCGTTGAGGTCCCAGCCAAACACCCGCTTCTCACGCCTGTTCAGGTCAAGCTCACCCAGCGAGCCGCCGTACAAGTGGCTGCTCTGCGCGCCGAGCCTGGCTGCCTCCATGTCCCCTCCTCCCAAAATCCTTGCTGATCCTCTCTGATCGCAGAAAAGCCTTCCAGACTCTTCGAAGAAGTGCGGCAACAGCCGGAGGCGGGGGATCTAGTCTGCTCCCCTCCTGCCTTGGAAGTCGACGAACGTGACGCCCACGCAGCCCCTGATCCACACCAGAGAAACCCACATACCCACGCGCCTACGCCTCCGACGAACAGGAATCAGAAACACCACCGCCAAACGGAGCTCATACGGCGCGAATCACCGAAAGATTCCAGGAAAATTTTACTGGAGCGAATCGGCAGAGCACCAAACCAGGAGAATTGGCCGCGGGGGACGCAGCTTTGACGACAAATCGAGCTCCGGAGGAGAAGAACCGCGAAGAATCCGCGGGAGATTGAAGGGTTCGGGTGTGCGAGTTGTGGTGGGAAGGGAGCAATGGAGTCGAGGTGGGGAGCAAGCGAGGGAGGGGAAAGAGCAGAAAAAGGCAGAGATGGGGATGGGATGTGTGGGAGGGGAGATGGTACATGGGGACGCGTAGCGGGGTGACGCTTGTAGAAATAGGAACGCCACAAATTGCATGCAGCACCCTGGCGCGGCTACACGACAGTAATCTGCATCCGGCAAAGAACGAAACTGTCATGTGGTTTGCCAATTTTTTTCAAAAACATTTTTGATGCTACGATCGTAAGGACAATATTTCATATTGTACTTCCCTGTGGTTCTTAGGTTTAGGAGTATAATTTAGATAATTTAAGTTTGTACATGTTGTGAAGTTTATCTCGTCGAATTACTAAGAGATAGAACATACAGATACAGCATTTACATAAAAGAGTAGAGACACAATGAGTAGAGACGTCATGACGATGCATCTCGGATTTGATGAAATGACTATAAACAACCATACCAAAACACTCACAAAAAAACGTCAAAGAAACTGCTTGTAGTTTTAGGATATCCATCAATTAGTTTCCTTTTTAAAAGGAAAAATGATATATTTTTCAATGAAAACATTATGACAGGATTAAAAAATTTGAATGAGGTTCCTAGTTGCACCAGATGTGTCTGCCTTTATTTTATCATGGTAATGTAGCAACAACATTAACTGCATGTATGCCTGTAGCACGAGTTCCCCTCCTCGCGCATGGTAAGTCCAACAGTAGTTAGTTACTCCCTCTGTTTCAAAATAAATGATGCCCGTTAGTTTAATTTTGAAAACTAACCGACGTCATTTATATCGAAACGGAGGGAGTACTTTGCGTGGTAACGGCAAATGATTGAAGGATTGGGGAGATTGAAGAAAAAATAAGTTCATTCCGCTGCAATACACTCTATGTATTCGTATCAAACAATTCCTAATACAGTTAGCATGTTCACCTCTAAGTCAATCCAGCTCTTTCTACTCACCGCACCAGTAGAGTAGAGTAGTGCGGCGAGATATCGTGGTTGCCTCAATCAATCAATCAACCAGCGAGCCACCACCGTGTCGTGTCGTGTCGTGTCCTCACAAATTAGAGATTTCTTCGTGGCGCTGGACTTTGACAGGCTGTCAACGTCACGCGCGCAACGACCCGGTGCTTGCTTGCTTGACGACACGTACGGGCATCAGCGTGATGACTGCAGCACCACTCCTCACCGTGCCCAGGAGTACTAGCTAGAGCCTACAGTGGAATCACCGTGAAGAGCTTCGTCCCCTGTGCTAATCATACTATTCAAAATACTTGACGCTGCTGACTAATTTAAATTTAAATTTTAACTAAACAATGTTAAATATTTCAAAAAGGCACCAGCACGGGAGAAATGAGAAGCTCAGAACGAATTAAACGTCCCTAATCAAGTCCTCACTGATTTCTGTTTGCGAAAAAGAAAAAGGGGCGTGACTCGTTTTAGTCGAGTCGAGTCAAACCGAAGCGCCTCCATGGCTTCCCGTGCGGAGATCTGTTTCCTCTGACAGCTAGCTCGTCCGTAGAGTATACTCCTATGTATCTGGTGTTGTCGGGACGGGAGAGCCGAAGCCAATCGTTGATGGGCTTCGACGTTCGTGCCCCGTTGGGTTGCTGACTAGTGGGCCGCGGCGAGTGATGATGGGCCTGTGCGCAGCAGCAGCAGCAGCAGCAGCAGCAGCAGCGGCAACACCCTGTGCCCCCACCCCCCCTAGCTAGCTAGCCTAGCTCGTGTTCACCACGAGGAGAGGAGAGCAGCGGCAGATCAGGCAGCTAGTACTACCATGCAAATTGTCGCGCCGTCGTCGCCGGCTAGCTTTTGCTTTCCCCCCGCCCCCGCGCGCGCGCCGCGCTGATCCCAATCACATCCTCCGACGCGTGCGCGTGCGTGCGGGCGTGGCGTGGCGTCGTCTGCCTGGCCTGCATGCATGGCCGTGATCGGCTCGGCCGTTGTTTAATCGCGCGCGTCGTGGGGGTGTGTGGTGCCGTCAGTATCGGCATGATCACTTGGCCTTAGCTGCTAAGCAAAGCGACCCCGCCATAGCCTCATCAGCTTGCTGCTCGCTGACTCGTCGATACTCAATCTCTCCGGTCCCATCCAAACCAACCAACCAGCTGGGTGGGTGCGGTGCTCCAACACAGCGGCAGCGCCGCCTCTGCACTGCAACGATCCCCATCCATCTTCTTTTCTCTGGTCACGAGCTACGGATCAACGCGACAATCATCATCATCAGCAGCAGCAGTTAGATACACGGTCGAACTACAGTCTCGCAGTAGGATAGGAGGTCTCGCAGCGTCCGTACATACACATGACCACCGATCGATGAACGGAGTTTCAGAGGAGAACGAGATCGATGAAGGCTACTGATCCCGACGTACGTACGGGTCTCAAGTAATAATTAATCGATGGCAACTGTTTTGGATTGTTTTTCTCGAACGCTTTTAATTAGCTCGTTCTTTTGGTTTGGTTAAAAAATTATCAGAACATTATCAATCAATTAAATATAAACTCACTTGTTTAATTTATCGAATGCCCGTGCTCAGATGCATGTCTCCGGAAAGATACATAGTACATAAAGGAGATGCCAACGACCGCTTTAGTTGCATGAATATATAATAATATTTCTAAAGCTTTCTCGTCCGACTTCTTATTCATCATACGTTTATCACGCACTAATGCTCCACACACACACACAAAAAGAAAAACCCGCTTAGAGCTCCATTCATTTGGGCTGGCGGTACGGTTAGTTCATTTTTAAACTAATCGGTGTTAAATAATAAAAAAAGAAGAGAAGAGAGGGACTAGTATTATATTAAGCTAGGCAATGGATCACATTCCACACACCAGCATTGCCTTCTCTTTTTTTTTTCTTTCTTTGGTGACAAGGCATGCATGTCTGATCAGCGCGCATGCACCCTTTTTTTTAAAAAAATATACCATGATTATCAGTATTAGTACATCGTCAGTACACACTCATGCTTGTCGCGGTCGCAGAATTAGTTGAGACCAGTTTGTTTCCTTCCATCGTTACGCTCTCCATTTCTCATAATCGCATGATAAAGCAATCAGAGCAAAGCAAATTCGACGCCTTTTAGTGGATTCAAACTGGTCCTAGCTAGGCTAATTAAACCCCTAGCTTGTACCGTGCAAGCTAGTGCAATCCTCTGGTGTGGCCACTACACTTGGACGGGCATTCTTTACGCATGCCTCGTGACATGCTCTCTTCCACCCTTCATTTGTAGAAAGAAGAAGAACGAGATATATATAGCTCAAAAATCGAGCTCATTATCGAAAAAAAAAAAGCTAGCTCAAATCAAGCTAAGAGCTAGTGATCGAGTTGGAATGGCAGAGGCCAGTGAAGGAAAAAAGAAACTGTGATGTATCAGTTTCAGGCATGCACCAGCCTGAAATCGATGTACTACTCTCTGCCAGTTCTTTCTCGTCCTGTCTTCTCGCCCTCTTTCTTTTCAGTCCAATGATGATACAGACAAAGTAGTCCAGGCCCTGAAAATCTGCCCCCCGTTTTTCAGTCTCAAATTGACGCTTCACACAAGACCGACCAATCATACCAACTTTATTTTTCAAACTTCTTCCACACTCTGCTAAAGATAATACTCCTAGTTATTTTTCTGCAGGCACGCTAAACGTATATTAAGCACTTGTATCTACGTCATGGCTTTAGCAACGATGAGGTGTCAGAACATATTCCTCCAACATGTAGATCCCCATTGCCTCACTCTTCCATGTCTAGGCCATGTCAGCAGCTTGACCAGGCACTGTACGTACCAGCTGAATGCCTGTGCGAAGCAAAAGGATTTCTACACACAGGTGCACCTCTCAACCAAATGGTCCAGTGTCCAGACAAGGATCTTTCGAGTGCACATGGCATGAGCAACCAAGGGCAGCCTTTTCGATTGGAGGGCCATGCAGTTATGCTTGCTACCAGTTGCAGGTCCAAAGGTTTCAGCGTTCAGTGGTGTTCTTGCCATAGTACAGTTTTCCCCCCCCCCCCCTTCTCATAAGGCAAGTTTAATCGCAGTAGAAGGCTCTGCAAGGCAACTCGTGACTGTTATTGTGTGGTGCAGCTCATGTCCATACTCATCACTCGTCAGAGAATGCACCTATATTGTTCCTGAACCTAAATTTCCTTTTCTCCAAAAAAAGAAAAAAAAATGGTAGTTACAGGTGAAGCTAGCTAGTGTGTTGTTAATCCACACTCAACGCCTGCTTGTGTACACATGCTCTTCTTCAGAATACAATTTTTTTCCTTTTTGGTATCGCAGCCTTCAGAAGCATCATTCATTAGGAGAGGATGATATCCTACCATGCATGCAGACCGTCAATAACAAACCGAAATATAACTTTGTCACCTCGAATCAAGTGTGTAGATACTGCTCAGAGTGCTGCTATCATACAAGCAAAATGACCAAACTATCAGTGACATGGACGTTAGAAAAAAAAATGCACTCAAGACTGGTACTAGTGCTCTAATTTCAGACAGTTTTTCTCGAGATAAAAAAAGGATTATTTGTACTTGTATATCGTTTGCCGATTTCAAAGTGGAAAAGGAGCGTAGATTGCATCCTAAACCAATTGTTATCCGCTTTGCTACTTTTTTTCCCCTATTGCTTATGCTTTCCACTTTGTATCCGACAACCTTTGCCGCCCTGTATTTATATTCAGTCGCCCTCCTTTCTCCTACTCTTCCTTCGTTTTCCCACTGCTTATTTGGCCACCTCCAGCTCATTAGGCTGCTCTGCTCAGCCCAGCCACAGCTTTGCCGAGAGCTCGAACCTCATCAATGGCAGATGCTTGCCCTCTTGCTACCACCTTCTTCCTCTGTTCTATCCTTCTCTTTCAAACCATCTGCAGTTCAGGTCAGTATCCTTTTCCTTTTCTGCATCTTTCCCCTATGCTAATTAGTACTGTATAAACCTTTTACCTATCCATGACATGGCTGGCTACAGATCAGTGTAATATTGTTGTTCCATTGATGCGATCTGCATATGCTTATGCAAGAATATCTGACGAAATAATACCTTTACTAAAGATATGAAGTTCTTGGCGATTTATTTTTTCTTTTCTTTCAGGAGCATTTCTGGATTTCTCGTATGATTCAACACAGGTCGTCGTGCCGTCCAGCTCAGCAATCACTGATTACAGAGTGTTGGTCACCGAGGAGCAGCACGCCTACATCTTCTTGAATCCGTTCGAGTGCAGGGCGAAGACGTGCAGGTCAGATGAGCATCTTGCCGGCTCATTCGTGAGTGAAGTTCTTGTGCCCAACCAGCACCTCAACCTCAGCAACGTCATCGTCACGGCCACCGAGAGGAAGCTCAGCTCGCTGCGCCGCACCTTGCATTCGGTTCACGTTTCTCTCGCCGCCGCGGGACTGGCGAGAAGAGTTAGGGTCTCGCCGGAGCTGCCGCTGTCTTCTCTACGGATCATGGCCAAGAATCGTGTGCGCAAGAGGCAGTGGGGCAAGGTCATGGAATTCGTGAAGAGGTCAGGCTCGTTTGTTCAGGTAGAGATGGAGGCAGAGGCGAACGGTGCTCTCGCCATCGCTGCGGCGGTGCACGAGGCCGTTGCTGACTTCGCTGCGCTCTCCGGCGCAACGGACGCCGGCGTAGTCGTCCGTCTCAAGAGCCGGGCAGCTCCAAGCGCGGGGGAAATGGCAAGGCTGGTCGGCGAGATCAGTCGGGAGAAGAGTGCGTTATTGGGTCTGCTCGTGGACGTGTCGTCTCCCCGGCGGGAGCTTGCTGCTGCTGCTGCTGCTGGGACGAGAGCGACTGTCCGCGACGATGTCACCAACCCGGTGACCGTGCCCGCCACCAACCCGGCGACGAACCCGGTGCCCCCGGCCCCGGGCATTGTCACCGTGCCGTCGACCAACCCGGGCATGGGGTTCGCAAGCAACTCCAACCTCCCACCGCTGTACCCGGAGCCGACAACGGCGCCAGTCACCATGCCCGACCCGACAACAACGACGCCGTCTCCGGTGACGTCGCCCGTGCCCGTCATGAACCCGGTCACCCCGCCGACCATGACGGGGTCCGTCACCAATCCCGCAGCCCCGGTGACCAACCCAGCGACGACGCCGACGACGGTCACATACCCAGACCCGCAGCAGGGCGGCGGCGTGGGCGTGGGCACCGGAGGCGCGCCTACGGCGCCGGTGTACCAGCCGCCGGCGACAACGCCCGGCGGCACGGTGCAGCCCGCCGCCCCCACCGTGGGCGGGCAGACCTGGTGCATCGCCAAGACGGGCCTGACGGACCTCGTCCTGCAGAACGGCATCGACTACGCGTGCGGCATCGGCGGCGCCGACTGCTCGGCCATCCAGCCTATGGGCAGCTGCTACAACCCCAACACGGTGCAGGCGCACGCCTCCTACGCCTTCAACAGCTACTTCCAGAGGAACCCGTCGCCGGCGAGCTGCGACTTCGGAGGCTCCGGCATGCTTGTCAACGTCAACCCAAGTAGGTCCCTGCACCATGTACTTACTTCATCCAATGCTGGCAGTTGCTTTACCTAACGCCCGTATTTACTTGTAAAATCTTTACAGGTTCAGGAACCTGCATCTATCAGACATCAGCAGGGTAAGATACATCTCATACTTTTTTCGTTCTGCCAATCAGCACGATTAAATCAAATCAAGCATGCCATACATGCATTGTAATCTGAATGCATCCATGTGCAGTTTCAGCTCTGGCAACAGCCCGGGGGTGACAGCCGGCACCGTGCCCACCAGTTACGCCCCTGGAGTGACGGGCACCGGGCCCACTGGCACGACGACCGGTGCGGCGATGGGCGGCGGCTCGGGATCGACGGTACTGAACGAGAACAACCCCGGCGGGAACTCGATGTACGGCGGCTACGACAGCCCGACGAGCTTGACTGCCGGCACAGCCTCCCTGTCTTGCGGCTGGGTCCTTTGCCTGACCTGGATTGTCACCTTTGCATTTGTCAAGGAGAAACTGTAGCTTCCCTGTTGCTATTCAGTTTGTGTACAGATGAGTGAATTCCTCCTCATAGGGGAGAAGACGACTAGATGTTTTGTGTGTACATGGGCTGAGCTGAACTGGAATGATGCTTGGTCATACATGTTTGTAGGTGAGAGAGCATAGAGCTGTTCCTTCTTTCTGGACCGTGCTTGGTCTAGTGCATGATATGATTCATCTCACTGGGCACTTTCCTGCCTCATCACTGCCATGGCCTGCCCTTTTTGCTACTTAAACCATACTGGCAGCGTGCCATGAAGAACTGTCCAAATATTTTTTTAATTCTTACCTACACCTGATGGGTGCGCCTGGTACGTCAGGGACCAGAAAAAGCCTTGGTTACTAAGTTTCACTGCTACCACAGAGTAAGAGATGGTCTCCAGAAGTTTCACGACAATAGAAACAAAAAAAAAATCTTCATGCTTAAAACAAAATTTTTGGGCATCTGAGGACCAAGCATAATGCATCCTTCTTTCATTTGTTTGTGACAGCTTGTTTCAACAAATGGAAACAGAATAACGGCAGATACAGTAGAACAATGATGATACAGAGTACGATTAGACTAATTTGCTACAAATAATTTGTACCATTCATCTGAGGCAATAGGATTTTCATGTACCATGAGCACAATTATCAGTAGCAGTAGCTATAAGATTGTCATACATTGTTATTTTAGAAACTACAAATAGAGAAAATTGTAGAAGACTAGGATCTCTTGATGTATCCATAAACCTTTGATGAGATTTGTGATCCTGATCCTCATGATATCTTCCGAGCAAGATTCTTCACTCCCGCACCAACACATTTCACGGTAACAGTGCTGGAATTGGGATCAGGTTTGATAATGAACTTGACGTCAAGAAAATCTCTGATGTTTCGAAGCGTATCTATAGCATGTGGAGTCAACTGACCGACACGAACCACTGACACATCAGGTGGGCACAAAGCACACAGGATAAACAGGAGGCCCTGCAAACATTCATAGGAGAAATGTAGTGTGATTAAACAAAAAATGAAATACAGATGCATACAAAACTGACTAGTATACACAAACAGCAGTTTAAGAGAGGTAGCCAGAACCACAAGATACAAATCTAAAATTATTGCGCTTAAAATGGTATCGAAACAACCTCAGATATCAAATCAACTGAATTGAAGTTGGTGGTTCCAGAACTTTGCCAACATACAGTGATCTGCTAATACTACATAGTAAAAGAACAATTGCAACCATGGCTCTGTCTAAAGCTTCAGAGAGCACAGCAGAATATAGAAAGAGTACTGAAGGTGTGCACATAATGATGGTACGAAAATAAATTGCTACAATTCAGAATTTCATAGATCAAGCATATATTTAAGCAATGAAAACTCTCTATGTCATACCTGGTGTGTTGAGTCAACAACTCCTCCTTGAGCCACCTCTTCTAGTAGCATTGATGCAGCTTGAACACCAAGATCTTCTGGTGACATCAACTCAGGCCTCTCAGAATCTTCATTTATATCATCCACATTAGGGTAGCTCACTGTGGCATCAACAGAGAGCAGACAGCCCGTGGTGGTCTCAGCAACTAAGGATACTCCATAGCCTGCTGACCTGTCACATGATAAAAATTAAAAGAGGAACAAAAAATTGCAGAATCATGACGGATAACAAGAAAGAGTGCAACTATACTATTTTCGAATAGGACAGGGAACATACCTCCCCCCAGTAGGACCAGCTCTATGATCACTGAAAATATGGACATCAGGAATGAAGCGATTAAAGATTCCACGTGCAGAATAGATTATTCGATGTTCGGTCTGCGCAGACACTCTAGTGGAGAATGAAACACCCCTTATCCTCTTAACCATACCTTCGTCAACCCAGTTTGCTGCCTGCGAAGGTTAGTTCATGTAGAGCACCAATTGCAGCAGAAATGACATACAATCACTTGGGAAGTCCAATTAACATACTGTTAGTGTACTGTTTATATTGGGAACCCGGAGAAACACTTCACCACCACCAAGAGGAGGAGATCCGCGGCTGTCAATTTTTAGCTCCAACCCCTCTATAGGAACACCAAAGTGCTTGAGCATATGCAAGGTACTCATTCGGAAAGTATCCACTGAAGGATCCTTGGTATCGTTGGTGATTCCTAAAAATAGGGCATCATATTAGACATGGTAGAAAAAGGTGATGTAGCCATGCAGAGAATAGAATTAGACGAGTATTTACAGATCATTTCCTTATTATACTATTTTTATCTTAATTGAATAGCATGAAGCTTGATTCACAACACTTCGGATCACAAATTTAGCATTCCACGTCCAATTTCCAAAGGATCTTAACCAGGAGGCTAAATTAGCTTATAAAGCACAAAAACTATTCAATAAATTTAGGGAATCCATCGAATCATGAATTCATGTGAACAGAGACTGAGCACTGATAAGCAAAGTGGTCACCTTTGAGCCGAATAGATATGGGTGCCCTTGCGAAGAGCCCGAGCAGGACGAGCGGCTCTAGAAAGTAACCGATCCCCCGGTTCACCCCGCAGTCGTGCTCCAGGTTCCTCCCCCCTACGATCACCCCCGGCCGGTACCTCAGCTTCGTTCCTGCGAGCGCGCACGATCACCTCACGCCCATATGCATTAAGCTATCGGGGGGGGGGGGGGGGGGGGGGGGGGCAGCGCCGTACCAGTCTCGTTGAGGTCGATGGTGTGGTGGTCGGAGATCTTGTCGAGGAGGCGGAGCAGGGATACCTCGTGCGGGCGGAGGCCTGGCGCGGCGTCCCCGGAGCGGATGTCCTCGATGGTGACGGCTGCGGAGGTCAGCGTCGCCAGCACCAGCCGCTGCCGGAAGTGCCTGCTGCCGGAGAGCCGCCTGGCCCTTTCGCGCCCCATTCTCGCATGCGGCGGCGAGGAGTCTTCCGGTCTCGCCTTCCGCGGTGGCGGACGGGCCGGGTAGTGCGGCCGGGGCGGGGGAGGGGTTAGTTAGGGTTTTGGCGCGCGCCGACGAAGCTTGTGGCCGCGGCTTGGGGAATTGACAGTTGAGCGGCAAAGGTGGGTCGGGTCGGGTCGGGTCGGGTCGGG
The DNA here is from genome assembly GCA_030760725.1 of Neostapfia colusana. Classification (NCBI taxonomy): domain Eukaryota; kingdom Viridiplantae; phylum Streptophyta; class Magnoliopsida; order Poales; family Poaceae; genus Neostapfia; species Neostapfia colusana. The sequence goes on from JASWHV010000013.1 coordinate 902,888, forward strand.
TGGGATGACGGGGGCGGGAGAGGAGGTTAGTTTGGGCCGGACGTTTGGTGAAGTGGGCTTACCAGCCCAACCTGAAGCTTCCTGGAGAATGGCGAGTCGAAAGCTGAAACAGCTCGGCCCACGAGGCATGCGTTGTCCAGTTGTGTGCAAAAGGTTCCTGGAAAAATAAAACATGATTATTCTCTTTGCTATGCAAAGGCTGGTAGAAATTACGAGCCGCGTGCAGGGAGAAAAATAACGCTTTTTTACAGCCATAGGAAATCAGTTAATAGTTGAGATTAGAGTCATGGGCCAAGTAACTTATGGTGTGTTTAAGACTGCTTCAGTCCACGAAACCTAACTCCACTTTTAAATTTCCAAACCAAACATTTCAGTTCCATCAACTCGAGATCCTTAAAAAAAAAACTGGATCTGAAGGCCAGCTCCATGTTTTTCGTGGAGCTCCTCAACGCATATGCTCTCAAAATGAAGTTCAAGCTCAGCGGCCGGTCAGGCCACACCACAGGGGAAGGAGGGAGAGAAGGAGCAATAGATTTAGCTCACAGCCTCACAGGCAGAGGCAGCCATGTGCCAAGAGCTGGCCGGATATGATAGAGCACCACGGTCAAGCGCAGCAAACTGGAGGATCTGCAGGCCGAGTACACGTCGCAGTTTTTCTTTCCATATACTTGCCACGGGTTTCCGGCCGGTACACATTCATCAGCCTTTACATATATGTTCTTCCTTATGCCCCGGCCGGCTCAGCTTGCACATTACAGCCGAGCTAAATAATCGTAGCATTTTTCACATTTTTACTGCTGAAACTGCATGTTGTTGCTGATGGCAACGCAGCTGCTCTACCACATGCATATATACCATACCCCGAACAGGCAAGTAACAGCATGTGGCACTAATCCTATGCTTTGTAGGATGGCTCGCTCCTAGCATCAGAATCATCGGTTAGCAACTGACCATGCAGATGAGTGCAGCTGCACGGCATCCTACACGGGCGTGGCATTCGCGCGGTGAGGAAAGGAGATTAAATGCAGGAACATGCATGGGAGAAGGGAGATGCAGTTAATTACTTATTCAGAGCTAGGACAGAAATATCCCCTAGCTAGCTAGGAAAAGTGCAAGTAGCTAGCCTTCTCATAGTACAGAGGACTGCATCTCATTTCTCCAAGATCGGCATAGGATTCTTATTCTTTTCAGGGTCTCTAGATGCAGTTAAGGTGGATTATTAACAATTCCTTATCTGAAAACTAACACATCATCATCCATCCCGATTGAACTGAACTAATACAACTCGTACTCAGTGTGGCTTAATTGCTCTCTCTGTCGAGTACAGATTGAAATCCACAGCTTGAAGAGTGTTCCCCTCAAGATCTGGAATAAGCTTCATGCATGTGTGCCGTTGCCAGCTGCTGCACAAGGCCTGTGGTGTAGTTTTGCAGGCAGGCCGGTAGGTCACACACTACTAATAACTAATCTTCTGCTCCAAAGACAGACTCTGATCGTCCATCATTAACATTAGGTCTGCATGTCTAAAAGGTCATCTTGTAACAGCAAAGTGTCTGTCGTCATCTTGTTAACAACTCTTTACCTTTAAGGCTACTACTACTACTACTACTACTATAATGTGTCGTCGCTGCATGCATGCCTTGCTAACACAGTTGATTGGTCACAGTCCTTTGCCGCAGTACACGTACGTACGTACACAGCAGAAAAAGAACCCGGCCGGTCCTTAATTAGCATGCATAATGCATGGCCATGCACTGCGTAGATGTTCAGAGCTTAACAAATCAAACGGCCGGCAAGTAATAAGGGGGTTCTACTCCACGTACACTCGCGTGCGCTAGGCCTGGGTCCCCTGCCGCTGCTTCCAGTTGCAAAAGTTTCAGCACCGGCCCCCTCTGCATTGCTCGACGCAGCAGGGCATATGCATATGCATTCGGCTAACTGTCCAAGCACTTAAGCAGTCGTATCAATCAGACACCTTTTGACGCCTGCCTGCCTGCCTGACACAGATAGCTCCGGCCGGCCGGCCGGAGCTAGTGACGAGCATTTCCGTTTGCTTTTATTTGCCGTATCATATGAGACGCAGGTACCGGACAAGACAAGCAGCAGCAGAGGATTATTATGATAAGGTGCCGAGATCAAGAGGTCGCGAACGAAAGCCATGCATGAATGGATTATATATGCTCTCTGTCCGTCGTCGTGATCGTCCTTTCCATGCGATCGAGAGCTTTGCATGCACGCCGCCGTCAGATCTTAATGGAGAATCTGATTTCACCTTCTCTTCCAGCTGTTTTATTTTTCTTTCATTTTTTCCCCCACGTGAGATGAACACATCACGCGAGCGGGAACTTGCCTCGAAGATGTCATATCATTATCATGCGCGGTTCACATTAGATGCAATGCTGCTTCATCAGCATTAATCCGGCCGGTTGATTATCCATGCATGCGATCGTGTGACGCAGTCGACAAAGACCAAACCTAATTATATTAGCTAGGGATCAGTTGTATCATCGCCTGCTTCTGCTTGCTTTCGTATGTTGCATACGAAGCAGGTCAGAGGAATGTGTACACGGCAGAAGCTGCCGCCAGCTCTGCCGGAAACGATACGTACTACGACGTCGGCCGCAGTATTGATTATCAAAACTCTGTTGCCTGAGACGTCGTACTGTCCATTGCCATGCTCTCTAGCTAGGTCGGAGCCAGCAGCAGCAGCAGCAGCGACAGCGACCGGACACTGAAACTGACAAATGGTTGTTTTTTCCCTCGAAAAAACGATTGTCTTTTTCTCTTTTCTCTTTTTTTTCCGAAAAAGGGATTGCCTTTTTTTCTTTCTTTTTTGAAAAAGAAAGATTTTAAAGGCCGCCAAAATATTAAAGAAGTGTTGGCGCGCTCGGGTGATACGAGGAGGTGATTATACCATGCCATTATATGCTGGTAAGTTAATCACGTAGTACTTACAAAGGGAAGGTTAGCGTGAGTATGAGAGAAATGACAAGACGGGCTAAGCTAACGAGCACCGGATCGATTGCGTTCTGCGTTTCGAGTCACACCGGCCAGCCCTTTTGGACTCTCGTGCCGTCGTCGGAATCCAAAGTCGACGAGGCCCCTAAGAAGACTCTCTCTCTCTCTCTCTCTCTCTCTCTCTCTCTGTGTCTGTCTTGGTAGGAGGAGTAGTGAGCGAAGTGACCAACCATGGTTGGCGCCGTTTCGAGTGACCGGGGAGTCAGTCAGTCGTCTGCTGCTACCGAGGGACTGACCGAGCCGTTGGACCACGGCCGCCGGCAGGCGCTGCCACGTGGGCCCCGCCGCAGCATGGGTTTCCTCTCGGCGTGGCGGGCCCGGTCAGCCACCGCGTCCTGCCATGCCATGTGGACATTACTGATCCGAGAGACCGAGAGAGTAGTGAAGCGAGCAAACAATTGCGAAGTCTCGTTGGCTCAGCGGCGCGACATTATTGATCCGAGACCATGGTGGTTGTTGTGCTTGATCATCTCTTTTACCGACGTAATCAGAACAGTAATCAAGGGTAAGGAGGCGGCGCCCCTGCCATCCTTCGCTCCCCGTTCTCTTCAGTCCTCAGCAAACCCAGCTAGCTGCGCGGCTCTCTCCTCTCCCGGCCTAGCTCCCCTGCTCTCGGCTCTGCTCCTCCACCGTCACCACCGTCCAGGACCGCAGCAGCAATGGGTCACCACCCCCACCTTGGCCCCGACGAGGGCAGCAGCACTGCACACCGTGGAATGATTGGGTCCCTCGGCTCGGCTCGGCTCGGCTCATCCTGCCCCCCTTTCCCCTGCACTCGACCCTGCTCCCACTCCCACTCCCACTCCCTTTTGCTCTAGCTCGCCCTACTACACTCTCCCCCCCCCCCCCCCTCCCACCTTCACGAGCTGGAGGAGAGACGACGGAGCGTCGCTGATCCCGGCGCCGGCGAGGGATCGAGCTGCCGGACCCGTCCCGGTGGTCGGCGAGTTCCTTGCTCACCCGTATACTCCCGCTACTGTCGTCGCCGTTGCTGTTGCCGCCTCGGCCTTCTGTTCCGGGCCTTTACATGGGAGTTCTTTGCTGGCCGCGGTTCTTGCAGGCGAGTGCAGCGCGGCGGCGTGCCGCATCAAAGGCACCGCCGCCGGTCCTGTCGTCGAGGCGCGCGGCCCGGGGAGGGGCCGCGACGTGGAGGAAGATCTCGCCGGGGAAGATGAGGAGATCTGCGTCTGTGAGTGCCCGTCTCCCCTCCTGCCAGGCTCTGTTTACTACCGTACCGCGCTGCTCCCTGCTCTCTGCATCTCCCGGTGAGGAGGCGAACAGACGGGGTGGGGTTCTTGTTGATTTTCTCTTCCTGCCGCTGAATGCTGGTGCTGATCCAAGCTAGCGCTTTGTTGCGTTAAGATCAGCGTTTGGAAGCTCATACCCAAACTGTTCACTGTCCTGTCACACTGTCACTTGATTGAAATGTTGCTCTGAGATCATGTCCGGAAACTTAACTGTACACCCTAGTGGAGGACGCTCATGTGATGTCTATACTGTCTAGTTTCATCTTCACCCACAATTCAATATCATCTAGTACCGAGCTTACCAATTCATGTTGCCTTGTGTACGCAAGCGATAGTTATGTCAATAGATAATGCAAGTGAACGGAATTAGATGGCCCTGCTCAGCTTGGAGTTCTCAAGCTATACAAACCGAATCTTTTTAGATTCAAGTAGAAATTTGTCCTCGCATGCATTCTGGTGAATGAAGGGCGGGTCTGGCGCAGTGGTAGAGTCTCTCCACTTGTGTCCTAGAGGTCCTGGGTTCGAATCAGCCTCCTTGCAAAATAAGCAAGGGGAAGGCTGACTAGAAATCCCCTTCCCCAGACCCCACAAAGTGTGGGAGCTTTCAGCACTAGGTATGCCCTTTATGCATTATGGTGAATTTGCATTATACCATGTGTCCACAGACGGAAGTTCCTTCATCCTACCTGTTTTATTCGTTGCGAATGTTATTAGCACAAGGGAGTGATGGCTACTGATTTTCAGTTTTGTTTTGAGTTTCTGCTAGTTATTTCAAGCGCTCTTGGTTTTCACAACCATGGCTGGGATCCAATGGTCCACCGTATCTGGCACATATTGCAAGGACATGTCATCAAACATATATCGACCTCACAGTGTCACGATAACTGAGTTTGGCGCTGTTGGGGACGGCGTGACTCTCAATACAAAAGCATTCCAGAATGCAATCTTCTATCTCAATTCATTTGCGGACAAGGGAGGCGCACAGCTCTTCGTGCCTGCAGGAAGGTGGCTAACAGGGAGTTTTAGTCTTATCAGCCATCTCACTTTGTCACTGGACAAAGATGCAGTAATAATTGGATCCCCGGTAAGATGACTGTGGATTTTGCACACAAGTTATTTATATTATAACATATTTTTTACTTGTATGTCTATGATGTTATGCGCATGAACAATATGAACTTAGAAATTCTCAAATTTTCTGTTGATCTAACTCCCTATGGAACCGTAGTAGGAGCAATAGAAAGCCAACTACGTTCATTACATTCCATGGATGCTCTAAAAAAGTCATTCTTCTAAAAGATAGAATTTTTTGAATTTTTAAAGCAACTTTCATTGATGGATATACTTTTGCTATAATGCCCTGAATGTATTCTGTAGGATTCATCTCATTGGCCAGTTATTGATCCTCTTCCATCCTACGGGCGAGGTAGAGAGCTCCCTGGAAATAGGCACCAAAGTCTAATTTTTGGATCAAATTTGACAGATGTAATTGTAACTGGTTAGTAACTATGATATGTTGTTCAATCACTCATCTTTGAAATTATTCGGTTTTCTTTACAATATTAAAATTTTTGGTACTCCTGGACAGGTGCTAATGGTACCATTGATGGTCAAGGAGCTATGTGGTGGGGCTGGTTCCACAACCACACACTAAAGTATACTAGGCCACATCTCGTTGAGTTGATGTACTCCACCAATGTTGTCATATCTAATTTAACCTTCAAGAACTCGCCGTTTTCAAATATTCACCCTGTATACTGCAGGTTGGTTTTCTAGATAGCCACTAGCTTTTTGTTAAAACATAAGAATTCATTCACAAATGCAAATATATTATCTGGAGTGCTTTTGCTAAATAAACAGCCAAGTGCTTGTCCAGCATCTCACAATCCTGGCGCCTTTGAATTCACCAAACACTGATGGCATCAACCCAGGTAACATGAAGCTCTGAATTATTTACTGCTCTGTTCAGTCATATTGTTCAAAATGTTTTACATTTTCCTTCCACCCCACATGCAATGCTACACTAGGAAATTATTTACAAATGCACCATAGGAACAACAACGACAACAAAGCATTTGTCCCAAGGTAACATATTTACACCTGTGGTACTAATACAACTAAAAACCATCCAGATTCGTCCAGAAACGTCTGCATCAATCATTGTTATGTCGCAACTGGCGATGATGTTATTGTCATCAAAAGTGGGTGGGATGAGTATGGCATTTCATTTGCTCATCCTAGCTCCAATATCAGCATTAGCAATATCACAGGAGAGACTCGAGGTGGTGCTGGAATTGCCTTTGGAAGTGAGATGTCAGGTGGCATATCAGAAGTCCGGGCTGAGGGCCTCCACATCGTCAACTCCCTACATGGGATCAGAATAAAGACAGCCCCAGGGCGTGGAGGTTACGTGAAGAATGTGTACATAGCTGATGTGCGCATGGATAATGTTTCAATGGCCATCAGAATCACTGGAAACTACGGTGAACATCCTGATGATAAATATGACAGGAAGGCTCTGCCAATTATAAGCAATATTACAATCAAGGATGTTGTTGGTATCAACATTGGTGTTGCTGGTATATTGGAGGGCATTCAGGGAGACAACTTCAGCAACATTTGCCTGTCTAATGTTTCCCTCGATGTACAATCTGCACATCCATGGAACTGTTCGCTTATCCAAGGGTATTCGAACTCTGTGATCCCGGAATCATGTGAACAGCTTAGAAGCAATTGTGAACAGACTCCAGTTTGTTATGATGGCGGGAGTTATTCAACAATGCGTACACTGTTGCCAAAACATAAGTTGAGTGCCAGCCGATTGCTAAATCCTTTACTAGAGTTGGTTTCCCTGTAGTGTAGGTAGAGAAGTGCTTCGCTAAAGGGCTTGCTTCACGGAATGAGCTTTGCTAGTCATGTACATCTTATTCTTGCGATTATTTGTGCTTAGAGTGCTTCTTGCTTCTTGTATATAGCAGAGGAAATGACTGTTGGTGTACCTTCCCTATTTTGCTCCCATTTTTGATATGTGAATGTGATATGTTTGTTTCAGGGCCTTGTTGGAACACAACAGCAAAACTATTTTATGTTTTGAACATAACAACAACAACCAAGACTTTATCCAAGCATGTTAGGGTCGGCTATGTTTTGAACATAAGTTAGAAAATAAACAAGAAATTAATGTCCCAGCATGATTAATCTGCGACCAGGGAGTTCCAAGCTCCAACTTGGGAATTAATTCAGAATCTGAAGAAATATGCTAGCAGCAAGTTGGCAAATGGCAAACCATTTGAAGGGGATTTTCTTATATTTATCAAGGCTGCAGCGTTCATTTCTTTGACAGCAAATATGCCCAAAGCAAATATCTCATCATGATAAAATAAAATCTAGTTAAGAAACATACCTTCACCCAGGATAGACGAGCAGGAACAAAACAGGAGACAACTATCAGGAGAGTTAAGAAGCAAGTTAACATTAAACAAGCAAAGACGGTATTCTCGTTTGTCAGCAGTTGAAAGGACAATGAGAAGTTGAATATATTAGAATTGCCAATTTGCGGCTCATCACAAATGATCAGTATGTTAAAAGTTGCATTATTTCTTTTGAACATCAGAACTTCAGAGCGCAATTACAATGTTAAATTCCAACAAATATTTCTTGAAATCACTCAAATCAGTACATTTGGAACTTCTCCTTAGTCTTCTCAAAGACTTGTTCAGCAATCAGGGCTCCATTTCCATCTGCCTTTTTTATCTCCATGTTGGCCTTCTGGTAGTACCCAGTTCCTCTAAGAGCATCAGCAATGAAATCATCAAATCCAATGGCAATAGCAGCTTCTGCCTTGGCTCCATACACTAGCCTCTGCAATACAGCAATGGACAAACCTGCTCATTTACATATGTATTCTATCAGATAAACAATAGTAAGTTAAGAAACAAACCTTAATCCGGGATAGATGAACAGCACCAAAACACATTGGGCATGGTTCACAGGAGGCATAAATTTCACAATCTGACAGCTCAATTTTTCCAAGCTTTTTACAGGCCTATCATATGAAAGAAACATGCCTTGATTACATGAGATGTATATTGAATTAGCCAAACAAGGAAATAAGCAAAAGTTCAGTGCAATAAACAGTTTGAACGAAGATTTTTCAGCAACATAATCCCAAAGTTAAGACACACATACAGAATATACCACTGTTGTTTTATCCAGTGATACAATCAATTGTAAACGAACAAAAAATTAAAATAAGAACCAACACACTATTTTTAACTTTTCATGGGAATATATGTAGATTTTTAGACAAGTACTGAATTGTTGTTTTTTGGGAGGCAATTTTGGGAGGACTTGGAGGATATGGTTAGTAGTGTACCGATAACCGAGAAGCTCCTCGTAGGGGGAGATCTCAATGGTCATGTGGGTGCAACTAACCTAGGATTTGAGGGAGTACATGGAGGTTTTGGATGCGGCGATAGAAATCAAGAGGGTAAGGACATCCTAGACTTTGCCGTAGCCTATGATCTGTTGATAGCTAACACCCTCTTTAGGAAGAGGCAATCTCACCTAGTGACCTTTAGTAGTGCCCAACACTCTAGCCAGATTGACTTTGTCCTCACTAGGAGAAAGGATAGACGGGAGTGTCTAGATTGTAAGGTGATCCTGGGGGAGTGTGTTGTGACACAACATAAGCTTGTGGTAGCTGATTTTCGCTTCCATACATGTTCTTTGCGGGACAAAGGTGTCAAAATCACAAGAACAAAGTGGTGAAAGTTAAAGAGAGAATCACAAGTATCCTTTAAAAATAGGGTGATCACAGAAGGACCCTGGGCAGAAAATGGAGATGCAGATAGTATGTGGATGAAGATGGCAACTTGCATTAGGAAGGTAGCTAGTGAGGTGTTCGGTGTGACAAAGGGAAAGAAACTTGTAGATAAAGACACTTGGTGGTGGAATGAGGATGTACAAAAGGCCATTAAGGAGAAGGAGTGTTATAAGAGTTGGCATAATGATAGAAGCACAAGCAACATGCTTAAGTACAAAGAGGCTAAGAAGAATGCAAGGCGGGTTGTGAGTAAGGCAAGAGGACAGGACTATGATAAGTTATATGAGAGACTAGGGACAAAAGAAGGTGAAAATGACATATACAAGGTAGCAAAAATCCGCGAGAGAAAGATGAGTGATCTCAATCAAGTTAAATGCATCAAAGATGAGACTGACCGCATTCTAGTGAAGGATGAAGAGATTAAGAATAGATGGCGTGATTACTTTAATGGGCTATTCAATGATGGGAATGGAAGCACTATGGTTGAGTTGGATGACTCCTTTGATGACTCCAACAGGCGATTCGTGCGGAGGATACAAGAGTTTGAGGTTAAGGAGGCCTTAAAGAGGATGAAAGGAGGAAAGGCCCTCGGCCCTGACGATGTCCCTCTTGAGGTGTGGAGATGTCTTGGGGACGTCGCAATAGTATGGCTCACAAAGCTATTCAACCATATTTTTCGGTCAAACAAGATGCCTGAAGAATGGAGGAAAAGTATATTAGTACCTATCTTCAAAAATAAAGGAGATATTCAAAGTTGTACTAATTATCGAGGTATTAAGCTTATGAGTCATACTATGAAGCTTTGGGAGAGAGTGATTGAACACCGCCTGAGGAAAGTGACCAATGTCACTAAAAACCAGTTTGGTTTTATGCCTGGGAGGTCTACAATGGAGGCGATTTTCTTGCTTCGTCAGCTTATGGAGAGATATAGGGAGCAGAAGAAGGACTTGCATATGGTGTTCATCGACTTGGAGAAGGCGTACGACAAGATACCAAGGTCAGTCATGTGGTGGGCACTAGAGAAACATAAAGTGCCAACAAAGTACATTACCCTTATCAAGGATATGTACAATAATGTTAGGACAAGTGTGCGCGTAAGTGATAGTGAGACTGATGCATTTCCTATCACGGTAGGACTACATCAAGGATCAGCTTTGAGCCCATACATCTTTTCTTTGGTGATGGATGAGGTGTCAAAGGATATACAAGAGGATATCCCTTGGTGCATGCTCTTTGCTGATGATGTAGTGCTGGTAGATGAAACTAGAGATGGTGTTGATAAGAAATTAGAGTTATGGAGACAAACCTTAGAGTCCAAGGGGTTTAGACTTAGTAGGACTAAAACCGAGTATATGAGGTGTGACTTTAGTGGTGTTGGTCGTGAAGAAGGAAATGTTAGTCTACACGGACAAATAGTACCTAGAAGGGACTCTTTCCGATACTTAGGATCAATGTTACAAAGCAATGGCGATATTGACGAGGATGTTTGCCACAGGATCAAGGTAGGGTGGATGAAATGGCGGCAAGCCTCTGAAATCCTATGTGATAGGAAAGTCCCACAAAAGCTAAAAGGGAAGTTCTATAGGACGGTGATCAGACCCGCGATGCTCTATGGGGCGGAATGTTGGCCAACTAAACGGCAACATGTCCAACAAATGAATGTCGCAGAGATGCGAATGCTACGGTGGATGTGCGGGCACACGAGAAGAGACCGAATAAGGAATGAGGCGATTCGTGATAAGGTAGGGGTGGCGCCGATTGAAGAGAAGTTAGTCCAACATCGACTTAGGTGGTTTGGACATATCCAACGGAGACCTCCAGAAGCACCGGTTAACAGTGGGATTTTAAGAGGTAGAGAAAATATTAGGAGGGGTAGAGGACGACCAAGGTTGACTTGGGAGGAGGCGGTAAAACGAGATTTGAGAGATTGGAATGTATCCAGAGACTTAGCTCATGATAGGACCGCATGGAAAGTAGCAATTCATGTGCCAGAATCGTAGTCTTGTTCTTTTTCTTTTTCTTTTTTTCTTTTTTCTTTTCCTTTTTTCTTATTTCTTTTCTCTTTTTCCTTTTTCTTTTTTTTCTTTTTTTCTCTTTTTTTCTTTTTTCCTTGTTCTTATATCTCTTCCTCTCTTTTACTTTATTGATATTGGGTTTCATGTCTAGCCGACCCCAACAGGCTTGGGATAAAGGCTTGGTTGTTGACTGAATTGTTGTTTTTTAACTTACCCCACGGCAGGTAATCATCTTAAAAAAAGAGTGCTGGGATTAACAAAACCTACTGAATCGTCGTTCTTTAACTTATCCGACAGCAGGTAACATCTTAAAGAAGTGTGTTGGAACTAACAAAACAAAAAGTATTATTATACTTATCAAGTTGAGCAGTCAACTTTCTTCAGGTACTCTGAAGTAGGCTTTGATCTAAGATCTCAAAACTTATAATATGAGAAGAAAAAACTGCGTGAAATAAACCGCTGGCGTACTGCTTGAAAAAAATGAGCCAGTCGACATTATCAAAAATTAATCTAACGAGGATTGTATCCTTTTTTCTAGCAGATAGTAGCGCCAAAAATACAAAAAAGCATGGAAGGATAATTCATACGAAAGGCCAATAGTTCAAGATGTTTGGTTTTTGGTGAACAAGCAGAGATGAAGTCTACTGAGAATCCTACCTCTCTTATTGCAGTAACTTCAGCATGTGCAGTTGGATCAGTGTGCTTCAAAACCATGTTATGGCAGCTAACTACTACTTCATCATTACGGACAACAACTGCACCAAATGGGCCTCCATCTCCACAATCAACTCCACGGTATGCTTCTTCAACCGCCTTCGATAAAAATTTGTGGTCCCTGTCTTGTACAGCTATTTTATGCACCAAAGCTTAAATAAGAAGCCTTTTCAACAGTTCTTAAATAACAGTTTGTAACGTATAGCAAATGATGGAATGTATACATCTAATTGGTTGAGTGTGATGGCATGAAATACAACAGGGACTAGAGAACAGAAGGTCCATAGGATGAGAAAACAGTAATATCACCTTCCTGATGACCAGCAAATGCAGACGCAACTGAGATAGTTCCATCCTTGGACTCCACAACTATGATAAAATGAAACAAGGAAGATTTAGTGTAGCCAGAAAGAAGAAAGACATAACTCCTAGGTATAATATATTGTTGAGCTGACAAGAACAGCTAATATTATTTAAGAATGATGAAACTGATAACGAATTAATACACATATGAGCAGACAGTATTTTTTGAACGAACCATTAGTACACAAAATGATCTTGGAAGTCCTAATCCGCTAAGAGCATGCAGGACAGTGTGCAGATTATTTTAGCATGGCATCCCACTATTCCACAGCAGGAACCAATCAACAACAAGAATAAATTCCTGGCAGACAGATACATCTATGGTGTATAGTGGATTATAGTTGGAGAAATAAGAAGAGCATGTTACTCCCTGCTAGCTTAGCTGCTCCACAGTCCACATAAGTATGATTCATACACAAAATCCCGTGCAGCACCCTACTGAAACGAGCAACTTTCTGCGTGCTACAATACTATTACTGCGATCCTAACTTGATAAATGTAGAGCCCAGCATATAACACTTTGGCATTACTAGACTAAGCATCTCCAGTGACTCTAGTAAGGGAAAGAGAGACGATATTCAGTATTTGTACGAGCCTAGACCAATTCAGAAGCTGGCAACCCGAACATGCGAGGGGCGACAAGGGAAGCAGAACTAATCCCCCGATGATACAGAGTATTGCCCTGACTAAGGTCCATAGAGCATAAGCACCCCACCACACCCCCATTATCCTAAAGCACACAGATTTACTAAAGTTATACTTCTCTCACTACAATTATCCTCCACCAGAATGGAAGGAAAGGAGAATACAACTTCAGTTAACCCAAGTCGCCGCACTTGGGCACCAAACACCAACTTTGCAGATTCCTCGTGGCACATCCTGAGAAAGGAGAAGAAGAAACCCAGAAACTGCCCTCCTCCCAACAAAGATCGAATCCTCAGGATTTCCAAACTTTTTGGATCTCACACAATCACCCTTCGGCGCGAAAAAAGAAAAGAAAAAGAAAACGGGAATCATAATCGCAACGAGCGTGCACGCGGAGACGCGTCTCCACGCACCCTTGGCCTCCTCCATGGCGGGAGCGAGACCGACGGAGACGTCCGAGGCGGCTTTCGAGGGACGGGACAGGACACGATGCGGACGCCGCTCGTCCGATGGAGACGAGAGGGAGGAGGGAAAGGAGAGATGCGTCGTCACGGCTTGGGCGTGGCGTGCGTGGGTGGGTGGCCTGCTCGCGGCGAAATAAATACGGGAGGAGGCCGGGAGCCGCTTCCATGCGGGCCCGCGCCGCGCCTTCGTGAGGACGGGGGAAGGCGGACAGGTCACGCGGCGGGTCCGACCGTGGACCTGCGCCTCTCGTGGCTGTAGCATCGGTGGGGCCCGGGAGCTGCCTCCGAGCGGTGCAGCGGGAGGGGCGTGGACCTCCGCGCGACGTGGCTTATCGTCCCGCCATCCGACTCCGATCATGCTGTGTGCCTGCGAGAGTGTACATCGTGGAAGCTTCCTTCCCTACGGTGACACGCGCTAACCTCGGTGCCTAATTGTCTTCAGATTTCAATTTGATCGTCCGGTCCACACGTCACTGGGGCAGCTCTCCGATCATGCATGCCGTGAACTCTATCCTTAACCTCTCATCTCACGTGCTACTCCCTCCGTTTCGCACTCATCTCAGATGTCACTCCCTCCGTTTTATAATATTTAACGTTGATTAGTTTAATTTTAAACTACCTGACGTCAAATATTTTGAAACAGAGAGAGTAAATTTTTTAGTCCTTCTATTTTTAAATATTTAATGTTGGTTATTTCAATTTTAAACTAACCAACATCAAATAATTCGAGACGGAGTGAGTAGAAAAGAAATAAGAGAGGGAGGAGGAAGAAGATCAGTACTTTTGTCGCCTGAATTCTGCTTCACAACCGATAATAAACTAGAGTGTCCCATCTACTCCCTTTGTTTTAAACTAAATGATGTTTACAACAACTAATTTAGTTCAAATTAAACTAGATTTCTTATCTAAACATTATTTATTTCAAAGCAGAGAAAGTAACAACTTGACATGTGTTACACGTCGGGATGCTTATCCAACACTGCATTTACTACTCGCATCTTCTCCTGTAGCGAAATTGTTCGCCGCCGGAGCCACATGGTCTGAGTGAGAAGCGCGCCACACCATCACACGCAAAATGCGAGATGAGTCAGAGTAAGCATCTCATCTCATCTCATCTCATCAAGGTGGCCGCGTTAGTCGACTGGCTTAACTGATCGCGAGATTCCCCTACGAACCCCGGCTACGTGTGCAAGCCATGGTTCCTGAAGCGTCGTCCACAAATATAGTGGCGTGACATTATGAATTGTTGATTTTTGTATAGTCTTTATTTAAAAAAAATTGAATCTTTAGGTACAGTCTAATCTTTCAACGGGCTACACTCGAATCGGTGGGCCATAAAACTTGGAAGCCCATTTACAGCCCACGACACGTAGCCCGACCTCTTCCTCGTCATTAGAAAGGGAAGGGAAACCGCAGCCTGACCCGCCCGATCAACTCAATTTCTATTTATTAGTGAATGGTGAAGTTCCTTTTTTTTAAAAAAAAATTCCACGCCCCCCCTATCCTGACGCCCGGCCCGGGGCGGGAAAAGACGGTGAGAAGCGGCGGCCGGCCGCCCGCCTGTCGCGGGGTGGATAGTCTCCTTCGCCGCCGGCCGACGTAACCGCCATGGGAATCAAGGTACTCTCTCCTCCACGGGTTCGGGGTTCACAGCCGCCGCAGCTTCGTCTCTGAGCTCCACGGAGTGACGGCCTCTCTCTGTACCTGCCGCGGCGCTAGGGCTTGACCAAGTTGCTAGCGGAGCACGCGCCGAAGGCCGCGGTGCAGCGGCGGGTGGAGGACTACCGCGGACGCGTCATCGCCGTCGACGCAAGCCTCAGCATCTACCAGTTCCTAGTGAGTCGTCGTCGCGCCATCTCCTCTCCTCTTCTCTTCTCTCCTCTCCTCAGCATCTACCGTGGATGGTTTTCGTCGAAAATGTGATATTATGACTTGGGGATTGCTTTCAGTGTTAAATTTGGCGCGATTGTGCGGTTGATATTTCTGTATTTTGCTGCGGTGGGTAGTGCAAATAGTTGGGGAATTCGTGACCTGTGACGATTCTCAATAGAGCATATGATGGCATAATACCCATGAAAGTTTTAGCAAAATGGCAACGGCCTGACAACTTGGTATCTTCTGTATTTCGTGTACACACACCAACATGGTGGCCCTTGTTCCCTCTACTCTTCAGGTGACTCGTATCTAAACTCGCGGTCCATTTCCACAGATGGTGGTTGGGAGGAAAGGAACAGAAGTTCTGACCAATGAAGCTGGTGAAGTCACGAGGCAAGAAATATTACTCTTGCCCCACTTGTGTTCTGGTCACCATAGTCATATTTTCTAACTATACATGTCTGTGAATTGTATAGTCATCTGCAGGGTATGTTGAATCGGACAATAAGAATGTTAGAAGCAGGGATAAAGCCTGTGTAAGCCTGATGCATTTCTCTGTGGTCCTTGTCTGTTATTAGCACGTATCTTACTGTTGTCAAACGCTGCTTAACTTTTATGCCAGATTTGTGTTTGATGGTGAGCCACCTGAAATGAAGAAAAGGGAGCTTGCAAAAAGGTAAGCATGAGGTAGTTCCCAACTTCTTCCCTTCTTCACTACATAATTTAGATAAAATGATACATGATTTCCCAATATTTATTGTTCTTTAGGTCCCTGACAAGGGATGCTGCTGCCAAAGATCTAATTAGAGCTCTGGAGGTAGTTTGCCCTTCAATGTAGTTCTAGACCTTCCTTAGTTGCCATGCTTATCTTGTTCATTGTTCTTCCAATCGTTTTCTTTGGGTTTCTGAGACGGTATTTACATGACAGAATGGGGATGGCGATTCAGTTGAAAAATTTAGCAAGCGGACTGTCAAGGTAATTACCTTACTGTTTGAGGAAAGCGACAATCATAACTTTTGTGGTATGAGTGTTCTCAAATTTATTTCAGATTAAGCAACCTCCCAGAACCATGTGAAATCTGTCATTTGGAGTTCTGCCTGAAAAACTTATCTGTTTGAGTTTTATCTGCATAGAACCTAAAGCCTTCAAAGCTGGAGTAACAATTTTTTATTTGTCAAAGCACACGATTGTTCTGAGCATGTATCAGAATTTCTGCCTTTTCTATCCAGGTCACGAAAAAGCACAATGATGATTGTAAGAGGTTGTTAAGATTGATGGGTGTCCCTGTAGTTGAGGTATCATTGATCTTTTCTTCCATCTGTTGATCAAGTTTGTTTTTGCTGTACGTTTCTATTTGGGTAAGTTACTGCCCCTTACTGATGTGTTTTTCTCTGTGCCTCTGAGGGCCCGTGAGAGTCCTTGAATGCAGAAGAACTTTGCACTGGATTAGTTAGGCCTGGCTTAAGCCTTCCTAATAAGGGTGCTATTAGAATGGTTTCTCTGAATTTTGTTTGCTATATCTTAAGCTTGTACTCAGCCACCCACACACACACACACACACACACACACACACACACACACACACACACACACACACACACACACACACAGATCCAGCCACCCACACACACCCATCCTAAAGAGACTGAATTTGTTTTTTTCTCCGTGTGCACCATGATTCTTCTATCTGAAGAACATGCTGTACTCCTATTTAGTGGCCTGATGCTTGCTGCAACGATATTATTGTAAGTAATGACTTTATCAGACTACTTCTGCAGGCACCAGGAGAGGCAGAGGCACAGTGTGCAGCACTTTGTGAAAATCACATGGTATAATAAATGGATAATTATGTAAATTTCTGTGTCTTAGCATGAAAATCATATTTTTATTCTTTTAATGCCAGGCCTATGCTGTAGCTTCAGAGGACATGGACTCACTGACTTTTGGTGCTCGAAGGTTTCTTCGTCACTTAACTGACCTTGGTTTTAAAAAGTCCCCTGTGACAGAATTTGAAGTATCAAAGGTAACTCTTCATAGCAGTACATCCCACCTCCCCCCCCCCAATCACCACCACACACACGTTTTTCTGAGTAATTGACTAGTTCTTGATGAGTTCCAGGTTTTGGAAGAACTTAGACTCACAATGGACCAGTTCATCGATTTATGTATCCTCAGCGGATGTGACTACTGCGAAAACATTAAAGGTTTTACAACATTTTGCGTCTTTTGTAATGCATTTTGTATTGGACTGTGCCCACAGTATGATTCAGTAATCCCAGCTTTCCTGAAGAAATCAAACAGCTCTGAAAATATTAAAGGTGTCTCCCTTTTTTAGTTTCTCATGATCTCATTTCACAGGGACTTTTGACATATAACCTACTCCAGTTTTAGCAGCATAAAACTGTAGGGACACAATGCCCAGACATTAAGGCAAATTACCCATTTTGTATAGTTTCTTTTTATAGTTAAGAGCTTATGCTTTTTGTTGACTGTATCCTGAACTAATGTTGCTTGAAGCTCAGATTTGACTGCCGAATACTCTGACATATAGTGCTTGATAGTTATGTGCTGTATATACTATCTTAGACAAATCTTCAGATCGATTGAATTCATCAAGAATTTGTAACTTATTATGAAGTTAAGATTTCTTATTACTTTCTACTTCTTCTGGAATAGGTATTGGGGGACAAAGGGCCTTGAAACTTATTCGTCAGCATGGTTGCATAGAAGAGGTTCTGCAAAATCTTCAGCAAACAAGGTATAGTTGATTAGATTGTCATTTGTTTCTGCACACGTAGTGTTCTCTTAAATCCTCGTGATCTATGTCAAAAGAAGTATTAGCACATCACGGAGTACTTTCTAATTGACAATTTATGCAAGGAGCATTAGGTGTACCTTTTCAATAGTGATGCTTAAAGTATGCATACCTTTTTACTGACAATTTGGATATGAATTGTTTTGGATTTTTGAACAAGACACATGGATTTTGAAACATGGCAATATGTTGGACTAATCATATTATTGCTTAAGGGTAAGCCACATCACCTGCTTCCAACCAATTTCCCTTTTTAACCAATAGCACTAACCTGAGAAGAAAGCAGTGCTCAGTTGCAGATTGGTTTTGTGTCTGTCATTTCTTTGATTTTGAGTCTGTATTTGAATGATTGCCTGAAGCAATGCTCAGTTGCATCTTAAGTACCTCGTGTCGGACTACAGGTTGTGATGCTCAGTTTTTAATAACGGTTTCAGCAGCATCTTATTAGCTGTTTGTACGTTAAGGATTAGAAAATCCCGACATACCTTGGAGGCTTGGAGTTTGTGGTGGACAAATGATTTGGTTCGAATTGCATGTTTTTCCTAATTTTTCATGTTATTATTCTCTGAGTATTCTTGACATGCTGGACTTACTGTGCATGTTTTTGATTGATATGTAGATACAGTGTTCCAGAAGACTGGCCTTATCAGGAAGTTCGGGCCTTGTTTAAGGAACCTAATGTTTGCAGAGAGATTCCAGATTTCCTTTGGACCACACCAGACTCGGAGGTTTTATACGATAGCTCATAGTACATCACTACATGGTTTCTATTGTTTCACAGGCCAACAGTTCTTGCTTCTTTGTCCAGGGCCTTATGAGTTTCTTGTCAACAGAAAACAGTTTCTGTCCTGATCGAGTAGCAAAGGCATGGGCTAATCTTTTATTTTTACGCCCCCAAATTCTTGTTTAATTTTCTTAGCTTCATACAATTGACTTCATGTCATAAACTGTGCCTTCATACATTAGGCGGTGGACAAGATAAAAGCTGCCAGAGATAGGTTTTCCCCTGGGAGGTAAGCTGTCGCCTGCTTGTTATCTTAAGTAGAAACATCCATGCACATGTTAAATGCAAGCTTACTGTTTGTGCCAGGTTGAAGATTTTGACACCAGTTGCAAGCTTATCGGGATCTGTTACACAGAAGATGCAGGTCTAAACTTGTATCATTGTTTCACGTAGTTTTAGTATCCATCCATTCACTTTCTTTTTTATGACTTGAATTTTCTCTAGTCAGTTAAACGCCTAAAGTTCTAAAAGTTAAGACAGCATGCAACATCCATCCTTTTCTAACTCGTTCATATTCAACTGGATCACAGGAACCCAAATGCATGTTAGGTCCCCCAGGACAAAATTTGAAGATCAGGTCTGCTCTACAAGCATGCAAGAAGAGCTCAGGCTATGGTAGCCCAAAGCCATTTATGCTCGGCAGGCAATCAAGATTTCATGGGATACCCCATGTGTTATCTTTCTTCTAAATCTGTAGCTACTCCCGCCCCTGCTGACTGGTCAAAGCTGTAACTGCACCTACGTGAAGAAAGGATTATCACTTGAAATATGGAGACAGGTGTCATGGCAGGATGGTAGTATTTCCTTTTGTATCAGGCTAGCTATCAAGTACTGTATTTCATGTTGGTGCTTCGTCTTCCCAGAATTTGCTCAGCTTCTGGTTATATCCTGAGACCTGAGGTATCGGGGGGTGTGTAGGTTTGGACCATTTAAACGAGGAAAAAAGGGTCTGGACGAGGCAAATGCCTCATCTGTCAAGATACGCAGACCTTTCTTCCTGTAGCATAGAGTTAAGAAATTTGCATTGAACTGATCTTATCTTAATACATAATGAACAGAAAAGAGAAAACCTCAGACCGAACCTGAGGAACTGAATGGCATTGTAAATTAGAATTACCCTCTGTACGAAAATAATGGAATATGTCTCATCCGAATGCGGCGGGCTTCTGCTACCTAGAGGTCATTCGGTTGTCGGAACTCGCGATGACTCGCTGCCTTCGGAGCAAACCACACACACAAGCTCGATGAGCGAGAGGAATTTGTTCGCAAGCCTGCGGCACCTGCTGACCTGCCACTGCCCTCCTCTCTGTCTCTCTCTCTCTGTCGTTTTATTGTTGATTTGTTGCGTTATTGGAAATAACTGAAACAGAAGGGTCCTCTTGTAATTTCGCCAAGCTTTTAAACACGGCACAGCGGATAGGATGAGGCCGCACCCAGGACGCCGCCGCGCGCGAGACGAACAAACCAGAGCAGAGCAGAGCAGAGCCGGCACAAGAGCGCCATGCTCGCCTCGCCGGCGCTGGCCGGCGCCCACTCCTTCGCCGCGTCCGTGTCTGGAAATCTCCGCGTCCCGCTACCTCGCATCCCCGCGACCTCGCCCGCACCAGCGCGGCGCGCGGCGCTGTCCGTCCTCGCCGCCAAGGTCAAGGTGTCCACGCCCCAGGCCGACCGCATCGCCCGCCACACCCGCCTCCGCAAGAAGGTACGACGAGCCTTGGCGTGTAGGCAATGCCCGTGCCCCCGACCTGTTCGATGGAATGCCTTCGTTAGAGCTGTAACATAAAAAACCCGTATCGCGTTGAATGTCACTACCACATTACGCAGTCGTAGTTTTACGTGAGTGGCTGTACTTCTTTCCAGGTGAATGGCACAACGGAGAGGCCGAGGCTCAGCGTCTTCCGCTCCAACAAGCACTTGTATGCTCAAGTCATCGACGATACAAAGCAATGCACTTTGGCTTCGGCATCAACCATGCACAAATCTCTCGCCAAGGAATTCGAATACTCAGCTGGGCCAACAACTGTAAGTCCGCATTACCATGTCTTTTTGCTGGAAAAACTGTAGTCATGTCTGGAATACTAACGTCATCCTAAAGATAACGATAAAGGCTTCACTGATTGTTATATATGATCAGCTTTTTGAAACACCCCCCTCCCCCTGATTCATATTAGCACAAAGGGTTGAATTTTGTATGAGGTTGGAATTTTGCTAGCAAGTAAAAACTATCTAGTGAGAACTAAGGACTCCACCGGTGCAGTATGTTATCTATAACCCTCTCCAATGCGAAAACCGGTACCTGGTGAAATTCAGTTTTCTCAATGTGCACCCTGTATTAAAATAGACCACATCGGCAGTGAGACAACAATGACTTGTACATAGGCTGACAACTGGAACTTGGAAATTTGCTGGAAACAACACGCCGTGATATCTCCTAGTGAAAACTACGATCGTAAGCAAAAGATCTCTTATTTTTGATACTTGATCTCCAGGAAATAGCACAGAAGATCGGTGAAGTGATTGCCAAGTCTTGCCTGGAGAAAGGAATCACCAAGGTTGTATTTGACCGCGGGGGCTTCCTCTATCACGGGCGCGTAAAAGCTTTGGCTGATGCTGCTAGAGAGCATGGGCTCGAGTTCTGAATCTTCCAAATATGTGTTCATGTTTCCAGGATCACGTGTAATAGCCTCTTCTCCCCTCTAATTTTGAACAGAGATCTTTTCTAGTCATTCGCCCTGTCCTGCAGAGTCAAGGACGTGGCCACTTTTGGTTGTATCAGCTTTTGCACCATTCTTGCGTTCTGAAGTTTTTCTAGCTTGTAGCATCCATATCATATTATGATATTATGATATGACGAACACGAGGGCTGGACCAGGAAGTAAGATGTTGGACCTGTTCTCCATTCCTTACCTACTTGAGCGTATGTTGGGTGTTGCAGGAACAAGCTTGGCATGCATCTATCTAAGAACATCTGACACCGAATCCAATCCTTTTGCGGGGCGCGTGCAGACAGGTTCGGTCCTCGGACGCAGGCCCAACTGCGTCCAACTGGAGGAGGCTTTTGGGCTTCTTCTCCGGTTTTTTTTTGTTTCGGCCCAGATATAAATTCGAAAGGGCCCGCGAGGGCGGCACCGTCTCGCGGTCAGGATCTCGTGTCACTCCCGCCCGTATATGGCGCGACAACGGCGTTCATCCCTGTCATCGTGCTCCCCAAGGGCAGGGCAGGGCAGAAGACCCCGTTTCTTTTCTAGCTTGCTCTCAGTCTCCATCAGCCGCTGCTATATTTGTCCACGAATATCCATCGGTGTTTGTGCGTGTGACAGGTAGAGAGAGGGAGAGAGAGAGGGGTAGAAGTTAACTGTCCGTCCATCGAGCACTGTCACACGTGTGGAGTAGCGGCCGGCCTCTCGTGCTAGGCGCGCGCTCGCTGAGTCCCTCCGAGGATCTCGGCCGGCGTGTCCTCCTTGTTGCCGGGCACGCATGCACGCGCGCGGCACGATTCCTCTCTCCCTGGGCTAGCTAGCCCGCTGGTCCCGCCTCACACCTTCTCCCCCGCGCGCGCGCGCGTCGATCGTGGACGACAGCTCGCGCCACCGACGACACCGGCAGCAGAGCGAGATGGCCGCCGCCGGCGGCGGGGAGGCGCCGCCGCCGCTGCTGCTGCTGTGCGCGCCGATGAAGGCGACGTCGGAGGGCGCGTGGCAGGGGGACAACCCGCTGCGCTTCTCGCTGCCGCTCATCATCCTGCAGGTCTGCCTCGTCCTCGCCCTCACCCGCGGCCTCGCCTTCCTGCTCCGCCCGCTCCGCCAGCCCCGCGTCATCGCCGAGATCATCGTGAGTTGTACATTCATTCGCTGCTCCATCGATCCGTACGTCCAAGGTTAATCTCTTTGCGTATATATATGTAACCGTGCCTGCATGATGCGTAATTTGTTTATTAGCTAGGATACGTCGTTTCTCAAGACCTGGACCTTTCACGCGTACGCATACGCATGAGGTCAGGTAAAAAAAAAATGGAGGGTCAATATCTTCTCCATTTCTTCCGGAAAAAACAGATCGAACTGCGCACACTCGAACACAAATTGTTGTTGTTGGTGTGTGATATTTTTCACTAAGTTACTACTACATGTGACTCGTTGTCAATGGAGACATCGTCTACCACTGAAATAATAAACTTAGAAACTTGAACATCTGAAATTAAGTTTGATTCATTCTGTGGCCATGTCGCTTAACTGTTTTCCTGCACCTAGTTCTTCCGTTTTTCAACTGCCACACGCACATGAACCGATGGTGATGCAGGGTGGCATCCTCCTCGGGCCGTCGGCACTTGGTCGGAACAAGGTCTTCCTCAGAAACGTCTTCCCTCCAGAGAGCCTCACCGTGCTCGACACGCTCGCCAACGTCGGTCTGATATTCTTCCTCTTCCTCGTCGGCCTCGAGCTGGACCCGGCCTCGCTCCGTCGCACGGGCCGCAGCGCCCTCGCCATCGCGGTGGCCGGCATGTCCCTCCCCTTCGCGCTCGGCGTCGGCTCCTCCCTCGCGCTGCGCGCCGCCGTCGCGCCAGACGCGCCGCGCGGCCCGCTCATCGTCTTCATGGGCGTCGCGCTCTCCATCACCGCGTTCCCGGTCCTCGCCCGCATCCTCGCCGAGCTCAAGCTCCTCACCACCGACCTCGGCCGCATGGCCATGTCGGCCGCCGCGGTCAACGACGTCACCGCGTGGATCCTGCTCGCCCTGGCCATCGCGCTGTCCGGCACCGGCTCGCCGTTCGTGTCGGTCTACGTCCTCCTCTGCGGCGTCGGCTTCGTCGGCGCCGCCACCATCCTCGTGCGCCCAGTGCTCGTCTACGCGGCGCGCCGGTCCCCGGCCGGCGAGCCTGTCAAGGAGTCGTTCGTCTGCGCGACTCTGGGCGTCGTCCTCGCGGCCGGGTTCGTCACCGACACCATCGGCATCCACGCGCTGTTCGGCGCGTTCGTCATCGGCGTCCTGATCCCCAAGGAGGGCGCCTACGCCGGCGCGCTCACCGAGAAGATCGAGGACGTGGTTTCGTCCCTCTTCCTGCCCCTCTACTTCGTGTCCAGCGGGCTCAAGACCAACATAGCTACCATCTCGGGGGCCAAGGCGTGGGGGATCCTCGTGCTCGTCACCGCGACGGCCTGCACCGGCAAGATCGGCGGCACGGTGCTCACGTCGCTGATGATGCGCGTGCCGGTGCGCGAGGCGCTCTCGCTGGGGCTGCTCATGAACACCAAGGGGTTCGTGGAGCTCATCGTGCTCAACATCGGCCGCGACCGCAAGGTGCTCAACGAGGAGGCGTTCGCCATCCTGGTGCTCATGGCTCTCATCACCACGTTCATGACCACCCCCGCCGTCACCGCGGTGTACAGGCCGGCACGGTGCGGCGCGTCGTACGAGCACCGGACCGTGGAGCGCGACGACGCGGACACGGAGCTGCGCGTCCTCGGGTGCTTCCACGCCAGCCGCGGCATCCCGACGCTGATCAACCTCGTGGAGGCCTCGCGGGGGACGAGGCGGAGCAAGCTCACCATGTACGCCATGCACCTCGTGGAGCTCTCGGAGCGCTCGTCCGCCATCTCCATGGTGCAGCGCGCGCGCCGCAACGGCCTGCCGTTCTATCGCGGGCGCGACGGCGGGGAGGTGGTGGTGGCGTTCGAGGCGTTCCAGCGGCTGAGCGCGGTCACGGTGCGGCCGATGACGGCCATCTCCGACCTGGGCACCATCCACGAGGACATCGTCGCGTCGGCGCTGCACAAGCGCGTGGCCATCGTCGTGCTGCCGTTCCACAAGATGCTCTGCCACGACGGCACGCTGCAGCCGGTGGACCGGGCGTACCACCACGTGAACGTCCGCGTCCTCCGGACCGCGCCCTGCTCGGTGGCCGTCCTCGTGGACCGCGTCCTCGGCGGCGCGGCGCAGGTCTCGGCGCCCGACGTCTCCTGCTCCGTCCTGGTCCTCTTCTTCGGCGGGCCGGACGACCGCGAGGCGCTCGCGTACGCCGCTCGCATGGGCGAGCACCCCGGGATCGAGCTCACCGTCGCCCGCTTCTCGGCGGCGGCCAAACCCAACGCCGAGGAGCTCGCCAAGGACGAGGAGGCCTTGCGAAAATACGTCCCCACCCGGGCGCGCAAGTCCGGGGACCGGCCCGTGAAGTACGAGGAGATCACAGCGACGGACAAACTAGAAGTGGCATCCGCCATCAAGGTGCTGGGCAGAGCCAAGAACCTCGTCGTGGCCGGGCGTTCCGCGCAGACGGCGCCAATCGTCGAGAAGAGCGACTGCCCGGAGCTCGGCCCCGTCGGGAGCTACCTGGCCACGCCGGAGTTCTCGGCGACGGCCTCCGTGCTGGTCGTGCAACGCTACAACCGGAGGAGCGACTCCACGTGCAGGCAGGAGGAGGACGTGGAGGAGGCCGTGGTGCCCGTGCCATCGCCCAGCTACACGCCCGCTGTGCCGGTGGCGTCAGAATCGTCGCAGCACGGTGCGTGAAGACCAGACTATGCAATGCATGGTTTGGTACAGATTGCTAGAATGCTGGTTAATTAGTTTCTTAACTGTGTGTTTTTTGTTGTGAGTTTGGGGTGATTGTACAGTAGAGTGGTCAATCAGAGCAGCAGGGAGTAGTGTGCAGCGATGGGTGGGTAATTTAGGGACAAGTTTAGGAGAAGATTGGTCAGGTTGGGTGTCTGTCTTGGCTGGTGGTTCAGGAAGAGTGTTTGCATATAGTGTTGTTACTTATGTGAGATGAAAGACAAAGAAGCAAATATTTGTTCTGTTCAGAAACATTTTTGCAGGTATAATTGCGTTTCATGCTAGCGCACTGTATTTCCGTTCCTCCTTTCGCAGGGTCCCGATTTCTCCCTTCTACAGCTGCGTAACAGAGAAGCAGGACCTAGAAGAACGCGGTAAAGCAGTAAGTAGCTCACCCTAAAGCAGCTACCCTGTGAGCAGACTTTGTTGGTTCCCGCAGCTTTCTGATTCGAAATTTGTGTCTGTTTGGTCATCCGACCACAAAGCTGAGATCTTTAGCAAACCGGCCGGTAGCTGAGCCGGGAGCTTCTAAACCAGCAGTTCGTCCACTCCAACCTTTCCTCCTCAACGATTTGAAACGTAATAACGCTGCAACTGCAAAGCTGCCTGTATTTTTCCCTCGACGCGCGCACTTGAAGTAAATCTGGGACACGAAATGCGTGTGGCTCACCCCAAGTGCTTGTAGAGACTCTTTCCTGGTCCCTGCAAAGAGACGTCGTCGTTCTCCTCCTCATCATCTCGTCTACATGACTGAAGCGAAGCTAAGCTACCCCAGCCGCCTCATAGATTTGACGTCTTCTGGATAAAAAAAGGGTTTGGTTTTTCCATCAGGTTGAGTGCCATCCACGTGTCTTTGTTGACAAACAGCATGGAGTCCCAGGAAAAAGCGCCAGATAAAACATTTTACGTACAGATTAAGGAATGGAACATGTGCATCCGAATTCCGAAAGAAACAAGCAGATACAGAAGCTACTCGTCACATAATTCATTCGTGGAGAGACGACATTTAGACGATCAGTAGTAAGTAGCAGAGTGTACAAGAATCCAAGGAAAGAAACGAAGCACCGTAATCGCGTAATTATCATCCCTAATCGTGGGATGTTAGCGAGGGAGCAGTCCCGTCTCCGTGGAACAGAGGTGTTAGCTGCCGAACTGAGCTCCGCTCGCGTCAGAGCTGAGAGAGAGACAGAGGCGATCAGGCGATGGGCTTCCCGGCGGTTTGATCCTGCCCCGCTCTAGCACAGACACGCGGCCCTCTTCCCGGCGCCGGAGAGGCGGCCGTAGCGGGAGCCGAAGCAGAGGCGCAGGCGCGCGCGGAGGCGGCGGAGCCCCCTGGCCGCGGCGCGGCGCAGCCCCGCCCAGACGACGCGGCGGCGCGGGGCGTCGTCGGCGTCGCGGGAGAAGTGGTAGCTCCGGAGGAAGAGCTGCCGCCGCTCCACCTGCCGCTCCCACCGCGCCATGTGCTCCGCGTACGGCCACGCCGCCACCCCTGGCGGCCGCGCCTTCCCTCGCACCGCCGCCACTTGCACGGACATGAGGTCGTTGTTCCCCTGCCTCGGCTGCTCCCCTGTGTGTGTGTGTCTCTCTCTCTCTTACTCTCCCTGCCTCTCTCTAAAGCGAGAGCTGACGACGAAGAGGCGGAGGTGCCGTTTTGCGTTGCGATGGGTGGAGTGTGGTGGAGGAGTAGGAGGAGAAATGGAGAATTAATAGGGGTGGGGGTGGGGGTGGCGCGGCGGCGAGGAAGCGGAGGAGGTGGGGGAGGGGAAGCGGCAAGGGGAGATGATGGTTGGACTGGGAGACGTTCTGCTTGCTTCCAACTGGGACTGCGACTGCGACGGGACTAGTATTTCTATGGGTTTTTTTCCTCTTATAAAAATAAGCCGTTTTTAGAGACGTTTCAGCTTCAAAGTACAGTGACAGTGTGCACTTGTGTTTCGAAATATTTCGACGTTGATATATCAACTTAAAAACACTCTTTAGCTTAAGACCCCACATCATCTTGCCAGCACGCAGGACCACGACGTGGCGGCGGGCGCGACGAGGGGTTCCTTGGGGCCGGAGCCTGGGCTGTGGCTGGTCGCTCGCGTGCACGGACGGCGAGCGTGTTATTGGTAGTAGAGTCGCAGATCAACAACAACGACACGGCGTGGATAACGATCGTATCGGACACGCAAAATGATTAATTAGCAGTCGTCCATGACGCGGACTCGAACGACTTTGATGGCCGCCGCCGGCGGCTCCTGGCCTGCCTCTACATACCGGCAAAAGAAAAAAAAAAGATCGAGCCATCTGCCTCGTAGCATACGAACTTCGTCTGAATCTGATCCGATCGTTGCGTTGGTGGTAGATTCGACGTGCCGACCAACCTTCAACGACCACGTACGTCGATCCCTGTACAAGTAGCACCTGCGTTAGATTAGATTAGATGAACGGTCTCATCTTCTGAAGCTGCTCCTGCTCCTTTCATCCTTTGGTCGTCGTCTGCAGCGTGGCAGAATCTTCGTCAACGAAAACTGTGCGCGCGAGCTGGATCAAATTTGATGCATGGTGGACCAAAACCGCGTGACATCAGCCCGATGAAACGCAGCGTCGCCTCGGACGAAGGCGGGCGCCCCGGCACCAGCGCCAGGAAGGAGCCGGCGAAGCAACTGTGCGAGCCGACTACGAGAGTACTCACTCTCGGTCAGGTAGCGGTTTGACCCAGACACATATATAGCTAGCGCTAATCAAAGATCCCAGGTGCTCTGTATGTACCATTCGATCAATCCAAGCCAAGCCAAGCCAAGCGTGCACGAAAACTGTAACGGTTGCCGCGAGAGAACTCCGTCGTCCGGGCGCCGATTAGCTGTGCGTACACGTACTTAAATACGTACTCCAGACTGATACGGACGAACCGAGTCCCAGACTGCAAGAAGAGAGAGAGGCGAGGAGAAGAGAAGAGAAAAAGGGAACTCAGATTCCGAAGCCTCGATCGAACACCACCGGACACCGGTCAACTAAAAAAAATCAGATCAGATCAGATCAAACCGCTAAAAAAATTAAGCAGAAATCCCGACGCTGATCAACGCCGGCCCTGCGCAACCACGCTGACTGTTATGTTAACCCCTACTCGCTCCCCTCGTTCCCCAAGTCCCCAACCCAACCCAACCCAACCACCCCGCGTCCCGTCCCGCCCCGGTCCGGACCCGGTCCCGTCGCAACCAAACCAAACCAGACCACGCGGGGCCGCCCGACCCAACCAACCAACCAATCAATCCAGCGCGGCGTCCCCCTCGCTGCTGCTGCTGCCGCCGCCGCCGCCGTGGTGGGGAGTTCTCTCGTCGTCGTCGGCGCCGCCTCGCCTCGCCTCGCCTCGCCTCGTCGGGCCCGATGGACTGGGCGTCGGCGGCGTACACGGCGGCGGCGCTGGCGTGCGCCGCGGCGGCCACCGTCGTCGCGCTCGGCCACGTCTACCGCCACCTCCTCCACTACGCCGAGCCAGTCTACCAGCGGTTCATCGTCCGCATCATCCTCATGGTCCCGGTAACGAGCCTGCCTGCCTGCCTACCGATCCGCCCGCTCGACCTAGCACCACCCCCCGCGTAGACGCCCTCGCCCCAGATCTGTCGCGGATCCCCCTGTTCCGGCGATTTTTGAGGAGACGAGACGGGACACGAGGTCCGGGTCGGTAGTGCAGGGGCCCGCGCGACCAGTTTCTTCTGCTAGTCTGCTAGTTCGGTTCGAGCTTCTAGGTTTTGCTCGGGGTCCAGCTTGACCGAACCGATTTTCCTGTGGCCGTGAGGCCGTGGTTGGAATTGAACACCCTGACGGATCGGATTGGCTACAAACTAGACTAGAGAGCTAGTTCGTTCTGATTCGAGCGCCAACCCCTCACCCCGTTTACGTCGTGGTTTTAATGTCGTTTTTTTCTCTCTTCATTTCGAAGTGAATTAGTTGATGTTCTGATTAGAGCAAAGCTAGATTGTTTGCCGATAGTCTGCCCTTACTGCACAAGTTAGTTCACTGAAGATACAGAGTCCTGATAGTAACAATGTGGTTTTCCACGCAATTTGTTCCATCGTTGGGATGTTTTGTTAGGTGTTAACGGAGTTCGTTTTTAGTAATGTTTCTGTAGTCCACCCAAGTGTCTGGGTTCGTTGAGTGGACTTGCCAATACTATAAGACTGTTACCTTATGACGTTTTTTTTATCATTTGGTCCTATAAATATACTTGTGGAGAAGGGCAAATGGCAATTGGTAATTGAAGTGACAACTTAGCACAACTGTTTTGCACAAGATGACTACTCATTACAAGATTACTCCTCTAGTACATAAAGCTCACCTCACTAGCATTAATTCTGACGTTCATTTAAATGCCACTCATTGCGTCAGCAGTTCAATGTATTAACCCCCAAGAGATGTTATTTTGCCTCAAACTCCGGTTTCATGTCTACGGTTCAGCATATTAAGTTATTAACCCTAAGGGCATGTTATTTTGCAGGTATATTCTGTGATGTCATTTCTTTCCCTTATCTTCCCAGACAGTGCAATATATTTTAATTCCATTCGAGAGATGTGAGTCTACTTGCACTCGAAACTTTATTTTATCCCTTCTCGTGATTGTCTTGTTGAATATGAATCATGGCTTTGCTATTTTTTTGAGGAATGTGATTTTATATTTCCGTTGATCCAAAATGTATGTCCCTAGGGAACTAAAACTAACGAGAATAGGCAGAACTCTTTTTGTTGGTTTTTTCTTTTCTCTAGAAGCCAACAGACACAAATTGGTTTCTGTTATGACCTTACTCTGTGCAGTGCTTGTTGCATCTATGCATGGTTAATAACTACGTGGCATTAGTAGTCACTTATCTTGCTAATCTGCTAGCATTGTTCTATCAATTTGCTCTGCCAACAGCCGCTAGTCCCTCTGCGATCTCTTGTAGACAAATGGAGTACTCATGTAGTCATATATCCAAATCTCCACTGTCCACACACTAGTCTGATCCCATGGGCATCAGCATTAGATCTGTGTGTTATATGTAGGTGTCTTGAGTGTCTTCCTGAGAGCAACCAAGACAAATGGAAACATGGTGGAGAAAATGTAACAAATAGTCTCCTGATGTGTAAAGTTGCAGCAGGATCAACACAGGTCACAAACTCATTATATAGGATAATACAATAAGTTCTATCGGGTATAATCTAGATTTGCACTGAACCAATGGTTTAAAAATACTGTGAACATGTCATGAACAAAGATAATTTCTGCAATTTGTTATAAAGTTGATGTGTCTTTCTTTCTCTTCATCATGTTTTCGTGAGGTTGTCCATAAGATGTTAGCTTTTTTTACTGCAGTTGCAGAAGTACTTGAACTAATAGTTGTACTACCAGCTCATTTTGAACTTTCCTATCTCGTCATGTTTCAGCTATGATGCTTGGGTCATCTACAATTTTCTTTCACTATGTTTGGCATGGGTGGGAGGTCCTGGTGCTGTGGTTACAAGTTTGAGTGGCCGAAGCCTGAAACCATCATGGCTTCTGATGACTTGCTGTTTGCCAGCTATTCCTCTAGACGGGTGCGTAAGTGTCTTTGGTACATATTAAATGAATATCGTATCAGTTATCATACTTTCATTCGCAATTTCACAGTCACACGGTTTGTGTTTGTGACACACCATGAACATCAGCGCTGATGGAAAAATGTTGTCTCCTTGAACAGACGATTCATAAGAAGATGCAAACAAGGATGCTTGCAGTTTGTGATTCTGAAGCCAATTTTGGTTGTTATTACCTTCATACTTTATGCTAAAGGAAAATATGAAGATGGCAACTTCAGTGTCAACCAAACTTATCTGTACATAACTATCATATACACTATCTCATACTCAATGGCATTATATGCTCTTGCACTGTTCTATGCGGCGTGCAGAGACCTGCTACGGCCATATAATCCTGTCCCAAAATTCATCATTATCAAATCAGTTGTGTTTCTCACATACTGGCAGGTGAGCATAAAGCAAGAACCAATCTTTTTATCCTCTCTTTCAAGTATATTAGGGAGCCACCTGTTGGCTCATTTAAATCTGAAGTTGTTTCAGCATGCAATATAGCCTTGTGTCATAGGAAGTACCCATGCAATAAATCAAGGTACTTTTTTTTTTCGTTTGGCAGGGTGTCCTGGTTTTCCTTGCTGCTAAATCTGGATTCATCAAGAATGCTGAAAAGGCCGCTGATCTCCAAAATTTTGTATTGTGTGTTGAGATGCTCATTGCAGCCATCGGGCACCTATTTGCCTTTCCTTACAAGGAGTATGCAGGTCCCAATTCCCGTGCTTCTGGGGGTTTCAGAGAAAGCCTTCTTCATGCTCTGAAATTCAATGACTTCTACCATGACACTGTTCACCAGGTAACCAAGATCTTGCATAACCATTTCCATATAGAATTGCAGTTTGTCTCTGTCTAATCAGCCCCATTCGTTATGCAGTTTGCTCCTACCTATAACGAATATGTGCTCTATAATCACAACGAGGGAGACAACAACACACAAACGAAGCATCCTTCAGGAAGCACCGTGCCAAGTGGGCAGCATGTTGAGTTGGCTGGTATCACCGTAGTGGCTTCAAATAGTCCAGTGATGTCAAGCGTATCTTCCAACCAGGCAGATCATGAGGAATCAATGACAACCCCTATCAGGGACAAAGTCGACCCTCCCGGAGGACTCTATGACCTCACAGACTTGCTCGATGTGGATTTGTCTAACTACCCTG
Organism: Neostapfia colusana; assembly: GCA_030760725.1. Classification (NCBI taxonomy): domain Eukaryota; kingdom Viridiplantae; phylum Streptophyta; class Magnoliopsida; order Poales; family Poaceae; genus Neostapfia; species Neostapfia colusana. Next base: position 934,943 of record JASWHV010000013.1, read on the forward strand.
CCAAGGTTCCTGCAATCACTGATGTAAGAAAACAATGATCAAGATTGATGATGGGCTATGTGTAGCTTTGCAATTGTGGGAACGATCGTGGTTTTCATTTGGTCATAGGTAACACTGTAAAGATGTGTGTATTACTTTGTTCTGATTTTTCCCTTACTCATGCCAGCAGCAGCTGTCTTGCGGCCTTTCACCCTGTTCTTTACTAACTGTACGATATCGTGAGTTCAAGGGAAACTGAAGTGACAACTGTATACTGCTACCTAAGTCCCAGAAGAAAGTAATGATCTTTTAGGTGTTACGGACAGCTAAAAGTAATATGTGGCTAATTGCAAAAATAAATCGAATTGACCAATTGTGTTTATGACTTTTTAGATTACGTTTGCTTATCAAATTTTTCATAACCAAAACTTTCCTTAAACTGAATTAACTGAAAGCCATCCGTACTCGCCACTGCCTGCCCCCAGCGCCGTAGCCGTCGCCCTGCCTGCTAGATTTGCGCCCGTGCGCCGCAAAAGTTGAGCATGTCGCAGGTAACGGGAAGAATGTGAGAGCATAAGGGAAGGAAGGGTAGTTTGTCTTTCTCAATCCCCTAGATTTTGTTACCGAAAATTCATATTTTTCATTTCATTCTCAAATTAAATGACAAAACAATCCACCGCTCCAATGTCAAACGGCAAGCTAATGATGCCACTCATCTGTGCAAAAGAGAAAAGTGTAGTGCCTTTAACGAATTGAGGCCCAAAATTAGTTACAACCGTGCAGTTTTCCCATGAACATTCCTTGCCTGAAACCCTGACGGCAAAAAGTTGTTATTAGGAAGAAGTTCCCGTGTGACACTTCGGTGACGGTAATATCAAGATTATTACCATGTACACTTATCAGCGGTTAATGAACAGTACATGCAAAGATCAAATTATTCATCTCGTGGCTCGCCTTCTACATTAGGCTCCCTTTGAGCAGCGTTTTGCTCTCTTGATTGCATCTCTTTATCATCCTTCTCAGCATCCTGAAGCTGGGAATCTGTCGAGGATTCTGAGAGTGAACTCTCAGAAGTAACGGCCCCAGAGCAGGCTTCACCGTCCTCGCCGTTGAAGAACCTAGACAAAGACAAGGGGTTGTAGGTAGAGCTAGCTCTCCGAAGTCCTTGTATCGCTTTCATTGCTGCGATTGTGCTTCTGTACACATCTGACGTTTCCGCATCACAAGATGATGTTGGATCACGGCTAGCCCCACCATCGTGCGGTTCCAGCTTTGAAGAGGAACCAGGCTCAAGTACTTCTGCTTCGATCGGGAAAAGGAGTTCAAGATTAGCCTCGCATTCTCGAACAAGCCGTGTCAGAGGTTCAGTTGTGAAAAACGGTTGGTGTCGAGCACGTTGAGTGAAAGGTAGGCTCAGCACACCCCCTGTCCTCTTGTCATACTTCTTTAGTATCTTTACTAGTCCTGCATCGCATTCACAAAGCAAGGAACATTGGTTGCTGATCATAATAATACTACAGATTGGCCAACGTGGTCGATGTGCTCACCAGCGAAATTAAGGGAGCTGTAGGTTTGCAGAAGTATCATCTCGCCATGTATGATCACAAAATCTTTACGTATTTCTAACATTTCTTCAGTGAACCCGCTTCTTGAATTAAAAGCATCATTCTTCTTAGCTTTAACGCGCTCAATCCTCTCCTTGAGCACCTTTGAAATAATTGGTTACCAAGCATTAGCTCCGATTTACAGAAGATAAGCAAATTAACTGAGAGTAAAAGGGTGGATAACCTATGTTTTTAATGCAATATTCTCTTTTTGAAGCATCAAAGGTTTTCTTAGTCTATTCGTCAACATTTATATTCTTGACGTGGCCAGATTCCAGCAACACCAAGGATGAAGCCCAAAGACGGCACAAGGACACACTAACAGATTCTTTAAGGTGGATTTTCAATGTTACAATCAGCACATAGAATGATCATGTGCTGAGAAACGGGGAGGGGGGAGACCCCTTGGCTGCGCTTGCGCTTAGGGCTGCGCAGGGGAGAAACCAGCAGCGAGGAGGCATGGGGGCAGCTGCGCAGTACGTAACGTGGGGGACAAAGTAGCTGGTCACGGCGGCTAGGGTTAGAGTTCAAAGCCACCGTGATCCAAGGAGAAGAACAACCCTCAACGGGGATTCTTATTTTTTCCTGGATGCTCAAAACATGAGGGAGGGGGGCTGCTTATAAAGGGGGGACAGGACCCCCCCTTGGCCGCACCCTACTCCTAGTCGGTTTGGGGATAATCCCCCAAACTGACTAGGATTCTTTTCTTCCCTTTTTTTAGTCTATTTCTTTCTATCTAAACTGACTCAATCTATAACTCCCTTTTATTCCTAAACCTTATGTAATTAATTCTTCTAAATATCCTCCTGGTGCAGCTGCAGGGCCTGGCCGGCCTAGTTGTGGGCTTTGTGGGCCCCACGCCGACCATATTGGCGGCCCACAAACGCATCCACAACATCATGCCTCAGGACACTGTTTAAGCATTTCAACATCCAGTATACACTAGTCCACAACTTTTGGAAGAAATGGAAAGGGCAGGCCCACCTTAACCAATCTACAGCTCCATCAACATGTTTTGGATGACCCGCGGAAACAGGTGGTAAATCTAGTTCCTCATGCATGCAAGTATTTTATTATGCTGAGTGGCAGCCGCTATCTACATGACTAAACAGTTTACCATGATATATGGTTCCTTATGCCAGGTTAAGGGCAGTAAAGAGCTATTGTGCTATCGGCAGGATAAACATGACCATGCAGTATAGTCTAGTAAACTAAAAACTTTCAGTTTGCCATAGTATGTGATCATTTGTTTTCGAATTGGACGCTACTCAAATCTACCATAACACTTAGGTGTTCATGACATAGCTCTTGTTATGGAGAATGTAAGGAACATTCCCTGTGGCACAACTTGCATTACTGTGAAAATTGATGTGCGGCCCATATTGCTGTTTTGTGAGTTGTCTTGTGCCTAAGCCAACACACCTAGTTGACTTCACATTACAACATTGAGATCATTAGACCATCATATAGGGGTACTGCAGAATAAGATTGAGCAATCCTTGTTAGCTAAACTTTAAATTCAACATCACCCTAGCCCTCCGAGAACGAATATACAAAACTTGCAATCCTAATTTAATCATTCCTACGAAGTGACCGCGCAGGTCCAGATGAAGAAAAATACAGGAGATCACCACAACATCAATTCGCGGCGCTAAGGACCACTCACGCTAAAATTTCATTCCTCATTAACAACGGATCACAGACATTCGCATCAGCAGGACTGCGGGGAGACGAGGAAGGGCAGGAAAAGAGGGGGCGCACCTGTAGGCGGATCACGTACCACTCCTCCCTCTCCATGTAGAAATCGTTGAGCTTGTGGAGCTCCATGTCGAGGATCCTGGCGAACCAGTCCCCCAGGGCGGCGTCCCCTCGCCCACCTCCCTCCTCCGCCTCGGCGGCGGCGGCGGCGGGGGCGGGGAGCGTAGGCCCGGCAGGCGGCGGCGGAGGAGGAGGGGCATCAGCCGGGGGCGGAAGTCTCTTGATGAGCTTCTTGAGGGCCTTGTAGGCGAGGTACTTGTCCTTCCACGCCGGCAGCGTCTCCTCCAGGTGGTTCCGGAAGTCCTTCCCGAATTTCATCGACTCCCTCGCTCCCCCACACGGATTCCTCGACAGAGGGCTGGTGACTCCCTCCCTCTCTCTCTCTCTCTCTCTCTCTCTCTCTCTCTCTCTCTCTCTCTCTCTCTCTCTCTCTCTCTCTCTCTCTCTCTCTCTCGGTCTCTCCAAGGCCGGGGGTGGAAGAATGATCTGGGGCTCGCGAACCCGAGATGCGGTGGAGGAAGAAGGCGAGGCCGCGAGGGGAAACGGAAGAAGAAAGAGGTGGAGGTCTGGAGGAGAATCGGATGGCTGGGCCGCCGCTGGGTCACTGCCACGTAGGGCCGGCCGTGGATGATTGGGTGTTGGGGGGGTCGCTGTCGAGTGGGGCCGGAGGGGATATTCGCCTCGTGGGTCCCTGTCATCATCTCCCCCCCCTCGGCGCCGCCTGCGACGTCCTGCCGCTTTCCTCTATTTTTATCCCATCTTGTTCCGTACAATGCAATGGCATCTTCTTCTCTTGCATAGAAATTTCGTGGTAGCTGACAACACTAGGCAGTTGATACCAGGCGACGCTTCCATTTTATACCCCGTAGCCCGCGCGAAGCGTGAAATGGGCCTGTTTTATGGCCCGTGGGCTACATAAACAAAGGCCCATTTCGACCGACCGGTCGCCGTATGCGTTTTACGGAATGCTGCAGCAGCAACAAGAAAAACAATGAGAGACCATGCAACTCGCAAACACGCACCAAATGCACTCACTCCACGGGCCTTCGAGGGTACAATGCCTGACGAACTCGATCAGAATCTCTCACTAAAAAAATTCGACGCCATCCTCTCTCTCCTAGCACTGTAAACCGAGCCTCTTCGGTGCCGTCCCCCCTCAGTTCTTGATACTGATGAGGTACACAAGATCGCCCAGGTGCCGCACCTCCATCCCCGCGGTCTCGCATCCCATGAAGAAAAGCGACTGGTCCTGGCCGATCCTTCTGCGCCAGCTCATCAGAAACACTGGGGTTTTCGCAGGTACCTGTGTCCCTGCCAGTGGTTCATGGAAACGTAAAGATAGATCTGGATATTCTTTGCGTAATGGACTGCCGGTTGTCACGAAGAGGAATATCTAGGGAGTACCTGATTTGTCAGTGATGGTTATACGGCCAGCTTTCTGGCCATTCTGCTTGTACTCTTTCAGAAGGAAGGATAGTGTCTTTACCAGGTTCTCGTACTGTTTAACATCTGACAGCAAGAGGTGTGTATAAAATCAGAAACAATGCACCGTAATGAAGTGTGATTATTAAGGTATGCACTTACAGAGTAGAATGTCACTGGCAATAACAATGTCCCAATCTGGTCTGCAAACTGGAAATGGATCTCCCCATGTGTCTAGGGTTCAAAAAGAGCATGAGAGAGAGAGAGAGATTAGCCCCTTTCAGGTGATGCCTCCCCATTGAGCTTAAGGACATATATATTTGCAGAAGGAAAATGTACAAGCACATCGCTTTTGTTTCGGATGATAAGGTAACTCACGTCTGATATGAGGTAGAACCTCCAAATTATTAGCTCTGCAGTTATAAGCTATATTCTCTTCAATATCCTTGTCATCATAGTCAGAGGTTGTGATATCCACTCCAAATGCTTTACCCAGAAAGATAGACAGAGCTCCCGTCCCACTAAGTATCACAAGAGGAAACAATGAAGAAAACATACACAAGTTGCAGAAAATTTATCATGTGCTTGCGATTACGTTTGACTAAAGGATGCAAAGTAGAACTCTGCTTCTATTTCGTGAAAAAAAAACTTTGTTTCTCCCCAGATAGGATACAGTGTTCAACAAAACTCAATATCATAGAATCCAGCTAAATGCTTAAAATACAAACTTATGGTGAGTTAACATGTTAACGGCGACGGACAGAATCATAAAACACAATGCATGTCTCAATACTAACGGGAAACAAGAAGACAAGCTGAGAAATGGATAAATTGATATTTGAATTACACTTTTTGTGCCCAACAAAGCAACAGTGGGCAAAAAAACGGCTTTTTGGTCACGAAAAGCAGGACACATGTATAAATAACTTTTCACAGAGAAAAACATGGTTGACATACCTTCCCAACTCAAGGATCCGTTGCCCGTCCAGAATTGATTGATTCTTAACCAGCCAAGTAGCAAATGCAAATGTCCCAGGCCATAGCAGGTTGGCGTTTAGCTCATGACATGAGAATTCCCTTACACGTAGTTTCTGTTTTTCATTATTGAAAATGTGACCATAAGATAAATATTCAAACAGGAGGTACAATATAATCTAACTTTAGTATCCTTTATAAGATCACAGGATTGGACAAGACACATTTAGGAAAGCTATAAAGTATAAACCTGTATGGAACACCTATCAAGGTCCGTAAAGCGCAAGAAAAATAGTGCTTGCCACCATAAGACTAATAATACAATCAGATTCAACAAATTCCACGTGTCATTAATTCCTATTGAACCATAGCTTATGAAGAAATCTAGAACAGAATACAAGGTAAAATAGTCCTTAATAAGGAACCGAACAGGAGATCAATTATCACAATTTTGAACATACCGATTTAGGTGCACCATGAACTACATTGCGTACAGTTATAGGAGGTTTAGTGGTTTAGAGAAGATACATACACGAATTTGGACCAAACATAAATGGTATTTGGTATGAGCCTTTCCCATTTATCAAGCTTTCCACAATTAGTGACGTCTGTAAGACCTATTCAGTGTTCCAAAAGGCACTGTGAGGCGGGCGCCTAGGCGTGCTTCAGCGCTATGCTGCGCTGGCCACCCGCCTCGCCTCGGGGGTAGGTGGTCGCGGGGCGGGTGCGGGGGTGGGGGGGGGGGGGGGGGTGGGGAGTCCCAGATCTTGTAGTGGGAGGGCGGAGTCGACCGGGGCTGCGCTGGGCCGGGCTGCGTGGGTGGGCCGCGGGAAAGGTTGAGTGGAGAGGGCAAGCTGGGCCATGGAAAATTAGTCGTAGAGCAGAAGTAAACTCATATTTCTGTATTTTTAAAATTTTAAAGAGTGCACTACTGCTGCAGATCATAACACCTAGACGCCACCACCTAGTAGCGCCTAGACTCTAGGCAGAGGGTCACCGCCCGCCTAATGTCTAGCGCCTTTTGGAACATTTGACCTATTGCACACGAGATCGAAGAACCTAGCGTTTGGTCAGATAATATGGGAGTTGTTTTGGATCCCAAGTAAGCGAGTAACCTAAGCAATAGCTGAAAAATCCGCGCCTAACCTGATCCCAGAGAATCATGGATTCCTACAGGCGTGAATGAAACTAGATCGCGAGTCATGGAACCTCACCATGCCAGGAAACTCGTGGGATCTCTCCGCGTACTCCAACGCCTGCGTCTCCCCCTCGGCGTCCACCTGCATCTCGTCTTCAATGGAGCAAAGGAAGACAGCGCGCCGGCCATTAGGAGAGCACGCGGAGGGCAACGGGTGAGTGGGTGGGGGGGGGGGGGGGGGGGGGGCATATGACAAAACGAGGTCGCTCTTTAGTGGGCTTACCTCGGTCGTCGTCGTTGTCGTCGCCGTGGAAGAGGGAGGCGGCGGAGAAGGTGGCGGTCTCCATGACTGGCGGTGGACTCCTTTGCTCCGCGCGGTGGTCTGGCTCTCTCCGGTCGGAGCTGTGGAGTGGAAGCCTGGGCCTATCGACCAAAAACAAACTTATGCAAGGAAAAAAATTAATGCCCTGCGTGTTTTGTGATTTCGTAAAGGCCCAAGAATCAGATTCTGTGGCCCAATAATCAGATTTTGTGGCCCATTAAGATTTAGTGCGGTCCCGGAGCTGGATCCCCTCTTCTTCTTCCTCCTCTGCTCTGCTCTGCTCCTGCCCGGGGCGCCGCGTCCAGGACATGGATCCACCTACCCCTCCTCCTCACGGCCTCAGAGAGATGCCGTACACCGATGCCGACTGCAGCCTCCGCGCGCTCGCCGGCCGCGCCGAGGGATTCGGCCGACACGCCGTCGGCGGGCTCCACGGCGCCATCTACCACGTCACATCCCTGCAAGGTGGAGTGTGATTTCTTCGTTTTCTTTGATTGGCACGTGCCTCCGAGCTATTTCCGGTCCGGGATGATCAAGTCGATTGCTTCTGGTTAGACGGCGGCCACGGCAGCCTCCGCGAGGCCTGCCGCATGGAGGAGCCCCTCTGGATCGTCTTCGAGGTCTCCGGGACCATCAGCCTCCAGTCCTACCTCCGCGTCAAATCCTACAAGACCATCGACGGCCGCGGCCGCCGCGTGGTGCTCGCCGGCAAGGGCCTCCAACTCAAGGAATGCCACCACGTCATCGTGTGCAACCTCCTCTTTGAAGGCGGGCGCGGCCACGACGTGGACGGCATCCAGATCAAGCCCAGCTCCACCAACATCTGGATCGACCGCTGCACGCTCGCCGACTACGACGACGGGCTCATCGACATCACGCGGCAGAGCACGGACATCACCGTCTCAAGGCGCCACATTTTTCTCCCCTTGTCTTTCGTCATTGTTCACGTCATCCAGTCAGTGAAGCGACTGGATGATCCATCCACCACCAATGACCAACCGACGTTGCAGGTGCCATTTCGCGAGGCACGACAAGACGATGCTCATCGGCGCCGACCCCACGCACGTCGGCGACCGCTGCGTCAGGGTCACCATCCACCACTGCTTCTTCGACGGCACGCGGCAGAGGCACCCGCGCCTGCGGTTCGGCAAGGTGCACCTCTACAACAACTACACCAGGGGCTGGGGAATCTACGCCGTCTGCGCCAGCGTCGAGGCCCAGATCGTGTCCCAGTGCAACATCTATGAGGCAGGCGGAGGCCCGCGGAGGAAGACGACGGTGTTCAAGTACATGCCGGAGAAGGCGGCTGACCGAGACGACGTGGTGGCTGGGTGCATCAGGTCGGAGGGGGACGCCTTCCTCAACGGCGCGCTGCCTTGCTTGATCGGCGGCGGCGCAGGCGCACAAGACGTCTTCAGGCCAGAGGAATATTACGAGCGGTGGACCATGGAGCCGGCATCGCCGGCGCTCAAGGAGATCGTGCAGCTCTGCGCCGGATGGCAGCCGGTGCCGAGGCCACCAGACACTAGCTGACGTTTTCTGCTCGACTAGATTCTACAGCAGGCATTGCGTTTGCATCTAAGCATCTTCTCATGAATACGGGAGAACGCTATAGAACTATCCTTCTGATGCTATGTTGTATTTTTTTCTTGTGAATCCATCAACGGGAGAGACGTTGTCTTGTCTTGCAAGCATCGCCATATTGGAAGCATGTATGTCCCTAAACCCCAGATTTCCCATTTTCTTCTGTTTAATCGTCATCTTCCAGCTCAACCAATGAACCTTATGCTTCCCTTCTTGCTGATTCCACCAATACCGGCATATCATCATCTGAATTGCCTGTGCGACAGCCCTGATGAATATCTCCTTCCCCACCCACGATAGCAATTTCTCCTTCCATCCTTGTATCCGTCTGGCTTGATTCCAGGCATCACAATATTTACCTGAGCCGTTTAGCCCTTCATGTTCATGATGCCAAAAAGACTAATGCATAACATGTAATTTAATTTCTAAATAATATATGCAAACAGTATACACGTCAAATCCTCTAATGCAGCAATGAACAATTAGTTTAGGCAAACATATCATACATTAACCGGGGCAGTTCAACTGCTTAACAAGCAGGTACAGTACAGAGCTGGATAGGTACAATTTCACAATGTTCTAGAATCCCCACTACAGACTGTCTAGAAGGGGGCCTTTTACATATATAATATATCAGATATGCTGGATGATGCTTGAATCTACTATCTCAGTATTACCTCGACAGTCGGCCAAAGAGTAAGCCTGAGATTTCAAGTACCATGCTGTCTATGTACAAAACCATGCTTAATATCCACAAATTACAATTGATATTGTATTTGCTCTACAACGACCTGCATGCTCCCTTAGAACATCATAAAAGAATTCTGACCAATTGGCGGCTGCTGTAGAGGGAAGCATGATACAGAATTTGTGCACGGATTACTGAACAATCTACTAGAGTTCAGATGATAAACCAGAGGACATTGAGGCTCTGCTGGTGAGAGCAGGCCTCATTGTCACCAAAGCAGATTCATTTGCACCAGCTCTTAGAGCAATCCTTCCAGCTTCCAGGAACCTGGCAACAGCATCCTCTGCATAGCGGTTAGCTTCCACTACAGTCATGGTCTTGCCAATATCTGGGTAGGTGTTGAGTACATGATCACCATTGAGCTGAGAGGCAAGCTGGATCAACTCCACTTGAAACTCTGACAGACTTGAATCTTCCTTTGGGCCAAATGGCCGCAATGACTTAGTGACCTCTGGGAGTTTCTCTGTTTGGTTGGAGAACAAGAAAAATACCTAGTTAGGATCAAGGATATATCATCTTCATGAAGGTAAACCTATATTATATTTTAATTTCCATGAAGCTCATTGATGATAGCTGGTATAGTGGCAGCAAAAGCAAAAATATGTCACAGTTGTAAATGCTATTTACGTAACATATCACATATGTACACTAAGCTGCCATAGCTACATACCAGGGCAATCAGTTCTTGGAGTCTTCTGGATTTTGAAGTAGTTCTCAAAGGTTCCAGCCCATGCATCCCTCTTTGTCAGGAAGTTGGAATGTAAATTAAACAGCTTTTTCACAGTTGCAGGAATGGATGAATGCTCATACTGCGAGCTTTTTTGTGGACCATTTGCTTCATGGATCACTGCAAAAATGGAAAGAAATGTCCTTCATACTGCAAATTAAACCAAACGGAACATGGGTAGATATTTCAACTGTTTAATGCATACAGCTTATTAATTCCTCCAATACATATAAGCATAATATCATGGTAAAAATTTGAGCAACCAAGCTCCTACCCTTTTTAATATTAATCTAAGCCATCAACAAGCACAAAGATGACATCATAACAGACAGTTCCAACCTCTTGAAGAGATAAGTTGCCAAAACTCTACTGATCAGAAAAGCTGTCCACATAGACTGCTACTTGACAGGCATATAGAACTTTACACCGTGATATAAATAAGTTGATATAGAAACCTTAAATCTAGAATTCATATACTCTCTGTTTTTAAATGTTGTCATTAGGACAAGAATTCTAGTTTAAGAATGAACTAAAATTGTTCCCCAAACAACAACATTTGAGAACAGAGGGAGCAACTATTAAATTCTTTGAGGTGCTATATCAAATAAATATACTCCTTCCGTCCCTATTTGTTAAACATATTTGGGTGCTTCACCAGGACCAAGGAGAAAAAGTTCCCCTGTGCAGTGGCGTTGGTGGCAGAGTTATGGCGCTTGAGTAGGTAATGCATGTATGTTATGCATGGCATTTTGAGTAAACACTGCATGGATAATTATTGGCAAGATTGGAATACAAGCAAGGTTCCACAAGGTGCTAGGCGGGCGTTGACCCTCCGCCTAGAGCTTAGGCGGCGGCGTTATATAATATAGCAATAATTTGTTTGAAAAATACAAAATTATATGCATATTTATAATATTGTGGGCTGATTTTGTTCGACCCACTTCCACTCTCTTCTCTCTCTCCCAAAGACAGCCCAGCCCAATCTTCACTCTTCATTTACACAGGCTAGCCCATTCTGTCACCCTCCGTCACTTCAAAAGCCTTCCGTCATCCTCCCCCCTCCTCTTTTGATGCGCCGCCCCCATCCCCTTCTCGCGTGTGATGCGCTGCCACCCTCCTGCCCCCGCCGCGTGCGACCGCGAGATGCGCCGCCCTCCCTCCTCTTCTTCCGGCGCGAGATGCGCCACCCTCTCCCCTTCTCTTCCGAGGCGAGATGCGTCGCCGCTGCCTCCCCGCCTTCGCGCGACAGGGACCTGCGCCGCCTCCCCCTCTTCCTGTGTCGCGCCGCTGCCCTCTCTTCCTCGGGCGGTCGCCCCCACCCCCCACCCCGGCGCCTCGCACCCGCCTACCCCCCGAGGCGAGGCGGAGAGGCCGCGCGGAGCGCTTCAGCGCGCCTAGGCGGCCGCCTCACAGCGCCTTTCTGAACGCTGAATACAAGACGGTGCATGCGAAAGAATGCTTTTAATCAGCGAGTAAAACAAAGCATCCAACATCTAACCCAAGGCAGAACAGCTGGTTGGACACAAATACAAATATCAAAATGTGGTTCCTTTTTCTCCCTAATACTTTGATCAAATAGGGACAAAGCCAACTTGACAAACATCAGCTATTAGTAGCGACAAAATGAAAGATTTCTCTTTACCAAATGAATAGAAAATTGTCTATAAGATGTTGAAATACGAATTGAAATAAACACCTTTGTGTTATCCTTTGTATAGAAATAAAACACAAGGTGGTAGTAGAAAATTAGTTCCTTGTAAAGCTAAAATTACTCATAGTCCATAATTCTAGATATGAAAATTTCAAAGATAAGTGTTTCTCTGGTTCATATGTGTGGGAGTTGGAAGTTCAAAGACCAGAAGTACTCACCAGTGCCCTTCTCGATCCACGGCGAGATGAGGAAGGTGGGCACACGCACCCCGAGCCGATCAAATTTGAAGTAGTAAGGGTCAGGCCCAACAATTCCATCAGGCTGGGGAACATCCTTAACCGGCGTAGGGACATGGTCATAGAATCCACCGTGTTCATCATATGTGATAATCAGGGCCGTCTCGTTCCACTGCGGACTGGCCCTTAGTGTCTCGTACACCTCTTTGACAAACCTCTGCCCCCTTGCAACATCATGCGAAGGATGGTCATCGTTGGCGGGAAACATCTCACAATCGAAGTACCTCTGCTCAATCACCACGTAATTGGGCAGCTTCCCCCACTTGGCGTGCAGCTTGAACTTGGGGCTGTACTGGTGGAACTTGACGAGGTGCTTCAGGCGGCGAAGGCTCTGGTAGAAGAGTGTGGCTGGGATGTTCTGGTAGTAGATGCCGAAGGACAAGCCGTTCTCCTCGAGGCTGTCAAAGATGGTCTTTTGCGGGAAGCCATGGATAAGGTCCTTGCGTGCGTTGAAGGTGAGGCCATGGGAGGTTGCCGAGTGGACGAACAGCCGGTTGGGCTGCGTGGAGGTGGGCACGGAAGCGAACCACCGATCGAAGACGGCGAACTCTTGGGCGAGGGAGGCGTACACGGGGATGGACTCTGGCTTGAACCCGCTCATGACGTTCTGTGGCATGCCGAGGCCCATGCCGCGGGCGTTCTGCGCGAAGCCGGACATGGGGGGCGGCACCGCGGAGGTGTCGGCGGAGCCGAAGATCTGCTCGCGTATGTCCTCGAAGCCGTGTCCGGGGTCGGAGTCGACGTACCCGGCCTCGTCGGTGACGAGGATCTCCGGGGAGGAGGGGTCGGAGGCGTTGAGGTGGTTGGACTCGCGGCCAGTGAGCCCGTCGATGTCGGGGCGCGCGCGGCGGAGCCATCCGAGGATGTGATCGAAGCTTCGGTTCTCCATGACCACCACGACCACCGTCTTGACCGGCGAGTGGATCTCGTGCTTCCGGCGGCGCCGCTTCGGCCCGCGGTGGCGCGCGTCCAGGCAGTGGCCGGAGACGACCAGCGCCAGCAGGAGGAGCGCCACGAGGAGGCGCGCGTCGCGGCGGCGGCGGCAAGCGTGGGCGGCGGACATCGCGCCGGAGCTCGGTCGTCTTCGTCGGCGGGGCGAGGGGGAGGAGTTAGGAGTAGGTGGTGGGGCTGCTGCTGCTGTTTACTCGAACTGATGAACCTTTTTTTTTCTTTTTCCTCCCCTTCTCTTGCTTTTTCAATCCCGTGATTTTACCCCGTGGGAGCTCGGGAGTCGGGAGGTGGTTGGTTGGTTAGATAAAAAAAGCTGACGAGCGGGGTCCAGACAAGTGCCGGCTGAGGGGCCACACGTCATGGACTCAGGATCCTCATTTTCGTGCAGGGCCCAGCCCACATGTTAGTGGGCCGTCGTTGTCAAGGCCGGCTTCGAGTGTTCGTCTGAACACGCTTTACCAACTCTCAAAGCATATGCCTGCGACGGGTCAGCAGATTTTTCTCGTTTGGGTTCATTGTGGCTACGCAAATGCGACAAGAACCACACGCTCCCGTTTCCTCTTCCATTCTACATCACGCGGTGTCATTAGTAGTTTAATCTTCAATCGAAAGAAACGCTTTAATTGGAAAGAAATGGACAGGAAATTCGTATTAAATTACTGGAGATGACATCCATCCAATGATCCAATCGTCCAGACGACGCCAATCATCACCATGCAGGAGGAGGCGGGGCCCTTTGAGGCTTGAGGCTTGCCTACGATTTCTTCATCTGCACCGCTGAAGAACGAGGGGTCAGAACCTGCAAGACGTCGCTCGGAGCCTGCAGTTTAGCTTCCGCACGGCACGGGTACTTTGACTAATAATCGCATCGACAGTGATGCGAAAACTACAGGATTAACGAGAAGCATCAAACAGAAGCATATGCCAGGCAGCAGCAGGCCGGATCAAACTTACTACGTGCAGTCTAAAAATTCAGTTATTTTGTCGTATTTAAGGTACTGCTACTGCATTTCATAGCTAGCTCAGGTCGAATCGGCAGAGCCCGGTCAAAAGGTGTTCGAAGTTTACAAAAGGATTTGATTGGTATCCTCCAGACTCATCCATGCGTCAGTACATTCAGAACCTTCTCGACCGGAAACACCGGCAGATGTGAACAATTCAGGAAACTTAGTGTCAAGCAATCAAACAAATCCTACATCGTATTGGACAAGAAGAGCCAAGTACAAACATCTATCCCCAAAGACTCTCTCTCCTCTTCGTCACCATCTTTTTTTTTCATGACGTCTGCTATCTTTGTTGTACCTTGAACTCTCACTGTGCATATTTCTAGAATGTCGGTATCTAAACTGTCCTGGTCTTGATGATTCGCCATCCCTAGAACTCCGATGAGTGTTTGTGTTTCTCTGACAGCATAATTCGGCATCGGAATAAGATGGTAACATCATCACCCTATTACAGAGAATGATTACTGATAAGCTATAAGGCCAACTGTAAGAAGACAAAAAAAATCCAACCAAATACAAACAGAACATTTACGGATCATCTGGAGTTACATTAGCGTCAAACAGCAGGGCTATCGAGGAAGACCTCTGATGTTTTCGACGCCCTGCTTCAGAACTGCAGCAGAGCGAGTGTGGAGACAAGACCGGGCCGTTGCGTTCGGAAATCTGTTACTGCGGCATTGCTTCCTGCAGCATGGTACCGCTCAACAAGGCGGTCCTCTCCAGCTACAATTCTAGTGCCGGCCGGTGCATCAAATTGATGCTGTATCAGGTGATTTGATGTGCAGATAAAACCATTTTCAGTTATTGGCAACAAGTCATCATCGTTGAGCTGAACAGTGCCCTTTTTTTTATGTTTTTCAGAACCTTATATCCGTGGTCATCCTTCTGATACTTGAGCTCTTCCATGTAAGTTGATTAAAGTCTGGATTCCATTGAATCTTATTTTCATCGGGATGCTTGTAACGGGAATGTACAGGTACGTACGTCCTGCCTCGCTTTATAGATTATGATCAGTTGATACCCTTAACCGAACTGAACTGTCAGGGCTTCATTAGAGTACTATTGATCTTACATCATTTTTTTGTTCTCTTATCTTACACGTGACAGATTCTGAATTGCTTTCTAACAGTAGTAGCAGGCTATTCGGTTGGTTCGTTTTGTGCTAATATTTTTTTTACACATTTTATAGGCCACCACAGGCTATTCCACTATTGATGAACTGTGCTGTGAAGGTTGCTACACAGTTCTAATACATCATCTCTCTGTAACAGCTTACACTCAGGCGTAACAGTTCTGAACTGAATCAGGCTGCCAACTTTAAATCTTTGAACTGAATGCGTAAAGCTAGTCAGTACAGTATGTGCAATTTATGTACTTGTATGTAAGATCACAGACAAATTGAGTAGGATCAGCTTCTTTCAATCCATGCCATATCGAGGCGAGAGAGCGAGAGAGAGAGAGAAACTGTTGCGTGAATTATCAAGTATATCACATTATTGTTCGCGACAAAAAGAGTATATCACATGAAAAATCATACGCAATCTGTCCAAGGCAAATCCAGCTCGGAGTTTCAGAAATCACACATGGTCGGTCGGTGCACGTACTTACGCTCAGTCTTTCTTGGCGAACAGGCCGCCTAAGTTGAACCCGCCGCCGCTGTCGTCGCTGGCGGCGGCCTTCTTGCCGGCGGTGGTGCCGCCACGGGTCTTGGTGCCCGAGATGGTGGAGCGGGGGATGGCGGAGCGGGGGGCCGGCGCGCCGTCGACCTTGTTGAGGAGCGGGTCCGTCTCCACCAGCTGGTTGTCCCTGAAGATGAGGCCGAAGATGAACTCGCCGATGCTCTTCTCCTCCTTGGCCGCCGCCGCAGCCGGCCCGCCCCTCGTGGCGGCCGGTACGGCCAGCACGGACCGTCGCGGGCGCCTCCTGCCCGCGGCCGGCGCCACGGCGGCCGCCACGGTGCTGCCTAACCCCACCGACGCCATGCCGCTGCTGCTGCTGCTAGCTGCTAGCTTCGCGCAAGCTGCAAGATCGATGATCAGAAATGGCGCCAGCTTTCTTGAGGCCGCGTGAGAGGCCGGTGGTATAAAAGCTGGGTGGCGTCGTGATGGGGAGGGCGAGGCGGCCACAAGCGGCTTATCCGCAGCGCGCGCGTCCACCACCGGCCGGTGGGGTGGAGTGGAGACGGAGGAGGTGGACGTGGTCGGACCACACGTGCAGCCGCCCAGGATTCGTCCCTGAATTCCTGCTGCATTTTCAGGATACGCGACAGGGCTGCGTGTTCGTAGGGCCACCTTAATTTTCAACTTGAGAGCAACAAGGCGATTTTTTTTCTTTTTGCGAGGAAGCAACAGTTAGAGAGACTATGAACCGCGTCATCTCATCGTCGATTAGAGAGATTGGAAATGGAGAGACTGCAAGGGGTCAATCTAGAGAAGAACCAAGAACAGTTATAGACAAAAATAAAAAAGAAGGATCCTTTTTGAGAATAGGATATACTCGCTTAAACCAAGAATTTTTAGTAGGATATGAATACTGTAGATGTCCCACTGTTACAAAATAGAAATGAAGAAAAAAGAGCTTTCCTCCAATCTGTTTAGACTCTCCTCACCCACTCATCCAAAAGAAAACCACTAAACTCATACTTTCTCCGTTTAAAACATTTGACGCTACCAGCGTCAAATACTTCGAAATAGAGGAAGTACTCTAGCTGGAGACAGAGCAGGCGCGGTACTGAAGTCGGAGCCGGAGCAGAGGCCGGTGGTGCAGGAGTCACTGCTGTTCCCAAAAGCACGAGGAAGTCAGCAGATTACTGGCCACAGAGTTACACCCCCCATTTGCAGCATTCAGGAAGTAGAGCATGACAACATCAAAATCTTTTGTTAAAAGATTTAACCATTAACATAAAAAATATGAATATTTAGGAGATTTAACTACTTACCCCGATCTAGAAGAAAACACAACATCGCCATTAGCACCAACCTCTTATTTTATCTTATAAGTAGAAACCATCTCCTGTTCAGATTTATGCTCAACATATGTATCAACATCAGACACCGCATTGTCTTTCCGCTGCCAATTCTGTCTTTTGCCCTTCCCCCTACGGTACCACTACCTCTCACCACTGTAGTAGTGACCACCATCCTCTTGCCGCCTCTCATCATAGTAAAATTCACCATGATCATACATCTCACGTCGATATGAGTCATATGAGTAGTCCTCACCGTAACTACCACTACCACTGAATTATACTTCATGTTAAAAACACTATCCATGTCTATCTTTTTTAAAAAGAGACATTAGAGTCAATTTTTCTAAAACACAAAGGTCAAACTAATATAGAATAATTTTAAGCACATCTATAAAATAGCATCGATGACAGGTTCAATAGTCTAGAAAAAATCAACGATCTGCTTGTGTGGCATAAATAAACATAAGATGCACGCATGACTATCAAATATCAGTAAAAGTAACAGTTATTCAAACTATGAACCCTAAGAAATGTGTGAAGATACTTGTCATGCCGGAGTTACCTGGTGAGGTTGCCTATTTAAGGCAGCCACCTTTGGAGCGCCGTCCCTCACAAGCCTCCCCAAAAAGAGAACGGGACGCCAACCCCGGGCGCCAGAAAGCCCTCCAAAACCGCGCCGCGCCGCGCCGCAGCATTCCCGCAAACACCTCGCCGGCGGAGATGGAGCCCCCGATGGCCGGATGCGACGTCCCTTCCGGCGGCTCCGGGTCGCCTCCGAGCGCTGTGGCGCGGCCCAGGAAGCGCAAGCGGGGCGACGCGGCCGCGGAGGACGGGGCGCCGCCGCCGAAGCGCGCGACGCGGAGCACGGCGGGGCTGGACCTGGACAGCGCGGTGCGGTGGTTGCGGCGCGCGGCTGCGGGGACGCTGTGGGCGGTGCGGGGGCGCAACCACGGTCTCGATGTCGACGAGGAGCAGATGGGGGTGGTCATCCTAGCGGTGCGGGACGCGCGCTCGGAGCTCAAGCCGGATGATCCCGACACGCCATACGCGAAGGTGAGCGTTCTCGGAGCATTCGAGTTCTTGAGACGTGCTTAGAAAGGTGTCACTGTCGGTGACGAGGTTTCTTGGCGCACTTATCTGTTGTTCTTTCATGGATCGAGATTTGTGGCCTGTAGTTGGCAATCGCGATAAAGCGATGGGCCGATGGCCCGAGTTACCACCATTGCATGCCCCTGTGCTGTTAGGACACGGATTTTCAGTTGTCTCAACTCTTTTTTTTGGTGCTAGATTTGAGTCTATTAGTATGGAAAGTGGTTCTTGAATGCGAATCTCTGAAACCATTCCCTCTTTGTTTGGATTCTTGTCCTAATTGAGGGCATTGCATGCCCCTGTGCTGTTAGGACACGGTTTGTCAGTTGGAACTCTTTTTTTGGTGCTAGATTTGAGTCTATTAGTATGGAAAGTGGTTCTTGAATGCGAATCTCTGAAACCATTTCCTCTTTGTTTGGATTCTTGTCCTAATTGAGGGCATTCTAGTCAGATGGACTAAGATTGTGTATTTGGGGAAGTAATTGGTGCGGTTCTTGACATTCCTTGCTGTGAGTTCGGTTCATGTTTGGTCTAATGATGCTTATTGGGAATAAGGTTTATGATGGTCAAATAGAGCGTGGTGTAAATTTAATCTTACTTTGGTTTAAAGTTCATTGATTAGATTTTGTGGAGATTACTATGCACCAGAAAGATGCTAAACATTTGCTGTTGTTCACTCAAAAAATTCTGCCACAGTATTAAATTCGTTATTAATAACGCAGTTCATTGTTTCCTGGCTTCAAACTTCTCATGATGCCACATGAGAGGCTCGCTAAATGGCTCTATATAGTATATGCTGAGACATGATGCGCTGTTAATTTTATTGCCACTCTCATTGTCAACACTGTAATTGCTGAAGATATATGTTGACTGTAGGAGGAATAAATTTTGCCTTAACTAGAATATGGATTTCCTGATTTTGTTTTTGCTGTTTCACTTTGGTCAGATTTTCATTGATTATATTACAAAGGGATTTTATCCTCAGCGCTGTTCATGGGCGATTATTGTTTATTTTGTGTCCTTTTCTTGATGGTTTTGTACTGGTGAACACAGAAAGAACACAAAGTAATTTGGCCATGTAATTATATTAATTATTATCAGGCAAAGTTCCTTGTAGTAAGTCCACCAGAGCAGATTGTGGCACAGGGATACAAGCGCTTGCATATACCCTGTTTAGATGTGAGTACAAAGATTTTATGTATGGTTACGCTTTGGGAAATAAAGAATAGCAGTGGACTAGGGTCATCTGCATCCAGGACTTTCTAGCTTTAGGTTTATTACACCAACGTAAAACATTTATCATTGGCTGGTCTCTTCTTACAAGGTAGGAAAAAATTATGGAAATTAACTGTGATGAAACTGAAACAACCCAATGGCCATATTTTCTGTGAAGAAACAATAAACGCTTCTGTATTTGCTGCCAAGTCCTCTTAAAACATTTGTCATTTTTACCCCTTGTTTCACATTATATACTCTTCTAGTTGTAAAACTACCTTCCTTTTATCACCTGCCATTTTCTAAGCATGGCTCTGCTCCAGTCATTGTCTAATTCACCTCTGCATGCTATCCGGAACAGAAAAGGATTCTGAGACAAGGCACAAGGAGTTCTGGGAGGAGGAGGGGGATATCTGGTGAGCTGAGCCTGAGCTACTTATCTAGTTATCTATCAACGGCAACGAGGAAACATATTGGGATACACCCTGTCAAGTATCAAGCTTCTGTCCCTGAATGGGAAAATGCCCCATCTGAGAATGATAAAGCTGACTACAAAACTGATAATGAGACCTTGCAAAAGATGGGCACAATAATCATGCTGCCATTCAATGTGGAACCACGGAAGACAAAGAGAGCAGTGAGTAACAAGTGTAAATGTTCTCATCCTGGATCTGAGGAATGCGTGGAAGTTCATATAAAAGAGGCCAGGACAAGGGTCAGATCTCAAATGGGTGAGAAAGCTTTCAGGAACTGTGGGTTTGATGCAACCGGTGAGCAAGTTCTGAAGCTATGGACTGCAGCAGACAAGAAGAAACTCAATGACATTGAAAAGTCAATTCCTCATAATAAAAATGTGAGCTTCATTAAAATTGCCTCGGAGCACTTCACCTCTAAGAGAACAACAGATTTGGCCAAGTATTACTACAATGTTTTTCTTCCAAGAAGATTGGCGCGTTTGACTAGAGCAGAGGCTACACATGCCATAGATGTAGGTACAGATGGTGAAGGCAATGATCAAGATGATGACGACAATGAGCACCGTTCTGGACAGAAGAGTGGTAAATCTCAATCGTCCTCCAAAAGGTATCAATATTGCATGATCCCTTGGAAACATTTCTAGTTCCTGGCTTCCTGCAACATAGGCCTATCAATCATATGCTATCATTTATAAAGATGTCTTTTGAAAAATAGGCAACCTTATGATCATAAGCTCATTGGGTTTCCACAATGATATTGATGTACTGCACTCGTACATGTTAAATATCCAAATAGACAGGATGCTGACCACATGCCTGTTTTTGCTCCAAACAGTAATATCATAATATCAAATAATGGTTTCCTGGTTCCAAATGGTTGTTGAATGTTCCAAATAGTGGGACTGGCTATGTTCTCTATAATGCTATACCTTCATGACACTGGGATGTTTTTACACTAGATTACCTTCCTTGGTAATAGACTTTGTGGTCTTTGGTTATATGTGCATCTACCTGAACTTCATCCTTTTCTATGTGTACAACATAAAAAAGGGCTGATGTAGGCCATTTTTCAGGGCAAAAGCAGCGCCAGGTACATCGGTGAGAGGAAGGAGGAAGATGAGAGAGTAAGATGTAGTGACTGTACTGTCTATTGTTGTTAGTGATTTTTCATCATGCAAACGGCAGTCTATTGTGACCATACTCTATGTATATGCTCTTCTTTTTCATTTTAATGATGTCTTTGCTCTTTTCCAGTGTGGTAGTCTCATTTTAGCTCTGTTTTCCTCAACAGGCCGGTGAAGTAGGGGAATCGGAAAGGGGCGACTTTTTGTTAAAGAGGAAGTAGGAAAAATCTGAAGAAAAAAAAAAGCTTGACTTCCTGGTCAATTGATCTTTTGTTTCAAGTTAGAGGTGGGCTAGAATGAAGGCGTCTGCAAGTTACATATCTTACTGACCATATGCAGCTAGAGTTTGTGAGGTAACTCATGCCGAGGTACTGACAGCTGAAATCTAGGCAGGTTTTGTCCTGCATGCAGAGTAAAGACACGTTTACGAGTTGGTCTATCTTGTACGTATCCCCTGTCAGTCAACATGTTTTGCTCCATTTTTGTAAAGATGATCATGATACCAGACAGAGAACGGAAGACGTGGAATGGAAAACTGACCAGATATCTTGGTCACATTTAGTAACCGTCGTGTCGTTGTCCTGGACTTGAAAGTTTGCCTGATCATATGCTTTGTGATTGAGAAGGAACCAACAACAACCAGTTGGATCTCATGGAAGCATACGACCCGGTGCACCGGTGGAGCAGGACGACCTTCTTTGTCACCAGGTTGAGCTGGACCCCTCCAATTTCGGTGCCGGTCACCAGGATGAATCTCATCATCCGGGACACGTCGAAGCCTTTGGATCCTTGACCTGTGGATCAGCACCTGCCGGCTCCGGAAACATCGATATCACGAAAGCCTCCGCGACGACAAGGCCCGGCCTCCCGTCCACGGCCGCGACGCGAGCAGCTTGATCTCCCTGGCCTGTGCCGTGTCGTCGTCGGAGTGCAGATTCAGGGCAAGGACCAAAAAGCCGCCGTCCTGGCACGGAGACAACGTTTTTTTATCGAGCTGAGCCAGTGGACGGTGGGATTAGGATCCACGTCTGGACCGTGACACATGCCTCCTTCGCCCCGAAGTTGTTCCCGGAATCGCGCAGGGGCGAGTCGATGGACGTCCCTCCACTTGCCATGCGTCACAAGAAAGCCCAGGCAGCGCCTCGTGACAAGCAGCCCCGCCGCCGTCGACGGCAAGCAACGCGGGCCGGTAGGAGTAGGAGGGAGCAGGGTGACATGGACGGTGAAGGTGTTGGAGAGGCATAACTCAACCTCCTCCGTTCTGAAATAAATGACGTTTAGGACATGTAATCTAGTTCAAATTGAACTAGATTTTTTAACCTAAACATCATTTATTTCAGACTGAAGGGAGTACAATACATTCCGTGTGAGAAAATAGGCTCAACTGAACCAATCATCTACAAAATTCTGCTGCAAAACTGAATAGCTCTAATGTGAAACTATAATCCCTGAAATAGTTAACAGTTGGGGATTCACATGTTGTGGGTTCCTGTGCATGTATAAAATTCCCCAGTATATTACAGTATGAGCAAATCTCGCCATACGGAAGACTTGGTGGTACTGTTTATATCTTAATTTGCTCCAACAAGGCCATGGAATTTTATCACACGGATCACTAATCAATATTCCGCGAAAATGATGGCAATGGTGCACCTTCCTGCGGCCTTAAGATGACGAGAACACCAAACATCCCCAGCATTGGCAGTACCACAAGCCATTTCAGTAGCTTATAGTAGTGCATGTGGAAGGTAAGCGAGAACTCGTCAGAGAAATACAGTCCGTTTTTGTCAACCATTTCCAGGAGCACAGTTCCTGTAGTTCTAACAGAAACAGTGGGGAGCTTCATCCGTTGCTTCCCAGGCTGATGATACATTTCACTGACTACGATGCGCCTATCTCCTTGATAATTCCCAGGAACAAGTAAACTTACCTGAAATTGAAACGTAAAATGCAGGTTGCTGAGGTTAGTTCAAGCATTTAGCTTATTCATCAGGTGAGACTATGGATAAGAGAATATACCGTCACATTATAAGGAGCTTGGTTCCCATAAGGAATCCTATACTTGTCAACAATCTCAAACTCTATCCAGAAATGCTTGCCCTCTTCATCACGGAAGGTCCTGGAACCATGCGTGACATAAATACCTTCGCGGTTGTACCGATACGCAGCATTATTCCTTCCCTGGTTTGAT
This sequence comes from Neostapfia colusana, assembly GCA_030760725.1. NCBI lineage: Eukaryota > Viridiplantae > Streptophyta > Magnoliopsida > Poales > Poaceae > Neostapfia > Neostapfia colusana. Next base: position 958,165 of record JASWHV010000013.1, read on the forward strand.
GATCTCCATTCCTACCATCAAATTAGAATGACAGGTTATATCTCACTCAGTTCGATGTTTAAAGATCCAAAGGTCCAACGAGTAAAACTATTGAAGGAAGTATGGCGTTCATTTTGAAAGTGGAAACGTCATTCTGAAGCATCAGACAATATTCAAGCATAAGTTGCAAAGGGTTCAAAAAAGACCTATGTTGTATCCTATGTAAAATAAATAAGGTGAGGCAAAATGAAGACAACCAGAAAAATACACTTTCTACCTTGAGCGGGTGATGTGGTGAAGGAGTGGAAAAACAGAAGACATTGCCATTCATGGTGGTAACAATAAGATCAAGATCATCTCCACCATCCACGTTGTCAGCCAAAACCATGGTGTACCTGTACGTAAGAGTGCAGCAAAGTGAGACATTTGTTTATGTAAGTACAATACCAAATCTTCAGAAACAGTAGCTAATATCATACAAAGCAAAGAAGAAATGGCATACGAGGTCTCGCCAATGTCAACAACATCTGCACAGCCACTTGATCCCTCAATCAAATATAAATAACCATCAAAGGATGTAGTAGCAAGAGTTAGTCCTTTTGCATTTTCCCCATGTTTGCTCATGTCAAGCAGTAGAACAGGACTCATGATCCTTCCATGTGCTCTATACGGGAAGGGTTGAATTTTCGAGCCATCCTTTCCACTAAGAACGTATATGTTTCCCGATACAGTTGGTACCACAACATCAGTGTGGCCATCTCCATTGACATCACCAACAGTTGGTCGCTGTCATCATATGATAGCAATAATCAGCTTGCATTTCAGAAAAGGTAGCTAGGTAACAGAGAAATATAACCAAAGGATATGCTATGGTGAACGCATGTGCCATTTTCACTTCAACTGGAACCAAGTCAGGCGAAAAAGGAAATATAATGAGAATACAAGATGATGTACAATTGGTAGAATCTTTAACATTCTAAGCAATATTCTTGATGTATTTAATGCTTTGAGCTAAATTAAGAAACAGGCCCCAGCTAATGCAGCAATGCAGTGCACAGATTGCAGTAAGACATATATTGCTTTGCCATATAAGATGGACAATTAAGAGCAATCCATCAACAAATTTATGAAATAGATGGGCGAAACTTGCCTGTGGGATTAGACTCTTTAGATGTACTTCCCAGATTTCTTCACCATCTGCAGTCCATGCTGCTACATTTCCATGGGCATCAGCAGTAACTATCTCTATTTTCCCATCATCATTGATGTCCGCAGCAACAACTGGTGCATGGATCTCAGCCATCTCAAGGGGAAATTTGTTCCTCACCTTACCTAATTGACAAGTTCAAGCATAAGAAGAGTGTATGTACATCTACTTATAATAGTTAGCAGTGCACTGAAGGAATAATGTATAGAGGATAGTGGGAGATCATTATAGCAAGACTTCAGTGAATTAGTCAGATTTTTCAAAGAAAATATAATTAGCATGCTATAAAAATTATAATTTCTTGTCCCATTTTACCAACCAATATGTTCCATATACCAGCAAAGGCTGATTCAATCTAGACCTAGGCCACTAATTCTGTTTAGTTTGTCTTCTGTCTTTCTAGGGAACAATCCATTTGATCCTATCTTTTTTAGCCAACAAATCATATTCCTTGCAAAGTGGTGGTACAGCCAGGAACTGAACACAAGCCAATAGCTTCATGCTCCTATCCCATGCCAGAATTGACTATTATCCCATTATTTGCAATTGCAATTATACTGATATCATTTATTCTTATTAAGAAGATATGTTAAGTGAAATAGCTACGTACACAACATATGAAGGGGAAAAACAGTTCAGAACAAAGCTGCTTTTTGGATAAAACACTCACCATGATGGTCGATAACATAAACCAAGCCATAGCCAGTCCCAACAAGGATGTCCATATTTCCATCGCCATCCAAATCAACCACAGTTGGAGAGGAAAATGCATGAGCATTGAAGGTTCCATTATCGGTGCTCAAATCAAGCTCCACCATCCATTTAACTTCCCGTGTGTCAAGGTTGAAGACAACTATACTGCTTGCAATATATTTTCCAATGTCGATCCCTTCTAGCTCCTTTGCATGTTCTGTGTTATCATAATACCTGACAATAAAATTCAGCCAGTCAATAGTGCACAAGGCGAACCAACAAAGTTTAGCAAGTTATGTTAAGAAAACATGTTCCAATAATAACAGCAAAAAAGGCCAGCCCAGTGCACGTATCTCCTGCTTGCACAGGGTCCGGGGGTCCGATCCACTTTGGTTTTTTTGTGCAAGTCGTTTCCTACATTTCTGCAAGAGGCTGTTTTCATGACTCGAACCAGTGACCTCATGGCCACAAGGCAAGATAACATGGAAAAATTAGCAACACCTAGTTTTGCACATTTTTATTCATCATTAGAACCAACAAGATTGTACTTCACTAAAAATCTGTGCCTGCCAATTTTCTGAAGGAAATACCTGTGAAGCTTAAATAACAGGCTAGGAAGCGAAGTTTAAAATTTAAATCTAAAGAAAACTAAACATGGTAATGGAGAAAGGGAAACAACTGTTTATAATTTTGTTCTTGGGAAACAAAGATGGCTTTTTTCACTACAGAAATAACAAGTACATAAGTTCCTTTCTCCCGGTGATAGAAAAACAAGATAACATAGCAACCTCATTTTTATAGTCCAAGACAACAAAAATTCAATTATTGAAGTCATTATCCAGAATTCATGAGAAATTTGCACGGGATGTCATAGTAGCAATGAAAGAAGCCTTACTCGCGATCAAAGAAGTAGGATACAGCAATCACCATCTCTTGTATACCATCTTTATCAATATCTGCAATTACCTGTAGACATAGCACCATCCTTGTACTACAGTCCATTTGAGAAACAGAAAAGCATAAGCAAGAACAAAAGGTTCACTTACTGGAGTGGACAGGATGTGAGCATCTATGCTCACATAATCTTCTTCTTTCTCATGTACTTGTTCTTTCCATTCCTCATCTCCCCACATGGTTTCATCAACATAGTCATCATAATCATAATTGTACTCATCAGGCAGGTCTTCTGCATCCCTAAACATATCAAATGATGCATCAGCATCATCCTCCAAAGCCTCATTATTTTCAACATTGGCTGCTCCTATTGCCTCTGAATCACTTTCATGGGTTTTTGAACTTTCTGTGTGATCATCACTTTTATCGGCTGTTTGAAGTAACCGCCTCTGAGTATGTGATGTATTCTCTGTTGCAGTAGTAACACTGGAGATGCTCCCAGACTGAGTGCTGCTTACATTGTTCAACAACTCGGCATTCGCCTGTACTTGGGTAGAATTAGGTCTGTTTTCAATTGAGTGTTGCTCGGATACATTTTTCAGGGGCTCAGCTCCATGCATAGTTCCTACAAGATAAATAAATAGCGCTAAAATGGATGTTCCCTACATATTCCTACTGCTACAGTATGCACATCTACACTAGTTACTACAGTTGATACCGCATGCATGCCATTTTTTTGTTTTTAAATCATCTTTCCATTTTCACTTGATGGCACCATAAAAATTCTAATCTATGGATATACAAGAGAAAGATAAACTGCAGAATGACTGAATGAGAGGCAAAGCAGAACAAGCTATTTGTTTCAATGGGAAAGTGGACAATGCACCACAGATTGCAATATAACGTATGCGACTGGGTTCCGTTACCGTTAGAAGATTCTTCAATGCCCAATTTTCCCTGATTTATTGATTCCTTAGAAGCAGCCCCTTTCCCAATCGAACTGTCATGAACATCTGGATGGGAGCGGTCAACTGGATCTGGATTTAGTCCAACATGCCAGTTTTTACGTACTTTCCTACGAGGTACCTCAAGCTTGTCCATCATCTTATAACCTGATATCCTACATAACAAGCGCATAAAGATTTGTGTATTTAGATAAAACATAAAGTGTTCAACATTTAGTTTCTTACCTAAAGAAATTCACTACACCATTGTAAGTAGCCAAAACTATTTCACGTACACCATCTTTATCGATGTCATATAGAAGGGGACTTGAATGAACATTTGATTGATGAAATGCAGGCCATCCTGCAATAAACATACAACAAATGTATACTAAGAGGAATGGTAAAGAAACCATTTTTTTGAAAAGAAAAGATAAAATAAATCAAACAAGTTTAGATCCATCAGATAATCAACTGAAACATTTTCAAGAGTTAAACAGATACTAGAACATAATAGACAATAACTCAGTACTAGTGATCTTCCCGAATCTGTAAGAACAATCATATTCATAGTATTCAAGTTGATAAATACGTAATGAATCCAACCTGGTAGTTTATCTCCATCAGAGCCCTCAAGAACTTCTAAGTAATGAACAAATGATGGCACCACTACTTCAAGTTTTCCATCACTATAAAATAGAAAAACAAACATTAGAGTGTGTCCATAATGAAACCTTATAGAAAGGCATTAATATTGACAATATTATTGCTTTAGCAGAAAAATTAAATAGATGGACTAAACAATCAGGCAATGGAATGGTGTGCCTATTTAGTCTTTAATATTACATAAATACTAATAACAGAGTTTTTATTGAAAAATCAATGTGATTTTAGTGCATGGTGCGATAATTTTATCCTTGCATAAGCAAAGAAACATCGAGGCAAACATCTTTTACCTGTTGATATCAGCGATCAGAGGAGTTGCATAAATACTTGAACTAACTTCAGTTTGCCATCTCAGTTCCACATGCTTCGGACACTTGGTGTTCAATAAAGCATCTTCATCTCTGCATATTTGTAAATTATTGAGCGTGTAAACAATTCAATAATTCATATAGGTAAACCTAATTTTACGGTGACAAGACTAACAAATTTAGAGTAATGCTACACGCCCGATAACGCACGACCATGTGTTCCATTAGCCAATCATATTGCAGGGTGGTTCTTTTTTTAGTCATTCAACACAGATATATACGCAAGCGTACACGGGTCAGAAGGTTTTGGTCGTTCGCATAGCCTTTCCATTGAACCAACAAGTTAGCAAACAGCAGTTGCATCGGCCATAATGCTGGGATATAAAAACAGTTAAACCAACAACAGCTGAACACTAGCAAAGCAACCTAAACCTTGTTAATTTCACCATTCGCAGAGACCCTATGAGAACGCACAGGAAACTACGATCCACCCAATCGCTCTCGGTCCTAAGAGGTGCAAGGATCCAGCAGCAATTCCAAATCTAGCGCCACTAGAGGAACCGCGGATGGAAAGAGGGCCGTAGGGAGAAGAGAGGTCCGCTCACAGGTGAGGGTATCCGGTCATGTCATCGCTGGCCTCGCGCTGCCGGAACTTGTTGGCCGTCTTCGCCTCCTCCCCCGCGGCGGCGGCAGCGGCCACGAGGAGGGCGCAAGCTGCGGCGAGCGCGAGGAGGCGACGCATCTGCGGATAAACCCGTAGCCCTAGGTCCCCGCGGCCGCGCCGGAGTGCGGTGGGATGCGGGATCTCGCGCGGCGTGCGACTGCGATAGGAAGAGGGAGGGAGGGAGGGAGCAAGCACGGACCAACTCGAAGCGGACGGGGGTGGGGTTTCGCGCAAAGTCGCGGGCCGATTCGCTAAACTGATCGGCGTGGCCGCTGGCGAGTGGATCCGGTGCAGCGCACTGGACTCGTGGTGGGGCCACGTTTATTCATCTGTTCTGAATTAATTAACGTTTATGACAGTTAATTTAGTTCAAAATTAATTTAGAACGGAGGGAGTACGTGATTAGCCCTGCGATATCCGGAGATCACGTTGAACGTGGCTAACGTGGATCCAACTATACGTGGCACGGGCCATAAAAACCTCGGCCCGACACAGCCCGGAAAAAAATCGGGCCGGGCCGGAGATCCAGGCCAGGCCACGACCTGAGTTCATTTTATGTGTGTCAGGCCGTGCCGGGCCATGAACGGGCCGTGCTGGTCTGTGGCCCGTTTTATTTTTAAATACCTTAAAAGTAGCAAAAAATATATTATTCGAGCTTAAACGGATCGTGGCAGACCAAGCCCCCGAGGGCCGACCTTAAACGGGCCGTGCTGGGCCAGCCCGACGGGCCAGAGGTTAAAGCCCAGGCATGACCCGCACGGGCTTCAGGCCAGCCGCGGCCCGGTTTTTCTGTCGGGCCGTGCTCGTGGCAGGCCATTTTTGTCGGGTTTTGGGCCGGCCCATTTGACCACCTATAGATCCAACCGTCCTGGTTACGCAACTGTCTTTCTGAAAACACGGGTGGTCGTCCGACTCACAAATTTTCGCAACCATTTGGACGACTAAGAGTACAACATATGAATGTCATCGATGCTAAATGCTCACCAAAGCTAAAAAAAAGAGAATTGTGTTTTGACCGTAGTTTTTTAGCCTAATTGTATCTACACTCAGATTTTAAAATTTTGCGTTTTTACAATAACTTTTTTCATCTGATCCGTTGTTTACCACAACTCTCTAACACCATAAGTTGAAATGGAATAAATAGAATAAAAAATATTTACAAACTGAAAAAGGACTAAAATGCCCCTCACTTCTTTTCATTCCACCTGATCGATCGAGCCAAATGAAGTAAAAAATATTTTTTTATCGAATTACATGTCAAAACAATGGTATAAACACAATGTTTAACATAAAAACTATATAAGATCATAAAGGTTTAATTTGTCTTTCAACATCAAAGTAAACATCGTTATATGCACTAAACGGACTTATGATAATCTAGAGGTGCGGTGAAAAAAATTATGATAAAAACGCAAAATTTTAAAAATCAAATTCTAGATCACAATTAGACTTCATAACTGTAGTAAAAACACCAATGAAAAAAAATACTTCCGGTCGTAACTTGTGATACAGGAATTGAGGTAAAGATAAGCCTTCGCTTTTAAATAAAGAAGCAAAGCCCCCAGCTATGTGTCTTTGTCTTCATCTAGGCACGCTGCATTCCCTGCGGCATCTGTCTCCTGAATTCATCACAACCCACGACCTACCCGCAGTCCCAGTTTTGGCGCACAGTGACACGCATCTTGTCAGCGCTGATCACCGCGAGGTCAGGGAATGGCGAGCAAGGCGGTCACCGTCGCCGACCTCATCCACCGCGTCGCCTCCTCCTGCCTCTCCAACCGACTCCCCTGCAGTTACACGCTCCACGACTCCGCCGACCGCGACCTGAAGGACGAGGACGACGACCCTTTCGCTGACGCCGTCTCCAGCAGCGAGAAGTGCCGGCGTTCCCCGTCCGCGGCGGAGGCGGAGGACGAGGGTGCGGACGAGGAGGAGGAGGAGGAGGGGAAGCTCAAGATCTGGGAGGAGGGGCAGGAGGAGAAGCGGAAGGTGGCGGCGGCCCAGGGCGCCGAGACGCTGATGGCAGAGGTGTTCGACGCGGTCTCCGGCGTGCGGCGCGCGTACGCCGCGCTCCAGGGCGCGCACTGCCCCTGGGACCCCGACAAGATGCGCGCCGCGGACGCCGCCGTCGTCGCCGAGCTCCGCCACCTCGCGCGCCTCCGCGACCGCTTCCGCCGCTCGGCCGCCGCGGGCCACATCCCGCGCGCCAGCCCTCCCGCGCCGCCGCTCCGGGAGGCCGTGGCGCCGTACGAGGCCGCGTTCGACGACCTCCGGCGCCAGCTCCAGGCCAAGCAGGCCGAGGTCGACGGCCTCCAGGAGAAGCTCGCCGTCGCCACCACCCGCCGCAACGGGCGCCACCACCACCCCTCCAAGCAGGCCGGCGCCGGCGGCACGCCGACGCCGGAGCTGTTCGTCTCGTGCGCGGAGCAGGCCCGCGCGGCGACGCGGACGTTCGCGGGGCAAATCCTCCACCTGATGCGCGCGGCGGGGCTGGGCCTCGCGTCGGCCACCCGGTCCGTCACCAAGATCCCGGTCTCCTCCCCGCAGCTCGCCAAGCACGCGCTCGAGGCGCACGCGACACGCGTCCTCCTCGGCGGCTTCGAGCACGAGTCCTTCTACCTGGACGGCTCCCTCTCCTCGCTGCTCGACCCCGCCGCGTTCCGGCGGGAGCAGTACACGCAGTTCCGGGACATGCGCGGGATGGAGCCCGCCGAGCTCCTCGGCGTGCTCCCGACCTGCGCCTTCGGCCGCTACGCCGCGAGCAAGTTCGCGTCACTCATGCCTCCCGAAGTGGAGGAAGCCATCCTGGGCGACGGCGAGCATAGGAAGGCGGTGAACGGCGGCGCGCACCCGCGGACCCCGTTCTACGGGGAGTTCCTGCGCGCGGCCAAGGCCGTGTGGATGCTGCACCTCCTTGCGTTCGCGCTCGAGCCGCCGCCCAGCCACTTCGAGGCCGGCCGCGGCGCGGAGTTCCACCCGGAGTACATGGAGAGCGTGACCGGCGCGCCGCCGCGCGCTGGCGCCGGCATGGTCGTCGGGTTCGCTGTGGCGCCCGGTTTCCGGCTGGGGAACGGCGCCGTCGTGCGCGCCCGGGTCTTCCTGATGCCGCGCGGTCCGGGTCTTCCATGTGCTGCGCCGCGGACGACCATGACAGACGGACGCATGAATGGCGCACACCACACCCGTGCGTGCGTTGATCGGTGACACGCCGGAGTCGCAACAGCTCATTGGAGTAGAACAGCGCGAGTAGATCGGTTGCTTTTAGTGGAACTGAATGTATTATTGTGCGTTTAGCAGCTGTACCATTTTCCATGTTACCGATGCAGTCATGCATGTTCGACTATGTTGCTCTGATCTCGTCACAAAAGACATTTCTTGTGTGTGATGCTAGTCTGTTATGCGATGCAAGGGGCTGCCGCTTCAATTCTCCTTTCGCTGAGACAGAGGACAGAATCATTTGTAGAATATCGCCATGGGATATGATGGACATCTTTGATTTATCTGTCTAAAGACTGGATTACTCTCTCTGTTCTGAATTAATTGACGTTTAGGACAAAAAATTTAGTTCAATTTGAACTAGATTAGTGTCGTAAACGTCAATTAATTCAGAACGGAGGGAGTAGATCGCAAGTAGGAACATGTATCTTGTTCACAGCGTATTCTTAGAACAGCTTTCTAATTTTCAAATGTATGATGATGACCATGATCGAGCAGTTAGAGGGAACAGAGTGCACATTTTGTCTTTCCTTTTACCCCCAGGATGTCGTTTCAGAACACATCTCCAGAAAATTGCCGGGAAAGAAAAAGTGGAAAAGCAGAAGCTTGGATTTGTTCCTAAGCTTTTGGCCTCAGCAACTGACTCTCTTTCTACAAAGCCATTCCTGACTGTCATCGTTCAGCGAGCCAGCACCCCTCACTTTGGGTGATTGGAGATCTGAATACTAAAACAAATGATCTGAATTTTAGTTATATTCGCATTTAACTTGTTCAAAGATAAATATAATGGTTATTAAAATATATATGAAAGAAGTTTCCTACAAGACTGAAAATGACAACCTAGAAGTTGAAATATTGCTTTCTACATGACAGAACTAAGCGAAATGTGAGCAACCTAGTGGAACTCAGTGATTTCCCAAGATCAACATAAATAGGCTAGAAAAGATGTTCAAGATTTGGCGTTCTCTCTCTCTCTCGGGATTTTTTAAACCATTAGTTCATGACAACACTATTAGTAGTGTGTTCAAACCTCATAAGTTGGTGCCATTGCTGTCCATTTTGATTGCCACTCAATTTGATCAAAATCTAGATCAACAAAGCTATCTTTGCTGAGAAGTGACAACAGCACAGTGGCCTATGAGGGGTTACAATTCTTAGATAAACAGATAATACCAGAAGAAAAGATATTAAATAATAATTATATGATTAGTTCACTGAGATGAGGCTATCCTCTGCCCAACCTTCTTATTTTTGCAACCTGCAGTTCACTCGCAGGAGGGATCCAGTGAAGTCTGCAAAGGGCTAAGAGATAACATGAATACTACTTAGCACCAGGTGGCCTATGAGGGGTTACAATTCTTAGATAAACAGATAATACCAGAAGAAAAGATATTAAATAATAATTATATGATTAGTTCACTGAGATGAGGCTATCCTCTGCCCAACCTTCTTATTTTTGCAACCTGCAGTTCACTCCCAGGAGGGATCCAGTGAAGTCTGCAAAAGGCTAAGAGATAACATGAATACTACTTAGCACCATGTGCAAAAGCGCTGTGGCTGGTGCTACTGCACCTTGATGCTGCTTATAAGATACATTGGCACATGTCACGAACATACTGTGACTCCCTACAATTGAACATCAATTCAGTAATCAGCAGAGTATGCAGGCGGCAACGTCACGGTCACGCAAACAAGGACGGAGAGGTGGTGACCTTAAACGGAGCTGCCGGGTGGCGGCGGGAGATTGCCTTTGTGAGGAGGTCGACGTAGTCGGTCCCGGGCGCCATGGAGACGCGCACGAGCCACCATTGCGGGCCAAGCTCAGCGAGGAGGTCGAGATTGAGCTCCTCCAGCCACGTACTCTTCGGAGGCTTCTTCCTCCGCCGAGCCGGCTCGTGGATGAACCGGTCCGGCACCTCCTCCTTCCAGTCCGTCGCCCGCAGCTCCTGCCGCTCCCTCCGCTCCGCTGCTGCCTTCTCTCCCGTGCAGTCAGCTCGCCGTCGCTCCCACTTCCACCTCCATCCGATGAAACCGAAGACGACAGGGACACTGATACGGGAAGAGGTGACGGCGACCTCAGCCGCGGCGCCGCCGACGCCGCGAGCGAGCAGCGGCACGGGAGGCGAAAGAGCGGATAACCCAAGCTCGTGGCTTCTTCGAGGGAACGGCTTGCAGCATGCCGACACACGGGCTTACATGTGGGCCCATATCTTAGCGGTGCCTTCCGGGCCACATGTCCCATTGGGATGCAGCCCATGTGATAAGGCCCGGGCTCCTCTCCGTTTCCTTCAGCAGCGGCGGCCTCTCCGACGGGGTAAGAGCAAAACCCTAGCGGCTGCTCGTCGCGACATCGAACCTCAACGCCGCCGCTCGAAACTAGGCTTTCATTCTCCGTCCTCGTAAGCATCTGCGTCTCCTCTTGCTTCGCTTCTCTCCTCCTCCTCCTCCTACTTCCTCGGACGCTTTGTCGGGAATTTCAGCGGTGCGTCTCTTGCTGCTCTGCTCTTTGCAGGCGAGGTTCAGCAATGGCTGCGAAAGGCGGGCCGACCGACTTGGAGAAGGAGCAGGCATGTTCACTCACCCTGATTCCCTTTTCTGCCTCTCTTTGGGTTTGTTGCTCGTGCTAAGATTGGTGCGCGCCTTCCCCTGGACAGATGTTTGGGATGGCGGAGAAGGAGATGGAGTACAGGGTCGATCTTTTCAATAGGTTAGTGCGATTTTCTTGCTTGCCTGATGTCACCAGTGTTGCAAGTAGACCTGTGTTAGTTGTTTATGTGGTTGCAATTTAGTGATCGTGATTACCTGAAAAAAAACAGAAGACTTGCTTACTCTAGATCAATGAGTTACAGTGTCGTCTAGGGCTCTTTGCGTTACAAACCTGATACCACTAGCGCAATGTTCAAGTTTGTGTAATGCAATAATGCTTTTGTTGTGCTTGTCTTGCATTGTAGGTTTTCTTAAGATATACAAAGTATTTGCAAATGCTCTACCTTATTCCTTGAAGGTGCCAATTTTCACCAACGAGTGTGCATAGAAGACATAGATGATGTATTTATTTCCCACTTAGTTGTTCCAGCAATAGACATAAGGGAGATCATACATGATAATATGATATCAATATGCTGTCGGCACTCAGCATAGATATGCTTCTCATTAATGTCCCGTATTTAGTTCCCTCATACCGAACTTACTGAAGTAGTTGTTGGAATTCAGGACGCGAGAAATGTAATAACTGGTGGGGATTAGTTTTTTCTCCAATAACCTGCCGGCTTTATATAGCCGGTTACACACCCAGATTTGTTTTCAAAGAGGACTCCCCTTTCCTAACTTCTAGGATTCTCTTTCTTAATCTAAATGGTAGACCTGATTTCCCGCCTTATCTATTAGAGTTCTACCCCTAAATGACTCCTAGGCGCCCCCAGGCCCATGCGGCCTGCAGCCCATGGCTGGCCCAGCCACAACACATCAGGATTACACGTCACTCCAACTAGGACTCTCCCTTTCCTAACTTCTAGGACTCTCCTAATCTAAATGGCAGCAACCTTTCCATCTTTAGAACTTGCCTAATCTATTCCTGCCTTATATTTTAGAGTCCTACCCCGAAATGACTCCTAGGCGCCCATGGACTGATCCGACCTGCATCAGCTCGCGCCTGACCCCATGCCGCAACACATCAGTATTACACGACAGCAGTTGAAATGTCTTTTTTTTTTCTACCAAATTGTATCTACCTTACACACTTGAAATTGCATCCTCCGCTGACACTCAAATATAGATAGCGCAAGTAGAATTTTCCTGTTCTTCTGGAACATGCCATGCTTGTAGACTTATAGTATATAAACATAAAGCATTACTGCCCTTATATTAAATATATATCACTCACCTCAGTACAATTTCTTTACTGGAGGAATAACTTAGGTTGCCACTTAGTATATGATTGTTCTGATACTGTCATTTGCTTTAAACAGGCTTACGCAGACTTGTTTCAACAAGTGCATTGAGAAAAGGTACGGAGATAACTTTATTACGCTTTGAAAGACTATAAATCTTCAGATAGTTGTGTATGGTCTTGTTAGCACATCCTTTTGTTTTTTAATTGATAGTACTCTTACCTAATGTATTGTATTTTTGTTGTATTCTATGTTGTTATATGAGAATAATTATAGAATCCGACCATGGTGGAAATGTAGTGAATTGAAATGCATGATGTCTCAAGCATGGAACTTCTTGTGATGCATCGTTAGTGACAAGCAAAAAGAATTATCATTTGGATTTAACCACGCCATTTTCCTGGGGCGTGTTATTTTATGCATCAGGTATAAAGAAGCTGAGCTCAATATGGGTGAGAACAGTTGCATTGATCGATGTGTCTCAAAATACTGGCAGGCAAGTTTGTCGATACTATTTTTCTTCTCTTTACTGATCTGACTTCTCTTTACTGATCTGATTTTATATATGCTCGTTTTGCTTTTAGTGTTTTATAGTTGGACTAGACTATGCTATATAATAATATATGTTATACCTCTTATACCATGACTGTGTGCACTCTTATATTTCAAAAAGTGTCTTTTAATGGTATCTTTCTGAGATTCTGTGATTTCCATTCAAAGAAAAATGAAGATATATCTTTCTAAATCTACTTGAAAAATGTGTGACTTTCTAAGATGTTGCATCTGTAGATGCCTTTGAAATACACTGTTCAAGATCCAAGCACAAGCAAAGCACTTTTTTTTTTCAAATTTTTACTACTACTTTTCATGTCCATGTGCTGTTTTCTGTATGGTTCTGTATATTTGCTGATTTGTTCCCGCTTGATTGCTATCACTTTGTGTCTCACCATTTTGAATCCCTGACTCTGGACTGTAATTTCAGGTGACGAATTTAGTAGGCCAAATGCTTGGGAATCGACCTCAGATGTGAGCTTAGAAGCACTAGTTGCATTTTCAGTGGAATCTTGTGGCTTTTGTTCTCCATTTTGGTTGGTTTAAAAATTTTGCCACTCTGTACTAAGTACACTAGTACAGCGCCAGTTACTTGCTAATTCGTGGACCACTTGAAAGGACATAGCTGTGTCCTGCCCTTTCCAGTGGTGTACCTTCTCTATGAATCATGACTCATGAGCAGGGAACATGCCTGTAATAATTTGATGCAGCTTGAAAATGATTCTTTTGCAAAAGCTGTTGTGTAAACTGCATGACGTCTTTTTTTTTGATGCGAACGACAGCATTGCTGCCTATATATTAAAGCAGGAGTGCATCACGTCTCTTTGATGACATCCTTTCATAGTTTATGTAGTAATTAACCAGTGTTTAAAAAAACAGTAGAAAAAAGGGCGGGGAGGAGCTGCCTAGGTGATGTTTTGTTCGCAAAAGCGGAGTTAAATTTATATATATATATATATATATATATAATTTTACATTTAAAAATATTCAACCAATCAATAGAATAAGATGAGATAGGGTGTGGCATTACTATCTTGTCAATAGCAACGGGCACTAAAGAGATGATAAGAAAATTAGAGTTAGTTCGGACACAAGCAGTGGGAAACGGCTTGAATTAAGAGAAAGAAAGCGGACTGAAGCAAAAAAAAGCACTCCGACCGCTTCGCTGTTCAGGGAAAAGCGAAGCAGTCTAGTCGTGGTTTATACTTAATAAATTATAGTTCAACAGAAGATTTTTCTGATAAATTCAAATTTATCGTTCACATGAGACATCTGAAGTTTGAAATAGAACTTGATTGCACTTGATACACTAAATTTCGTTTTTCTTGAATATAATTTGGTTTGAGGACAGACGGTGAATGTATCATCTAATCTTGATTACATGGCTAGCATATGTAAGTGGTTGAAAGAAAGAACTAACTGCATCACAGCATTATTTTATAAGCATGCGAGAACCATGAGAAATATCACCGTCTCACTCAAATAAGGACATTTCATAATGACCAACTCGTTCCAATATGATTTGGTTTCTCAAAAGAATCCAAGTGTATATGTTGGAGCAACTTGTACTAGATATGTACCAAGGATTAAGCATAGTGGCTTTGCTGAGGACTATTGAATAACTTTAACTATCAAACACAGAAATTAAGACTTACAAGTATGGCTGATCAATCAAATAACTAGAAATTTTAAGCCTGATGATTTCGAAGGTTTGTATGTACATGAATTGTTGAGATAAAATAAAAACTGTCGCTTTACAATCTCACATCAACAGAATGCTATTGCAATACTTGTTGCCATTTCTGTATGCACGAATATGTTGCAATAGCAGCCCAACCTAGTAGTTTTGACATGTAAAACCGCTGTAAACACCGATACACGTTAGGGAATAGCAAAAACAGCCCTACTGGTGGCAAGGGTTGGAGGCACCCAAAATGCAGGCAATTTAGGTAGGTACAGGACATTCAGGGCTATACAGTTTTAGCAGTACTATTTCTTTCAGCTTCCAAAGCGGTTGCTTTCTTTAGCGCTTCTCGACTTTGAGCTTCCCTTCCCATACCAAGAAGTGCCATCGCTTGCAGGTAATGTCCAATCGGCCACCCAGGTGCGAGGTCCTCAGCCTTTTTTGCATCCTCGAGGGCTTCCTGGAGCTTGTCAGCCACTATGTTTGCAAAGCATCGCCGCGCTACCATAGTTGGAGAGACCAGTGCACCTGTGTCGAGAAACTGCCAAATAAAAACATAGATCAGCGAAAGAAAAATCCGCAAAACATGTCTTAGTCTTATGACTGTAGTTATATAATAAAGACACAGGGTGACAGTGTTTGAGGTTTTGCATCATCATTAGTGCTGGAAATAAACCGAGTACCACCAAATCCAGCCAACCTATATAAGGTAGCATTCTGTATCATGAAAACAAAGCTAAATTCAACTTGATAAAAAGCATTTTGGGCTCCAACTGAACTCAAGGCATATCTCCTAAAAGACGGTCTCCTATGTGGTTATACATAAGCACAACAGTGCTAATAGACATGTGATCCTGGTTTAGTCAGGACGCCACCTGACTCAAACCTCAATTTGTTCATTGTAACACATTTACTGACATATAGAAAGCCATTAGAGAACTAAAATCAGGACATTACTTCTTAAACAAATTTACATGCCCAGCTGGACGAAAAGTAACTGAAACAAAGAAGCACATAAGGTTTCATTAGAAACTGGAAGAAAAAGGTAAAGATACAGGAGAATTATAGTTCGTATCACATGATAACATAAAATTTTACCCTTGAATAACACTGATGGGCAGTTACGAAATCCTTGGAGTCAAAGGCATTGTCCGCATTTCTCTTAACAAAAATAGTCTCAGATAGTTGACCAGTCCATGACTGGAGAGATATCTGCAAGTTCCAACATCAGATGGATATATAAGACTAACCACAATACCACTATCAAGTACTCTTTGGCTAGGTTATCGTGCAAAGCACTTGAGGAATAATTTCAGAAATAGCATTATTGGGCTATGGTCATAACTGAAAATGAGGCGAAATCAACCACCCAGAATGGTGAGTTGGCTCTAGCAAGCTTGTACCATGTATTTAATAGTCTATCTTGAAAAGATACAACAAAAGTAATCGTATATGAGCACGATCAATTAGTTGAAATGCATGTAGGATCAAATATATGTCACATGCAAAACATGTGCACTCATGAATGGCATGGCTTTCTTCTTGCATAATCAGAATGATACTAGCTGAAAGCAGTAAAGGTCAATACACAATAGTATCACAGCAATAAAGGTCATAGGAGTGAGGTTTACTGGCAAATAGGTAGTTTACCTCACGGTTCGCCATGATATCCTCATTATATCCGTTATCCAGCAGTATTGCGTGTACCAAATTGAGGTCCACTCGGGCAAAGGCTTTCCCGGTAGCGGATAAGGAAAGTCCATCTGATGTTTCCACATAATGGTGGATGCCTAGCAAGGTGCGCGATGGTGTCTGCATAATATTCAGGTAGAATTATTAAGCAATGGAATCTATATAAATACTGACATAAGTAAACATGTAGGCAATGTTAAAGTAGAAGATAAATGTATGACACGTATGACCAGAATTTGTGTTCCTAACATATATAAAGTATTTCATTCCAAAGAACATCAGATGTGGCAGTTGGAATTTGAATTGCGAACAAAATTTAATATGGAATATTTGCAGAACCAATAGTCAATGTTGGATGAAACTCAAGGTGTTGTCATTAGATTGTGAATAGTAGCAACAAGAAAGAACATTACGGAAGCATCTTTCTGGAGACTTGCAAGACCAGAAACTACTGCTTTCAAATTTGGCCGGTCTCGTGCTTCATATTGCAAGCAACGGGATGCTAATCGCATCAATTCAGTTCCAGCAGAGTTGGACACATGACCTTCCAAGCAAGAATCCATCAGTACCAGGAAATTGTTCCCTTTTACAAGGTCAAGTGCCTATAAAAAAGCAGATATAAAGTCAATTTTCTTGGATAAAATTGACCAATGGTAGAAGCCATGTAACACCCCAAAGGACATAGGCAGACTCCATGACATGGTTGATTATTAGCATGAGAAAACAGCTGGCAACAGTGAACAGAACAACTTACATGGCTTGGTGGAATGTGCTTTCCACTTAGGAGATCAAGCAAAATAGTGCCAAAACTGTAGACCACACTTTCTGGACTTACTCTGCCTGCAGAACATATAGAAGTTGAGAAATAGCAAGTGTTTACAAACTTGGTAAAAAGTTAGAAGATCAAGAACATTAGCTAGTGTTCAAACTTGGTAAGTGAGAAGCTCGAGAACATTTGGATAACAAGATTTACACTATAAAATATATACAAAGAGGTTGTACTTATACCAGTGACATGGAGGACAGAAGGGGGTTTGTATGTGCGACGTGGAGACAGTGTGTGACATATGGAGCTGCTGTGCGTGTGAAATAGAGTGTGTGTGCGCACACGACACTGCCCACTAAGAATGTACATAAGAAATGTAGTGGCAATTGGCATGGAGGTGTGTATGTGGCACACTTGCCTGTCTTAAGGTACTCTGGAGGTGTGAATGCTAGGTTTGTACTGTAACTCTTTCCATCCCGGCTGTTCTTCATCAGACCGAAACACGATAATCTGGGGTTACCATCCTACAATTCACCGTCCAAAAAAAAGTGATTTTGTGTGCAAGGTCTGAAAACTAAGGCATACACTTAGAGACTCACCACATCAAAGACGACCCTGTATGCATGCAGGTCATGATAAAGCGCTCTTCCTTTGCTACTGCAGTAGTCTAGTGCCTGTGCCACATAAAGTGCAGCCCTCATCCTCATTGCCCAGTTCAATGGGTTAGTCTCCCCTGCCAAGCATGATCCATGATTACAATGCAGATGCTTCCCAATATTGTATCAGTTGTCCAAACCAATATTTGTGATTTAGATGCAATCAAGCTACAGATATCATCTATGATAGCTGAAAAACTAATGGCATGGATGCCTAGCACAGTACCTTCAAACAAAACACTGATCAAAGGCACTTACTGAAAAAGCAATAATTTTACTATAGTACAGAAATAGTGCCAGGCAAAAACAAACAGCTAAAGGATTCTACAGCATCTTCAAGCCTCACCAGTGGAAAGCAACAATTCATCGTGGGATATAAGTGGCAAGCACACATCCCTAAACCAGGGTCCTAATTTTAACACCCTGTTGGTACGTTCATACTATTGGTCTACGGCCAAATGAGAAGCTTACTCTAGCAGGGCCAAAATTTACTAATAGCAGTTACTGGGAATAGCAGGTAAGCAAAATAAACAAAAGACACAGTGAAGAGATGTTTTCCAACGTCACTTAAAGTCCCACGTGTGCAATCTGCTGCAATTGAAAATCCATACAATCTTCCCAACAAATATCATTGTTTCAAACCAACATTTGCATGACAGATGCAATTAAGAGATAAAGATCCTCTAGGAAGGACTACAAAGTTGGTGACATGGAAACCTAGCATAGTGCCTCCAAACAGAACAGTAATCAAAAGCATGTGGTGTCAATTACAGCCTAAAGTACAGAAATAGCACCCAGACAAAATAAACAGCTAAAGGGTTGTACAGAAACTACTTCTACCTCTCCAATTGGAAGCAAGAATTTCACACAGGGTTGACAGACAATCATCCTAAAAAGGGTGGTCCCAATCACTACCTTGATGCTACATTTGTACTACAATATTCACTACAAATCAGAAACAACTTCATCAAATCTCAAATGTACTAATTGCAGGTACTATAATGTAAGAGAACATCAAGTAAAAAAAATAACTGGACATACAGTGAAAGAGATGCTTTGCCAAGGTCTCGTGTGGCATGAACTCGGCCACGAGCAGACGCTCGCCACTCTCGCAACAGCACCCAATCAGGTTGGCCAGCCGGGCACTCCTCAGCTGTCCAACGGCCCTCGCCTCCTCCTGCATACAGTCATTCGTCAGACACCACATAGTCTGTAGACATTCAAGCGGAATGATCCACACGGACAAGGAACTGGCGGGAGTCTGGCCAGGCGGAGCGGCCAAAGCGCTTGATGGCGACAGTGCGGCCGGAGCTGAAGAGCGTGCCGCGATAGACCACGTTGGGCGCCTTCTCGCCGTGCTCAGACACGATGCGGTCGGGGGCGAAGCCGTCGGTCGCCGCCCGGAGCTCGTCGAGGCTGTACTCGGCGAAGACCGGCACGCCGGTGCCGTCATCCTCGGCGGCACCATTCTCTGCACAGGGAACCACCACCGGTGTCGGATCAGGACCGAGAGCACCAGCAGACACCTCACAATCAAGTGCAAACACTTGCGATTAGCAACACATTGCCCTGTGGAAACGCAGAGAACTAAACACAGGAGAGTCCCGAATCCAGCAACCGAATTCGTCGAGCCGTGGAACAGGACAGCAAGGAAACACGCCAAATCAGCGAACGAAGCAAGATTCGGACCGCCCTCCCGCGTCCAGCAGAACGGATCGGGCACACGCGCCACGGATTCCAGCGAGGTCGACGGCGCCAGCTCCGCGAACCAACTCACGAGAACACGCAGGCGAAAACGAACAACCAAAACCCCGGGGGAAAAAAAAAGCGCAACAAAAACAAGCTCGGCCGCCCCAAACGCCGGAGCAGCTACGCCCCCGACGAAACACAGCAGGAGCACCGAGCGTAAGGAACTATCAAACCCGGAACCATATCGCCGAGGGACAGGTGTGGCAATGTGCGGTGGGTGGGTACCAAGCATCGGCGATTTGAAGTGGGGCGACCACCAGCAGACGGAGAGCTTGGAGCAGCGAGCGCCCATGGCGGCGTTCACCTAGATCTCGCAGCGGTTCCGTCCGCTTCACCGCCGCCACCTCCTCCTTGTCCACCTCCTCAAGCTCGCCTGCTACTGGTAGGACTCGAATAGAGTAAGACTAAAATACTTGCGAGAAGAGGAGGGAAGAGAGAGAGAGAGAGAGGAGAGGGAGAGGGGACTGGGAGGGAGAAAGGAGGGACCGGGTGGGGTTGTGGATCCAAGGAAGGTGGTGGGCTTTTCCCCTGCTTTTCGCCTCCCTGCTGCCCGCAGCCTGTTTGTGCTCTTCTCTTCGTGGCTTTGTATTATTGTACACTCGCGAATCCTTATCTTTTTCACCGGAAAAACGGGGGTGGTATATGCTCATGTTTTAGAAACGCCCGTTGCAAACTTGAAAGCTCGGATTCTTTACGGGGACTGTTCTTGGTTTTATTTTATAAAAATGCTGTTAGGGTAAGTTTCAAATACATGGTAAAAGTCACGTCAAAAAGACTCGCTAAATTAAAGGTTGGTTAATTCGGAAGTGTAACACGTGCTATACGTGGGGACAATTGGTAACTCTTTTTTTTCTCTACTGAAAAAATTTAGTAAGTGTGTTTGTTAGTTGGTTACACGAGTGATGATTGTCGCGTGGAAGCTTGTGAATGAAGAATGATGTTATCTATTAGAGTACCACATAAAATAGAGAGGCTTAGGTTATCTCTAACAGTTCTACTCTTTCTATACTAAATTAGTTATCTAAATATCATTTATTTTAAAACATAAGAAATATATTTTTTTAAAAAGGCATTCTTAAATGAAACCCCTCTACCTCTCTCGAGGAAAGGAGTGATAGCAGCCCCTCTCGTCTCCTTTCCTGCTTTTTATTAGGCGTCCCGCGTCCTACTGCCGCCGGTCGACCACGCGCCGCCCCCTCCCGCCCTGACGCCGCGCGCGCCGTTCCGGCGACCGTCCTCACCGCCGTGCGTTAGAGTCCCGCGGCGGCGGCAGGGAACGAAGAGGATTTCAGCGAGCAGGCGAGCGGAAGCAAACCGTTGTTGGTCCCCGTCCATCCTGTCAAGAATTCCTTCGTTAACGCGTCCATCCATCGCCCGCCGCAGTCTACCGTCCCCTGCAGGCAGGCAGGCCAACGCACGGCCGCACGCTCCCGCGGCAGCTACCCCTACACCTACACGGGCCCCTCGTGAATCCCTCCCACCCGCGTCGCCCGAGACGGCAGCGTGCGTCGCGTCCCGCAGCAAGTACGGCGCATCCATGCTGTTGGTAGCGGCATGGCATGCCATGTCCGTGACCCGACTTTCGCTGGCTCGCGACGACGTGGCCGGAGGCGTAAAGACCCGGCCGGTCCCGTGCGACGCACGGCGGTGGAGCAGGCTTCCCGCCGGTTCGATTCGATTCGTGCTCGCTCGCACGCACGCGGGAACGGCACGAGGGGACCCCCCCTGCTCTCCACAAAAGTTGACATTGCTGCGTAGTACAGGTCCGTGGCCGGGCTACGAGGACGCAGGCGCCTCGTCGATGATTCGGCCGCCGACGTGGACGGCGACCGGACAGAGAGGATCCTGGGAGGAGAACGGCTCCAACGACTAGACTTCTGCTGCTGCACTGTCTACCACAACCTGTCTCTCTCTGCTCGCGATTGTATACGTACTACAGACACGAACGGACGACGGCGTCCATCCGCACGTCCGGCCGTTTCTCCGTGGTGTAATCGACCGCCGAGCCTAGCGTTCCAGTCCTACCCGACACGGCGTTGGGCGTTGGCTTCGAGCCGAGCCACCATCTCGGCAAGCCGTACACCGCACGATCTCGGTGGCCTGGGACAAAATCCGTCGGACAAGGTAGGATAGGACTGCAGCCGCGCCGCGCCGCGCAGCGCAGGTACCCGTAGTAGGTGGGGTAGGCACGCGGGCGGCAGCGGCAGGCCGTGTGACGTCCGCCTGCCCGGCCCACGCGCGCCGCTGGACGCCGTCGAGCCGATTGGGCGGTTGGCCCGCGTCACTCCATCGCGTGGCAGTCTCGGCGGAGGGGACGCGATCGAGTTCTCGCCGCCCGGGCACGCAAACGGCCGGCCTCGGGAACCTGCCATCAGCAGCAGCGACATGAGCGCCGTGCCGCCGATCTTGCCGGCGCAGGCCGTCGCGGTGACGAGCACGAGGAGTCCCCACGCCTCGGCTCCCGAGATGCTGGCAGCACGGCGTGGCCGTCAAAGCGCGTCGCGCTGCCTGTGAGACTGCATTGAGCAGAAGCGCACACGCTGATACAAGAACACATGCATGGGTGGGGCGCATCAAGAGCATGGCGTGACGCTGTCTCGTCCGTTCCGGCGGCCGGACGCAGCACGCGTGCTCTCCGATGGATGCGTGGTTCTGGGCTCTGCCTGAATACGATACGGCGGATAGTACGCTCTTTTGTCGTGTCGCTGCATTCGATCGAGGCCTTGCGATCAGCGGGAATAAATCGAGGCCCATTCTTATCATGGTAAAAAAGTTGAAGCCACGCTCTAACCATGGGAACATGTCAGTTCCGCGCGCCTTCAACCGTACTTATGAGCCATATGAAAACTTCAAGATACGATACGAGCAGACTTCCAACACAAACCACGTTCGTACGTAACACGGTAGGTGGACGTGATCGACGATTATTTTACAGTGACATCATGTGCGCGACCAGCTTCTCGATGGCCAGACACGAGGACCCGTCCTTGCCGGTGCACTCCGCCGCCGCCCTCTTCAGCTCGCCGGCCCGCGCCCTCATCCCAGCGCCGTCACTCTCCGTCATAAGCCGCCGGATGGCCGCCTCCACGCGGCCTCTACGGAGCTCGCCGCCCAACTCGAAGCCCACCCTCCACTCCTCCTCCACGTACCTCGCGTTCCCCATCTGGTCCCCGAAGCAGGGGCGGCACAGCATCGGCACGCCCTCGGCGACGCTCTCCACCGTCGAGTTCCAGCCGCTGTGCGTCCAGAACCCGCCGACGGCGGGGTGGCGCAGCGCCTCCTCCTGCGGCGCCCACGCCACCACCACGCCGCGCCCGCGCGTCGCCGCCTCGAACCCTTCCGGCAGCGGCTGGTGCGCGCACCCGTCGACGAGGCCCGGCCGGACCACCCAGAGGAACGGCACGCCGCTGCCGGCGATGCCCCAGGCCGTCTCTACGAGGTCGGTCTGGCTCAGGCAGGCCAGGCTGCCGAAGCTGACGTAGAGCACCGACTCCGGAGGCCAGGCGTCCAGCCACTCCAGGCAGCTTCGATCCTGGCGCAGCAGGCTGCTCTCGGACGCCGGGGAGGACATGTGGAGCGGACCGATGTCGAAGACTGCCGGGATGGCAGGGTCCCGCCGGATGCGGGCGAGCTCCCGGTGCTCGAGCGCGTCGAACGTGTTGAATATGAGGCCCGTGGAGGCCTTCGCGGTCGACACGGCGCGGGCCAGGCACTCCTGCAGCAGGACGTGGCCGTCCTCGCCTTCGAGAGCTATCAGGTCGCGCGCTCGGTGCGGCGGCAGCTCGCTCACCGGCATATCAACTTGCGAGTCTGCAGAGGTCAATCGAGCGCATGTTGGAACAGTGGAAGTAATGCTTCTATGCAAGGAGTACTAGTGACAAATGAATAGAAAAAAAAAAGAAGTGAGAAACGGATGGGTGCAGGGGACACGCGCGCCTTGGACGGAGAGGTAGCCTTTCTCGCAGAGCATCGGGTAGGCGAGGAAGGCAGTGAAGCTGGCGGCGCTGCCGGTGCGCAGCGTGAGCGTGGGCACCCCGAGCTGCTTGGCCACCTCGACCATCGACAGCAGGTGCACGTCGGCGACGAGGCACGCGACGGCGTCCCCGGAGTACTCCTCCAGCACGCCGGCGAGGCAGTCCCGGAAGGCGGCCTCGCACGCGCGGTTGAGCGCGAGGATGTGCCTGACGACGTCGTTGACGGCGACAGGCGCGGGGCCGGACAGGCCGTCGGGGACGGGGACGAGGCGGTACTCGGGGTGGCGCGACGGGTCGGGGGCGTTGAAGTGGGTGTGGAAGACGGTGACGGCGAAGCCGCGGGCGTGGAGCACGCCGGCGAGCCGGAACATGGGGTTGATGTGGCCTTGGTACGGGAGCGGGAACAGGAGCACGTGTCGGCGACGCCCCAGTTGGGCGGCGGCGGCGGCGACGCTCTCTGGCTGTACCGCCGCGGCCGTGGTGGTTGGCGTCGTCCTCATGGCTTTCTTTGCAGAGTGTCGCAATCTGTCTGCTCTGTTGTCTAGTAGTACGTAATTTATTGGAACGGCGGGCAGCCGGGCACACGACACGACGGACCACTGATTGGCCGTCTCGTCCACATTTCCATGGTCGGCAGCAATTTGATGGAGAAGTAGCGAACTCTGCTTTGCTTTGTTGCTGGTTGTCTGATCTGCGGGCCCTAATTATTGGGCCTCCCTGCGTGTTGTTTAGTCTATTGGGCCAGTGCCTGGCCCATCTATCATGAACGATGGCCCAGTAAGCGCCCGTCGCGGCAGGATCAGTTACGAGGCCCACCCCACCTCCCTTGTTCTGACCTGATGATAATAGCCTCTCGGGCCCTTGAATCGTAGTCGTCGTCGTCGTCGTCGAACTCGGAATCCCCATTCCACAAGCGAGGGTTTACGGGCCGTCGGACGCGAGGAAGAGAAGCGGAGCGGCGGGGCGGAGACGAGATGGCGGTGGGCGACCTGGCGTTCAAGGCGCTGACGGCGGGGCTGGGCGTCGCCACGCTCTACCTCGCCGGCACCTTCTCGGTCAACGTGTACCGCGGCCTCGCATGGCACTCCGAGCAATCCGTAAGCGTACCTCCCCCACCCCCCTCGCCGCGGGCGAGGCCTGGATTCGGGCTCTCCAAGCTCATATCTGGCCGATTACACACCTATGAATGCTGAATTTTACAACACTCGTGCGCGTGCTGCGAATTAGCGAGACGACGTTGTGTGGGGTTCAGGCTTGTGCCGAAATGTGCGGTCGCGTGAGTGCTGCTGCGTGCTTCATTGGTTAGTCTCCTCCATGGCTGCCATAGTTTGCTACTCTGCTTGATCCGTGTATAAACTGTCCTCCTGTGTGGCGTGTGCATCAGCGCCAGAGGAGCTTCGCACACATCGACATCCACAACCCCATTGGGCCACATAACTAGCATTGCTGCCTGTTCAGTACACAAGAAATTGATGAATCATCTTATTTACCAGTTATGTTAGTTAAGCACTGTACCATTGAGATGCTAGCGCGTGATTATTTTCAGTCGTGCTTGCTTTGTTATTTCCATGGTTGGCGATGGATGAAATTGGAACGGATGTCCTCCTGTCTGTTGGTGCTGCAACTTTGCAATCATTAACACGTTTCTGACATGATCCATTTGGGCGTAAGTCATATAGATGTTAGATACCATTATGATTTGGTCAAGCTTGAATAATATGTAATTCTGCCAATATCTTGATTTACTCAGTTAGTGACTAAATATGAGTAGATGCTATTATGATTGAATGTTCTTCAGTTATTAAATGCAGTACAAAGCTACAGGTTGGGTACAGTTTTAGCTTCATAGCAAAGAAATTATTTGTGCCCGCGAATCTAAAATGTAACTTGGGATCTCGCTAGCTTATACAAAATAGGAAATGTGTACGATTACACCAATAAATGCTACATAAATAATCTGTGTTTCTTCATAGATTTTAAACCTGACAATTTTGGCTAAATAATTCAGATTTTCTTTTTTGAAAATATCCGTAACTCCTGTGGTAGCATCTTGGTTTGATCTCAATTTGAAGTTTTTTTCGGCTCTACTACAATTCTAATTTCTCTTCATAGCTTCTGAGCATCATGCTAACCTTTACTTTGTTCTGCATTGCAGAAGCTAGAGAAAGCGAAAACTGAAGACTGAAAAGGGTTGGCAAACCTGATGGCCAGACAACCAACGAGGAACACTACCAAACGAGGGGAAGGTGTCTTTTTGATGATGGCTGATCAGTCATGTTATTGTATTTCCTGGTTCTGTAGACATTTCTAGATTCTTTGCTGTTATTCCTGTTATATAGAATTCACGAAGCTATTTGAGATGATTACTCATCTTTAGGCTCACACTGTTTCAGCGTATTCTTATCAACATGGGGGCATGGTGTATGCCTTTTCCCTATACGTTTAGCTCTGGAATTTTGCTAGAAGATTTGGTGTGATTGTGAAGGCTCCATTTGAATCTGCTTCTTTTTTTCAGCGGCGTTTCCAACTCTAATCTTGAACCTGTGTTGTGCATTCGAGCTATACTGTTAGCGTGTTCACCTTGAACCAGGGGCAGTCGTTCAAATATTTTGACTGCTCCAGGAAGCAGAAATGTGTCTTCGATCGTAATTAATAGTAAAGCGGGAAGTTTTATTTTTTAAAGAAAAAAAAACTTAACGTGGATCGTGATTAGTAGTCGCGACCGCGATATTCGATATTTTCGATAAATCCCCTAATTTAGATTGGTATTCATAGTCGGGGCAGAAACACGGACCTCCGGGCGCCGGTGACAACTGACAAAGCGGTGTCTCGCCCCGGTCCGGCGTGGCGGTGCTCACTGCTCAGTTAATCCCTCTGCACGAGGGATTGTTTACTTTTGATTAAATTTTTAGAGAACGGGAGTACACGAGATGAGGATTGTCGAGTAATCCTCGCTTTTGATCAAACTTAATGAGAGTATGCGAGACGAGTAGGATCAACTCATCCATCAACATTTTCTACAGAACATATAACTAGGTCGATGAAACGGCATATCACATCCATAAACTGTTTAACAAAGAGACGTTTCCAAAATCCAGCAAAAGGAGGGGAAAATCATTATGTGGTGTACTGTAAGGTTTACAACCCATAACTTGTGTACAGTAATGTGCAAAGAACATATGGAGTCTAACGCACAAACTGCAAGCGGTACATCTGTAAACAGTTGACCACTAAACGGTTAGATGCTGTATCTCTTCCCTTTATGTTGTGAGCAACAGATACACAAGGCCTTTCAAATATCCAACAATCTCAGAGCCACCGAGTTTTGAAGTTCCATAGACTCTGTCGACGAAGGTTATTGGAACCTGGAGAGGCCAACAAGGGGGAAAACATCATTTACCAAAGCCATGAAATGGATATCCAGCCTTACGCGAACGGAAAACGAAATGCCACACCGTGGCTTACCTCTTCAATGTGATAGTTTTTCCTAGTAGCTCTAACAATCATCTCCATTTGGAACACGTAGCCCTTGCTGACACATGATGAAATCAACTCTTCCAGGGTGTCACGCTTATATAGCCTGTTATGCAATTAATAATGTACATAAAAAACAGTGATCAAAGGTTTCTTTATTAAGGCTGAGTAAAAGAAGACACACCTAAATGATCCAGTCAAATCCGACGCTCCAGGCTGTAGTAATGTCTGTGCAAGAACATTTGCTCCCCTGCTAGTCAGCTTGCGCATGAGATTCCAACCGTGGACACCACCATTCTTAACATAACGTGTGCCAGTTACAATGTCAGCGCCAGTTTCCTTCTGCTTCCTGGTTAAAGAATAAGCAACAACAACAACAAAGCCTTTCAGTCCCAAGCAAGTTAAGGAACAGGCATTATTAAAAAGATAGATTTCTCTAAGATACTTCATTTCAGTAGGCCTGGTGAAGGGCCCATCAAACGTGAAATAATTTGCCGTGAAACAAATTTATAGATCAGACCGTGGGTTAAAATTTGGACGTGGCATGAGATCTGTTGAAGTACAATTCTTACCTAATAAAGCCTGGCAAGTACTTTGGCTGTTCAGAGTGGGGAAAACATACTAGTTAGCAAACTAGGGAGAAAATATTCTGAACTCCAGAGTCCAGAACAATGTCATATACTAATAACAGAAAGAGGAAAAAGTCAAGATTTATACATGATGAGATAGGTCTGCATCCATGATGACAACAAACTCCCCTGAGGCATGCTTCAACCCATGTAAATATGCAGTACCTGAAGGTTTCCAGTTGTTAGTTAACACAAAAGGAGAGCGTGAAATTTATTAAAAAAAACCTTCTAGTTTAGACTCACCAAGTCCTAGCTTGCTTGGTCTAGCTCGCAGTAGCTGGTGTTAGCATTGAAGTAACAACAACAATGTTAGCATTGAAGTAAG
This sequence comes from Neostapfia colusana, assembly GCA_030760725.1. Lineage (NCBI taxonomy): Eukaryota > Viridiplantae > Streptophyta > Magnoliopsida > Poales > Poaceae > Neostapfia > Neostapfia colusana. Next base: position 986,127 of record JASWHV010000013.1, read on the forward strand.
CCTTAGAAAAATAGAGAAAGCCACACCACTTACATAAACTTCTAGCCGACAGGAGAATGTTATTGGAGATACTTACAACACGATCTTCACCATATACTTGCTGCAATTGCTTTACAATGTCCTGAGTCCCATCCGGACTTCCATCATCCACAATAATGACCTCAAAGTCGACATCCCTAAGGTCAAAAAATTTATCTCTAGATTTCATCATATAATAATTTGACGATATTTCTATGGATATAACAGTCTCGCCATTTCATACCAGAGGTCAGGTTTCAGAAAAGAATAGGATATTCAACTGATGTTGAAGGTGCGTATGATGGCATTCAAGGACTGCCGTTTTAATAACAGGGACACACTTAGCAATATCTAGTGGAGATTGGTGCATCTGTTTCCCTGATTAGACATAGTCGATGATGAATCAGTATCTTATATTTTTTGGGTGCAATCAAGCAAATTAGACAATCCATCACTGGAATGATGGTTTCTAGGACCTGAATACTCCAAAATAAGCAAAGAGCAGGAGAAGTACTAACTGAAACCAGTCTGACTTATACAGGACATACCATCACTCTCACTCTGACAGTGAAAATAACCGTTAATGTTTGAATGCATAGCAACGATGATTTAAGAGCTCCAACGTGTATAAGTGGATGTACATCGAAGAGTAAGTTATCATTTTGTTTTTGTAATTCACAGGTTCACACGTTCCTGCAATGGGATCTCAGTTTCAGAGCAAGGAACATCTCAACAGATTTACGTATTTCCGCCCAGAAATCCAGATCATGTAGACTTAATTTCGGTTTTTCAATCCAATTTGTCCAGATATGAAGCACATAGGAGCAAACCACACCTTCGCGTCCAACTAGATTCTTCACTAAAGATCTCGAAACAACCGTAAAAACGAAGGCGCGAGGAACAGGCACAGATCAACAGCAGACGGGAGAGGGAGGGAGGAGTGCTGCTTACGGGAGGTGTTTGAAGATGAGGTACACGACGAGGGCGACGTTGAGCCGCTCGTTGTAGGTGGGTACGATGATGCTGTACGCGCGCTTGCGGCCCGCCGACGCTTCCATCTACGGCCGACCTGGACCAAGCGGCGGATCTCTCCGTCAGGCGAGGTCTGCGTCGGGCTTCGGCCGCGGGCTGGGAGCGGTAGAACCGGTTGCTGCTCCTTGTCGCCGCAGCCGCTGTTGGGAGGACGACGACGCCGGCGAGATGAACAAGGCCAGCCTTCGCCGGTGCGGACGGTTTAGGAAGCTTGGACCCAAGTCCTATGCACACTACGAATGGGCTTTAGGCCCACGTAGCTTTTGTGGCCCATACTCGTATTCCATGAAAGTATCCAAGCCGTCCATGTTTTCCTGATGCTTGAAAACATCCCCAAAGCTCGAAAGCATATGCATATTATGCAAGTTTAACTCGGATCAGAGAGCTGTATGGCTTGATCCCCCTCCCAAACTATGTTATCCTCTGAAACCATATGCATATTATGCAAGTTTAACACTAAGGTCATATTTCAGGAAAAAGAAAAACACTAAGGTCATATGCTTGTGTTTCTGCCACTGATTTTGGACAGTTCAAAAGGTTGACCAAATGTTCCTTTTCCTCACAGATTGAACTTAAATAGCTATAAAAGCAGCTGATGCGTAAGGAAATAACAGGATACAGACTACACATGCAGGAAGATAACATATCCATACTAGCAAAATATACACAAGACGCGAACATAATATATGCCTGTTTGGGCAACCAAAATAAAAGTGTTATAAGTATATCGTCCAGGTCCACCATGTTAAATTAGATTCTCTTGCTCTACGGGGTGAGTCAGAAATAAACAGTAAAACAGAGTAACATCTTAGTTAAACACATCTAAAGATATGCTGTCTGTATTTCAGAACTGAAGACTTCAACTTGATGAGGCCACGAAATGCTATGAACTCTTGTGCCAAAGGGACTTGAAAGGCAACTGAGAAAACCACGAATCGTGACCTGAAGATCTAGGAGACACATTTGTACCAGCATGAGGACCTTGCCAAAACTTGAGAACATAGAGGCTCTCCTCCTCAGTACATCTCTTCAAGACAACGCGTGAAACATACCCCATCTCGCTCATTACATGGCATATATCCGACGGATCATTGTCTTCTAGAGCTATCATGTACAGCCACCCTCTTTCTGATAGCATCTCACGAGCAGCAGGAAGAATCCTGTCTATCACTTGGCGTCCATTCAATCCTCCAGCCCAAGACGAAGCAATGCCCTCACACTCAATTTCTTCCTCAGGTGTCGGAACATAAGGAGGATTAACAACTATCACATCAACCATACCAGCTAGACGTTTCTCAAGACCTGACACAATATCAGTAGCAATCACATCCGCATGCACACCATGGGCTTCGAGTGTCGCTTGAGTTGTCTTGGCAGCATGTTGGTTGATGTCAGTCGCTAGGTATTGTGTTCCAGAGCCTAGCTGCCTGAGCATGATTGCGAGAGAGGTGATGACATAACCACTCCCACACCCTATCTCCAAACATAACCTCGGCTTTAGTGTCAAGAGTTGGGCTTTATCCGAGAGCAAAGCATCAACAAGTGCAAAGGAATCATCACATGGCTCATACACCTCTGGATGACTTGCGACAAGCGGAATCTGTGCTGTGTTCAATGTCCTTCCAGAAGAAGTCTGCAAAAACAAGTTATTGTCATGCAAGTTAGAATCTACACTCTTTTAATAAATACTGATTACAGTTCTTCCCATTTTACCAATTGAAAGCAACTACTATAGTTAGTTAGATGAAGAAAAACAGTGAACAGCAAAACGACACTTTTAGCTAAATGTCTCTTATTCCAGAACTAATTTATGACTAAGCTCTCTCACTGCCCTAAACAGAAGGGTGGCATCTTGGTGTCCTGGAACATCTCTTTCATGGCAATTTCAAGTTATCTACAATACATGTTCACCACAAATTTAAAAGCCTATTCTTTTGGTGAAAATACTTGGACAGTACGATTTGTTCTACATAATAAGGTATTTTGGTAATGGAAACATCTCTCTGTCACATCAAAGACATCAAGCAACAAAATCAAAGCGAAAAGCTTTGGCAGCAATTGATATCAACATGTGATAGTCATAACATCCAACTTTCATCTCCACATGTCGAGGACTGCTGCTGAGATGCTTAACTAGACCATGCAGCAGTCTCGTATCCTATTGCCTTATTCTTATTCACCTACTTCAGTGCTTACTGAAGAGTCACATACATGTTTGGTGCCAAGGTTTCTAATTTCCGAACCAAATGCTACTAGCTTAACCAGTCAAGGGTACCAAATATGAATAGGGACCAACCCCGCGCAGCCGAGGAATCACCGCCGGCCGCGGCGTAGCCATGGCCATGGGATACCTAAACGAGCTCGATCCTAAATCCCATCGTCTCCACCGGGTTTCAACCGGTGAGATACGATCTCTCATGCCCCGGTCCCTAATCCTCACCGTCTCTGAATCTCGAACCAAAAGTCGGAGCGGAGAGCGCTCACCTTGCGCCTCCTGGGAAGCCCCTTCTCATCTCCGCTCGCGGGTAGCTCCGCGAGCTTCCCCGCCGCTGCTGCGCCGTCGCTATCCGCCATGAACCAGCCGAAGCCCAGGAAGAGGAAGAAGGGGAGATGCAGGTGTCTGCCGCACGGTAGCTGCGGCGGCGTGGTGTGGACTGTGGAGAAGAGGAAGAGCCGAGGAGGGGGCGAGTGGTCTGAACCTGACCCGTCGGCCGGTCTGGTTTGGTTAAGCCAAGATTTGGTCGTCTCGAGACTGACTCGACTCTATCCACTTCGGAGGCAAAATTCTCTCCCCAAAATCTAGGCGAGTCCTGGTGGAAATCCTAAACCCCCCTCCCTCCCCGCCGTCGCGGACGCCCCATGCCGGCATGGCGCTTGTGTCCACTGCCACCGTCGCCTCGTCGTCCTACCACTGCGACCTCCTCCTCTCCCCGACGGCCAGGTGGAGCTGGCGTGGGCCGAGGAGACGCGGAGCCGCGGGCGCTGGCGCGAGGGTCGCGGTGCTGGAGCGGGCGAGCACCGCGGGCGCTGGCGCGAGGGTCGCGATTCTGGAGCGAGCGGGAGCCGCTGCGGCTGTCGCGAGAAGGGAGGAGTCGGTGCCCGCGGCCGCGGCAGGGGGCAGGAACTCGTACGAGGTGGAGTCGCTGATCGAGCGGCTGAGCAACCTCCCGCCGCGGGGCTCCATCGCGCGCTGCCTCGAGACGGCACGGCACCGGCTCACGCTGCAGGACTTTGCCGCGGTCTACCGCGAGTTCTCCCGCCGCGGCGATTGGCAGCGCTCGCTCCGGCTGTTCAAGTACATGCAGCGCCAGTCCTGGTGCCGCCCCGACGAGCACATCCACGCCATCGTCATCGGCGTGCTCGGGCGCCAGGGCCCCGCGCTGCTCGATAAGTGCCTCGAGGTCTTCGAGGATCTCCCCGCCGAGTCCCGCACTGCGCTTTCCTACACCTCCCTCATCGCCGCCTACGCGCGCAATGCGCTGCACGAGGAGGCGCGCGCACTGCTCGACCAGATGAAGGCTACAGGGGTCGCGCCTACCGCTGCTACCTACAACACGGTGCTCGCCGCCTGCGCCCGCGCCACCGACCCTCTGGTACCGTTCGACATGCTCCTCGGCCTGTTCGCCGAGATGCGGCACGACGTGTCCCCCTCTGTGCGCCCCGACCTCACCACCTACAACACCCTCCTTGCCGCAGCGGCCATGCGTTCCCTCGCCGATCAGTCTGAAATGCTGCTGCACACCATGCTTGAGGCTGGTGTCTCCCCGGATTCCTTGTCTTACCGTCACATTGTTGATGCCTTTGCCGGTGCTGGCAACCTCTCCCGTGTAGCCGAGCTGTTCTCTGAGATGGCTGCCACCGGGCACACACCGGATGTTTCTGCATATTTGGGGCTCATGGAGGCACACACGCATGTGGGCGCCACAGCTGAGGCGGTGGCCGTGTTGCGGCAGATGCAGTCTGATGGGTGCGTGCCAACAGCCGCTACATACCGTGTCCTGCTTGACCTCTACGGGAGACAGGGTCGATTTGACGGTGTGCGTGAGCTCTTCCGGGAGATGAGAACGTCAATACTGCCAGACACGGCCACATACAATGTGCTCTTCCGTGTATTTGGGGATGGTGGCTTCTTCAAGGAGGTGGTGGAGCTCTTCCATGATATGCTTGGCAGTGGTGTAGAGCCTGATATGGAGACCTGTGAAGGTGTCATGGCTGCGTGTGGTCGCGGTGGGCTCCATGAGGATGCAAGGGAAGTTCTTGAGTTTATAACAAGACAAGGAATGGTGCCTACTGCAGAGGCCTACACTGGTCTTGTAGAAGCACTTGGACATGCAGCTATGTATGAGGTCTGGATAGGAACTCAATTCTTGATTACATGGCCCAAAATATCCGTTTTCAGATGAAATGTTTTATTGGTGATATTTTTCATTATGCAGGAAGCCTACGTTGCTTTCAACATGATGACCGAAATTGGCAGCTTGCCAACTTTAGAGACCTACAATGCTCTTGCAAATGCATATGCTAAGGGTGGACTGTTCCAGGAGGTGGAGGCCATCTTTTCTCGAATGAGTAACAATGCTGGCATCCAGAAAAACAAGGATTCATATGATGCCCTCATCGAAGCATATTGCCAGGGTGTACGATTGGATGATGCAGTGAAGGCATACATGGAGATGCGCAAGTCCAGGTTTAATCCAGACGAGCGCTCCCTTGAGGGGGTACTCAATGCCTACTGCATAGCAGGGGTCATAGATGAGAGCAAAGAGCAGTTTGAAGAACTCCGATCGAGCGTGACTGAACCCGGCATTATTGCTTATTGCATGATGTTGTCACTATATGCTAGGAATGACAGGTAATAGTGAACTTTGTCTTGATATACCGAAGTATCATGTTGTCTTTTGAAGATTACTTGTGGTTTTAAACCAAAACAGAACAGCAATCTATTAGCAATGTGTCATTAGTTTCCCGATCAAACTGATTCAGTATTTTTAGGGAATATAAAAATAGGGATTTACAAACTTCAACTATATGTGCAAGTCATTTACTAACCTTTGATATTGCTAATCGAAGTTCAAACACACAATTGAACATAAATTGCATATGTGAACAACTGATCCTCTGTCTCTGAAATGGACCTTGTGGACTGGGAGCACTGGTTTCTGTACTGGTCAAAACCAATACATTTGGATAAGAACTTATTAGGTCAGGGATCCTGATCTATGTTCACCTGATTAGTACAATTGCACACTCATTTTTTAGGCTGTAAACTTCTTTTGATGTGTTGATCCACACTTTTAGGGGCCACTTTTTTCCAATGTTGCCGCAGGTTGTAATTTGTGATTATTCAATGCCTGGTTGTTAGCTGCAATAGGTTTCTTACATATTCCATGTTTTTTTCTGATTTTAAGATTATTAAATTAAAATAAGACATATTAGTCTAGATATGTCCTATATGATTCAGTATTTCTATTTCAGGCCACATAGTGGAAAACACCTAAACTTGCATTTATCAGCTTAAATTGAACAAATTGCCGAAGAAACATTCAAAACTCTGAATGCAAGAATTCTTGTGTTTATTACTAACAACTCACCAGAAATATTATCTTGTTTACTTCATTTGCTAGATTCTCAGTTCCTATCCATTGAGATAGCACCTACATCACAATCATTGTGCATTTTCAGATGGACAGATGCTTATAATCTGCTGGAAGAAATGAAATCAAATCGTGCTAGTAGTACTCATCAAGTAATTGCTTCCCTTATCAAAGGGGAGTATGACGATAGCTCCAACTGGCAAATGGTTGAATACACCCTGGAGAGTAGTACCTTGGAAGGCTGTGGCTATAGCCTGCGGTTCTTTAATGCTCTCCTTGATGTCCTTTGGTGGTTTGGTCAGAAGGTTCGAGGTGCAAGAGTTCTGGATGAAGCGCTAAAATGTGGGCTCTTCCCTGAATTATTTCGAGACACTGAGCTGGTCTGGTCTGTAGATGTACATAGGTAATGCTAAATTTCTCATGTGTAGTAATTCTTCAATACAGTTCTCAATTTGCCAGACTGTATTCAGTTTCACTTTGCATTTTAGGATGTCGGTAGGTGGTGCACTGGTAGCTGTGTCAATGTGGCTCAATAAGCTTTATGACCGACTAAATGAAGATGAGGAACTTCCCCAGTTGGCATCTGTTGTTGTATTGTAAGCTCTCAGCCTAAAACTTAATGTTCCCATTTCGCATTACCTTCTTGGGTTGGTATTTCCTTGTTTGAGTTCCTCTATTATCAATTGTTCAGCTGTTGTGATTGATATATTCACACGAGTAGATCTTTATTTAATCTAGTACAATGTTTTTATTTGAACCTTACATGAAGAGAGGTCTGTGAGAGATATAACTGGAACACACTTGCACACACATTGAAGCAATAACATTTCCGCGGGATAATAATACTTCATAGGAATTGCTTCATTCTTATAGATAATATATAATTGTTGTGCTATTTTTTTTTTGCATTTCACTTCCATAGCAGTATTTTATGCTTGGAATATTATGTCATCTCACTTTATTCTGTTTGACATTATTTGATTGACAGGAGGGGAGAAATGGAGAAAAGCACGATTACTAGAGGTCTGCCTCTTGCCAAAGTTGTCTACTCCTATCTAAATGATTCACTGTCAGCTTCGTTCCACTATCCAAAATGGAACAAGGGGAGAATAATATGCCCGAAGTCCCAGTTGAAAAAGATGCAGTCAGCCATAGATTCCAGAAATGGATCTGCCATAGCTGGTTTTATCCACATGACGGACTCCCGTTTGCCATCTCCTGGTTCCAAAATTTATACTAGTGAGGTCCTAGCTGATAACGGTACTGGCCATTTTCCTGACGAGCAGTTGGTAGACGAAAAGGAGTCGGAGCTTCTCCCATTGTGAGTTTACAGGAGCTGCAGCCTTTCCTCTTGCATCTTTCTGAACAAGTAAGAACAGATGCAGAACAGCAGTATCAGTTTTGGAGTTTGGGCATTCAGATCTTCGTGTACGATGGTATGACCATATGCGTATTTCCAGCATGTGTTTTGCTTCAACTATACACGGTCTCGCAAAACTGAAGGTTCAATCAGGCACGGTGGGTCTTACCGTGGATTCACATCTTGACCTGTGAGCTGCTGATTCCTGCTAGTTTGACGTCCAGTTGCATTTAGGATCAATCCGTTTTTGTTGGTTGCACACCTCTCTATGACGGAAATCTTGTACACACCAGACCCAGGCTCACTTGATGCAGGTGCCGGCCAACTCTGTAAAACATGATAGCCTCATATAAATGTATCTTAGTGAAACATGTCAGCTGTTGATACGTTCCAATTCCTGACGGAAATTTTGCAGCTAGTGTGTTTTATTTTTTGCACGGGTCATTCAGTGCTGATTTTTTTTCGTGCAAATTGCCACCTGAATTTTTTGCTGCTCTATGTATGTGTTGGGGGGGGGGGGGTCCAGTAGGTATCATAGGGCTCAAGTTGTCAAATTACAGCAACCTTCATATTCTGGTGAGTTTGAGAAAACAACTTCTACATTTAGACCAGGAGGACCCAGGTTATCATCAAATAGGCTCACTGTCATGTGGGGTCAAACAAAGAACGTAGCCTTTGCCCACTGACATGTAGGGTCGGCACATGAGTTTCGTTGCTCCGTACTATATAACAGCACAAGGGACAAACAAACAAACCAGATCACCACCACCTACGGGAAAGCGACGACGGCGCCGCCGGAGATGGACACGGAGGCTGCGGCTGCGAAGCAGGCGAAGGAGTCACTGGACCTGGCGTTTGAGATGGCCCAGATCCTCAACACCGACCTCGACCGCCACACCATGTCGCTGCTCATGGCGCTCTGCGACCGTGGCGCCAACGCGGAGGCCCTCGCCGCCCTCGTCCGCGACCTCTCCTCCGCTGCGCCCCCTGATCCAGCCGCGGTACCCGCGCCCGTTAGCAACGACACCGCAGCGCCGCCTCCGACAACCGCGTCGCCGTTCCCCTCCGGCCTGCGCCACCCTTAGGGTTTGTGCCCCCCTTCATCCACGATGAGACCACCTGGCAGTTGTCGACTACATCTCTTGATGCGCGCTTAAGTGCACCTAACGACTGAATAAAGGTTGTGGTATATCCTTACATTCTGATGATCAAATTTGCTTCCTGCCTTGTGATCCACTAGGGGATAGTTAAATAAGGGATTGGTTATTGCGACGTTGTGTTTTTATTACATCTTAGTAGCTGGATTGGTTCAGAGAAAATTTGCATCTATGTATGGCATGATTTGCTACCAGTAATGTTCAAATTACGATGTCTGTTTTGGGTAGAGATGGCAAGTTTTGAGGCTGGTATTTCTACAGACAGGTGAAGGGTATGGTGAATCCCGAATCTGGGTTGTTATTTATGTGCACCTAGAAGCTAAGTTCTCTCTCATAATAGAGTGGAGTCTAGAGATCGCACAAGTTACTCCATTGTAGAGTCTGTAGCAGTGTTTAAAGGGCGTTGCATGCCATGGGTGGCCGACTCGCCTGCCCAGGCTGCCGCCGCCGGCCTGATAAATGCCATGGGACCCTTGAGTGCCTTTGCCCCTTGTTCATTGGAGACTGAGGAGAGCAATGAAAATCTATTTCAATCAGAGTTAGCCACGCTTGGTGACCATGAAGCGTGCCGAGAATCTCGGATCTTAGAAAAGTTCTCCAACTCTTTGGTTTATAACGACAGAACCAATCATCCCTCGTTCAGCGAGGGCTATTTACAGCTGTGTAGATCTAGATCCTGGCATATCCTTTTAAGGCTTTGACACACAAGATCTCGGGGCTGCGCTGAAAGGCTTCATTGCAACCATATGGAAGCCCAAGGCGTATAGCGGATGGAGGACATTGTCTTACTATGTGTTAGGATGGATATTTTATACCAAGAAAGTTGCTGCACTAAAGAGAAAGAAACATGTGAAACGAAGGTTGTGATTTGGGTGTTTCTCTCTTTCATCTCATTAGTTATGACTTGCGAGATGTAAGTTGAGAGCAGAGCATGTTCAGAAAAGTGGTTGATTACCCCTTCTTTTTTTGGTTTAGTTGCCGAGCTCCGCTGGCATCTGCTTTGCCTGAGCATGTTATCAGCAGTGATTCTCATATGTATTCCCTCCTTTCTAAAATAAATAACGTTTAGGACAAAAAAGCTAGTTTAAATTGAATTAGATTTCCTAGATTTCTTGTCATAAACATCATTTATTTTATAATAGAGAAAGTATTCCCTTCATTTCTAATTATTTAACGCTACTTAGATTAAAATTAAAGTAACCAGCGTCAAATATTATGAGAGTATCTGTAAATAATCAGCTAGAGTTTTGTACGGGATGAGAAATATGCAATGCATATAGTGCGTGAGTAGGGGTGATGTTTAGGCCAATTTTCATTTCCGTGCGGCCTGTGATCCACCGTTACTGCTTGGCCCTGGGCCATCTTCCAATTCCGGTTCAGGTTCTTAGGCTTGGCATTATCGTGAAGGGTTAAAGAGCAAACCTGATAGAATGTGGTGGTTTTGGAGCTGTGCAAAACACATTTTCTACGCTCCTACAGCTGTATCCTGCTGATATGCTCTGCATTTTGTTTTTCAGAGCCTGCTTACACGAGGCTGACAGATATTTCTTGTTTTCTTTCTGATGCTCGTAAATTAATGTTACCTCGTGTACCCTTTGCACGAGTGCTTGATGTGATTCTTCTCGAGGTTATCTGAATTTCATAGTTGTGATAATTTTAGATGTTGTGTACCACAGTACATGTGTATATACTACAATCAGCCTTGATATGGGCCGCTCGATGCCTGCTCCAGTTGTGAATGCTCGTCCCGTCGAGCGATTCTGAATACGGCAAGCAAATCCGACAGCTCCTCTGCCTTCGGCTGCGCCGTGGCGCTACAGCTGCAGGCCGCCGCACCCGTCTCTTCCACTGGCCGTCGCCAGTCTCGCTCCACCTTCTCCTCCTCCACCGAGCTGTCTGCTCCACCTGCCGGAGCAACTTCGGCCCAGCGCACCGCTGGCGCAGTGGCGGTGGTACGTAAGAAGCATTTTGCCGAACATCACTAGCTCGTCTGCGATTTTTTTTTATTTTTAGCACTGTTGTTAAAAATTTTAATATTAAAAACATCCAAATAATTTTTATAAAATTAGCTAATCTATCGTCCACGGCGTGGACGATTTGTCCACGTGGACATCCTGTCGTCCACACCGTGGACGACATGTTTTGCTGTATAAACAAGCCCCCCCGGGGGACCATCTCACACACAAAAACATCACGAAGAGAAGAGAAAAAAAGAGAAGAGAAGAGGAAGAGAAGAAAAGAAAAGAAGAAAAGGAAAGGAAAAAAAAAGAAAACGGTAAAAAATTGTAGAAATAAATAAAACTATGAAATTACTCATTTTAATTATGCATTTTAGAAAGTTTATACTTAAAAACTAGTTTATTCTTAGTTAGATTCATATTAGGACTTAGTTAGATTATTTTTAGAATTAAGTTAGATTGTAATTTTATTCATTAGTTAGTTTGCAATCTAAATTTTATATTAGTCGTCAATTTTAGTTTATGTTATCTTTTATAGGTTTCTATCTTAGTTTATTTTGTTTATTACGTTTAGTTAAGTTATACTATTGATTAGGTAAAATTAATTTATGTACATTTAGTTGAAACTTTAAATTTTTATCTTGATTTAAACAATTTTTAATTAAGTTTATAGGTTAGTTATGTTATCCTGTTGATTAGGTTAAGTTAGTCTTGTTACTTTTTTTGTGGTTACTTTTGTTGTGGTTACTCTTGTTGTGACAATTATTAAATTGTGTATATACATATGCTAGGTATGTCAAATAAAGTAGAATTTTAAATCTTCTATGAAGATGACGAAATTAGCTACAATTTGAGTGGAGTAGATCTATCTGTACTCCCTTTTATAAATCGGAGAATACCTAGTCCAACAGAACGAACATTTATGGGTATATACAGATGGTTGTTGAAAATTCTTAAACTGAGTGAGTATGAATATGAGTTGAAAATAAGCGGAGTTATCAGGCGTTCAAGTGACGTTCATTTTCGGGAACTACTGCCGCTAAATGGAACATTCGTGTGTCGTGCTTATGTTTCAAGAGCTATGCAATATGGCTGCCCCTTTATACTTCTTATTCGGGTTCAAGCCAAGAGAGTAGTCGATGAGACGCGGGATCAAAATGATGATGGGGAAGATAATAATGGTGATGAAGCTGAAAAGAATGATTATAATGAATTGTCACATACGGTTATTACTGAGGCAACTGGTCAAGCAGATGAAGGAGAGCATATAGAACATATAGTTCATCAGATGATTGTTGAGGATAGAAATTATAATAATGTTCCTGATTACGATTCATCTGACGAACAAGTTCAACCTCATGTCCCTACCGATTGGAGTAATACAAATTTTGAAAATCTAAGAGTAACCGAAGGTTATCATTTGCCGTTGGATTACCACGGCAATACGATAACAGCGGGGTCTCTTTTTAAAAATAAAGAAGCTTTGCAAAATGCTGTGAAATATTGGTCTCCTTCAATGAAAAGATCATTTAAAGTTTATTGGTCCACTAAGAAACTTTATGATGTCGGATGCTTATCAACCAGTTGTCCGTTTCGTCTATGTGGCATTGATTGTCGGTTCATGAAAGATTTAAGGCTGGGAGTCACTTAGGGTTTGAGACTATAGATGTGCAACAACTATGAATATGACCCCCCGCATAGGACCATGCCATTTTTCGTGAATGGTAGGCGTCAGGTAACATGTTTACTTCACGTATTCGTATTTTAGCTCTAATATTGATAACAACATATAACTAATCATGCAGTCTCCACCGCCCTTTTGTGAGTTCACCCGTTACATCGACAACGAACAAATACCGGAAGACGTCAAGTAGGTACACGCGATGCACAGAGCTGTCTGGGACAAGTTCCACTACGAGATGGAGTTCGAAAAGCGGGTTGATCAGGAGAGGATGGATGCGGCTGAACAGGCGGAGCGTCGGCGCAAACATCAGAAAGAACTTGAAAGAATCGACGAAAAGTATCGTCGCCAGGCTCAGGAGGAAGAACGCATTTCTCGCCAGGCGAGAGAGGATGAACGGGAGCGCTTACGCGAGAGAGCACGTCGCGCAAGGGATGCAGGGTCGGATGCATTGCGAAAGGGAAAATATCCCCGTAGCACTCAGTAGAATCTATATTTCCAATTTAATAAACTTCGCAATGTATCGTACGTCGAATGTTTTAAATGAAGTGCTGCTATTATTTTGCTAAATTTAGTTACATTTACATCCATAATAAGAAATAATAAAATTTGTGATCGTGTTACATAATTCAAATTTCCGTAACATAGAATCCATTTAACAAAAATTAAATTAAACAACTTACATAAATTCATAACACAATATACTACATTAAATTTTATAAAAACATTTTATAAAAATGTCTAAGCATTTTTAAATGGATGGTAAAAACTTAATCTTATAATATTTGCTACAGAGAGCAATCAAGCATCCCAGTCGTGTCGTCCACGGCGTGGACGACAGGATTGTCCACGTGGCCCTGTCGTCCACGTAGTAGAGGACAGAGCTGCATACGTGGCCTAATCGTCCATGGCGTGGACGACAGGGCGTCCACGTGGACAAATCGTCCACGCCGTGGATGATTGAGTGACTAGTTTTGCAAAAAAATATTTGAAACTTATTAATATTAAATTCTTTAACAACAGTGCTAAAAATAAAAAAATTCCTCGTCTGCAACAAAAGGCGGTGGACCGCTCGTAGCAGTGGCCGGCCTCGGCCCCGCAGGCCCACCAGGACCTCTTCCGCCAGCCGGAATCAGTTGGCCCTCTCACCCATCCAAGTGCTTATGGCCTCCCGCCAGGCCGCCACGCGCATCATAATGGGCCCATGCTAAAGGTTGTTTGCAGCTTGGCGACCTCGGCCCCACCGCGCCTACAAGTTTCTTCCCTGGCCCGGCCTGCTGCTGCCTCCTGGATCAACCGCCACCAAGAGAGCCTTGGCCAGGCTGGCCCACTGGTCCGGTCCGGCCCATTCTCCCTGATCAGCCCAGAGTCCTAACCCGAACCAACCCACGGGTGTGAACCGTCCGGCCAGGTCAACCACCTGAACCGGCCAAGCCAGCCGCTTCTCCCACTCACCCAACCCCTTTCGCCCTCTCTCTGTCTCTCTCTACTGGTTTTCTCCAGTCCATTCCCCCGATCCGGCTTGCTGGGGTTTCCGCCGATTTGGTGTGGTGCCGCTCGCTCCGCCTTCCGAGAACCCGGGTAAGTTCGCTTCGCTCTCCCTCCACCACCACCCCCCTTCTCCATCTGGCGGTTTCTCCTGGCCTGGTCTGGTCTGGTCTGGCCCGCGCGCCCGCGCCCAGTTGGGGGATTAGTTAACACGGTCCATCCCGCCACTGTTCGAATCGAGGATTGCGCCGTTTCTGACGGGGATCGGCGATGCCTGACACAGCGTCACGGTGCAGCGGATGGACGAGGACGCCGCGGCCGCGGCGGCGGGGGAGGAGGAGGTGGTCCCGATCGGCGCGCAGAAGCACGACCCGGCGTGGAGGCACTGCGCCATGGTGCGGTCCGAGGGCCGGACGCGCCTCAAGTGCGCCTACTGCGGCAAGCACTTCCTCGGCGGCGGCATCCACCGCTTCAAGGAGCACCTCGCGCGCCGCCCCGGCAACGCCTGCTGCTGCCCCGACGTGCCCCGCGACGTGCAGGACACCATGCTCCGCAGCCTCGACGCCGTCGCCGCCAAGAAGAAGCGCAAGCTCTCGCTCGGCAACGACGTCAGGCGGCTCGCCCAGCCGGACGCGCCCTCCGCCTCCAACCAGGTCGGCGCCGGGACGGGAAGCCCCATCCACATGATCCCGCTCCACGAGGTGCTCGACTTCCACCCGGCGCCGGTCGAGGAGAGGCCCGCCGTGGCCGCGGAGCCGAGGACGAGCGGTGGGACTAGGAAGAGGAGGAAACCGGGGTCCAGTCAGACATTTACACCCCCGACGCCGACTGCGTCTCAGGCTCAGCGGCAGCAGCCTCTTCAGCTTACCACTCCGTCTTCTCACACCAGTCCACCTCACCAGGTTGCCACGACAGTCGATGCTGGCTTTGACAAGGAGCAACTTTCCATGGTAGTTGGTAGGTTCTTGTATGACGCCAGGGTGCCGTTGGAGGCAGTGAATTCCGTCTACTTCCAGCTGCTGCTGGAGGCCATCGCGTCGTCAGGAGCAGGGAGGCTTGAGGGACTCTCATACAGCGACTTTCGTGGTCACGTCCTGAAGAGGTCACTGGACGACGCGATGGCCCAGCTGGAATTCTACAAGGGAACTTGGACCAGGACAGGCTGCTCGGTGTTGGCGGATGAGTGGATCACTGATAAAGGGAGAACATTAATAAACTTCTCAGTGTATTGCCCTGCGGGTACTATGTTTCTGAAGTCGGTAGATGCGACCGGCATTGTCGCATCGTCAGATACACTGTATGAGTTACTGAAAAGTATTGTTGAAGAAGTCGGCGAGAAAAACGTCATCCAAGTAATCACAAACAACTCTGAGGTCCATGCGGCGGCAGGAAACAGGCTAGGCGAAACATTTCCCACACTATTCTGGTCTCCATGCACATTCCAGTGCATCGATGGCATGCTTGAAGATTTCAGTAAGGAGGCGGCAATCAGTGAGATAATAAGTAATGCAAAGGTCATCACAGGATTTGTCTACAACAGCTCATCTGCATTGAATCTGATGAAGAAGTATCTGAATGGGAAGGATCTGCTGGTTCCTGCAGAGACTCGCTCTGCTATGAACTTTGTCACACTGAAGAATATGTACAGTCTGAAGGAGGCTTTGCAAGCCATGGTTAACTCGGATGAATGGGTACACTACTCGCTACCAAAAAAGGGAGGGATCGAAGTGAGCAATCTTGTTAATAGCTTGCAGTTTTGGTCCTCTTGCGCTGCAGTCATTCGCATCACTGAACCTCTTGTGCACCTTCTTAAACTAGTTAGTAGTAGTAGCAAGAGGCCTTCAGTGGGTTACGTTTATGCTGGATTGTACCAGGCAAAAGCAGCAATAAAGAAGGAGCTGGTTAGGAAGAGCAATTATATGACTTACTGGAATATTATTGACTGGAGATGGGACAATCACACACCGCGACCACTTCATTCTGCTGGTTTCTTCCTGAATCCACTGTTTTTTGATGGGATCCGAGGTGATGTGTCAAATATAATCTTCTCAGGAATGCTGGATTGCATAGAAAGACTAGTTTCTGATGTGAAGATCCAAGATAAAATCCAGAGAGAGCTCAACGTGTACCGGGGTGAGGCAGCAGGGGATTTCCGCAGGCAAATGGCTGTCCGATCTAGGCGCACTTTACCTCCTGGTTAGTATTACAAAGGTTTAGTATGAACTAGTTTTCACGATTTACCAGTTCTTACATCCTTGAACCGGGAGTTACATTTGTCCATATTCTTTTAATCAGCCAATGAGAATTTTATAACTGCATCACTTCACTGACAAAACGTTGCTACTCTTCTTTGAAGGGTCAGTACCTTTTGTGCATCCTCTGATCTATGCTGTTACAAGATGATCTTCGTTTCATGATGCTTGTTGATATCTGCCGTCTTTATATTGTTATTTATATCTTGCAGCTGAGTGGTGGTATACATATGGAGGAGCTTGCCCAAATCTGACACGTCTAGCAGTCCGTATTCTCAGTCAAACCTGCAGTGCTAGAGGATGTGATCGGTCAGGCATCCCTTTTGAACAAGTTCATGATGAAAGAATAAATAGTTTTGAGCGTCAACGAATGCATCATCTCACCTTTGTTCAATACAACCTACGACTGCAGCAAAAGTAACTATATCATCTCGTTACATAGAATATTGCCATTGGTTGTTAAATTAGAAGAGAGCAGAGACTGATTTGACTAATATTTCTTCATAGACAACAATACAAGGCGAGAGGATTTGATCCTGTCTCAGTGGACTACATAGACATCGTTGATGACTGGGTTGCGGATAGAACTGCAATGTTCTCTGGCCCAGCAGAGCAGCCAAACTGGATGGAAATTAATCAAACAATCAGCCAAATCGCATCGAGGGAACCAAGTGATGATGATTTTGAATCCTTTATTGAAGGTACATCAATATGTAATTCCTATGCCGCTTCACCTGTAGACAGTATTAAAAGGTTGGTATCTAAGTATCTGAACTTCCTTGTAGGAGTTGATTCTGAAATGATCCGAGGTGCTGCGATGGGCATCCAGGAAGATGAGGATGACCCTTCTTGTGATTGAGGTTATATATAAGTAGTTGACTAACCTGTAACTTGATATTATATGGATAAAATCTGTCATGATTTTTCCATGTGGCACAACAATTATACACTTCTTACTCGGTAATTTGTACTGTCTATTTTAGTTCTTCAGATATTTAGTTGCTCAAGTCAACTGGTCTGGAAGTATGGATTTTGTCTTAAAGGTCTTAGGTTGTCGTGATCTTTTTCCCATGATAGGCAGGTTGCAATGTCTTTCAGTTCCTTTTAAGAGAACGTGATGCCTCACTTCTCATTCTCCTCAGAAATGAGCCTTTTTTTTGCGAATGCTCTTTCGAAGCAGATTGATCGCTAATGTGAAGGTATTCACCTGCATATAGCCTTTTTTATCGCTCTCGATTTGCACGAAGCCAAGGTTTTTTAAGACGCTTGTGCTCG
Source organism: Neostapfia colusana (assembly GCA_030760725.1). Classification (NCBI taxonomy): domain Eukaryota; kingdom Viridiplantae; phylum Streptophyta; class Magnoliopsida; order Poales; family Poaceae; genus Neostapfia; species Neostapfia colusana. Next base: position 1,003,942 of record JASWHV010000013.1, read on the forward strand.
TCGCACTGGAGACCACACCGGTGCTCGAGTGTTCAAGTGGTGGGTGCTGCCTGTTATGAGTCATATGTCCACTTGACAATAGAATGAAGAAGGCAACTGCCGCCGGCAGTTATCGACGTGCCTCTTCAACAATCGTCGCGTCCGTTCCCCAAAATCACCATCACATGTATAAAAGGAAAGGAAATGAATGAGAAAGAATAGACAATCATTTTATACAACTTTATAATCTCTCCAATTTTCATTCTCAACACGTCATCAGCACTGCTCTACGAGCGAATTAAGAGACAAAAACGGGTAAGATGCATATCCCTAGAATTGTTCTTGCAATTTTCTTTGAATAAATTGTTCCTCGCCGTCGTCGATGCCGCAACCGCCACAGAGGCCGATGCCACCGTCGAAATGTCACCGGCGCCCCTGCATCAACTTCAACCGCACCATACCACCGAGTATTGGAGCGGCCACCATTCCCTTGCCACCATTCCATCAGAGGGGTCGTCAAGATGAACCGTGCGCCATCCAAGGTGGGGATATCCCAAACTGGGTTTCACCAGCCCGAGATCCTTCGTCATCGGATCGTCAGGGGGAGAGAGTGGGAGGACAAGAAGAGGATGGCACCCGCCGTGATGTGTATAGGGGTCCCGATCTTCTGAAAGGTTCTGATAACTCTCGATTTAGTGGAGACTTGACACAAATCGATCCGGCTTCCGAACAACACGTTCTGAATCCTGCAATCGCAGCACCACGTCTCCTTAGGTTATCAACCGATATTGCGCGGTTGACCTCGCCAAGAAGGCTAATCCTTGCATGCGAATCGAAGAACACAAGCAAGAACAAGAAAGAATGCAACCAAATTGCTGAAAGATATGAAGCACTCAAGTTGGGGTTTCACAAACTGATGAACGGCGAAACTGTTCTTGACAGAATAATCTAAGCAAAACCCAACTGTTTGCGACGGCGGCTAGGGGGTATAAAGGAGGTGGAGGACGACCAGGGGGGTGCTGGGGTTGTGACCTAACCCTAAGACACGTACATAATGGACTTGGACTCGATACAAGGCCCAATGGCCCAACTAAGTGATGCAACACCCTGACAGACTCTAAACTTTATATTGTTCCGAAGTTTCCCGTCGACTCCGAGGGAATTTTGACGTGGGGCCAGTTTCATTGGAAAGTTTATGCTCTCAGCTTTCCGTGCATATGTAGAACGTCAAAAACGGAGCCCTATGCCTACTGTGCATCCATTTTAAGGTGGACTGCTCCTGGGCCCGAGTTGGACTCGAGTTTGAGTTGGGATCGGTATCTAACTTCTTGTTGACGTATTTTCTAGTCCTCCACGCCTCCAAACCCCTCTCCATGTATCTCCATGTCCTCTCCATGGTTCCTAATCATAATTAATCCATTAGTTAGCAACATACTCTCAAAATTCACATATAAAGAATTGTTCAGGAACGAGCTCACCTCTAAATTCAATTGTCGTGCTCGAGCTCTAGTAATTGGACCTTGCATGTCTACCATGTGAGTGTTGTGTATATCTACAGGAGTGATGTCCACATCATCCTCCCCCTCTTGCATTCGACTCGTCCTCGATTCAATCTCATCTTCTTCTCCCAAATATGGTCTCAAATCTGAAATGTTAAAGGTGGGACTAACCCTAAACTCGGGAGGCAACTCAAGTTTATATGCATTATCATTAATCTTCTCAAGTATTTTAAAAGGACCATCGGCTCTAAGCATCAATTTAGACTTTGTCAGTTCTGTAAATATATCCTTTCTCAAGTGTAACCAAACTAAATCACCTGGTTCAAGTCTAACTTCCTGCCTACCTTTACTACCAGCAATTCTATATTTTTCATTCATCTTTTCAATATTGTGTTTAGTGGTCTCATGAATTTTCAAAATAAAATCAGCACGTTCCTTTGCATCATTATGAGTTCTCTCACTAGTAGGTAAAGGCAAGATATCAATAGGAGCACGAGGATTGAATCCATACACTACCCGAAAAGGACTTACCTTGGTGGTAGAATGTGTTGCCCGATTATATGCAAACTCCACATGTGGCAAACATTCTTCCCACATCTTTAATTTTTTCTTCAAAACAGCTCTCAACATGGTGCCAAAGTGCGGTTCACTACTTCTGTTTGTCCATCAGTTTGTGGGTGACATGTTGTAGAGAACAACAGTTTTGTACCCAACTTGTTCCATAGGGTGCGCCAAAAGTGACTCAAAAATTTAGCATCACGATCTGAAACAATAGTAGAAGGCATACCATGCAAGCGAACAATCTCTTTGAAAAAAAGTTCGGTAATATGTACAACATCATCACTTTTCTGACACGGTATAAAATATGTCATCTTAGAAAAACGATCCACCACAACAAAAATGTTGTCCCTCCCCCTCTTAGTTCTAGGCAATCCCAAAACAAAGTCCATAGAGATATCCGCCCAAGGAATGAAAGGAGTGGGAAGAGGCATGTATAAACCATGTGGATTCAAATGGGACTTAGCTTTCTGACATGTGGTGCAGCGAGCCACAAACCGCTCTACATCTCTCCTCATCTTTGGCTAAAAGAAATGTGTGGCCAGAACATCCTCCGTTTTCTTTGCGCCAAAATGGCCCATCAAACCTCCACCATGTGCCTCCTGTAATAACAAAAGACGAATGGAATCAACTGGAATGCATAGGCGGTTAGCTCTAAACAAGAATCCATCATCCAGTACAAATTTATTCCAGGTATGACTTTTCTACAATGCAGCAACACATCTTTAAAATCAGCATCAAGAACATATTGTTCTTTAATTGATTCAAGTCCAAAAATTCGACAATCAAGTTGGGACAGCATATCGTCTAGACAATGCATCAGCGATCAAATTATCATTCCCTTTCTTATGTTTAATGACATAAGGAAAAGATTCAATAAATTCAATCTATTTTGCATGTCTACGATTCAGATTATTTTGAGAACGAATATGCTTTAGCGATTTATGATCAGAATGAATAATAAATTTTTTAGGCCATAAATAATGACGCCATCTCTAAGCATCGTACGAGAGCATAAAATTATCTATCATATGTGGAGTAATTCAGGACATGACCATTAAGTTTTTCACTAAAGTATGCAACTGGTTTACCACCTTGCAGTAAGACACCACCAATGCCAACTCCACTAGCATCACATTCAAGTTCAAAAGTCTTACTAAAATCAGGAAGTTGCAGCAATGGTGCGTGTGTAAGCTTGTCTTTCAAGGTGTCAAAGGACTCCTCTTGTGCTTTCCCCCAATGGAACACCACACCTTTCTTAGTCAACTCATGCAATGGGACAACAATAGTGCTAAAATCCTTGACGAAACGTCGGTAGAAACCTGCTAGACCAAGAAAGCTCCTTACCTGTGTGATGGTTTGAGGTATTGGCCAGCTCTTGATAGCTTGAATTTTCATCTCATCCACCTCAATTCCCTGTGGAGTCACAACATAGCCAATAAAGAAAACTCGATTCGTACAATAGATGCACTTCTCAAGGTTACCAAATAAACGTGCATCTCTCAAAGCATTAAAAACAACACGTAAATGATCCACATATTCATCCAATGTCTTGCTATAAATCAAGATATCATCAAAGTAAACCGCCACAAATTTTCCAATAAAAGCTCTCAAAACCTCATTCATCAAACGCATGAATGTACTTGGTGCATTAGTTAAACCAAAAGGCATTACTAACCACTCATACAACCCAAATTTGGTTTTGAAAGTTGTTTTCTATTCATCTCCCAATTTCATTCTTATTTGGTGGTAACCACTACGCAAGTTAATCTTAGTGAAAATTATAGAACCACACAACTCATCAAGCATGTCGTCTAGCCTAGGAATAAGATGACGATACCTTATAGTAATATTGTTAATGACTCTACAATCAACACACATACGCCAAGTACCATCTTTCTTAGGAACCAAAAGTACAGGAACAACACAAGGACTAAGGCTTTCACGTACATACCCACGGTCTAAAAGGTCTTAGACTTGCCGTTGAATTTCCTTAGTCTCCTCGGGGTTGGTCCTATATGCAGCATGGTTTGGTAAAATTGCACCTGGAATCAAATCAATTTGATGTTCAATCCCTCTCAAAGGTGGAAGTCCCGGAGGTATCTCAGCTGGAAAAATATCCTCATACTCTTGCAACAAGTTAGTAACTGTTGGAGGCAAAGACCTAGCAATATCATCAATGGAGAACAAAACTTGTTTGCACACCAATGCACATCAAATATCATGATCAGAAATTTCAGCAAGGTCTGATTTTGTAGCAAGCATTACACGACCCTTCAATTTAATTCCCTCAGTCTTAGAACTAGGTGTAGATCTCTCATTATTTGGTGGTAACACAGAATTAATGACTTGTTGATTTTCTGATTTAGAACTACTAGAAATTCCGACTCTCTCCCTATCAGCTTGTACAATTTCAGCAGGAGTCAAAGGTATCAAAGTAATTTTCTTTCCTTTATGCATAAAAGTATATTTATTACTTCTACCATGGTGCAAAGCATCCTTATCATGTTCCCAAGGTCGACCCAATAAAAGTGAACACGCTTGCGTGGGTACCACATCACAATCAACGGAATCAACATATGTACCAATGCAAAATGAAATTCTGCAAGTTTGTGTTACCTTAGCTCTTACAGAATCATTCAACCATTGAATATAGTACGGATGTGGGTGTGGTCGTGTATTCAAGCTAAGCTTCTTGACCAATTCAGAATTCACCAAGTTGTTGCAGCTTCCTCCATCAATGATGACATGTGCTCGCCGGTTCTTGATGACAAAGAAAATCTGAAACAAATTATGGCGTTGTAATCTATCAAGTTGTTGTACCTGTGTGTTCAGCACCCGCTGCACAATGATGTTCATGTAGGCTGATGTGTTTTCACTCCCAAAAACATATCTGTCGAAGTGTGTAGCCGACACTTCCCCCGGGCCTGCTCTGGGCAGCCCGCGGAGGTTCTTTTTCGGTGGGGCTAGTCACTCACGGAGAGCTTCAGCGTTAGGGACGATTGAGGGAGAAGCTTGACACGGGAAGTTTTACGTGGTTCAGGCCGCCGGAGCGTAAAATCCTACGTCCACGGTGAGCAGAGTTGCTCACTGTATTGCTTGCTGCTCAGAACCGGAGTCCTGAGCTTGAGGGTGAGAGATATCGAATGGCTAGAGTGCGAGGGTGCGTAAGAGGCGAACCCTTGCTAACGTTGCCTACCCGAGCCTTTTATAGTCCAAGGCTCGAGCGGCTTACAAGGTGGGCCCGGGACCCGACAGGTGGTCCCGGGGAGATTTTCTGCCATCTACCGTATCTGCAGTTACGCCGGTAGTTGTCTTTGGCGAAGGCTTCCGAGTCTTCGTTCTGCCGCCCTGCCCATGCCGCAAGCTAGTCGTAGTGGTTGATGATGGCACGGGCGGCAGGGGATGTCTTGTCGCTGTGTTTATTGGCGGACAGGCTCTGACACGGCGCGCCAGTCTGCGATGTGACTGGGCGCAACAGCACCTGACAGAGGCGTGCTCCGCGTCTCCGCGCCTTGGGAAGGCGCAGACCTTGAATACCTTATACGGGCACGGTATGGAGCGTCTTTACTCTTGCTGCCTACCTCGCGGGGGCAGGCGGCGCTGCTGTGCTGGCCACGTGGCGGGCCCGGAGCTCTCCTCTGAGGAGAGGGAGGTCCGGCCCCGCGGGACACGTGAAGTCTTCGAAGCTCTCCCCGCGGAGGGGGGAGGTCCGACTTCTACTGGCCACGTGGCGGGCCCGGAGCTCTCCTCTGAGGAGAGGGAGGTCCGGCCCCGCATGACTAGTGGAGCCTCCGGAGCTCTCCCTGTGGTGGGGGGAGGTCCAGCTCAGTTGGCCACGTGGCGGGTTCGGAGCTCTCCTCTAAGGAGAGGGAGGTCCGGCCCCGCTAGACACGTGGCGCCTTCGGAGCTCTCCCTGCGGAGAAGGGCGAGGTCCTTAGGCATTTTTCCCTGTGCGCGGTGGTACCCCATATCGCGGGTACCGACAACCACCCAGACCACCCGGGTAGCCGGGGGCCTGGATAGCAAATAGAAAGGCGCGCTCATCACCTTCCTCCGGCACAACGTCGACGTGTTTGCATGGCAGCCGTCGCAGATGCCGGGGATCCCTAGGGAGGTGATCGAGCACCACTTGAAGGTCTTCGTCGACGCCTAGACAGTCCAACAGAAGCCCCACAAGGACTCCATCGAGCGGCAAAACTTCATCCGGGAAGAAATCAAGAAGCTGCTGGACGCTGGCTTCATACGGGAAGTCCACCACCCCCGGTGGTTGGCGAACCCTGTCGTTGTCCCGAAGGCCGGCGGGAAGCTCCGGATGTGCATCGACTACATCAGTCTCAATAAGGCATGTCCCAAAGATCCATTCCCTCTCCCTAGAATAGATCAAATAGTAGACTCGACATTGGGTTGTGATATGCTGTGCTTCCTAGATGCCTACTCGGGTTTCCACCAGATCCCTATGTCTAGAGAAGATGAAGAGCACACGTCCTTCATCACGGTAGACGGCCTGTACTGTTATGTCTCTATGCCTTATGGCCTAAAGAACGTTCTCCCCACCTTTGTACGTGCAATGCACAAAACCTTCGGGGAGTTGATAAGAGACTTAGTTGAGGTGTATGTCGATGACATCGTTGTTAAGGTTAGGCAGAGTTCATTCCTATTAGATAACCTGGCCTTAGTCTTTGACAAACTGCGCTCCACGCGCACCAAGCTGAACCCCGACAAGTGTGTGTTTGGCGTATCCTCTGGAAAACTCTTAGGATTCCTGGTCTCACACCAAGGAATTGAGGCTAACCCAGAGAAGATCAAGGCCATCGAATTGATGCGGTCCCCCGCCCGCATCAAAGAAGTCCAGAAACTCATGGGATGCCTAGCCGCGCTGAGTCGGTTTATATCGAGGCTAGCAGAGCGAGCGCTCCCCTTCTTTAAGCTCCTGCGCAAATCCGGCCCATTTGCTTGGACCGACGAAGCGGAAGAAGCTTTCCAGGAGTTGAAGCAACTCCTGACGAGCCTACCCATCATGGTAGCCCCCGAGCCCGAAGAGCATTTGTTGCTCTACATCGCGGTGACAACTGAAGTGGTGAGTATGGTCCTCGTCGCAGAGCGGCCGGACCTCTCGTCGCCACAGCCTGCTCCGGCAATAGGAGGCAGGCGCCAGGAAACCCCGGAGGTCCAACACAAGCCCCCGGAGGTCCAAGACGGACCCCCGGACCTCCGTGACAACCTCTCGGAGGACCAACGGGACCTCCCGGAGGTCCAACGGGACCCCCCGGAGGTCCAACAGAACCTCCCGGAAGTCCAACAGGACCTCCCGGAGGCCAACGGGACCTCTCGGAGCTCCCGAAAAATCAGCGGGACCTCCCGGAGGTCGAAGGCGACTTGAGAGCCTTCGAGTCTCAGCTCCCGGCAGCCTCCTTGGACCCACCCACTTCCCGTAGGCCTGAGCCCATGGATGAAGACATCTCTGCCCTGGGAGGGAGGGTCCGGACCATCCAGAGGCCTGTCTACTACATCAGCGAGGTCCTCCATGACGCCAAGACAAGGTACCTGGAGGTCAATAAGCTGCTGTATGCAGTGCTCGTGGCGTCCAGGAAGCTCCGCCACTACTTCCAAGCCCACCGGGTCTCGGTGGTCACCTCCTATCCGCTGAAGGCTATCCTTCACAGCCCCCACACGACTGGCAATGTCGCTAAATGGGCAGCGGAACTGGCGGAGTTTGAGCTGGATTTCCTTCCTCGCCATGCAGTCAAGAGCCAAGCCCTGGCCGACTTCGTGGCTGAGTGGACGCCAACAAAGGCTGACCCAGGGGGCCACAAAGACGGTGAACCAAAGCACCGAGCTCCGATCTTCACCGGGCCTCACTGGACACTCTTCTTCGACGGCTCCTCGCGAAAGCAGGGGGCCGGTGCCGGCGTACTGCTTCTCATGCCATCGGGGGAGCAGTTTGGGTATATGGTGCGTCTCAATTTCAAGGCAACCAACAACATGGTAGAGTATGAAGCACTCATCTTTGGCCTAAAGACAGCCCTGTCTCTGGGCGCTCGCCAGTTGTTGGCACAGGGCGACTCCCAGCTAGTTATCAAGCAAGTTAAGGGTGAATGCTCCTGCAGTGACCCACAGCTAGTTGCTTACCTGCTCCACGTGCAGATGTTGGAGAAAGACTTCCTCGCCTTGGACCTACGCCACGTACCACGCGCTGGCAATGCCGCAGCTGACGACCTCTCAACGAAGGCCTCCACCAGAGCCCCTGTGCCCGAAGGAGTCTTCAAGAGGACGTTGCTGCGGCCCACAGCCCGGCCTGCCGAGCCGGGCGAAGGGGGCTGGACCATCACCTCGAAGTTGGCGGTCCCGGCGGCCCTGCAGCCATGGACGCCACCAAGGATCGTAAGCGTCAATGGGGACTTCGTGCAACCCAGCGCTCAAGATCCAGAAGCTCAAGTCAGACCTGATGCATGGATCACGGAGATCCGGGACTACTTGAAAGACAACATCCTCCCTGATGAACGTGTATCCGCTGAACGGATCGTCCGCATGGCTAAGAGATACGTGCTGGTAGAAGGGGATCTCTACCGGTGTGGCGCCAACCACGTCCTATTGCGGTGCATAACCCAGGGGGAAGGCTGCGACTTGCTCGCTGAGATCCTTGGAGGCAAATGTGGGAGTAACTCTTCCTCACGCACGCTTGTCGATAAAGCCTTCCGGCATGGCTTCTACTGGCCGACAGCACTCCAGGATGCCGTCAAGTTGGTCGAGAGCTTCAAGGCGTGCCAGTTCCACGCCAAGCAGATCCATACACCGGCTCAGGCGGTACAGATGATCCTGCCCTCATGGCCGTTTGCCGTATGGGGGTTGGACATCCTGGGACCATTCCCCAGAGCCGTCGGGGGATTCCGGTACCTCTATGTTGCCATCGACAAGTTCACCAAGTGGCCGGAAGCCACACCAGTCATCACCATCAACAAGCAATCCGCAGTAAAGTTCATCAGGTCGATTGTGTACCAGTTCAGGGTCCCGAACAGAATCATCACCGACAAACGGGACCCAGTTCACCAGCGCAACGTTCCAAGACTACTGCGAAGACCTCGGCATCCAGGTGTGCTATGCCTCTGTTGCTCACCCAAAGAGCAATGGGCAAGTCGAGAGGGCCAACGCCGAGATTCTTTGGGGCTTCAAGACCCGCACCTATGCCAGCCTGAAGAAACATGGTGCCAATTGGGTGGATGAGCTTCCGAGCACACTATGGGCTAACCGGACATCCCAGAGCCAGGCCACCGGAGAGACACCCTTCTTCATGGTGTATGGGGCCGAAGCTGTACTTCCCCCAGAGATCACCATGAAGTCTCACCGTGTCCGAGCTTACGACGAAGCCACGCAGGACAACCTCCGGTGTGGAGACATCGACCTCGTCGACGAGGTCCGATTGCATGCAGCACCCCGTAACGCACGGTACGGACAAGCGCTCCGCCGCTACCACCAGAGGTCTGTGCGTGTCCGGGAGCTGCAGGAAGGTGACCTGGTGCTGCGGCACATACTTTCTCGCGAAGGGACCCACAAACTCTCCCCTAGTTGGGAAGGTCCCTTCCGAGTCACAAAAGTGTGTCGTCTCGGGTGCGTACGCCTTTCCACCGAGGACGGGGACCCGCTCCCGCACCCTTGGAACATAGAGCATCTCCGTAAGTTCTATCCCTAGAGCAATAGTAGGACAGCCTCTTCCTTTTGTAATAGATTCCATAGAGCCCAGGAATAGCGCTCGGAGCCACTAAGTCTCAGGGGACGGTCCAGGACTACGTTCAGCTTCGCCTGGTTCCGACCCCAAGCGCGTAGAGTCTTGCTTCCCTTTTTAATGGGACGGGTCGTGGTCTCCATGTTTAGCCTGCCTTCCTCCTATGGAAATTTATGTGAAAAGAAATATGTCCTACTTTGCTTTTCCCTTGTGCTCATTTAAATTACGTATTAAATTTTTATGACCGCACTTCTGGCGTATGCTCACCATGCGCTCAGCTCCCTCTTCTCATTCTCACCTTTAGTCGGCATTTGCTGCCCTACCAAAGGCGGTTGCGTTGGAGGTACCTGCCGATGGCCAGGGGGCCCCGAGCACCATACAAGTGGATGGGGACCGTAAGCCAAATAAGACTATGAGATAGGGGAGGGGGAGCCGCCAAGGAGAATTACGTTTCCCTTACTTGTGTACAGGACCTCTCGGCCTCATCTCCCCGCAGGAGTATGGTAGGAGCACCCAATCAATGGGACACACCTACCAGAGGGCCGCTACGGGATCGCGCAAGACCGGAACTCCAAAGTAAGACCGAAGAATCCGGACCTCGCCACCTCCGCAGGGGAGAGCCCCGGAGGCCCCAGGTGTCCAGCGGGGCCGGACCTCCCTCTCCTCAGGGGGGGTGCTCCCGGTCCACCACGTAGCCGGAAGAGACCGAACCTCCCCCCCCCCCCCCCCCGAGGGGAGAGCTCCGAAGGCTCCACGTGTTCCGCGGGGCCGGACCTCCCTCTCCTCAGAGGAGAGCTCCAGGCCCGCCACGTGGCTAGCAGGTCCGGACCTCCCCATTCTCATGGGGCGGGTCCTGGAGACCTCCGGGGCCCTTAATACAGTAAGGACCCGGGGAAGGTGTATGTGCAGAGCTTCGGGATTGGTCAAGGCCTCTGAGTACCTTGCGGAGCTAAGGGCTCGGCCAGGTAAAACCAAGAAGAAGACTGAAGCACACAGACGTAGAAGATAACAAGAGTCTATTCAAACAAGGCTCCATGAGCTGGGCTACAGACTCAACAAAAATAAAAAAGAAGGAGAAGGAGGTACAGGTCTTTTTAGCCACGAGGGTAGATGCCTAAGAGTCTCCGGACTCCCGTTAGAACCTAGAGGCCACAAGGGCGGCCACGTCCTCAACCTCGGCCCTGGCAGCTCCCTCACGCTCGGCAACGGGCCCTAGACGGACTAGCTCTAGAGAGAAGGAAGAGTCGTGGCTCCGGAAGCACGCCAGTACGTGCGTAGCGACCTCCTTCGCCACACCCCGTCCCTCCACCTCAAGCTCGTCGACGATCACGGCTTCGAGCCGGCCCAGCTTGCCGCCGATGGACTCAAGTGCTGGGATTGCCTCTGACATCTCCTGCGCTGGAGTCTCCGTCCGCACCGGGCTGAAACCAAGAGGAACCAACGCGGACCCCGCCTCGGTAATAAAGCCCCAGACCGCCTAGGCCTCGGCAGACCGCGAAGACTGGAGCTTCTCTACTTCTTGGTGAGCCGCCAGCTCGTGATCCAACGCCGCCTGGCGCTCCCGGGAGGATTGCTCCTCCCTCGTAGCAGCAGCCGACTCGCGGAGCTCCATCTCCTCAGCCCGAGCCCTCAGCTTGCCCTCTCTGGCCTTCAGCCGTGCGGCGATCTTCTCCTCCTCGGTCGCTGCAGCACGTTCCCGATCGGCGACGGCGCACTCTCGACGAGCTACCTGCAGCCGCAGCTCCTCCGCGGCAGCAGAGCGCGCTTCGGCCTTGGCTTCAACCTAGGCCAGGGCTTCGCGGTAGGAAGCACGGAGCCGCCGGGTCTCTGAGTCCAGGCAGCTGATAGCTTTCTTCTGAGCGTCGAGCAGAGCACTCATGGCCTCAAGTCTCGACTGCCTCGAGTAAAGCTCCGCCTTAGCCTCCTGGGTCCGCTGCTGCAGGAGGTGCTCCCAGCTACGAAGGCGTTCCCTCTCTCCGGCCAGCGCCCCCCCGCTCCCGCTCAAAGGCGACCTGGAACTGTCGGGCGCTGGTCTGGACATGCCCCAGGGCATCCCACATGGGCGCCGGGACAGCGGGGACAGGAGTCGTGCCCCTGACCTCCCCTATCGCGTCTAAGACCGGCGGAGGTGCTGGTGCCTCAGTAACCGGAGCAAGACGTTGTCCTGAGGGAACCAGGGAGCCAGCAACTGCACCTATAGCGGCCCTTCCAGCCTCAGCACCGGACCTCCGGGCTGGCGAAGGAGGGCGAACAGGCGCGGCCGCAGCCACTGCAGAGGGCGAACCCGCCGGCCCAAAGGAAGCCCCCGCCGGCTTGGGGGCTATTGGGTCCACCGTGGTTCCCAGATGCTGTGGCACGGAGCCTCCCCGACTGGAGATGGCCAGGTGATAGGCCCGCCCCCGGCAGCCGGTCGGTCCCTGCGGGGAAAGAAAGTTCTCAGGCCAAGAAAGGAGAGGAGAACGCTACTCCTACAAGCCAGAGAGAGCAACACTTACTGGGCGACATGAGTGCTCCAACGGGCTTGTAGCCCCGGCCTCTGGGCCACAGTTGAACCGCCAGGACTTGCGGCTGGGATGGTCGCGTGCTGTGGCGTCTGGACCCCCGGCACACTCCCCGGCGTCGCCCCGCCGGCGTCCATCCTAGAAGCCCCTCCGCGTGAGGAAGGATGGCGGGACACTTGGGGTTCTTCGGACTGCCGCTGTCCGGGAAGAGACCCGCTGGAGTGGGACACCCGGGGTCTCTTCGGGTCGCCACTCGATGGACCGGCGCCTCCGGGAGATGAGTGCAAGGGTGCGCCGGTTCCCTGACTCGGCGCAGGCGGCGCCCTCGGAGGAGACCGGGCGCGCTTCTTTTCCGACTGCCCGTGGGCCGGCTCCTTCCCCTTCCCCTTGTCGGCGGCTTGAGTTTCGCCGGCCCTTGGGGCGGGTTGGGCAGCAACAGACGCCTCGCACTCCGATCCGGAGCGCTCGGTTCCTGGGATCGAGATGCCCCGGAAGGTATCCCCGACCTGACGGACGGCGATCCCGATGTCGTCGAGGTTTGGCATCTTCCGCAGCAGCTCTGACCTACTCTGTGGCTCTAAGAAGAGGGGAGTGGCAGAGGACGGGAAGTCGGGGTCGCCACTGGGGATGAAGTCGCCGCTCACCTTGCGCACCATCTCGTACAGATCCTCATCAGAAGGATCAGAGCCGAGACCCCTCTCCAACCTGGTACAGTCCTGCTCACCAGTGTAGTACCATGTTGGGCGGCTGCGCTATTGCAAGGGCGCAATGCGGCGCGACATGAAGTCGATTAGCACCATCAGGGACGTTAGCCCCTCGTTGGCCAGGAACCGGATCCGCTCTAAGACCGGTGCGTACTCCTGCTCCAACTCTGGGACCTCCTCCCAGAAGCGGCGCTCGGTGGTTGGGCTAGCGGTTGGGAGCTGCACGCGATCGTGCTCGTCGGTCTGCACGACCACCCAACTCTCCCTCCAGTTTTCCCACCTCGACGCACTGAAAGGTAGAAGGTACCCAGAGACCTTTGGGTCCTTGCAGCGATGCTGGAAATAGTACGCCCCCATCTGGGTCTTCGAGCCGCGCCCAGTCGTCCGCAACACGAAGAAGTAGCGGAAGAGCGTCACTGAAGCGTGCACCCCCACAAACATCTCACAGAAATGGACGAAGACAGCGGCCATTGCGAAGGAGTTGGGAGAGAGGTGGTGGAGTTGGAGACCATACGTCTCTAGCAATGTGACAAAGAAGGAAGAAATTGGCGGGACGAACCCCGCCAGGGCGTAAGTAGTAAAGAAGACTATCTCCCCCTTTTCCAGGAGCAGGGGGAGAGATCCCCGGCGGAGCCGACGTTTCTATTCCTCCGTGTGCCAGCCCAGCAGCCTGCGCACTGGCCCAAGCTCGGCGGAACGAACGAGACGCGTCGGGAGCAGGTTGGAAGCCATGGCGTGGGAGAGCTCAAGGACAGGAAGACAAAGGCGCAAGAGTTCAAGAAAAGTGCAAGCGCTGGGAAGAGCGAAGGGAAGCCGCGATGCGGGTAAGATCTCCTTTTAAAACTTCCCGGGTGCTATTCGAAGCGACTCGAAACTCTTCGAATACACCCCATGGGCAACCACTTCGGCTCCAAGACCGAGCGCCTATGACAGGTGGACCCAAGCCGCCCAGCTGAAGCGGTGGGTCAAGGAGTCAGCCTCCCAAGAAGACGAGCCGGCAAGGCGCTTCGGCGGTTCCCGAAGAAAGCGTTGCAACATGCAGAAGTGGCAGCCTTGGGAACCACCGCAGTAAAAGCAACCATCAAGTGGGCGCACGCTCCCACGATCCCGCGACTGTTCGTGCTCCGGCAGCGGTCAATGCGGGACTTAGAGGAAGTGCGCGGAACAGAAGAGACGGAGGCCCCACCTCGGGCTCGCTATCTCCCCCGAGATGGGCCTGGGGGCCACTGTCGGTACCCTCGATATGGGGTACCCCCGCGCACAAGGGAAAATTCCTAAGGATCTCGCCCTTCTCCGCAGGGAGAGCTCCGAAGGCGCCACGTGTCCGGCGGGGCCGGACCTCCCTCTCCTCAGAGGAGAGCTCCGGGTCCGCCACGTGGCCAGCAGCAGACGGACCTCCCCCCTCCGCGGGGAGAGCTCCGAAGGCGCCACGTGTCTCACAGGGCCGGACCTCCCTCTCCTCAGAGGAGAGCTCCGGGCTCGCCACGTGGCCGACAGAAGCCAGACCTCCCCCTACGCGGGGAGAGGTTCGAAGGCTCCACGTGTCCCGCGGGGTCGGACCTCCCTCTCCTCAGAGGAGAGCTCCGTGCCCGCCACGTGGCCAGCAGGACGGCGCTGCCTGCCCCCGCGCGGTAGGTAGCAGGTGTAAAGACGCACCATACCTTGCCCGTACAAGGTATTCGAGGCCCGCGCCTTCCCAAGACGCGAATACGCGGAGCACGCCTCTGTCAGGTGCCGTTGCGTCCAGTCGCATCACAGACTGGCGCACCATGTCAGATCCTGCTAGCCAATAAACACAGTAACAAGACATCCCCTGCCGCCCCCGCCGTCATCAACCACTACGACTAGCTTGCAGCATGGGCAGGACGGCAGAACGAAGACTCGGAAGCCTTCGTTAGAGACAACTACCGACATAACTGCAGATACGATAGTCGGCAGGCAATCTCCCCGGGACCACCTGTCGGGTCCCGGGCCCCCCTTATAAGCCGCTCGAGCCTTGGACTATAAAAGTCTCGCGTAGGCAACGTTAGCAAGGGTTCGCACTCCAGCAACTCGCACCCTAGACATAACTCACCCTCAAGCTCAGGGCTCCGGTTCTGAGCAACAAGCAATACAGCGAGCACCTCTGCTCACCGTGGGCGTAGGGTTTTACGCTCCGGCGGCCCAAACCACGTAAAACTTGACGTGTCAAGCTTCTCCCTCACTCATCCCTTACGCTGAAGCTCTCCGCAAGCGACTAGCCCCTCCGAAAAAGAACCTCCACGGGCTGCCCAGAGCAGGTCCGGGGGAAGTGTCGACCACACACTTCGACAGGCGTCTAGGAAGCACAGCATATCACAGCCTGATGTCAAGTCTACTATTTGATCTATTCTAGGGAGAGGGAATGGATCTTTGGGACATGCCTTATTGAGACTGGTGTTGTCGATGCACATCTGGAGCTTCCCGCCGGCCTTCGGGACGACGACGGGGTTCGCCAACCACCGGGGGTGGTGGACTTCCCGTATGAAGCCAGCGTCCAGCAGCTTCTTGATTTCTTCTCGGATGAAGTTCTGCCGCTCGATGGACTGCTTGCGAGGCTTCTGTTGGACTGGCCGGGCGTCAGGGAAGATCTTCAAGTGGTGCGCGATCACCTCCCTAGGGATCCCCGGCATCTGCGACGGCTGCCATGCAAACACGTCGACGTTGTGCCGGAGGAAGGTGATGAGCGTGCCTTCCTATTTGCTATCCACGCCCCCGGCTACCCGGGTGGTCTGGGCAGCATCGCCGCCGACTTGGACGACCTTCAGGGGGACGTCGCCCTCGTCGAGGGGTTGCACACGGGGTGCTGCGATAGAGGCACGATGGCGTGCACTCGGGTGGAGCCGGTCCGGTTCTGCACTGCCAGGGGCTGGTGCTCGAGCTGTTGCAAGTGCCTGGAGCTTTTCCAAGGCTGACACTGCAGCAGTGCGGTCTCCACGAATCCGGAGGACGCCTGTTGGTGTAGGCATCTTCAAGAAAAGGTAGCCGTAGTGGGATACTGCCATGAATCGGTACAGGGTTGGCCTGCCGATTATGGCGTTGAAGTGGAGGTCGATCTCCGCCACGTCGAACAGAATGTACTTTGTACGATAGCTGTCCGGTGCCCCAAAGGTCACCGGAAGGCTGATGTTGCCGTAGGGAACGATTTGTCCCGGCCCTACCCTTGAGAACGGGCTCGATGGGGTGAGCTTGGCCATCAGGATCTGCAGCTTCTGGAAAGTTGCGCGGCTGATGAGGTTCAGCCCAACCACGTCATCTACCAGAACGTGGTACATCCTCACGTTGGCGATGGTGGGTGCTACCAAGAGCGGTAGTTGGCCGGCCCCAGCCATGTTCCTGGGGCAGTCGGTGGCATCGAAGCTGATGGGGGTTCCCATCCACTTGAGGTGCGGCGCGGCACTTCGGAGGGGAGCCACCGACGCTACCGCTCGACGCAGAGTCTTAACCGCGCTTCGGGACGAGGGGTCAGCAGACACGCCGTAGATGATGTAGAGCATCTTCCGGCGCTCGTCATCGCTGGAGCTGGAGTCCTCATGGTTGCGCACCGCCTTCACTGCGCGTTGAGGCTCCTGGAACTCCACTTGGTGATCGGCGTTGTCTTGAGTGTCGACCTTCTACTTGCCCTCCCTTTGACGGAAGGGAGGGGCATCAGCTCGCAGTTGCTTTCCCTTGCGGAAGCGCTCCGCGAGCTTCTGAATCTCCCGGCACTGGTGTTGTGCACGGGGTATGGTAACTGGTGTTGTGCACGGGGCATGGCTCGCCTTGGTCACCATTTGGAGTTGGTGACTAACGCTGCCTCTTGTCAGGGCGTGGCCCCCGGGCTCCACTGGGTGCTGCTGCTGCAGCAATAGGAGCTGCGGTCGGTGGCTTCATCTTGCCACCGCCCCGGTTCTTGATCTTCTTGCTGCTTCCGTGGGAAGCAGCGCCAGATCCGGGCTGTCCTCCTGACTCAGAGGCTGGCAGTGAGTGGCAGTTCCGCCCTTCTGCTGCCCTGGCGCACTTGTCCGCCAGGCTGAGGAGCTCTGAGACGTCGCGAGCTTCTTGAGCATCTTCTTGTCCCGTACACCCTGCCGGAACGGCAGCACCATAAAAGCATTTTGAATATGCGGGATGGTGTTCCGCACCTGGGAGAACCGCTGGATGAAGGAGCGCAGCATCTCTCCAGGTTGTTGTTGGATGGCGTGGAGGTCGAGCTCCGTGCTAGGCCGGGTGCAGGAGCTGCCGAAGTTAGCAATGAACTGCCGGCAGAGCTCTCCCCAGGAGGTTATGGAACCCTAGGGGAGGTTCATGAGCCAAGACCGGGCTGGGCCGGTCAATGAGACGGGGAAATAGTTGGCCATGACGGCCTCGTCCCCTCCTGAAGCAAGGATGGCGGTGGAGTAGATCTGGGGGAACTTCACCGGGTTGACACTGCCATCGTACTTCTCGGGCAGGTGCGGCCGAAACTTGCGCAGCCACCTCGCGAAGCGAAGGTGTGGCGCTAGGGCCGCACATCCTGCTCCTGTTGCTGCAGGCGTTGGTGCCGCGAACGCTTGGTTCGCTGCTGGCATTGTGTACCCCGGTATGGGCAAGGTTGCGCCATAGACCGGGGGCACCATTTGGAAGGCATATGGCTGGGGCATATGTTGCGTGGCGTATGCCTGGGGCAGAGATCGCGTGGCGAACGTCTGCGCCTCAGGCTGGGTTGAGGCAGTCGACATGCTGTCACCGGCCTCCTGGTTGCGACGCCTTTCTCGTCGCCGCTCAATGAACACTCGGGCATCTTTGCCCAAGTGGCATCGTTCCAGCTCTGTCCTCAGGTCCACCGATGGGAGCCTGGTGGAGCGGGAATCTATCGTCTGCCCGTCAACCGTTGGTATGCGCGTCAGCGACACAACCGGTTGGCCGGGACGTCGTCCCCGTCGAAGTCGAGGGTTGGTGGCGGCGACGACGAGACGGTCTACGTCGCGAATCCACTGCTGGGGCGCTGACTGAGGCGCGTCCCCAGCAGGTGGATTGCGCAGTAGCGCCCATGCTGCAGCTAGTGCGCCCCCGTGGGAGACACTCAGCGCTGCAGTGGATCTCACGCTCGCTGGAGCCTGCGCTGCCGGAGTCGGCGCTGCCGGAGTTGGCTGCTGGCTCCCACCTTGCGCCGACACACTCCGTCGTGAGTGTGTCAAGACGTAGTCCCCTCTGGTCACCGTTCGTCGCGAACGTGAGCGGGGAGAGCTTGCCGCTGAAGGAAGCTTCGTCATCTTCGTCGGCAGAAGCTCATCGCGCAAGGGAAAACCCCCCTTCCTGGCGCGCCAAATGTCGTAGTGTGTAGCCGACACTTTCCCCGGGCCTGCTCTGGGCAGCCCGCGGAGGTTCTTTTTTAGAGGGGCTAGTCACTCACGGAGAGCTTATGCGTTAAGGACAATGGAGGGAGAAGCTTGACACAGTGATTTTTACGTGGTTCAGGCCGCCGGAGCGTAATACCCTACGTCCACGGTGAGCAGAGGTGCTCGTTGTATTGCTTGTTGCTCAGAACCGGAGTCCTGAGCTTGAGGATGAGTTGGGTCTAAGGGTGTGAATCACCGGAGTGCGAACCAAGTGTCGAACCCTCGTTAACGTTGCCTACCCGAGCCTTTTATAGTCAAGGCTCGGGCGGCTTGCAAGGTGGGCCCGAGACCCGACAGGTGGTCCCGGGGAGATTGCATGCCATCTACCGTATCTGCAGTTACGCCGGTAGTTGTCTCTGGCGAGGGCTTCCGAGTCTTCGTTCTGCCGCCCTGCCCATGCCGCCAGCTAGTCGTAGTGGTTGATGATGGCAGGGGCGGCAGGGGATGTCTTGTCGCTGTGTTTATTGGCGTACACCCTCTGCCGCGGCGCGCCTGCCTTCACTGCTATGTGACTGGGCGCAACGGCACCTCATAGAGGCGTGCTCCGCGTCTCCGCCCTTGGGAAGGCGCGGGTCTTGAATACCTTGTACGGGCAAGGTATGGCGCGTCTTTACTCCTGCTGCCTACCGCGCGGGGGCAGGCATCGTTGCTCTGCTGGCCACGTGACGGGCCCGGAGCTCTCCTCTGATGAGAGGGAGGTCTGGCCCCGCTGGACACGTGGAGCCTCCGGAGCTCTCCCTGGGAGGGGGGAGGTCCAGCTCAGTTGGCCACGTGGCGGGCCTGGAGCTTACCTCTGAGGAGAGGGAGGTCCGGCCCCGCTAGACACGTGGAGCCTCCGGAGCTCTCCCCGTGGAGGGGGGAGGTCCGGCTCAGTTGGCCACGTGGCGGGCCTGGAGCTTACCTCTGAGGAGAGGGTTGTCCGGCCCCGCTGGACACGTGGAGCCTCCGGAGCTCTCCCCGCGGAGGGGGGAGGTCCGGCTTAGTTGGTCATGTGGCGGGCCCGAAGCTTACCTGTGAGGAGAGGGGTGCCCGGCCCCGCAGAACACATGGCGCCTTCGGAGCTCTCCCTGCGGAGAAGGGCGAGGTCCTTAGGCAGTTTCCCCTGTGCGCGGGGGTACCCCTTGTTGAGGGTACCGACACCGTCAATTTTAAAATACCTAGAGCCCTTAACGGGTGATTTATTCACGGCCTGGTTTGCTGACTGTATTTTTATTGAGAATTATCTTTTGGCTTTATAGGGAGATAATAAATTTCTCAATGATAGCCGAGAAATTAATTGGGATGACAAGTCCATCCTAACCTCGGATCCACGTACAAAAGAGACTGAACTTCAAGTTTAAAAAATTATTGAGTTACAATAAATTGCTACTAACCTGTCAGATGCATTTACTGACTAAAAGGTGTCACAAAGTCTTTAAATCATGCTGTCAATGCACCTTGTCGAGTGTAGGTACCAACAAAAACCACTTCACCCCCAAAAAGGGGAAGAGCAATTCAGCAGAAAGATGCTTCAAACAAGCGAATAAAGACTACAAGGACAAAATCTTCCTCAAAGCAAGTAAATGCAAGTCAACTAAATATCGATGGACACCAGGTTGACTTGATAAATCTACGACCCAGCCTTTAAGTGCGCACTATAGAGAAGGCTGGAGGATCGGAAGACCTTAATTCTCACATGTTGGGAAATCATGATAAGTCTCATGGGGTAAAAAAATTTCATCAATTATACTAGTTCTGAAGAATTACTTGACCGCAGTACAACTGTCGTCAAGTCATGCTTTTCAACCAAGATAGCTGATCTTTTCAATGATCCTAATCCTAAAACCATTGCAAAGTGTAAACAATGCTCGGACTGGATCAAATGGAAGGAAGCAATCAAGGTAGAACTTAACTCACTTAAAAAGATAGAGGTATTAAGTAATATAATACCTACACCTCCTAAAACCTATTCTGTCAGGTTCAAATGGGTTTTCATCCGGAAAAGGAATAAGAACAATGAGGTTGTGAGATACAAAGCAAGGCTAGTTGCACAAGGGTTCACGCAGAGACCTGACATTGATTTTAATGATACATATTCTCCAGTAATGAATGGAATAACTTTTCGATCGATATCTTATATCTTTGGCAACACAAAAGCATCTATCTTTGCAGTTGATAGATGTCGTGACTCCATATTTATATGGGTCACTAGATTCGGATATATACATGAAAGTCCCTGATGGGATACCTATACCGAATGAAAATGTAGGTCGCAACATGTACTGTGTCAAGCTCAACAAGTCATTTTATTGATTGAAACGGTCTGGAAGGATGTGGTATAACCGACTGAAGGAGTTCTTCTAAACAAAGGCTACTCTACTAATGATGATTGTTCTTGTGTCTTCATTCATAAATCCTTAACAGGATTTTGCATTATATAAGTATATGTTAATGATTTAAATATTATTGGTACTGAGCTTGACATTAATGAGGCACAAAATCATCTTAAGATTGAATTCGAGATGAAGGGTTTAGGTAAAACTAAATTTTGCCTAGCTTTACAAGTAGAGCATCTTCATACGGGCATTCTCGTACATCAATCAGCTTATGTCGAAAAAATATTAGAGAAATTCAACATGGATAAAGCCTATCCGTCTAAAACTGCTATGGTGGTTAGATCCTTAGAAAATGATACAAATCTATTTCGGCCACGCCGAGAAGAAGAAGAGGTGTTGGGTTCAGAATACCCATATCTAAGTGTCATAGGAGCACTTATGTATCTTGCTAATAACACAAGACTCGATATTGCTTTTGCAGTCAATCTAATAGCAAGATATAGTGCCACTCTAACCATGCGTCATTGGAAAGGAGTCAAAGATGTCTTACGACATCTTTAAGGCACAAAAGATCTAGGTCTTTTCTTTCCGAAAAATCAAGATCTCAAACTCATAGGCTATGCCGATGCAGGATATTTGAGTGATCCCCACAATGATAAATCTCAGACAAGCTTCGTGTTCTTACACGAACATACAACAATTTTATAGAAGTCTTGTAAACAGACTCTAATTGATACGTCTTCAAATCACTCCGAAATCATAGCATTATATGAAGTTGCACGTGAATGTGCATGGCTACGTAGAGTGATTAACCATATTCAAACCTCATGTGGCATTGAGTCAATTGAGTCACCAACCATTATCTAAGAAGATAATGCCGTTTGCATTGCTCAGATGCAGTCATGTTATGTAAAAACTAACGTTACTAAGCACATAACACCTAAACTCTTCTACCCACATGAACTTTAAGTTAATGGGGAAATTAATCTCCTACAAACTAAGTCATGTGATAATTTATCTGATTTATTCACTAAGTCCCTACCATACTCCACATTTTCTAAATGTGTCGCTGGTATAGGTATGCGCCGACTTAGGGATTTACAAGGTTTAGGGGGAGCTTTGTCATAAAACTACTTGACAATTAAACATCAAATTGTACTCTTTTCTTATGTGAGTTTTACTTTAAAATTTTCTCACAATAAGTTTTTGTGAGACAATGACAATGTAAGTAAAATGACCGTTTTCTAATTTTCCCCATTAGAGTTTTTCATAGAAAACGATTATGACATTTCATGTTATGCTTTTCTCCTGTTTTAACAAAAGTTTCAGTAGTTTTTACACAAACATTCAGTTATATATATCTTCTGATTTTTCCCACTGGGTTTTTCAAAGATTATATTCATTCAACGCGATATTCAAGTGTTCAAGTGGGAGTGTTATGAGTCATATGCCCACTTGACAATAGAATGAAGAAGACAACTGCCGCCGGCAGTTATCGACGCGCCTCTTCACCAACAGTCGCGTTCGTTTCCAAAGACCATCATCACATGTATAAGGAAAGAAAATGAATGAGAAAGAATAGACAATTGTTTTACACAGCTTCATACTCTCTACAATTTTCATTCTCAACACTGCCTTGGGTCCCGGTCTGCGTCCGTCGCGCGCGCTGAGATGGACGTCGTCGGCCGTGAGCGCGGGATCGGCTAGTTACCGGCTGAAGCGTGACATGTATGACAGACGAGGGCACAAGTGGGCACTGGGCAGAAGCACATGATGCCCATGGCTGCAACAGTGACCGGCCGGGGTGCACTGCTCCGACTGATGCGAATTTTACGCTGCCGGCATAGGGTGGTCACCATTCAGGCAGTCGCAGTCAGGCTCTCGATCTGTTCAGAGTTGAGACCCGACGAATCAGCAGATGGCTCGAGTCAACCGCCGGCGGCCCTGCAGCCTAGTGGACGCATCAACGTCGGCGCAACGTGTTCGTTTCTGATTTCTTAATCGCGATCTATAGGTTGCATACTAACGTGTTCGTTTCTGGCAGCCACGTCCTCGCTCGCGAGGCCGGCGAACGCGGACTCGTCGGCGCCGGCTGCGGCCGCTCCGCCTCGGGCAAGAACGGACATGTCGGCCACCGGCACGGCGAGAGCTGCCGCTGGCATCCTGGAACAGCGAGACAGTGATCTTGTTGCGATCGACGTCGTGGAAGAACGGAATCTTGTTGCTTCCGGTGTGCGTCCATGTGGTCATCGGCCGCGCGCTTCGGCTTCGCCGTGTGATCTTGTTGCGATCGACGTCGTGGAAAAACGCAGACAGCTTCCTCCTCTCTTTTTTTTTTACACACGCTTGAAATTCCCTTTTTCAGACAATGTGTGAGAGCTTTATAAAATTGTAACTGGCAGCTGGCCTTCGGACGATACGGTTGGCCGCCGCCGGGCGGGTGGGTCAATGAAAGGCAATCAGTCGCCTGCCCAGCCGGCCGGACGGTCGGTGCAGCGGCGCTGGCAGAAGCTAGGGACGCGGTCCATGCACTGGTAGACCGGCGGGTCGACGCTGAGGCTGGACTTGACGCAGTCCCTGCACGCCGGGTGGCACCCGTGGGGCGCCGCGTCCAGGCACTTGCACCGCGGCGGCGCCGACTTGGTGCACCCGCCGCAGCTGTCGCAGCACGGCCACGTCCTCCCCGCCGTCGCCAGCTCCCCTCCTCCTCCTCCTCCTCCTTGACCACCATCTTCTCCGTGGCCGGCAACTGCAACCAAGAGACCGGTTCCGTTTCCACCACGACAAAAAGACCGAACAGTCTGAGCAGGGAGATGGATTTCGAGCAACGAGACCGAGAGAAGAAAAAAAAAACTTGCCGGTACCTTTGGTTTGGACATGGGAGTGACGGTGGTGGCGGTGCCTGTTGCCGGACTCGGCGACGACGGCGAGGAGAGCTAATGCGAGGAAAACCACCTGGCTTCTCATGCCTGCTTCTCTTCGGCCTTCAGTTGCAAGAACCTCCTCTTCTGGCTGCTCTACTAGGTTGTTTGGATCCCTCTGCTTCGGAGGCTATCGATCTGTACGCGGCTATCAGAACAAAAGAAGCTCCTTGTTTATAGACACAGAGAGGGGACCGCGGCGACGAGGAGAACCGAAACGGATATGGACGTCCACGTATGCACTCCAGCGATTGGTACGTCGACTGTAGTGCGAAAACGCCCACAAACACCTGCTGCTTATCTCTTGCTTTACTTTACAAGTATTTTTTTCTCTGAATACAGTGAGTACACTACATTGACTTGACATGGAGAGTTGGAGACTAGAAAAGGTGAGAACTTTTTGTCCAGGAAAAAAAGTGGCCTCCAGCTTTTGCACGATCGTTTGGATGAGAAAAGGCCCGTGATTTGGGCCAGAAATCTGGAGGAAGGCCTGCCTCTGCCTTTGTGGCCCAAATAGACGGACTTGGTTGATGCAGCAGCCGAACCACGCGCCCAAGCTAATCCGATTGCCGCGCTCTGTGTGTGAGAACCGAGAGGAAGCGAGGAACCCGTCTCCCCGAAGTCCGGTGGCCCGCGCCCCTTCCTTGCCGGAGTTGATGACGACTGATGCACACTCCGCAACCAGGTAGTAGTTAACGGACCGGAGTACAGTACATGTACACTCACATTCCGCGACATGGTTCTCGGCACGTCAAGCAGACACCATTCCCAGCTTAATCACTAGACCGACACGTACGACGAACACGCACACTGTAGTAAGCACACCCCTTTAATTTATCTCGATGCTAGCTAGCTAACGGTGGACTGATTAGTATAGCTAAGAAGCGGCGGCGGCGCACTCGATGTCGCCGACCCTGGCGGCGCCGCCGCCCTTGACCGTCTTGTACGAGGACCTGGCGGCGACGAACGTGTAGAAGGCCAGGTTGACGGCCCCGATGCAGGCGAGCAGCCAGTAGAAGAGGTCCAGCCTGCTCTGGTTCAGGTCCTTGGCGAACCAGCTGGCGCGCCCGCCGCGGGAGCTCGCGCGGTCCGCCGCCGTGATCACCACGCTGCTCAGGAAGCTGCCCGCGCCAATCACGCTGAGGTACAGCCCGATGCCCAGGCTGCGCATGCGGTCGGGGACCTGGCTGTAGAAGTACTCCTGGAGCCCCACGAGGGCGAAGCCGTCCGCGACGCCCATCAGCACGAACTGCGGCACCAGCCAGGACACGGGCACGGCCGCCGGCGACGCCGCGCGCAGGCGCCGCCGCTCCACCACGGCCGCCACGCCCATGGCCACGATCGCCAGCGCCATGCCGACGCCGATGCGCTTCAGGATGCTGAGCCCGCGCTCGCCGCCCGTGGCGCGGCGCAGGTAGGGGACCAGGGCCTTGTCGTACAGCGCGACGGTGGCGATCATGGCGACGGCGGCCAGCGCGAAGATGGACGCCGGCGGGAGCACGAAATGAGGACCCAGACGGCGGTCCATCACGCTGCCCTGCTTGATGAAGAAGGTGGACACCTGTGCCGCCGCCATGCCGAAGGCCAGCGTGGCCACCCAGATGGGCACCATGGCCAGCACCAGCTTCGTCTCCTCCACCTGCGTCACCGTCGCCAGCCGCCACGGGCCGCGCGCCTCGTCGGCGCCGCTGCCGTGCTCCACTATGGCAGCCTTGTCAAGGAACCTACACCACATATGCATCACGCTCAGCAACCGTCTTCGTGCACCATCAAACAGCATTATTTCTGCCATGCATGATCGTGGATGATTACGAACTCCATCTGCTCCTCAGCTCAAAGACAACGATCTGTCAATCACTAGCCACCACTGTACATCACTAGTAGTACGTAATTGCGCGCATTTCACCATCGACCGCTCTGTGCAAAGAAAAGGCCGGCCGGTTGGGGAACGAAAGCAACGTCAGTTCTCACTCACCTAAGCTGGTCCGTGTGGCAAAGCAGCCTCATCTTGATATTCTGCGGCTTCACCTCGTACAGCTCGCCGGCGTCGGCCGGCAGCTCGAGGCGCCTCTTCCTCAAGGCGGCGACGGCAACCTGCAGCAACGGCGTCAGCGGGCTGCCCTCCGGCACCCGATACCGGTAGGACCGCCATCCGGCGAGGAAGACGAGGAGCGAGGCGCCCATGACCCCGGCGATCACGACGCTGGCGGCGCCCCAGCCGACCCTCTCCTGCGCGTAGACGATGACGGTGACGCCGAGCAGGACGCCCGCGCAGAGCGCGCAGTTCCACCAGTTGAAGAAGGACATCTTCTGGACCCGCTCCGCCGCGTGGCCCTCGTCGAACTGGTCGGCGCCGAAGCTCTCCAGGGCCGGCTTGTGCCCGCCGGTGCCCACGGACACCAGGTATATGCCCACGAAGAACAGCGTCTCGTGCAGATGCGGCGAGTGGTCAGGCTTCAGCCTCGGCGCAAGCTGTGCAGTCGCCAGAACCATCAAACCCTGCGAGAAATCCAAGGAGGTGTGTTCTGATCAGCTCTGCTGAAGCCAAGAAATGCTGCGTCCCTTTTTCGGAAAAAGAAAAAGAAATGCTGCGTCCCTTTTTCGAAAAAAGAAAAAGAAATGCTGCGTCGAAACCATCAAACCCTGCAAGAAATGAAAGCCTGATCACGAAGGGGGAGGGAGCTCACCAGCAGGTAGATGACGGTGGAGACGACGACGGTAGAGAACCTGCCGAGGTAGCCGTCGGCGACGAAGCCGCCAAGCAGGGGCATCAGCGTGGTGACGCTCATCCAGTAGTTGGAGTTCTTCGCGGCCACCTTCAGGTCCTCTTTCAGAACCTTGGTGAGGTAGATTATCAGGCTCGTCGCGATCCCGTAGTAGCTCAACCTCTCACTGAACTCAATCACTTGATTGCCAAAACAAAAATAAGGGAAACCATCACGAGGAAGAAATTGAATCGTGAACATCCGGGGAAGAAGATCACAACATGAAACATGCGAGAAAGAAACTCTACTCCACTGAACAACTAACTGGTCGGTGCAAAAAAAAAAAAGAAAAAGAAAAAGGAATCAGCAAGGTCACTCACAGATGATGAACATTGCGGCCGTCCAGGAACCGGTGGCGGCCCGGACGGGAGGCCTCCCGCGGAGATCCACGGACGAGTCGTTCACCCGTTCCCCGGCGTCGTTGTCCATGGCACCACCACCAACCCCTAGACCTTTCCCCATGCTACCGAGCTAGCAACACCAAATCCTCCAAAAAGACGGCGAATCTCTAGAGGAGGAGGGGACGACGATGAGCTAGCTTTAGCAGTGGAATACCAACGGGCATTGTTGTTGCTTTGAGGCAGCCAAGAGAGGGTGTCCTTATATAAGCCCCTAACTGGGGGTATGCCATGGCCGTGAACAGTGGAAATTCAATGGCGAATGAAATGGGAAAGGAAAAGGTGTGGGAGGAGCACTCGCAATTGCGGCACCGGTGGTCTCTGTCGAGGAAATAGACGGGCAAGAATCGAATCAGGGAAAGGCACAAGGGCCCTAATTCTTTTGGTTAGAGGCGAATCCATGGACGGGATTAGTTGCAGTCCATTACTAAAGATATAGAGAAGACAATGAATAAGGTTTAATTCAGGCTAAGCTCAGAGAGACAGAGACAGGACTTCATCATGCATGCGTTGCTGCCAGTGTCACCGGATCAGTTTCTGCATGCCATTTTTTTTTTCTGGCTGTGGCCACGACTGCACGAGAGTTAGAAGAGGCCACGCTCCCAAACGGACGCGGTTGCGGCTGCGGCGATGCAGCGCGGTGGCTGGACGTGGTAGGTCGCGGCGCGGAGTAGGTGTTGACAAGCAGGTATCCGACGGCTCGGTTCAGGCATCCTACAGCATCTGCCATCTCTGGTTGAAACGTGGGTTAAGGTCCGGGTCCAGTTTTCCAGGCCATGCATGATCGAAGGCGATCGAGTCAACTGATGCTCAAATATACTACGTACTCCCTAGTAGCTTACCTCTGTCCCTAAATATAAGAGGTTTTAAGTTTAATTAAAGTCAAAGTTCTAAACTTAATTTAACTGTCGATAATAACATTGATAAAATGTAGATGGTATTACTAATTCACCATAAAAACTACTACCATAATATCTACGCCTTTTTTATTTAAAGTAACTTACTTTTATATATTACTATTAGTAAAAGTTAAAAAAGTTTTACGGACAGAGGGAGTAATGCATTAAAAAATTATCACTAGTTTGTTTCAGACAACTTACTACGTGCCAGTAATAACGAACTAGCTACTACTGTGGGAGTCTGAGTGTTAGGCCAAGATTATATATATGTCAAGTCCTTTGGTGGAGCTTTGCCTCCAACTTTAAAACTACGGAAGTGAAGCCCAGTGGTGTTAATGCAATGGCGTGTAGAAAATTGTTTCGTAAATATTAGAGATCGAAAGCTATGCGACCCGACACTGTTCTTCCTCGGTTTAATTTTGTGCTCTAATGGAACTTCGAATCCCATTGTTTTTTTCCCTCAGTTTCCTCGCCTTTAGCAAGAAAGGAAATAGTCCAGTTCCAGAACTGATTATTATCATATTGTGTTAGTGGTTTAAGCTAGACTAGAAGGCTATTGTAACATGAAGGGTCAATCAGAAGTAGTGCTGATAGTGCATTCTAATCAACATATTCTTATTCCTGAATACCTCCTAGGTAGCCCATATCTGAGGGGGGAAAAAAAGAGAGTTGATTTTGCTGTTTTACGACAAGTACTGCCACCTGAACTCTACTTGTGGATGGGGTTGATTTGACCAAGAGATTTCTCCGTGGCTGCAATCATTAGCGTAAAAGTGATTCGAGATAAACAGGTAGCCTTTAATTGTACCTTGTTCTTTTAGTAATTAACAGTAGTAGTAACTGATTTTTCAGCTAGCAATTTTTTTCCCTGAAAGCGATAACAGCAGCAATAGCAACCAAGAACTGTGCTGTTTATTACTCCCACTGTTTTGAATTATTTGATGCTGATTAGCCAGCGTCAAATATTTAAAAACAGAGGGAATATATGCTATTTAACGGCATACGACACGAGATGCATGTACCACACATTTCTGTCCACAATCAACGAACCAATAACTGATCTTTCCCTGTTAAGTGCCCCATGCATGCATATGGCAGGTCATCACTCATCTTATTTCGAAACATAGATTTAACATTGCTAGCTCCACAACTAAAGAAACAATTCGTGCGTGCACTCGCATTACCGACAGCGTCATGTTGTTGTGCGTGCACCTCTGATGAATGAACGTCGTATGGATGGATGCACTCCACAACTTTGCTGCTGCCTTCCACTTTGGTTTTGCTTTATTAGTCAGCGTCTCCCAACTAACTCAATTTCAGCACATGGAAGAAATGGCGAAATTAACGGCGGCGAAGAAATTTGCTAGCTAGCTCGTATATATCGAGCTAGCTAGCTAGCTAGCTAGCTCGTTATTATTGCAATTTGCGGGTGACAATGCATGCAGACCTTCATCCACTTGCATTGAAGAACAAATTTTAGTGGTATCTTAAAGTCGCATGCTAGCTCATTAGAGCCGCTTGTGTCAGTGACCGTGTAGACCGATCGTATAGCTAGCTACGCTTATATATTAGCGCCTCTCTTGGGCTAGTCGTCATACTGAAGAACATGATCTTGAACTCGTTGCATTGGTCCGGCCGGG
This sequence comes from Neostapfia colusana, assembly GCA_030760725.1. NCBI lineage: Eukaryota > Viridiplantae > Streptophyta > Magnoliopsida > Poales > Poaceae > Neostapfia > Neostapfia colusana. Next base: position 1,033,222 of record JASWHV010000013.1, read on the forward strand.
CTTTGTGGTAGCAGAGGCAAATCAACTGTACATATCCAGCTACAGTGATAGCAGCGCTAGGACTGCACCATAGACACAAGTGAGTTTTTTAATAGCCTGGTCATGGTGAATTTAATTTCAGCTTGGTCTAGCTAGTCTGATCTCGATGGGGACAAGCATATGGATGGGGTTGTGGGATGAGCCTTGTTTTCCAGATAGGCAAGGTAGTGGCCACCTACACGGACTACTTAATAGGATACACACATTCTAAGCATCAGAATGCAAATCATGGCGTACCATATGACAGGCGCATTATATTAGTGCATAATGAGGATGCATTTTTTCGACAGTTTCCGACCTTCGCACCAACACCACCACGTCGTGGAAGGATGCATGGTCAGCCATTACATTTGGGGCCGGGAATGCATAGAGCGGCCAATAGAAATACCACACATCTGTCCCTGAATATAAGCACTTAAGCAGGTGTGCAGGTCAATTGTAGGCAGTAGTTATCATGTTGCTCCTGTATCAAACACGCACGTGGTTCTCCAAAACGCATGTGTGCATGCCATCGTGAAGGGTGATTTACGTTCGGTTCATCCACGTATTTACTTCTCCTTGTTTCGATAAATCGACGTATTTACCGCGGCGATCATGTCTTTCCCGAGCCTGCCTTTTTGTGATCAGGATGAGTCTGCAGGAAGGAGCACACACAGCAAAATGCAGAATCCTGAGAGGATCAGGAAAGGTAGAGAGAGAAAATAATATGAGCATTCGATTGAAGCGCATGTTTAATTGTTGTCAACCGCGTGCACGATAGATCACGATCCGGGCCAACAAGCCTGCCTGCCACTGGAACAAAGGAAGAGATTTGGATCCTACCAGCAACAAGAGCTGAATCGAGGTCTCCAGAACTGCTCTGTGTGCCTGCGAAATGTGCGAAGAAAGCAGGTCAATGGCTGAACGCGTTATTGGGCAAGGAACACAGGACAGGATTCGGTACACGTTGCGTCCTCGAAAACCCGTCTAGAGTGGCATTTTTCGTGTGAACAGAACATGTTCTTCGTCGGAAGAACAGATGGCATCACAAGTTGGCAGGGGGTGTGGAGTGACATTTCACAAATACCTAGCTTACCTGACAGTGTCCAGCCTTATCTTTGAGGGTTCGTTCTTCAGAAAATGATCTTAGATTTGCTGATATGATATTATCCGGCAAATTTCTGAAAGATTGGGCATCTTAATAATTTCGCCGAGTATCTGCAGAAAGCGATGATTTGTCGCGGAATAGATCAGTCAAGAGTGATATTTAGATGCAATGACTGAAACAAGGGATCGGCACTACTGCGCTTATCATGCAAGGATGCTGTTCTAACTCCCTGATATTAGCGAGTTGGTTTCTGATAGACGGGGGCATCTGCATAATTTGTAGTCGTCTTTGCAGAAAGGCAGAAACTGTCAGCAGAATGAAGTAAAATCCAGAATACGAATAGATTGAAGGACAAGGTACCTAGCTGTGGCACGAGTTATGCGTGGCTGCTACTATACAACGCAGATGCAGTTTGAAAGAGCAAATTGGAAAGGAGTTTATGCTAAAAAGCATGGAGCATTGTCGTCTGCATAGAACTGATTCTGTCCGAATGGAACAACTATGAATCACACCAACTCAAATCATGATGCTTTAGGTGAACCAACAGAAGTATGGTTCAAGGGGATTGGGCGTACTTCAAGCATTAGGCCAATGAACAAACAGGAGCAGCAAAAGGGGTTAATCATGAAGGAGAATATATGAGCTGTTCTGTTTGGAAGAATCAAAACATGGGGGATGGATGTGTACGCTTTTAGCTCCTGACGAGTCGAAACGTTAGATAACATTACACATCTTCAGGTAGAAATATTTCATAAGAAACCAACTAAATTTGCCTTTTTCCAATAATTAACACCATATTTGGATAAAATACTGGAAGGAAGCACAACATTGTCCGTAACTGTAGTAAGTCTAACAAACAACGGTCTGGACTACCAAAATTTTGCGACTACACATGATATCTACCTGAAAAGGAAATTTCTTTGCAGCAGTATGAATCGAGACTACAATCCCACCAGAGTTACAAGCCAAAAGAAGTCAAGGTGACCTAAATAACACCTACAGCATTGTAAAATCCACAGGAGTTTCCTTTTGTAACATCACCAGACCTTTGTTTGCACTTACGAAGAACAACACCCTCTCTTTGTGTTGGCAGATGCATCGGTAACATTAATGGTGGTTCCCTGAATCGGAGGTCCACTGCCTGCTGCTTCTTGGGCAGCAAGTGCCTTCTTGCTTATAATTTGATGAATATCAGAGAGGACGGTCTGAAATGCCTTCTCAACATTGAGAGCTTCAAGTGCCGATGTCTCAAGGAAGGATAGGCCTTCTTTCTCTGCTAATGCCTGGCCATCTTCCTCTGGGACCGACCTCAGGTGATTAAGGTCAGATTTGTTACCAACCATCATAATGACAATGTTGGAATCTGCATGGTCACGGAGTTCACGGAGCCACCTCTGGATGTTTTCAAATGTCTGTTTCTTTGTGATGTCATAGACTAAAAGTGCGCCCACAGCTCCCCTGTAGTAAGCACTTGTGATTGCACGGTACCTCTCTTGCCCGGCAGTATCCCATATCTGAGCTTTGATGGTCTTTCCTTCTATCTGAAATAGTAGTTACAAACTCTATCAGAAAAAGTAATAGAAAAATTGAGCTCATACCAAAATCAACTTAGCTGTTGGGAGATTAATTCTGAAACAGCTATATCTCATACAGAAAGATAAGCAGAGCACAAACACTGCTTGAAAGCTACGATTAGACAACAGACATGATTATAATAATTTATAGTCACATACATTGCTGAGGTATTGATTCTGGTATGCTTTGATTAACGGGGTCAAGATAAAGTAGAAGAAAACATAGTGTAGTCTATAGCAGAGTGGAGCACTGACATCTTGTTTTGTTCTCTGAAAACTATAGAACCACCTCAAAATGTGCCTCGTTGATAAATATCCGCATGTGTGTGCCGCGCAGGCACAGTTACTAGTATAACAAAATATCTCTTGTAATCACAAAGTACGGTAAAGCTGTCGCCTTGTGGCCTCATCAAGTCCTGGAAACAGCCTCTTGCAGAAATGTAGGAAAAGGCTGCGTACAAAAGACCCAAGTTGGTCGGACCCTTCCCCGGACCCTGCGCAAGCGGGAGCTATATGCACCGGGCTGCCCTTAATCATAAAGTAGGGTCATATCCAGCAGAGATCAGCAATTCACGTGCCACAATCTTAGTTGTGGTTAACAGGTACTGTTGCAATGTTAAAGTACTACTACTTCATCACTTTAGAAGAACAACAATGAAGGAGACTCATCCTATCACCCCTTTTAGCCCTGGAAACTTAAAATTGCAGTAAGATCCAAATATGACAAAGCTGCAAGTATCACATAACAACGACCCTTCCATTGTCTGCAGTTCAAATAATTTTAAGATATCAATACGACTTATAATTCATGGTTTTCTACTCTGGTTGAACAACATACAGCAATCTAAAAATTGAAAGTTAGCATTGCAGTCGTAACACTTGGAAATTCACAGATCTGACATATGCTGACACTCGTGTGCAGAGCCCCACTACTTTCTCTCAATCAATCCTAGGGCAGCATCAGACAAAAATGATTTGGCAATCATAATAAATGTTTGGCCCCATGACTCCATGGAAGAATAAACGCCTCTGAGATCAAAGCAGACACGAGCATCGACGCATCCAGATATATCGGAAGCGTCGAGTACACGGTTCGTCTCGCTAGGGCAGGGAGTGACGGACCTGGAGGGTGCGGGTGGCGAACTCGACGCCGATGGTGGACTTGGACTCGAGGCAGAACTCGTTGCGGGTGAACCGGGAGAGGATGTTGGACTTGCCGACGCCGGAGTCGCCGATGAGCACGATCTTGAAGAGGTAGTCGTACTCGTTGTCCACCCGGTGCGCCATCCCCCGCCGCGGATCCTGCGCCATGCACGGCAAGATCCACCCGATGAGAAGCCGTCGCTAGCAGGAGCGGCGGATCGATCGGATCGCGAGAAATGGGGAAGAGTCGCGGGAATCGCGCGTGCGTACCTCGGATTCGACTCGTGGATGGATGGATGGATCGGTTGGGGGCCGGAGGAGACGGAGGGCAGGAGGTGGTGGCCAACTGGCGACGACGATGAGAGAGAGAGAGAGTCAGAGAGAGGAAACTGAAACAAAACGAGCGGAAGGGGGAAATAGTTTTATCAATAATTACTCAATGATTGGAGGGGCTAAATTTAACATTCAAATAACCAAGGGACTAATTATTTCACGAGGAAAAAAATCAAAGCATATAACAGAGACAACAATCAGAGAATTCGAATTTAACTTGGACTTTTGACTGCATCAGATCTCTTGGGAGTAGTGTATTTGACGCGTGAATTGGAGTAAAAAAACTTGCTCTGGTGTAAACATAACACGTTCCAGCTTCGACGTCGGCTATCGCATGCAAAAGAAAAAAAAAGAAAACTAACTCTGCACTGTCTGTCGTTGCACAGTTTGCATGTTAGCAGTTGGTACTTGACGAGTTCGTGCATGCGACTCGACAAGCGCCACATGCCCCACATGCAATTTTTCTTTTTTGTAGTTTGAAATAGTACAGGGCTACAGGCTTGGGGTAGGTTGGAGCCGTTGCGTTTGACCATCACCGCGGCTTCCTTTCCTTGCTTGATCGTTGTTGTTCTTGGTGGCACGAGCAATGCGTGCTGAAAAACAAGTGTCGTAATCTTTCCTGATGTGCAGAGCAACATGAGCAAACTGTAAATTGCAGCACCTATGAAACTGTGTGTAGTTATTAGTTACAGAAAAAAAAAGAGAACATCTGCCACTGCGTATCTGAGTTCATACAATCATAAAAAGTTCAGTTTGTAGACTGCTGTTTCCTCTGAAGAAAGAGGGTTGTCCAGGTAGCTGAGCTGAGCATCAGAAAAATAATAGTAAGACTGGAGACTGGAGTCAGCCACAACTGCAAGATTGGCGAGGAAGCTAGGCGTCTTTTACTTCGTGGAACCGAGGATCCATCCATCTACATACAAAAATACACACCAATGCGTTTCTCCACCTCAGAACAGTTCACACTGAGCTCTACAAGATTCAGAACCCAGAGGTACAGAAACAATAGGAGAAACAGGCCACGTGGCATCGCGGAACCACTTCACCATCACCAATGGCTAATCTTACAGTACTTTTCCCCTTCTCTTGGTTACGAACAGTTGGATCAGAACGACGGGAAGAACTTGTTGAGGTTGAACGGGAGAGAGTAGAACTCCTCGCTGCGTGGGTCTGTCTTGAAGGACCTGAACCTGTCCCAGAAATGGTGCCCCCGGTCCTTCCTCGCCGTGCCATCGCGTCTGTGCAGGGTGTTGTCCAAGAAAAACGCCACAGCGCCTCCGACGAACGCTTTCGATGAGAATACCACATTGATCATATCGTTGAACTGGACACGAACAGGTGAGAAACGTCAGTTAGTTGCAGCTACTAAGCAGATAGGTGCACTACAATTACTCAGAAGCATTCGCGTGCTTTTGAAGTTAACAGGTCCCTAATACCTACTTGCTGATGATATCATTGTCACTACTTTTTTGGTGAAAAGACAGTAAGATGAATCACATGTCTTTGCTAAGTACCGTTTCATTACTCAACCGATATCAAATTTCAATGTGCAAACAGTGAGCCAAATCGGACGTATATAACTACAGGAGTGTGTCAGCCCAATGTAAATAACTGGAACTTGACGTGAAGGAAAGAATTTTGATTTGAGCTTGATCTTACCCATCTTGCACGCGTGTGTACTGGACCAAAGCCTGCCACAGAAGTGTATTCATTGAAATACTGTGGCACCGACAAACCCATAAACAAAGAGAATCCCAAGATGAATTTTGTTCGGAAGCTATTCAGGTTGCAAAACTGAAGGAACCCAACTCCTGCCATGCCTGTTTGAACAGAAGCAAAGTATTGCTTTTGTTACAACTCAACCATCATATGTAAGAAAAGATGTGTTCTTTAATATGTTCTTCAAGCTACTTACCAACATATGCAAAGAGAAGACAGTATACAGCTGCGATAATCGGGCCTGGAATTGATGCAAAAACAGCTCCGAATTTCCCTAAATAGGCAGCAGACAAACTATTACCACTAGATACAATTGATGAATATTGTCGGTGGCACAAAACCATGATATGAATTGTTCAACTGCATTTGTCCAGATAACAAGCTTAAATATATAAAAGAGAAGAAAATGAGACACCATTGTACTCAGCCTCAAGCTTTATCTAGTACAAACTCTTTTGTGACAGCATTTTGGTGAATATTACTTATTCATCCTGTAATGGTTAGATAACAGTGAACAAATCACCTATAACATAGCATAAAAGTGACCGCACTTGGTCAGATCATGGAGAACAGCTCGGTTTTAGATTTTTCAGCTTTTGTGCACCTTCCAGCCTTACAGATAACTTAACACAATAAATGATCAAATCAAAGCATGATGCTTACCAAGGATAGAGAAAAATATCATAAACCCAGCAGAAATCTGCACCACACGTCTGCTACCAACACGTGTCAAACCGAGCAACCCAGCATTTTCGCTGTTCCAGAACAATGCAAAGTATCTCAGATCAATATTGAACACTATGCAGATCAAATGAAAACAACAGTTGCAGCAACTATCTAGAATTTACTTACACAGATACAGAGGATCCGTTAGCTGTTCCGAATAAGCCATCCAGCAAAATACCAACCCCCTAAAATAGCACAGAACCAGGTAAATTAGTCAGGACTGTACATAATTCTTTTAAGATTTCAGCACATTAACTGCAGGTGAAGGAATTTGGAAGGTACCTGCCAACCAATACCACGACTCATGACAGAAGGTGGGCATGGTGTTGCACTAGCGTATCTTGAGACTGCAATGAATCCACCAGTGGACTGCAATATGCAACATGGCTTATTAGCTTGATGGTACTGAATACCATGTAGATCTAGGGTGAGAAAGCTACAAATGTCATAGATTCAAATATACCTCCACAAGAGCAACAAAAGAAGCTGCCATCATAGCAAAAGCTTCACCAGCATCAAAGGTTGGTGCGCCCCATTGAAATGGATAAGGTACACTTATCCTGCAAGACATAGATCAATCTATCAGTTTCGTAGTCAAGAAGGCTCTATTGCTAAGAGTCGCAAAGACATACAATTCAAAATGAATAAGCAAACATATAAAGCTCTTATAAGCTTTAATGATGCATGGTATTTATTACCAGGGAGCTCCGCCAACAAGACCAGATCGATCAGTACGGCAATGGAATTGAGTTTTCGGAGCAGCATTCTTATAAGCTCCACCAACTGTCAGGAAGAACGCGTAAAGCCACACAACAGCTACGGACATTATGACAGCGAACCTCTCGAAGACAGTTCCCAATAAGGGCACCAGGTGTGGTATGTACTGCAAAAGGAAAACGAAAAATACACATATTCATACTTTCTACAGTTAAAAATCTCACGCAACAGCCATCCTGATATATCGTACCTGAGAAAGAGCCACCAACAGTAAAATCTGTGGAAGGCCGATCTCTACACATTTGGCAACCTGAAGGGAAAACACATGTTACTATCTCACTGTTGTAAAATACTTGAAGGCAATATGTGCCCGTGTCGAGACTTACGCTTGGAAATCCTAGTTCATAGAGCCCAAAACCGACAAGCGCGACCAGGGGCGCCGCTGACAACGGGCTCAGAAGCCTACAAGATTTGAAGGAACAGGAGTTAGCGCAGATGAAACCAGAGTAGGCACATTGCTGCTCAACCGGAACCTGAAACCTTCATAGGGCGCGCAAGAGACAAACCTGACGACAATGCGCCAGAGGCCACTGAACCCCATGATGATTTGGAGGATGGAGGCCACTATGAGCGCGCCCTGCGTCCCCCGCATGATGCGCAGGAATTTCTGCAGACACGGCCCACACAGGTTACTCGGTGCATATTAGTAGAGCAAGCGCGCACCATGAAACGGTGAAAGCCTCAAGCGAGCAAGAACCTCGTGGGGATCGGCAATGCCGCTGTAGCGGCCTGCGAGGATGATGGAGATGGTGGGCGCGACGAAGGTGTAGGAGCCCCCGATGACGGCCGGGAGGCGCGTGCCCAGGAAGCTCTGGATCAGCGTGTTGATCCCGGCGACGAACAGCAGCGTCTGGATGACCCGCGCCTTCTCCTCCTGCGCGAGAAAGGAGCGAGCTTTCTTGTCAAGGCTCGAGGCGCGGCAGCGGAGGCAACACAAGGAGACACAGCACGAGAGAGATTCGAGGGACGTACATCGCCGCCGCCCATCTGGGGGACGAGCGCGGTGGGGATGATGACGGTGGTGCCGAGCATGACGAGGTAGTGCTGGAAGCCCAGGAGGATGGCCTCCGCTGCACGACGACATCGCAAACACGGCCCGGACGGAAGCCGCCGTCAGTTCCGTGGAGAGAGATCCAACCAACATTTGAAGCATCCGAAACTAGTATCCAAGAACTCGGCGCTGCGCCCACCGGCGACAGGAGAAATGCAGGAGGGGGTGAGGGGGAGGGGACGTACGCCATGGCGGGGGGCTCGTGAGGCAGTACGAGACTGCGGGGAGCTGGTCCTTGACGGCGTGCGGTTGCAGCTCCTCCTGCTTCGGCGCCGGCGCCGCCATCGCCCAGGCTGTTGGTTACTTCTTACTTCCTCTTCCTTCCCGTGCTTTCCGTGGGAGGGTGGGGGGGAGCTACAGTGAACGAGAGCAGTGTGAAGCGAGTGTTGTGCGCCGGGCGCCTCCTCGAGGTGCGCGATTTGAAGCGGTCGGTGCGGTGCGAGTGGGGTGAGGCAGGGGCACGCGAGGAAAAACACAGAGGTCGCGCCGCAGTTGCACGCATCGAACGGCGCCGCGGCGACGAGTTAAAATAAAAATGCAGCCAGCCACGCATCCACCCACCCACCGACGGACGGCCCCTCCTTCCATTCCACCGGAGCTGCCTCGCTCGCCTCGTCGCGCGCACCGCGCCAACTCAGCTCCCCCCGCACCCTCTGCGCGGCCGCATGTGCCGCTCGCTCGCCCCGTGGTCTCACCGTGCTCGTACGGCCGCGGCGGCGGCGTGCGAGCGAGCGATCGCCGTGCGTCCGGTGGCTTTGGCCGCCGAGTTATTGCCGCCGTCACTCCGTGTCCGTCCTCTCCTCCTGCAATGCGGCCGTACGTGCCGCAGGAAAGCCATCCCGCGCTGCCAGTGCCAGGTGCCAGCGCCTCATGCAGAGGCGTCCTCCCCCGCCTTTCTCCGAGCTAGATTGGATTGGAGATCTGAAAACCACTGGTCCAGTCAGTCTACTCTCAGTAGAGTAGTAGATGCTTAAAAACGAGTAGGGTTGTCAACGCCTCTCGTTTCTGATGACCATCACGCCTTGCAAAAACAAAAAGAAAGAAAGAAAAAAACGATGGTTAGCACTTGATTCTAGGGACCCAGTGCAGTGCAGTGATCCCCACATGGGGGGGGGGGGGGGGGGGCGATCAGGGCGTAAAAGCAGCAGGGCGAAAAGGAGCAAGGAAAGGATCAACAACCTCCTCGTGTTTGCTTCTTGTTCATCCGTTGGCCCCGTTGGGTGTGCGTGGTCCGTTGGATTCATCCTACCAGCAAGGAATCGACCGACCGACCGACCGACTGACTCATACTCCCAAGATATCATATTTATGTGCGTGTGTGTGTATACATGTACGTACTCGTAATTTAAACGAGGTCATGGACAAGGAACGAGTCAGTACAGACCAGGTAGTAATATTTTCTGAAGATTCTGCAAATCACACGGCAATGCTGGGGGGGGTGTCAGTGGTGACCAGAGAATAAAGACGTTGTTGGTACGTACCAACCTGGCAAACAACACCAAACACGCGTCTACTGTAGTTTCCTTCTCTCTCGGTGATGGTGGAGAGGAGAGCGGTTTGCATCGAGGTTATGCCAGTAATACTAGCTAGTACCGCTTTTGATTCCCCCAACGTCTCTCTGAGCCGACCCACTAATCAACATCCACTGCTATTACGTGGAGAGAGAGTGCGTGTGTGTGTGCGCGCGCTGTACGGCCCATCACAAGTGTGGTTGGGGGGCTGAGAGGTGTTCTTTCTCACATGGCAATCCATGTGTTCGCAAAGGGCCCCAAAAGATTTCTTTTCCCACATGGCAATTCTTGCAGTTTTGCTTCATGGCAAAACTGCAAGAATTAGTATTTAAATATAGCAGGTATACAGGCCGCACGTAAATGAAAATTGGCCTAAAGATCACCCCTACTCGCGCAATATATGCATTGCATATTTCTCATCCCGCACAAAACTCTTAGCTGATTATTTACAGATACTCTCGCAATATTTAACGCTGGTTACTTTAATTTTAATCTAAGTAGCGTTAAATAATTAGAAACGGAGGGATTACTTTCTCTATTATAAAATAAATGACGTTTATGACAAGAAATCTAAGAAATCTAATTCAATTTAAACTAGATTTCTTGTCCTAACCGTGATTTATTTTAGAAAGGAGGGAATACATATGAGAATCACTGCTGATAACATGCTCAGGCAAAGCAGATGCCAGCGGAGCTCGGCAACTAAACCAAAAAAAGAAGGGGTAATCAACCACTTTTCTGAACATGCTCTGCTCTCAACTTACATCTCGCAAGTCATAACTAATGAGATGAAAGAGAGAAACACCCAAATCACAACCTTCGTTTCACATGTTTCTTTCTCTTTAGTGCAGCAACTTTCTTGGTATAAAATATCCATCCTAACACATAGTAAGACAATGTCCTCCATCCGCTATACGCCTTGGGCTTCCATATGGTTGCAATGAAGCCTTTCAGCGCAGCCCCGAGATCTTGTGTGTCAAAGCCTTAAAAGGATATGCCAGGATCTAGATCTACACAGCTGTAAATAGCCCTCGCTGAACGAGGGATGATTGGTTCTGTCGTTATAAACCAAAGAGTTGGAGAACTTTTCTAAGATCCGAGATTCTCGGCACGCTTCATGGTCACCAAGCGTGGCTAACTCTGATTGAAATAGATTTTCATTGCTCTCCTCAGTCTCCAATGAACAAGGGGCAAAGGCACTCAAGGGTCCCATGGCATTTATCAGGCCGGCGGCGGCAGCCTGGGCAGGCGAGTCGGCCACCCATGGCATGCAACGCCCTTTAAACACTGCTACAGACTCTACAATGGAGTAACTTGTGCGATCTCTAGACTCCACTCTATTATGAGAGAGAACTTAGCTTCTAGGTGCACATAAATAACAACCCAGATTCGGGATTCACCATACCCTTCACCTGTCTGTAGAAATACCAGCCTCAAAACTTGCCATCTCTACCCAAAACAGACATCGTAATTTGAACATTACTGGTAGCAAATCATGCCATACATAGATGCAAATTTTCTCTGAACCAATCCAGCTACTAAGATGTAATAAAAACACAACGTCGCAATAACCAATCCCTTATTTAACTATCCCCTAGTGGATCACAAGGCAGGAAGCAAATTTGATCATCAGAATGTAAGGATATACCACAACCTTTATTCAGTCGTTAGGTGCACTTAAGCGCGCATCAAGAGATGTAGTCGACAACTGCCAGGTGGTCTCATCGTGGATGAAGGGGGGCACAAACCCTAAGGGTGGCGCAGGCCGGAGGGGAACGGCGACGCGGTTGTCGGAGGCGGCGCTGCGGTGTCGTTGCTAACGGGCGCGGGTACCGCGGCTGGATCAGGGGGCGCAGCGGAGGAGAGGTCGCGGACGAGGGCGGCGAGGGCCTCCGCGTTGGCGCCACGGTCGCAGAGCGCCATGAGCAGCGACATGGTGTGGCGGTCGAGGTCGGTGTTGAGGATCTGGGCCATCTCAAACGCCAGGTCCAGTGACTCCTTCGCCTGCTTCGCAGCCGCAGCCTCCGTGTCCATCTCCGGCGGCGCCGTCGTCGCTTTCCCGTAGGTGGTGGTGATCTGGTTTGTTTGTTTGTCCCTTGTGCTGTTATATAGTACGGAGCAACGAAACTCATGTGCCGACCCTACATGTCAGTGGGCAAAGGCTACGTTCTTTGTTTGACCCCACATGACAGTGAGCCTATTTGATGATAACCTGGGTCCTCCTGGTCTAAATGTAGAAGTTGTTTTCTCAAACTCACCAGAATATGAAGGTTGCTGTAATTTGACAACTTGAGCCCTATGATACCTACTGGACCCCCCCCCCCCCCCCCAACACATACATAGAGCAGCAAAAAATTCAGGTGGCAATTTGCACGAAAAAAAATCAGCACTGAATGACCCGTGCAAAAAATAAAACACACTAGCTGCAAAATTTCCGTCAGGAATTGGAACGTATCAACAGCTGACATGTTTCACTAAGATACATTTATATGAGGCTATCATGTTTTACAGAGTTGGCCGGCACCTGCATCAAGTGAGCCTGGGTCTGGTGTGCACAAGATTTCCGTCATAGAGAGGTGTGCAACCAACAAAAACGGTGACCTGACCTTCCGTAAAAAGGGATTGATCCTAAATGCAACTGGACGTCAAACTAGCAGGAATCAGCAGCTCACAGGTCAAGATGTGAATCCACGGTAAGACCCACCGTGCCTGATTGAACCTTCATTTTTGCGAGACCGTGTATAGTTGAAGCAAAACACATGCTGGAAATACGCATATGGTCATACCATCGTACACGAAGATCTGAATGGCCAAACTCCAAAACTGATACTGCTGTTCTGCATCTGTTCTTACTTGTTCAGAAAGATGCAAGAGGAAAGGCTGCAGCTCCTGTAAACTCACAATGGGAGAAGCTCCGACTCCTTTTCGTCTACCAACTGCTCGTCAGGAAAATGGCCAGTACCGTTATCAGCTAGGACCTCACTAGTATAAATTTTGGAACCAGGAGATGGCAAACGGGAGTTCGTCATGTGGATAAAACCAGCTATGGCAGATCCATTTCTGGAATCTATGGCTGACTGCATCTTTTTCAACTGGGACTTCGGGCATATTATTCTCCCCTTGTTCCATTTTGGATAGTGGAACGAAGCTGACAGTGTATCATTTAGATAGGAGTAGACAACTTTGGCAAGAGGCAGACCTCTAGTAATCGTGCTTTTCTCCATTTCTCCCCTCCTGTCAATCAAATAATGTCAAACAGAATAAAGTGAGATGACATAATATTCCAAGCATAAAATACTGCTATGGAAGTGAAATGCAAAAAAAATAGCACAACAATTATATATTATCTATAAGAATGAAGCAATTCCTATGAAGTATTATTATCCCGCGGAAATGTTATTGCTTCAATGTGTGTGCAAGTGTGTTCCAGTTATATCTCTCACAGACCACTCTTCATGTAAGGTTCAAATAAAAACATTGAACTAGATTAAATAAAGATCTACTCGTGTGAATATATCAATCACAACAGCTGAACAATTGATAATAGAGGAACTCAAACAAGGAAATACCAACCCAAGAAGGTAATGCGAAATGGGAACATTAAGTTTTAGGCTGAGAGCTTACAATACAACAACAGATGCCAACTGGGGAAGTTCCTCATCTTCTTTTAGTCGGTCATAAAGCTTACTGAGCCACATTGACACAGCTACCAGTGCACCACCTACCGACATCCTAAAATGCAAAGTGAAACTGAATACAATCTGGCAAATTGAGAACTGTATTGAAAAATGGCGTGGTCCTATGCGGGGTATCATATTCATAGTTGTTACACATTTATAGTCTCAAATCGTAAGTGACTCCCAGACTTAAATCTTTCATGAACCGACAATCAGTGCCACATAGACGAAACGGGCAAATGGTTGATAAGCATCCGACATCATAAAGTTTCTTAGTGGATCGAGAAACTTTAAATGATCTTTTCATTGAAAGAGACCAATATTTCACAGCATCTTGCAAAGCTTCTTTATTTTTGAAAAGAGACCCCGCTGTTATCGTATTGCCGTGGTAATCCAACGTCAAATGATAACCTTCGGTTACTCTTAGATTTTCAAAATTTGTATTACTCCAATCGGTAGGGACATGAGATTGAACGTCTTCGTCAGATGAATCGTAATCAGGAACATTATTATAATTCCTATCCTCAACAATCATCTGATGAACTATATGTTTTATATGCTCTCCTTCATCTGCTTGACCAGTTGCCTCAGTAACAACCGTATGTGAAAATTCATTATAATCATTCTTTTCAGCTTCATCACCATTATTATCTTCCCCATCATCATTTTGATCCTGCGTCTCATTGACTACTTCTTTAGCTTGAAACCGAATAAGAAGTATAAAGGGTCAGCCATATTGCATAGCTCTTGAAACATAAGCACGACACATGAGTGTTCCGTTTAGCGTCAGTAGTTCCCAAAAATGAACGTCACTTGAACGGCTGATAACTCCGCTTATTTTCAACTCATATTTATACTCACTCAGTTTAAAAAATTTCAACAACCATCTGTATATACCCATAAATATTCGTTCTGTTAGACTCGTATTCTCCGATTTATAAAAGGGAGTCCAGATAGATCTATTTCACTCGAATTGTAGCTAATTTCGTCATCTCCATAGAAGATTTAAAATTCTACTTTATTTGACATACCTAGCATATGTATATACGCAATTTAATAATTGTCACAACAAGAGTAACCACAACAAAAGTAACCACAAAAAGAGTATCAAGACTAACTTAACCTAATCAACAAGATAACATAACTAACCTATAAACTTAATTAAAAATTGTTTAAATCTAATAATAATGGTAAGATAAAAATTTAAAGTTTCAATTAAATATACATAAATTAATTTTACCTAATCAACAGTATAACTTAACTAAACGTAATAAACAAAATAAACTAAGATAGAAACCGATAAAAGATAACATAAACTAAAATTGACGACTAATATAAAATTTAGATTACAAACTAACTAATGAATAAAATTACAATCTAACTTAATTCTAAAAATAATCTAACTAAGTCCTAATATGAATCTAACTAAGAATAAACTAGTTTTTAAGTATAAACTTTCTAAAATGCATAATGAAAATGACTAATTTCATAGTTTTTATTTATTTCTACAATTTTTTACCGTTTTCTTTTTTTTCCTTTCCTTTTCTTCTTTTCTTTTCTTCTCTTCCTCTTCTCTTCTCTTCTCTTCTTTTCTCTTCTCTTCGTGATGTTTTTGTGTGTGAGATGGTCCCCCCACGGGGGCTTGTTTATATAGCAAAACATGTCGTCCACGGCGTGGACGACAGGATGTCCACGTTGACAAATCGTCCACGCCGTGGACGATAGATTAGCTAATTTTATAAAAAAATATTTAGATGTTATTAATATTAAATTCTTTAACAATAGTGCTAAAAATAAAAAAAATTCGCAGACGAGCTAGTGGTGTTCGGCAAAATGCTTCTTACGTACCACCGCCACTGCTCACGCTCGAACGCCGCCAGCGGTGCGCTGGGCCACGGCAGTTGCTCCGGCAGGTGGAGCAGACAGCTCGGTGGAGGAGGAGAAGGTGGAGCGAGACGGCGACGGCCAGTGGAAGAGACGGGTGCGGCGGCCTGCAGCTGTAGCGCCACGGCGCAGCCGAAGGCAGAGGAGCTGCCGGATTTGCTTGCCGTATTGAGAATGGCTCGACGGGACGAGCATTCGCAACTGGAGCAGGCATCGAGCGGCCCTTATCGAGGCTGATTGTAGTATATACACATGTACTGTGGTACACAACATCTAAAATTATCACAACTATGGAATTCAGATAACCTCGAGAAGAATCACATCAAGCACTCGTGCAAAGGGTACACGAGGTAACATTAATTTACGAGCATCAGAAAGAAAACAAGAAATATCTGTCAGCCTCGTGCAAGCAGGCTCTGAAAAACAAAATGCAGAGCATATCAGCAGGATACAACTGTAGGAGCGTACAAGATGTGTTTTGCACAGCTCCAAAACCACCACATTTTCTATCAGGTTTGCTCTTTAAACCTTCACGATAATGCCAAGCCTAAGAACCTGAACCCGAATTGGAAGATGGCCCAGGGCCAAGCAGTAACGGTGGATCCTTCTTCTTGCTGTCGGGATCAGAATCTTCTTTCGGAGCAGGTCTTGCAGCGGCCCATGCACGCAGAGGCGGCTCAAACATCTTCCCTGCGACATCTGGTGGCGGCTGTTGGGGTGCATCCTCTCCTGGAAGCACAACAAGGCCCTTCTCCCTGAGAGATGACGGCTCGTTGTAGCACTCCTTCCAGAGTGAGTCCACCAGCTGTCGCTCCTCGCGAGCAGCATGGAGATCCTCAGCATCCATCGTGCTAATCCCTTCAATCCGGCTCCTGAGGATTTCTTTCAATTTGTCTTGGTCAGGTAGAGCATTACCAACACCAGATGTCTTGTCCTGTGCCAACTCAAGAAGACCTCCTAATGCAGCCTCACGGACTAAGGAATCATCGCTGGATGCAAGATGCATCATTAGCTTTGGAAGACCAAGCTCTGCAGCTACACTCCTATCTGTCTTGTTGTTGTGCAACAGGTACTGTAAGAGATTGAGAGCCTTCCTGAAATGATACAACAGGACAATGCCATTGAATATGGCGGATGAATAATTCCACATTTACACCAGCAGTAAGTATTCAAATTCATATTAAATCAGAAGAATCAATGTTTGCAAAATAAGATTACCACAAGTACACACCAGCATGACATGGCAGAATCACAATAACACCATGATCAGTAGCAAAGAAAATGAATATATGGACAAAGGGATTTATCCCAATAGGATAGTATAACTGACAGTTTATTCATAGAGCCTTTTATTGACTGTAGCCATGTAGGAAAATAAAATTTTAGTGAGTCGCACCACGGCACTGCCTGTGAGACACTGTTTTGGTCAATATCAATAAGCATTTTTCAGAAATATGCATAGGTCTACATCTTGTGATAGTGTTTGACAAGATGCCACAAAGCCAAGCAAAGAGTAAATGCGTGGACGCATCATATATGATGTTGGGGACCTTTGTCCCCTAGCTATTATACAGGCAACATACCTCTGAAATTTATCATCATCAGAACCGAGTGCATCTTTCAATCCAGCGTAGCCATTTCCCAAGCGAAATGCAGAAATTCCTGGCTGGTTATGACGAATCAGAGCTGCAAATCAAATAGTATAAACTCCACAGTTAGCCAGATAAGCCTAAGCCAGGTGCATTTAGCCTTTCTGATCAGACGCAGTTATATTATTACGATGTGCGTACTTACAAGATATTGCTCCTAAGGCTTTTGTGCGTGCATTGGTATTGGGATCAGATGTGAAGTTTGTCATCAGTGGCTCCAGCCCGTTGGATTCCAAGACGAGTTTTTGGCTCTTGGGGTTATTCTGCACGATTGTACTCACAACTTCTGCTGCCTTTGCTCGTATGCCAGCATGTGAATTCTTCAAGTAACCAAGTAGAGGATCTAAACCACCAATGGAATGTAGATCTGTTTGGATAATTGTACAAGTGTTAGGACTTCCCATGCAATCAACATCAGAATAAGCATAAATAAACAGAGAGGGAGAGAGAGATTATCAATTTCAACCATGGTTCTTACCATTTGCCATGTCAATGGATTCAACATGCTCTTGCAACTCGTCCAACATATCTGAAAAAAAGGTAGTTGTTGAGCATTTCATCTTTAGAACAATGGAAATTAATTCAAAAGTAACTGAAACCCTCCACAAAGTACCCTCAACGTTTTCCGGAGTTACACCCTGGGATTGCAAGACATCTTCTGGAGTTTTCATCACCTGAGTGATCTCTTTCATCCTCTTGACTACATCAATCGTGTTATGTTGCATCGCCTCCATGAACCATTTCCTGTCTTCCTCACTGCAGCCAGCCCAAATTAAAGGAAACTATGAAAAACATGGCCAGTTGCAGCGCCCAAAGTCGATTGATCCAGGAACAATTAAGGAATAGAGGTATGATTTGGCCACATTTTTCCTTCAGGAAAAAAGGCAGCATACAGTAAGAGCTAACCAAAGATAAAATAAGCGCAGAGATTTCGGCTACCAATACTGAAGCTGTTCTATTTTCCGGTTTTTCTCCAGAATAAGCAGCGGCAGAACGAAGCATCTGAATTCGAAACTCTATCCTAGGGTTTTGCAACAGTACTAGCATGCACAAGGGGATCTGGCGGGAGACGCGAACCTGAGAGCGCGCGGCGGGTTGGTGCCGTCGCCATGGGCAAGGCTCCACTTGAGCAGGCCGTTCCAGTCCGGCCCTCCCTCCTTCGACATCTCCTCGCCCGCCGGGATCGACGATGCAGCCGCTGCTGGGATGGTGGAGCGAGAGACAAGCAGACAAACTCAGCTGGGTCGGGATGGTATTTAGTAGAGCTGTGGGGGCTCCTCGCCTCCTTCTTTTATGGGGGCGGTGGCGGTGGAGGAGACGGGCTCCCTGTCGTCAACCGTGGCGTCGCGTCGTCGAGAGAGACCGTGCGGTGCCGCGGCGGCGGAGCCCGGACTCCGGAACGTTCCCGAACGTGCGCTGCGCTTCCGCGAGGAAAAGGCAACCTGGGCCGTTTTGTGATTTTGCAGGCCGCCTCCGCAGGTTCCGACTCCCTCCTAGTAGGCTTCCAGAAAACCGCTTGACTGGTAAGCCCACCTCCAAATTAAATTTGCTTTGCTGGGAGTACTGAAGCCAGCGAAGCTCTGGCCCAAGAGCATCCGTGCTTCAGTGCTGTAAATTTAGATGTTTTTAGTCAATTTTGACATGTTTCAACCACGTTGATAAAATTTAGTGAAATTTGCAAGGAACCATAGCTTACTTACTCTGACATGTACTCTCTCCATTTCATAATATTTGACATTAGTTAGTTCAAATTTGAATTAATCCACATCAAATATTAGGAAACTGAGGGAGTAGTTGATAATATTCTTCGTAATTTGTGGAAATTCTTAAATATGGTTTCAACGCATTTTCACCAGACAATTCACCTGTCTTTTAATGCCGTTCGTTAATAACGGAGGCTTGTCTTAGCATTTTAGCAAGCAGGAATGAGTCACTCTTTCTGAAAGCAATGCTGTTCGTAGAATTACAGAAGATATAGTATGTGTACATGAACTAATGACAGTTTATTACAGCAAGTTACACAACTAGGAGCACCCTTTGTTACAACAATATCTTGCCCCCAATAGTCGAACTGATGAATCATATTGCCACCAGATAGAGAAGAATTGCTCCAATTCTGCTTGCCAACGTGGTCAACTCGGTGCAAGACAATTAGTAGAGTTTCTGGTTACATTTCCAAGGTAATCCTTTCTACCGCAAACCTTCACAGATCATGTAGATCTCCCTCGAGCTAGACCGTGTCGCTTTGGGTCTCAATAATGATACTTTCTTAAACTTCTCCTTGCAAAATTTGACAAACCCTGAACCAATGCAATAATAGAGATTCCAAATAAGTTATAGCTGGTATGACTGCCGCCCTGTCATGCCACACGCACGCGCCAGCAAAAATGGAAATAACAATAAATTCACCCTTAAGTGGAAGCGCATAAAAACACTTATCAGATAGGTTACTGGTCAGAAGTTATAGTTACCTGGCACGTCCTCATTCTCAAGAAACTTAATTACTAGGCTGCCTCCACGACGAAGAACACCGTTGTCATCAGGATCAGGTTCCGTGGAGCTGTGGTACTTCTCGATAGTTGCACTATAGTCAGCTACTTCTTTCAATTTTATCTTTCCTATTGCCAAAGACAGAGCATGAATTCCCAACTCACAAGATATAGCTTCATCTTTGGTTGTGATCCCTGAAACTGCTGGACACATGTCGGACAGTATCACAGAGAATCCTCGTTCCTGTAAAGAAGCATAAAATGGATTAATCAAACTAGAAACAACACTAAAGGCAAGATCAACGGACACATGTAACTGAAATCTGGTCTTTCTAATCATAATCCTGCAACCAAGAAGAAAAAGATGGTAGCTATGATAAATGAGTCCACCTAATAGTACGGCCATAGGGTAGGGAGACAGATGGTTGGGTTAATGTACATCACAGAGGACAGAACACACACACACACACAAAAAAAAGGGTTGAAGTTAGCTTCTCTCCAAATGATAGTGCTCTATTCTAACAACTGTGAGTCGTACTTTACATATCAGGACCAATCACTGAACAAGTACATGGTCCTCATAACAATTTGCAGCATCATAGTAACCTTCTTATCCAATAAGTCAATTTCTTTCATGTCTAGCATCGCTGTCTATAGTAAATTGCACAAATTTGTGCCCTTCATCCCCAGAATGAAGCCTAACATATCCAATCTAATTACTACCTTTAACTTCATTACAAACTAAATGATTCATGTGTTTTTGCTTTATTTAGGTTCAGGCTGAGGTTGTGTTTTTTCAAATCATATCATACAATTACTATTTCATAAATTTGAAGCAGCTGAGTAATTCTCAGTTTCGGTGTAATCCAATACAAAATCAACTGGGAAAACCACAGCAATATGCCACTATGTATGGCAGTCGCAATTATCACATTCGGGCTAAGTGGAGAAAATGGATACAAGTAGAAGTATTCAATTATATCTCATAAAGAACCAAACCTGTGGCGACATTGCCCGAGCTTGCCGCTTCATCAGAGTCATGACATCTGCACAGAACGTCCTGACCCTCGAGTCGCAGTGAGCCGATGGTACCTTAACCTTCTGCTCTGCAACAACCGTGCCAACAAATCAGACCAACCACTCATCCATTCACCCCCATCAATCTCACTGATCAGAGGTAATTCAACCGCCACTGACCTTAACATCGACCCCGACGACCACGCCGCCCTTCTCAAGCGGACCCAGATTTTGACATGCTACCTGCACGTGGTGCCGAGGTAGTGATGAGGTAAAGCAAGTTCGACGAGAAAAGGAGAGTGATGGAATGAACCTGGAGCCACGCGCCGGGGGCGCAGCCGAGGTCAAGGACGGCGGCTCCCGGGGTGATGATTTTGTGCTGCTTCTGTATCTGGATGAGCTGCGGCGGCAACACACGCGGTGTGCATGAGACAGTAATTGCAGACGGCCATCGGCGAAGCCGGCGAGGAGAAAGCGGGAGCGGGAGGACTGACCTTGAAAGCTGAGCGCGCAACGTAGCCGAGGCGCTGCGCCTCCCGGTAGAAGAAGTCGGCGGTGCCCCCGGAGCCGCTCATTGCTGCTTCCTTCGCCGGCGGCAACGGCGACGGCGGAGGGAGTTTAATAGGGTTTTAGCCCACTCTACTGTTCTTCTTCCTCTTGAGGAGATGTAGCCCATTTCGTCCTTCGCTTGGGCCCTGCAGTGTGAGCGGTCGGGCTGTTTCGTATTGGGTTGGGCCTTCCCATGCGTAACCCCGCTGCAACGGCCCAGCGGATCGGCACAAACCCACCGGCCTCCGCCACGGTTATCGACAGCGGCGAGAGGTGAATCCAGGCATCCAGCACGAGTTGTCGCCGGCACGAACCGCGAGAGGTCATGGCGGATTCGGCCGCGCCGCGTCCCACCGTCCTCGTCACCGGCGCCGGAGGACGTACAGGTACCGCTACCTTCCTCGTGAATTCCGTTAGCATATGGGCGCTTGTAGTCGTCGCACGTTGTTTCCTGGAGGAAGACCAGATAACTGGTCGATTCGTTCATTCGCCTGTTGTTCAGTGCCCCTGGAATTCCTTTATGGGGATTCTCGCTAGAGTGGTAGAGGAATTGTGATCAAAGAAGAAATAACTTCTATTTGGGTTATGTACAAGTTGCTAAGATTATCGTCTTCGTAAAGTTAGTGTTGAATCCAAGTATGAGTGGGGTTGTGGTGGATGTGTAACAGTTTCCGGTGCCCTGTTCTGTGTACTCACGGCTCACTCTAGAGTTACCTGATGTCAGGCCAAATTGTGTACAACAAGCTGAAAGAGCGATCCAAGCAATTCGTCGCAAGAGGTCTTGTGAGATCAGAGGAAAGCAAACAGAAAATTGGGGGAGCAGATGATGTTTACATTGCTGATATAAGGGACACAAATCGTCTAGCACCTGCTGTTCAAGGCGCCGATGCGTTGATAATCCTCACCAGTGCTGTTCCGAAGATGAAACCAGGTTTCGACCCTAGCAAAGGGGGCAGGCCTGAGTTCTACTATGAAGATGGAATGTACCCCGAGCAGGTTAGTTGACTGAACCCTTCACCAGGATCATGTGTATATTCGTTGAATTTTTCTTGAGATTTTAACGATTGTAATACTAACAAGTAACAACAGGTGGATTGGATTGGCCAAAAGAATCAGATTGATGCGGGTAAGCTTGTGTTTCGTTCTTTTAATGGTTCACTTTGTTGATATTTTCGCAGGACATACTACACCTGGTAAATGTCTTTTAAGTGGATTGCCTGTCTTGACAGCCAAAGCTGCTGGAGTGAAGCATATAGTGCTAGTGGGATCCATGGGAGGAAAAAATCCTAACCATCCACTGAACAGCCTTGGTAATGGCAATATACTGGTAAGTGGGGGTTAGATTATATCACTGGACAGCAACATTTCACAATCGCCCTAGATAACCAAAGTTTAAATATGAGATATTGACTGTTCAGTTTTTGCTGTATAGGTATGGAAGCGCAAAGCAGAACAATATTTGGCAGACAGTGGTGTCCCTTATACAATAATAAGGTACGTTGTACTCAGTAGTACATGTAGATGAACCTAAAATTCTTCATCGTGTAAAAGAAAGAAGGAAAGTATTCCTTGTGCTACTTTTTCTTGTTACAGTTTATAGAAGATAAATATTCTAGACATACTTGTTGATTGATACATTCTGCGCACTTTTTGGATACTTAGTTATGCTAGTCTCATTTCAGTAGCTTTCTCGGTTCTGTTTTTATACATCCAAAGAAGCATTTCTCTGGATTGTGCAAAATGTTTCTTCTTTAATAACTACAACAGAATTTGGGATAAGTTCATTTTGCATATAATTTTGCCATAGTGGTTTATTTTTTCCGAATTGAACAGAACACTTCAGTGTTGTCGAGTGAGTTTGAGAGTTGGAGGGGAGTTGGTCTTTTCCCATGCTGATGATGTCCTTTTGTTATATACCCCTTAAATTTAGGCCTGGAGGCCTACAAGACAAAGATGGGGCCTTAAGGGAGTTGATTGTTGGTAAAGATGATGAACTTCTGCAGACTGAAACAAAGACGATTCCGAGAGCTGATGTGGCTGAAGTTTGTGTTCAGGTATAACCTACTGGTACTGTCAAGATCTATGCAGTAGATCACCGACCACCATCTATACTGATCTGTGACCAGGCCAAAATTGGCTTTATTCCATAAGACAGGCATGGTTGGATGGTCTCTAACTGTTGAGCCTTCTTTCCCCCCCCCCCCTGAAAATAGGCTCTGCAGTATGAAGAGGCAAAGTTCAAAGCATTTGATTTGGCTTCGAAGCCTGAAGGTGTGGGCACACCAACCAAAGATTTTAAGGCACTGTTCTCCTGGATCACTGCTCGGTTTTAAGCGGCCACTGAGAAGTCAAACGCCATGTCCAGGTTTTCATGCTGTTATACTTCCTTGCTGATGGACCTGTACCGGTTTTATAACTACTATGTAGCTTGTGTATGATGAAGCTGCTAAGTATCATGTGTACTGGTTTTATAACTACTGGGTCTCTAGCTCGCCTCGTTATCTCTTCATTCAGAGGCAGTTTCCTGAAACTTGCCCAGCTTTTCTATCCAGTGTGTGCAGAACGGCACAAATAAATGGGCTAAATAGCGGTGGGTAAATTTGTTTCGGTTGTCACCACTGGCCCAAGCAGCCTGGCCTGTTCACCGGTCTAAATTCCAGCACACGAATCAAAGCCCAAACAACCTGGCCCGCCTAGCGTTTGTTTAGGTTGTCACGGCTGTGTTGTGCCGGAGCCCACGCCACACGGCAGCGGCGGCCACCGCACCACGCGTCCAGACGAACTGACGGGCAACGGCGCGCGACGTGGGCGGCAGGCAGACACACCCCGCCGGCGGCGGCTACCTGCTCTGCTCAGCTCAGCTCAGCTCACTGGAGCGCGGTGGAGGTGGAGCGCACCCGCGCATCGTCTCGTCACGCGCGCGCGCACACACACTACGCCGCCCTCGCCGGTGACTTGGGCCGCGTGCTGCGGGGCAGTGGCTGCCGCGTTGCCCCCATCGGGTCAATGCAGGCACTCCATGCGAGCGATCGATATCTTGGATGAGGTCACGGCGGTGGTGACCCGGGCCATCCGGTCGCCTCGCCGGTCACGGTCAGTTCCTCCTACTCCCCACGCCATCATCTCGTCTCCCTGGCCCAGGCAGCAGTGCTCGTCCAACGACCGAACAAGGAGGTGGCGCCAAATGCCTATTCAGAACTCCTAGACGTAGGACAGTGTCCTCCTGGCGCCAAGTTGCAACGAGCCAAACAACCAGCTGGTTGACTGCTGCTGCTCCTACCGAGAGAGAGAGAGAGGGAGAGCAAGGCTGGTCTCGACGGACCGACCATCACCATACGGCGCGACTCACGGGTGAAAAGCAGCCTCACCCAACTGGGACAGGGAAATTTCGCAGAGAGGAAACAGAGCTGCTGCACCTGATGAACTTTTTTTGTGGAAGGATCACAGTTCATCAGCGCTGTAGCCGTTGTCTGAACTCTGAAGCACCGTATGAAAACTCTTACTCGACGTCTCAAGCCTGCAGTCCCGTTTCGTATTCCCATGTGCCGGGGCTGCTCCTGCTCGAAACCAACACTCAGAAGCGTAGACCTCTCTGGTGCTGCTGAAGTGTGCATGCATGCACTTCCATCGAAATCACCGGGAGCGCGCAGCCGGGTCAAACCCTCGTCGACTTTGTCCGGGGAGCGGAGCGGTGACCTAACGCAATCTTAATGGATACAAAAACGACAGGAGGTGACGCGCAACTAACCCACCAGTAGCAGAGAGAAAAAAAAAGGTCATCCGAGCACATGGGGCTCCCTGCCCTCTGATAGAGATTGCAGAGAGACAACGCCTCATGCTCGACCGCATCCACATGATATTACCTGCAGGTTTTGTTGACGTTCTCCTCTCGATCTGGAGATAGCGTTATCCGTCTCTGCTTTCCAAAGGGAAAAAAGAAATAATAACCCATTTCTGGCCATTCAGATAACTGTAGAGCAACAGCCATATGCATGAATGTGGAGGCGTAACTGACGAAGTGTCAGTGATGGCTTCTCGACGAAGAGATCCATATATGTGCCGTAGCTTCAGCATGGATCAGAACTCGGGTAGCGACATGAGCCCGAGATTTATCAATCAAAAAATAAAACAAGATCATTAAGGCGAGGGGACACAGCTAGCCTGTGTGGATCCGGATCGGCGTCGGTGCAGGACGACGCAGTCGTCAACTTTCACATCGCAAAATGCGGATGGCTGGAATCCCACTGTCGTCTTTCCACACGTACTCGATCGAGGACTCGACGTGATTGGGAATAGTGTTCCCGACGGATCGGCTCGCTTTTGTTTCCACCGCGCGCCACGGATCGCGAAAGGTCAAGGAAGGCCCGTGCCCATCGACGCAGAACAGCAGGGCGCCGAAACGGGAGAGAAAGAACGGCGACATCCCTTTGTCTTAAAATCAGCTGACCCCTTCTGCTTGGCACGGCACGGCACGGTACCCACCCCCCTCCTCTTCTCCCCCGCTGTATTTTTTCCTGCCGTGAATTTGTGGAGGAGTACAGATATTCCTCTCGCTCCCTACGTAGGAGATGGCATACGTCCCCCATGCTTTGGCTCGGATTCCGATTTCCATGACGACGACGACGACGACGACGGCGACAGCACCTCAGCTCGGCGCTAGCTCGGTGTGTCCAACGGAATGCAGACCCGGCAAACTGAATGGGGGATTATAATACGATTGATCTTTTTTTTTCTGTTTTGCAAACCCTCTTGAGCACTGTACTCTCTGTATTCATATCATGTGGTAGTTTTTGGCATAGTAATATGAGAAGCTCACCAGATGACCGTATCCTTGGTCCTCTGTACATGAATTAAACAGCATACGTGTCGTTAAGGACAATCTCTGTATCCTCTGCGCTTGCATGTGTGTGAACACAAGCTCTTGGGAGCAAAATTTCCGCTTCCGGTGCATACACACCACCGAGAAAGATCAGAGGCGTGCCGCGCCTGATCTGCATCTGCGTATGGGATCGTGCAGCTGCGGTCACTCGATCCGCAGCCGGTCGTACCCCGTACCGCTGCTACTGCTACGGTGTCTACTAGTAGTACTAGTAACGGCATGCAGAGACGTCAGGTCAAACCGTTACGGCGACGCACCACCGCAACCAAGTTCCGAAAGCGGGGGGCAGTTCTAAAAGTTCATCCTATGGGCAGGTCCCGTTACCGGGTGCCTAGACTAGTGTTCGTCGTGAGTCCCGTACTCCCGTTTCGCTGCTGCTGCTGCTGCTGCTGTATGCGGCGATGAGCTATCAGTTATCTCACTCACGTGGCTAGGCTAGCGAGTTTGTTTAGCCTTTGATGATTCTGGTATGGTGTAGTACTGCCACGCCGTTTACCTTTACGAGGTTGCAACCACCCTGGCGACCTGCTGCCTAAAGCTGACCGACCAACCACGTCGATGATTGAGCTAAGCAGCAGCAGCAGCGGCGGAGGCGGCGGCGATAATAAATCACGGTTGACTTGTGTGGAGTTGCCGGTGAAACTTTGGGCACGGCATTTGACCTCGCGCTGGGACATCCCAACCGGAGGCGAGGCGCGCTGTAGAGGCGAAGAAGCCGAAACCCAGGTCGAGATCGAGACGGCGAGAGTTATCACGCGCGCGGAGTGCGGCCGAGGAGATACCGTTAGTGGCGGCCGATACGCGAACGGGGCCGCTCACCCACCCACCCGCCACCACACGCCCCCGACGGCAGCCGGCAAAGCGTACGTACCGCACGGCGACCAGCGATCCCCCGGCCGTCGCCATCGCGCATTCACGCCCCGGGACACGGGCGTGCACCAACCAAGAACTAAACACGGTCGCGCGAGCGGACGAGAGGATTTTCCTCCGGAAACGTCGCGCGGAGGGGGGGGGGGGTCTTCCGTTCGGTCCGTCGCGCGTCGCGCCGGGCGCCGCGCGAGGGCGAAGCGATGCCCACGCCACGCTCGCCGCCGCGCGCCTAATGTGTGCTACGTTCACGTTCAACAGTGGAGGCGTGTCGCGGTTGAACTGCGCGTCCGTCCGTCCGTCCGTCCGGCGCTGCTGCTCGTGCAAGCGTGACCCGGTTCACGCGCGCCACGCACGCGCAGTGAAGAGGGATGGGAAGCCCTGGTGGGTGCGTTGAAGCGCGGACGAGGGTGCGGGACCAACCCCCCGACCACAGCGCGCGCGCGCGTGTGAACGGCGACGGGAAGGCGGGCGGGCGCGTTTCAATTACGCGCGGCTGGTTCCGAGGCGATCGGGTGAAGGCGGCGGCGGCGGCGGGTGGTGAGAACGGGGCCGGGTCGCCGTGGTGGTTGCGGCCGTGAGCACCGAGGGATCCGAGGAGGGACCTGCACCGAACGGGACGCCTCTTTCCTCCTCCCTCCGTCGTTACAGCGCGTGGGATGGGGAACCAGTAATCACGCGGCGTGTCACGACACAAGCGATCCGTGCAGCGCTGGGGGGTAGATGAACCAGAGCAAAAGGGCCAAACAGCTACCGATGGTCCGGATCAACCGTAGTAGCAAAGCAGTGACAACATGATGCCAAGCCTTATTACGTCTGTGCGTGTCGAACCATAACAGCACGCGCTCTTCGCATCTACTCCTATCCTACTGCCAGTGCCACACCCTACGCAACAGAAGCGTAGACACCGTTCTAGTAGGTAGTAGTACTACCCTAATAACTTGGTTGCCGGTGGTTTTGGTAGGCGGTACGGGTGGAAACCGGTGTGCGGCGGAGGCGGCAAAAGAGCTTGGCTTTCGCCACGGTTCGATCGGTTTCGGTTGCCTCCACGTTTTGCGGGCGCCTTTCATTCAATTCAAACCTGGCGTTGGCATCGGGACTTGTTTAACGCCGAACGTAGCCGGCTACGGCGAGCGAGCGAACGAACCACGGAGGCGACCGGGCCGAGCACCAAAAGGAACGCAAACGAAAAAGCGAGCAGGGCGATAAAACACACATGGAAAAAAGGACGCGACCGAACTCACTCGCGCCGTCGGCGGCAGCGGAGGCCGGCAGGCCGCGACTTGCGACGGAAGCAAAGGGACGCGGGAGCACGGCCACGGCCACGGCGTGGACACTGGAAAGGCCGGACCAAATGATGCGCCAGATCATGCATGGGCATGGCCGGGGGAGACGCGGCCGGGCGCTGTTACTACTGACCAACGCACGTAACAGTTTGTGATCAGTTTCAGGGAGCGGCCTTTAGTAACGAAGTAGACGGCTCCTGAACGTCTCAGTCAGGGTTTCTCTTTGCATTTAGCCCCCAACCAGAGAGTCTCCCAGATAACTGGACGAGTTAAGCCAAGAAAGATCGCCATATCCAGTCATTTTATATACTACCACGTTAATGTGACAATAACTCTGTGATTCATAGTAGCAACACTCTGTGATTTGCCATATAAGTATTGCTGTACCGTAGTATACGTGTAGGATCGTATAGGATTCGTTTAACCGGCCACGGAGATCACGCGCGCGACAGTAAATAGCTGCGATGTTTCTTCACTCGACGAGGCCGCGGCACACGCAATCAAGTACCGCTGCCTCCTCCTGATCCTGATCCGAGCAGTGCCAGACAGAGTACGCTACTAGAACGAAAAAGAAAAGTAAAAAGGAAAAAGAGTTCGAGAAAGCCAGCGCCCAGGCCCAGCTGCCTGCCCGCTGCACGGCACTGTACCTGCTCGTACCACGCGCTCCATCAACGAGTCACCGGCCTCGGCATCAGCTAGCTAAACCTGGCAACCAATCGCCAGAAATCAACCGCGCGTTCCCCTCAATCACCATCCCTTCCCTTTCCTTCCCTTCCCGGTCCCCGCCTTTTGATTTATCGTTTTCGCTTACCTATGCGCGCGCCTCGCCTCGCCTCGCGAACGGACGCCATTATTCTGGCGTGCCCTCGTGCCACCATAAATAGCAGAGCCCACCCCTTTGGCCTTCGCCTCCCACCACCACCAGCACCCCGCCGCCCACTCCTTTCTCGTGCTGCTGCTGCTGCTGCTGCAAGTAGGGAGTTTGCGTCCTGAGGCGAGTGCACCGAGCTTGACGCGAGGAGGAGGAGGAGGGATGGCGGCAATGGCGGCGCTGTTCTTGCTGGCCGCGGCGATGACGGCTGCCCCCGCCGCCGCCCGCATTCCCGGCGTGTACGCCGGCGGCGCCTGGCAGAGCGCGCACGCCACGTTCTACGGCGGCAGCGACGCCTCCGGCACCATGGGTACGTCCCTCCCTCGTCGAGTCCTCGTTTTTTTCGTTCCCGTTCCGCACGCCTGCTGATGAACCCAACCATTCAACTCTGGTCGCAGGCGGCGCTTGCGGCTACGGCAACCTGTACAGCCAGGGCTACGGCGTGAACAACGCGGCGCTGAGCACGGCGCTGTTCAACGAGGGGCGGAGCTGCGGCGCGTGCTTCGAGATCAGGTGCGAGGACCAGCCGGGGTGGCGGTGGTGCCACCCGGGGAGCCCCTCCATCCTCGTCACCGCCACCAACTTCTGCCCGCCCAACTACGCGCTCCCCTCCGACGACGGCGGCTGGTGCAACCCGCCGCGCCCCCACTTCGACCTCGCCATGCCCATGTTCCTCCACATCGCCGAGTACCGCGCCGGCATCGTCCCCGTCTCCTACCGCCGGTACGTCCTCCTCCTCCGCTCCCCCCTTCTCAACCCTACTACTGGTAGTAATAGTAGTAGTAGTGGTGGTGCGGTAGGGGCCATGCGTATGCGTCGCGGACCGTGCAGGTCGTTGGAGTACGAAAAGACATTCGCCTTGATTGGAGCACTTGGTTCCTCTTCTTATTTTATTACTCCGCCATTGGAGGGGCTCTGCCCTCTCCTCTGCACTCGAGATTCCTCTCTTTCGCGTCTTTTGAGGCAGGCAGGCAGGCAGGCTGGTGGCGCGGTGCTCCTCCTCCCCTGTCCCACTGTCCAGCGTCCGGCCCGCCTGCTCTTCTTGTCGCTTCACCCGCTTCGTTAACACTACGTACCGGTGTGAATACGGTTGCACGTCGTGGGGATTAATTTCTCGTCGCTTGGATCACGGCTGCTGGTGAAATTACTCCTGCTCCTGTCGGTCCGCCGGAACGGGAACGTGCACCGCATCCGGCCGTGAAAGCTCTGCAACGTTGCCGTTGCCGTTGAGAATTCAACGTTGCCGTGAAATGATATAACTTTTTGTCGTGCACAATGGAGCGGACAACACGAACAGGGGACGTCTGTCTAACTGCAAGAGGCCCAGAGAAGCCTCCAAAAACATGGAGGCGGTAGACGGAACTGTAGTGTACAGGGCACACGCCTTGACCTTTCTCGCCTTGGCGTCCGAGGGACGGACGGACACGCCCGTGATTCCTGCCGGACTGTGTCCCCGCCTCCGCTTCGCTTCGCCGCTGCTATCGTCTTTTTTTTCTTCTCTTCCATCCACCGCTGACATCCCCATGCTCTACTCCCCTGCCTCTCCCTGAAAAATGGCCAGTTTGCCCTTGGTTCCCTCCGGCCCTGGTCCCGTTGTGACCTGTAAAGCACAAGCTAGGGCCATGTTGTCCTTCACGTCCTTCCGCTCGACCATTACGGGTGAGACCGTGGTCTTGCCGCGTCTCCTGCATTCACCCTGCACCCCCTGCCATTGGCTGTCCTGTCCTTGCTTTCTACTGCAGCTGGTACTGATTTTCCCGGTTCTACCCTACCCCTGGGAGTGGGATCTCGGAGCTGGGAATGGATCATGTACTGTATTAACTAATGGATCTCCGTTTTAATATTGATAGAATTGCTGACTTATATATATCTGTATAAGCTAGTTAGTGCTAATGATCCTGTGGTGATCGTCGCAGGGTGCCGTGCCGCAAGTCCGGCGGGGTGCGGTTCACCATCAACGGCTTCCGGTACTTCAACCTGGTGCTGATCACCAACGTGGCGGGCGCCGGCGACGTCGTGCGCGCGAGCGTGAAGGCGTCGAGCACCGGGTGGATGCCCATGTCGCGCAACTGGGGCCAGAACTGGCAGTCCAACGCCATCCTCGTCGGCCAGGCGCTCTCCTTCCGCGTCACCGGCAGCGACCGCCGCACCTGCACCTCCTGGAACGCCGCCCCGCGCGACTGGCAGTTCGGCCAGACGTTCGAGGGCAGGAACTTCAGGGTCTGACGCTGACGCTAACGACGCGCGTCCTCCCCGCCTTCATTCGAGCGAAGTTCGTCCGTCTTCGTATGTGTAATTAACTACTACTACAGTCGTTGAAGCCCCATGTCTTCCCGCCTTCATTCGAGTCAAGCCCTCGGAGGTTTTATTCTCGACAACGGGCTTCTCGAGTTGATTAGATTGTGTCGCTAATCAGTACTCTACTCCATTAGTGTGCTTATCAGTTCGCGTGTGGTCGATTCTGTTTGTGGTCAAGTATACTTGCTTGGGATTGAGAGTAAAGTGGCTGAAGTGGCTGCCAAGCTGCAGCTTAAAGATCGGAGGCGGTGAGTGTAGCCCGCAGCTGCCTTGTTCTGTCCAGTGTCATTTGTCTCCAGAACTTGATGTTAAGAAAATCACTTGTGTCACTGTTTGTGTTGCGATATTCTCTTTTAGTCAAGATTAGACTGATCTTTGCATGATGATAATGATGATGATGATGGGGATGATCGGTGCCGGCTCCTTTGCGTGATTGTTGGTATGCTGAGCTGAAAATACGTGAAAGGGATAAAGCGGAAAGCGAAAGCGCGGCCGCGACCAAGCTCCGGCTGGCTTTGGGGGTTTGCTTGTTCGGTTGCCGAGTTCGGATGCGAGGTGTCGCGCTCATGACGGCGACGGCGCCACCGACCGTGCCAGTTCGAGGCACGGCGTGGCTACCCGCATGATGCTGCCGGCCTTGGTACGTACAAGGGTACTACTGCATTGATGAGTCCCTTCGGAGACGTCGGAGATGAGGTTGTGGGGATGGGTAGAGTAGTAGAGAGTCCAACGCGCCGCTGCTCCATGAGAGGTCATGGCAGATGAGGTTGCTGTCATCAGGCGCTACGGTGGGGACGAAATCGGTGGCTGAAGAGCGCCATGGTCCGCTGATGCTACATGACCAGTAGTAAGCTGGTAGGTGGCTGTGACAGCGATCCTCTCGCCGGAGATCTCGTTCGGCAGAACAGCCGTCAGCATCGTATCGATAGTGTATCGCTGCTGCACAACAGTCAACACTGTCAGATATGACGCACTAAATGCGTAATGCACATGTTATAACCTGGAACAATGACTGCTGAATATTTAGCAGATTGCAAACCAACAGATGCTTCCCCTTGATGGTTGATGCCATTGGTTTTGACACACAAATCCATCCAGTCAGGCAGTCAGCTGAACAGTCCATCATACATGATACGGAAATAAAAGACACGTTGCCAAAAGCCTGATTAGCCTCAATATACACAGCATATTCACAAGCTAAAAGCTAGCTAACAAGTTGATCAAACAATGCTTTGCTAACGAGAATGAATCAGCGGTTTTGGATTTGGACCACTCTCCTTCGTGCCTCCCAGGCTTTTCCGGCTAGGCTTGCGACTGCTCTTGCTAGCAGATACGGCAGGTGTCTGTTTGGTTCCACCCTTGGACTCTTGGCGTTTCTCCGCTTCACCGGAGTCCTGAAGCTCTTCTAGAATAGTGACCACAGAATCCATCGAAGGCCTCATCTTAGCATCATAGGATAGGCATTCAAGAGCAAGGGCGGCAATTGTTTGCGCCCCGCTGAGGGAGTATCGACCTTCTAGTCTGGTATCGAGGACACGGAATATCTTGCGCTTATGTGTGAGATAAGGTCGAGCCCACTCCACAAGATTGTGCTCTCCCTGGGGTCGATTTTTGTCAATGGCACGGCGACCTGACAGCATCTCCAGAAGCACTACCCCAAAGCTATAGATGTCGTTCTTAGCAGTTAGGTGCCCTGAAAGGGTAGCATCGTTCAAGGAAAGAAATCCATATCAAATACTGAACGGGCCGTTGATACAAGGTTATAAAGGGGTTCTTATCACCTAGATCGAAACCCAGTGAGGCAAATTCAAAAGATAAACACACGTCATGAAACAGTATGTGGTTGGCAAAAAGGCCATTAAAATAAGCACCAACTTCCATAACCTTACATTATTTCCTCATTCCATCGCACGCAAGCCATTATATTGAAAGCATTTCTGAAGAATGCATGATAACTAGTTAACAGAATGACACAGAAGACAGCCAAAATTGAGATGTCCAAAGCAGGC
Source organism: Neostapfia colusana (assembly GCA_030760725.1). Taxonomy (NCBI): domain Eukaryota; kingdom Viridiplantae; phylum Streptophyta; class Magnoliopsida; order Poales; family Poaceae; genus Neostapfia; species Neostapfia colusana. The sequence goes on from JASWHV010000013.1 coordinate 1,066,657, forward strand.
GTGCACTATTTCAATTATGCCCTTTAAGGTACCTGGAGTTGAAGCGATTGTGGGTATTTATTTTCCAACACTAGCTGGTTTTGTCACAAAATGCAGTTTCTAGACTAGGGTAAACAAATTTACTGGACCGACGCAAACCAGAGCTGCATTTCACAGGTTACCTGTTGAAAGATATTCTGGAGCGGCATAACCATATGTTCCCATTACCCTTGTAGACACATGGCTCTTTTCACCAACAGGACCATCCTTTGCCAATCCAAAATCAGAAAGTTTTGCAGAATAATCCTGCATATTGACATGATGCCTCCATTTCATTGTGGCACACAAGCGTTGAAGTGAAGTACACTGCATTAAATATGCACTTGGAACTTACAGTGTCAAGGAGAATGTTGGAAGTCTTGAAGTCTCGGTATATGACTTTTGCCTCTGCACTATGAAGGTAAGCTAGTCCTTTTGCAGCTCCAAGTGCAACCTTCATTCTAAGGTTCCATGAAAGAGGTTGAAAGTAGGAGCCTCCTACATCGAGAATACATATAGCAATTTACAAGTCAGAATACATATTATCAAACTATTGTATGACAAATGAACCAAATATAGGAGAAAAGTAACTCTAGGTCCTGGGTTAACTTACTCCTAAACAGATGATTTTCCAAGCTCCCACGGGGCATGAACTCATATACTAGCAATCGATGCTCATCCTCTACACAATACCCAATTAGCTTGACAAGGTTGGGATGGCAGAACTGACCCAGGTAATTAACCTCTGCCTATGAGGGAAATAACTATCTATGTGAGTAAAAGTACAAAGTGATTAATTCCTCTGAACATGTAATCAAAGGCAGCACCAAAAGGCAGGGAGTTAAAAGGAAACTTGAAACAAACACAAACCAATCATTTATTTGAATGAGGTACAAATAGAACAGCATTGTACTCACCAACCACTCACGGTGCCCTTGCAGGCCTTCCTGGTTGAGTCTTTTCACAGCAACAGCAATTCCAGTACCAGGTCTGCAAGCTGATAATGTATTCTCATCAATCCATCCTTTATAGACAGACCCAAAACCTCCTTCACCTAGAACACTATCAGAACGGAAGTTCCTTGTGGCTGCCTTGAGATTGTTGAAGCTGAAGACCTTAACATTGGCAGACTGCAGGATCTCGCATTCAGTCTTCACAATTGGGGGCATGGAGACCGAAGAGGCTCGACTACTACAGCCACTTAGCCTACTCCCATCCTTGCCACCACTCCTTGAGAACATGCCTGTAGACCATGATTTGGCAAAAATTGTGATGTATGAATCATATAAACCCAAGCATCATATTCACAATAAACATGGACCTATCATATTTACATGTACCTAGAGACTTGGCTCATGATAGGACTGCATGGAAAGTAGCAATTCATGTGCCAGAATCTGAGTTTTTTTATATTTTGTTTTTCTTATCTCTTTCTCTCTTTTACTTCATTTTTAAAATAAAAATTATTGGGTTTCATATCTAGCCTACCCGAACGTGCTTGGGACAAAGGTTTTGTTGTTGCTGTTGTTGATAAATAAGTTTGCATTGATCTAGCACGACCTATAAGATGGTCATCATTAACCGGAAGGAACAACCAGTTTTTTTAATTTCTATACTAAAAAATAGGTGCAATGCAAGGAACTGGATTGCAGGTCATTGACTGCCAGGTGCTGCCAGCAGCGTGTTATGTTGTGTTCAAGGTTTCATAGAAAAACATTATGGCTGCAAGAACAAGTAACATGTTCATGGGCCATGGAAGCACCTAAGTTCGGTATCCCGGCCAAGTGCAGAGTATGAGTTCAAACTATTTGCGTAGAGAGGCTTCCCTCCATGAAATACGTGCATGCATGCACTAGTAACCTTACTAGCAACTAAATAGGAAATATTTGACCTCTCTATTATCAATTAACAGAGGCTTTTATTTGATAAGCTGAAACAAAATAGAACATGTAGCAGCTATCAAAGAAGGTTAGTTTGCATAGTCAACAAGATTTCTGTATGTTGCATTAGGTAACACCACAGACATAATTCACCTTTTAACGGGAAGATAATGAAAGGCACCAATAATACACTCATTACTAACTGCTGAAGATATGTAACAGTTTACGAAGATTTTGGACTGGAAAATAACTGATAAGAGGAATCAATACAAAACTTTAACAATACATCATATCCCACCCAGTGATCTAATGAATAAAATGATGAAAATAAACAAATAAAAGCTTAGTATTATTCCTAATCTCATATCAATATTCACACATGTTCGGATTTGTGAATTTGGAACACAAATAAGGATACAACAAAAGCACACACTAGTAATCAAGCCCTAAATATTCTTTACAAGCCATCATCTAAATTCACGTCATATATATTCTGCAAAGGGGTATCTAAAGAGTGAAGGTCAACACACATAAACACGTCAAATAGTGGCCATCTGATTTACATACATTGATATATAACAGAATATAACAAGAAAAGCATACCAAGTACCCTACAGTAAGTATATTTTCTAAATGTCCCGCCTCAAGAAGGTTCCATAGAAAAACATTCTGGTTGCATGAATAAGCAATATGGTCATGGCTATGACCTACGGAAGCATGTGTTCAAACTATTTGTATAGAGTGGTTTCCCTCCATGAAGTACATGCATGCATGCAGTAGTAACCTTACTAACAACTAAATAGGAAATATTTGACCTATCTATTATCAATTAACAGAGGGTTTTATTTGATAAGTTGGAACAAAATTGAACAGCAGAAGCTATAGATCAAAGAAGCTTAGTTTGCATAGTCAACAGGATTTCTAATGGAGAAATGAGTATATGCCAACATTTTTGCAGACTCATAATTAGACCTCTTTTCAATTGAACTCAACTAAGCAGGTTTGATTTTCTGTATGTGCATAAGGTAACACAACAGGCATAATTCGCCTTTTAACAGGAAGATAATGATAGACACCAATAATAAACTCGTTACTAACTGCTGAAGATATGTAACATTTTATGAAGATTTTGGGCGGGAAACAAAGTTGACAAGAGGAACCAATACAAAACTTTAACAACATATCATATCTCATCCAGTGATCTAGAAAATAGAATGATGAAAATAGACAAATAAAACTTAGTATTATTCCTAATCTCATATCAATGTTCACATACGTTCAGGTTTGTGAATTTGGAACACAAATAAGGAAACAATAAAAACACATACTAGTAGTCAAGCCCTAAATGTTCTTTACAGCTCATCATCTACATTCACATTGTATATATTCTGCAAAGGGCAGAACACAACAAGAAAAGCATACCAAGCGCCCTACGGTAAGTATATTTTCTACATATCCTGCTCCAGTCACATTATATATTTTTCTAGTGGAAAACACTTCCATTAAAATGCTGGTCCAACCAAATCGCTGGCCACATTGGCAAGTACAAAGACTGGGAAGTGATCCAGCCATAACAGAGGACCTTGGTCAACAACAGATTCCCAAGTACTTATAAGGGGACGTAATCACAGAGTACTTACAGTAAGACCTTGAACAATTATTTTTACCATAAGTCAACTTCACGACTCTGAGTAATGTCATATCAAAATGAGAAGCACTACCCAGCAGACGACGAGAGAAGTACTGCGCATAGATCCGGCAAGGCATCCTGCAAGGAATGCAACACCTATGCCCCATCCATTACCACAGAAATATGGTACTACCAATCATCTAATAAAGTTCAAGCTCTTTTGGGCCGAGTACACAACAACCTAGATAACATAGTTCCAAGCTCGCCTTATCCAAAACAACTCCTAAAAAGTGATTGAGACGCCTCGCTTGAGTACCTTGAACACATTCAAGTGGACAGGACAGCTCAAATGTTGAAATCACCTAACAGAAGAGGTAATCTAAACAGATAGGCTAGATACTTAGGATGCCAGTACATAGATGATCACCCCCCCCCCCGTTTGTTGCTTGGACACCTAGCATTCGAATAAGTTCGGCATTTGCAACTAGTCTCGCGACCAACGGATGAAATCTCGCATCCCCGGACCGTAGTCACTTGATTCGAGCCCCCAGCTCACAAGCACGAATCATCCCGACCCCTTTAGCATGACATCACCGTGAACCCGCAAGTCAAACAGAACATGACAAGCACAGCGCGCGTTGCGGCAGCGAGACCACCGAACCTGTGGCGCCAGGGTGCGGGCTCCCATCCTTGATCCGCGAGCCCAGGCAGTTCCCCATCCGCGCGCGCCACGCCACGCCACGCCACGCCACCGGAATGAACCGACAGCAGCGGTCCCAACGATCCACCAATCGAATCGGGTCACCCCGCTCGCCTGTTTCGCCCGCGCGTTGTCAGCCAAGGCGCCGCGCCATGAACGGGGCTCGAGCCGGAGCTAGGGTTTTGGGGAGGGAGGGAAGCCGCTTCGAGCTGCGGAGCGGAGGGCGGACGGATGGATGGAGACGAGAGTTTGGAGGTGGCAGAGGAGGCTCTCTGAGAAATGAGACTGGGGGGCAGTGTGAGCGAGGGAGGGGAGGGCAGTTACTGGCGGGCAAGGGGAACGTGTGCTACTGCGGGCAAGCCAAAGCCAAAGCCAAACCCGCCGCGGCTTCCGCCTCCAGTCCTGCTGCCTGCCTCCTGGCAAAAAAAAAAGAAAGGCCTGGGAAACGTACGGTTACGCTGCAGCGTGGGCCCGCCTTTGAGACCGCTGCTTTTTACCGTCTCACCTCGCAGTAACTGACGAGCAAAGCACTGCGCCTCCCGTGACACCGACACTGACGAGGTTCGAGGAGGGAGTGCGTCGCGCCCTAGGTCGTGTGCCGTTGTTAAGGCCCGGGACTAGCCCAAATGGCCGTATTATTAAGTTTCCTTACCGGGCCACTTCACAGGCCACGGCCCAGCGGCTCGAGTAAGGTCCGGCCCGGGTTGCTGCTGGAAATCGTTTTCACGGCCCACGAGGAGCACCTCAACTCAACGGAAGGACACATTAGTTGGAGGACGTGTAGGTCAGAAGCAAAGCAACATGTCTACCATCCGAGCATTTGCAGTTGTTTTCTCGAACTTTTTACTCCTCTGAAATAAATGATATTTAGGACGGCTAATTTTGTTCAGAACAGCTAATTTTGTTCAGAACGAAGGGAGTATAAGAAAAAAAATTGGTATGTCATATTTATATATGCAATTTTTACTGTTTTTAATGTATAGTGATCAAAAGTCACAAAAGATTTAGCACCACAGCTACTAAGATATCAAATAAGGAAACAATGTAGGGATCAAGAAACTACGGTGGATCTAACACTTAGGCCAATCTGTAGTCGTGTCAGTGTGATTTTAGCTCTTCAGAAATATTGATGTCTATTTTCTTAGTATTGAAGTTTGGTGAATTGTCTATTCTTTGTAGCACTTCAAACAACTGGTCACTTTAACACATGAATATAAACCATTAAAAATGACTATAAACTATGTCCTAGTGCATCTGCTGCATAATCACCGCATGTTTACTAAAATATTTTTATGAAACATATACTAGTCAGGTGCAAGATGTTATAGATAGTCAATATATGGATCGTGGAGATCTAAGTATAGCCCTAAAATTTTACTATAGGTAACTGTAAATTGCATATAATTTGAACTCTATTACCACGTCTGAAGATGGGTAAGCTTGGACTGAACGTCTAGTCGCCTACCAAATTCTGCAACCGAGTCGACCGCGCCCGCCCCAATACTGGCCCAGAAACGCAGGGGAGCGACCGGCCGGCGCGATGGCGGCCGCCGCATGGCCTCTCTCCGCCGTCGCCGGCTTTCTCCCTTCATCCCTCCCGCTCGCCCTCCTCTTCGCCACCATGGTAGTTCCTACTCCTAAACCCCGCCCCTCCGTCCCCTTCCAAATGTCCTCCCCGCCCCGATGCTCACGCCATCGCTCCCTCCCGTGCGCAGGTGGTCGTCCTGGTGCTGGGCGCCGCTGCCGTCTTCTTCGAGCACATCCGCAAGATCGGATGCATGCACTCGTAAGTCTCCCTCCAGTATTCCCGCCCCGTCGTTTCCGGTTCCTTCGCGATCCACGCGTGGTGCTGACTGGTGCGCCGTTCTGGATCTCGGCCACAGGCTGGAGAGGTCTGCCGTCTCGGACGCCTTCTTCGAGGATCCCAACTCGCTCAAAAAGGTAAATGATAATTGGTCGTGTTGAGCTATTATACTTGATCTTTGCTGGCGGTGTGCACACTAGATGTTTGTTCATTCTCTTATAATGTTAAAATCGTCTAGGTTCCCTGCCCCTCGATTTCTGATCCTCCCGAGAAGTACATTTCGTTGATAGTTCCTGCTTACAATGAAGAGCATCGACTCCCCGAGGCTCTTACTGAAGCAATCAAGTAAGCCTAGTTTTGAGCACTTTCTGTTCTATTTGCCATGTTTAGCAAATTAAATTATGTTTGAACGGTGGGCACAACCGTGACAAACGTACTAGTTATTGTTCCTGCACAGCTGTAGATTGGTGATCGTTTAGTTTGTTATGTAGATTAAGTTGTTTTTTCTCTCCCTACCAGCTACCTGAAACGACGCTCAGCTGCCGACAAGTCCTTTTCTTATGAGGTTTGTGGAAATTGAGCACAAAAAATCCATCGCATTCATTTTTTCCGTTTCTTGATCACCTGCAGCCTTAAGCATTTTCTTCGAGATCCATTATTTCTTCAAACCTGTATTTGATTGTTTTGACAGTAACCTTTTTCTTTAATCGATCAAGGTTTTGATTGTTGATGATGGAAGTACTGACTACACCTCCAAGGTTGCTTTCAATTTTGTAAAACAACACAAGATTGATAATGTTAGAGTTCTTCTACTTGGAAGAAATCATGGGAAAGGGGAAGCTGTCAGAAAAGTGAGTGTTGGAACTCCCTGCATATCGCTTTGGTTACAACTAGTTAGTACTAATTGGTGCTTTTCATTTTTCTTTTGTGGAAGCAATCTAATAGGGCATGCTCCATTCACGTGGTGAACTACTACTCATGCTTGACGCTGATGGGGCAACCAAAGTGACTGATTTAGAAAAGCTTGAGGATCAGGTCTATGAGTCTATCATAAGCTGTCAAACAAAATTTTGTGAAAGTTAACTTGGTACGTTTTGATTGCGATTGAGAAACAGCCTCATCGAATTTACGTTTTTTCTCTTAGGTTCACGCACTGGCTAAGAAAGTTAAGTTAAGCCCAGGAGCATCTACTAGTTCATCTCAGAAAATCTCTGATGTTGAAATTGCTGTTTTTGGTTCCCGGGCTCATCTGGAGAAACAGGCTCTTGCAACAGTAAATCTTTGTTGGCCCCAATTAACCTCATGTATGCGTTCTCCTGTAGTGTCTTAAGTTTTCATTATTGTTGTTGGTTCTTTCCTGTCTTACTGCAGAGGAAATGGTATCGAAACTTTCTTATGAAAGGTTTCCATTTGGTAGTTTTGTTGACCGCTGGTCCTGGGATCAAAGATACACAGGTACGTTTTTGCAGCCATGTGAGATCGTGCTGTTCATTTTCATGTACATTTTCTTCCAGATCTTCTGTTTGAGGCCTCATTTCTTGAATGCTACTATTTCCAGTGTGGCTTTAAGATGTTCACACGAGCTGCTGCAAGGAAGCTTTTTACAAATATTAGACTGAAGAGGTATATGTCTCATTTCATCATTTTTCTTTTAAGCTGTATCAAACTTCTCGTTAGGCATGAAGATACAGTTGACCATTTTGTTTGGTCGTTTACTTTGCTTTGGCAGGTGGTGTTTTGACGTTGAGCTTGTATACCTCTGCAAGCACCTCAGGATTCCAATGGTGGAAGTATCTGTTAATTGGACTGAAATACCTGGTTCCAAAGTGCGCATGACAAGCATCTTGCACATGGTATTTGAGCTTCTGCTGATCAAAGTAGGTTATGGACTGGGTATATGGAAAATCTACTCATAGACCCGACATCCTGTGCTGACAACTGTGGCTTAGTTCATCACTGTAGCTTAGGCAAAGGTACTTTATCCGAGGCAAATTCATGTGAAGGGACATTGTAAAATCTTCAGATATTCTATCCTGGACAGAATTCATTCCTCCTGCATTCCAGTGTTTGAATAACTGAAGAAGACAGATATAGGTTAGACATGTTGTTACTGATGATGAATTCTACCCTCTTTACTGATTTGTTATACAAAAAATCAAAATGTGACTGGCCTTGTTTATCTAAGTTGTCGCTTTGGGTCTTTGGCGGAATGCTGAACTGGATATTCCATGCAGACCATGATGCACGATGAATCATCAGCCTCTGTTTACATATAGAATTTTGAGGAAACAGTATACAGCGCACATGAATTGTGTGAAGTATCCTTGTTCAAAAAACTCTTTGAAGTTTTAGATTATTGTTCTTACCAGAATTCCGTAGAACTTGCACCTCTAAACGTGTCTTCAGGATTTTCAAACTTACTCAAAATGACGGGTACGCGTTTGCTTGCAACTGCAAATGCACATTGCAGCGTAAGATGGTCCTTGATGTGTAGTATGTATGAATCAGTTGTGCGGGGGCGGCGAAGAGATTTTTGTAATTTTATGCACAAACAGGTATTGCGGCGGCGGATATGTGATCGCAAAAGGATCGGCGGCGAACGATCGAAAACGCTGTAGCCCGCGCGCCCTGCGCAGCGCTCGAGCTCGACCGAATGCGGCCGTCGCTTCGGTCGCCTCCGCGCCGCCGCCGGTTCTCCACCGCGCCGGCCTCGCGCAACCCACCGTCCGCGGGGCGCGTAGCCGAGCAGCACTGCCTCCGCCTCCTGGAGCGCGCCTCCACGCCGGCCGCTGTTCTCCAGTCCCTCGCCTTCCTCCTCAAGTCCGGCCTGCACTCCAACCCGCTCGTCCTCACCAGGCTCTTCGCGTCCTCTGCCTCCGCCGCCCCCGCGCTCCTAGAGCCCCTCGTCGCCGCCCTCCTCAGCACCTCCGTGGCCGTCGACGCCTTCCTCGTCAACACTCTCGTCCGCGCGCACGCCACCTCCCCGCTCCCTTCTGTCCGCGCCCGCGCCGCGGCGTTCTTCCAGCTCATGCTCCGCAGCGCCGTGGCGCCGAATAAGTTCACCTTCCCCTTCCTTATCAAGGCCTGCGCCGCGCTCCCGGGGTCCCCCGCATCCGGGCTCCAGTCCCACGCCTCCGCTCTCAAGTTCGGCTTCGCCGCCGATCATTACGTCTCCAATACTCTCGTACACATGTACTCTTGCTTCGGCGGCGGGTTCCTTGGTGACGCGCGGAACGTGTTCGACGGAATGCCCAAGGATAGCGCGGTCACATGGAGCGCGATGATCGGCGGATATGTGCGTGGGGGAATGTCGAGTGATGCTGTCGAGTTGTTCAGGGAGATGCAGGCTAGCGATGTGCGGCCAGATGAAGTAACAGTGATCGGTGTCCTGGCAGCGGCTGCAGACTTGGGTGCACTGGAGCTTGCCCGATGGGTTGGGTGGTTCGTGCAGAGGGAGGGGATCGGGAGGTCTGTGACGCTGTGCAATGCGTTGATTGACGCGCTTGCCAAGTGTGGGGATGTGGATGGGGCGGTGGCAGTGTTCAAGGGGATGGAGGAACGAACCGTCGTGTCATGGACGTCGGTGATTGATGCTCTTGCGATGGAGGGCCGTGGCAAGGAGGCTGTTGAGGTGTTTGAGGAGATGAAGGCTGCTGGCGTGCCACCTGATGATGTTGCGTTCATCGGGGTGCTGACTGCATGTAGCCATGCTAGAATGGTTGATGAAGGTTGCAGCTACTTTGACTCGATGAAGATGGAGTATGGCATCGATCCCAAGATCGAGCATTATGGTTGCATGGTTGACATGTTTGGTCGTGCTGGCATGGTCGAGAGGGCAATGAAGTTTGTTCGTACAATGCCTATGAAACCAAACCCGATAATATGGCGATCACTTGTTGCTGCTTGCCGTGCACATGGACGGCTTGATCTCGGTGAAACCATCACCAAGAGCCTTCTAAATGAGTACCCAGCTCATGAGGCCAACTATGTCATGCTGGCCAATGTCTACGCACTGACACAGAGGTGGAAGGAGAAATCAGAGATTAGGAGAGAGATGAGCAAGAGAGGAATCAAGAAGGTACCAGGCTGCAGCATTGTTGAGCTTGACGGGGAGGTTCATGAGTTCATAGCGGGAGACGAGTCGCACCCACAGTACAAGGAGATATACAGCATGGTCGAGGAGATGGCAAGGGAGCTAAGGTGCATTGGACACATCTCAGCTACATCAGAAGTGCTACTTGATCTTGATGAGGAGGACAAGGAGGGTGCGCTTCAATGGCACAGTGAAAAGCTGGCAATTGCATTTGTTCTACTGAGGACTCCTCCTGGAACACAGGTCCGGGTGGTAAAAAATCTCCGAGTATGCTCAGATTGTCACGCAGCAATAAAGTGCATTTCCAAGGTTTATAACCGAGAGATTGTAGTGCGTGATCGCAGCCGGTTCCACCGCTTCAAGGATGGATCCTGCTCATGCAATGATTTCTGGTGATGGAATTTGCTGCTGTATTCATTCAAGGCTCCCCGAGGCCCGATGGAAGGTAGAAGGTACCTCATCACAATCTGCCGCGGCTGCCGTCAGCTTCTCCTGCCATTTAAGCAAATAGTTGTTGGTGATCAGGTGTTTCTCATAAGCCTCATCACAAGCTGTGGATATTTGTGCACAGCATCTCCAATTTCGCAGCTTCTCATCAACAGCTCCCCTGCTTGCTGTACTTTTCGATCACGTAAGAGATATGACTCTGCCTGTGATCTCGGTGACCACTGCAAAAGCAATCAGTCCAGTCATTGCTGAAGTAACTCGCACGGATAGTTGGAGCAGCAGACAAAAAGAATTACAACCTTCTTTGAGCAATTTAACTGAGTCGTAGCAGGAGAAGGGCAACAAAAATGGTTAGAGTAAAAGAGGTACGAAGCTGGGAAAAATGAGAAGTGGGATGCACTCTGAGGCATACGACAAGGAAGGCAGCTGCGCATAGTTTTGTCGTCCAGTCGTGCTAGGCCTGCTGATTGAAGGGGAACAAGGCACTCGTCGACATAGTTCACATCGATGAGAATCTGCACGAGGAAAATGGGTACATGTCCTTCTTTGCTGCGGTCTGCAGTTAGTTAAACTAGTCTGTACTTCTTGTCTTCTTGAGCTCTAAGCTACTTGTTGGATTATTGAGGGTCTTTTTGGACGTCGAAAACGTAATTTGGTCGTTTAGATCTGTGGCTTTCAGAGCTGACGTTTGAATGCATTCACGGAAATAAAACGGTACCCATGGGGGCGGGCGTAACTACCCACCATACAAACTTTTTTAGTTTTTGACCCCAATTTCTTGTTTCGAAGCACACAACAAGTGCATCTTATTCAAGTTATATTCTTTTCTTTTTGAGAAGCCATATTTAATACTTTCAGTGGAGAAAAGAGCATGTAAATCCTCAGAAAGAGAAAAAAAGGGGGGACTGGATACAGAGTACAGAGGACATTGCCGCCGCCGCTCGTCGGCCGGCGCCGCCACGGCATCGACGAGCTCTCCTACTACTGGTGCAGGCACACGAAAGCAGCAGCTCTTCGAAGGAGGCGAGAGATCATGTCGGAACACTTTCAGTTGTTCGCAGAAGAGAAGTCAAATACTCAAATGTCAAATGAGGCACACACGTCTTTTCTTTCGGGGGGGGGGGGGGGGGGGGATTGATTCTGGAAGCCTTCGGAGGCAAGGAATCGTCGACGGATCCGGCCGGCGGTCAATCAAATCCGACGAAAAACCGGCGGACTTTGCATGGCGAGCTGGCTGGGTGTGTGTGTGTGCGCGCGCCCTTCGAAAGCCTCGCCCGGTTGACTTTGCAGCTCGAACGCTCTGACTGATCGAGCCGCCGGCTCAAATTCAGTTCAGCGAGCTGCTGCTAATGCTCACAGAGTAACAGGCTCGCTGACATCAAGTCTCAGCCGTGACGATCGATGCCTCTGCTTGTTGGTGGAACGGCCTCGCTTCTTCTCGAATTAAGGCACGGGTTGACGTTTGCGACGAGACACGAGAGAGATGGAGCTACTGCTAGTGGCCGGTCGATGCTTCCGAGGGATTCGGTCGGGCTCAAAAGTCAACATTTTACGGTTCGGCGTTGTGCTTGTGTCACCTAGGACATATGTGGCTCGACTTTATGCATCGACGAACAGAGTTTTTGGTCAAACATCTCAACCAACTTTATATTGCATAATACATGCTGCAGGATTTCAACGACCATCACATTACTTTCCTACGCATCAAGCGATGGGTACTAGCTAGGATCAAATAATTTTTCCACGCCCTACAACCATTTATTAGGAGCAGCGAGTTGTCCTCCTGGCTGCTGTTTTTCATATAGCACAGCATGGTGGTCAATTTTTTTAGTTATAGATGTGTTATATTAAGAACTAGTCCAAAGTGTAGATAATAGTTTGTCTGCACATGTTCTACTCCTTGTCTATTTAATTAGAATGGACAAAGTAGAAGCAATTAGCGCTGCTGAATCATTAAACAAACATTTTCCATGCACAAGCCTTTGACTACAATCTCGCTTATAAAAAGCGATATTATTATTGAATCAGTAGGGAAGCGACTTTGCCCCCCCCCCCCGGAAAAAGAAACTAATGCAACGTGTTTTTGATCAATTTCTCCAGTATTTTACTTTCATGCCTACGTGATGATCAACCTAATCCATGTTAGCATGATGCATGCAAATACAAGCGTAGTGGGTGAGTACCAGCGTGTGCTCGTAAGACTTCAGTAAACGTTTGTTTACTTAGCCCATAGACCAAAACAAATGTCTCCTCACTCATTCGAACAAGTGTGTGGCGTCAACTACGGATAATTTAAGAGGGCAGCACACTAGGCCCTTGACTTCTCTGAAGAATGCATGCATTCATGTGTTACTTGGTCTATCTATGTACTCCACTTTTACTTATACTCCTTTGATTTAGTAATGAAGGGTACTTGAAATACGGAAGCCAAGTAGTTATAACTTTTCGAGCTGGTGGGGCACATTTAAATCCTTTAATGCATGTTGACGCTGTTGTTTCTTGTATATCCAGCAGGATGTGATCAAAGTCAAAGCAATGTCATTCAAGCCCAATGCAGGTACATCTACCCTGTATTGAACAAACTACAGGCCTCAACTCAAGACAGTAGCAGTATACAAGAATTTCATAGAGACAATCCAATTTGGTATGTGAATCTAGCTAGGAAGATTTTTTTCTCAACCCAAACGGCCGGGTCCTTAAAACGTGAGTTTGCTACAACTACTTCCAATGGAGCCATGGCCAGTTGAGAAAATTGCCATGATTTGGTGCGGGGCCTTGGTGGCTAGTTGGCTCCCAACATCTGGGCTTCGACCGGGAGCCAACCAAAGTACACTCCGCTCCTCTCAGAGCGTCAAGGAAAGGTTCAAGTAGCCTTTTGCTAATTGGATCACATGGCACTTAACTGCTGCTCGCTAGCCTCTTGCATTGCATCTATCGATCGATGATGCATCCCCAATCCAGCACATGTTAGGTTGAGTTGCTGCACTGTAAAGTGCCTTCGGCCTCTATTCTATCACTCATCAGTAACATGACAGGGTACTAAACATTTTCAGTAAAATACCAGTGCTGCACAGCATGGAACAAACGCTACAATGCCTTTAACCGGCTGCATGCCCTGCAATTTCCTTCTAGCTGCTGCCTGCACCATTATATTGCTGTCACCGTCGTCGACCTCTTTCCTCAGCAGGCCGGATTCACAATAAACTGAAACAAAACAAGGACATATATGGAACAAAGAAGTGAGACGGCCGGAAGCATATCCTTGAGTGCCCCAGCCACTCAGCCAGCCATGACGTTGGCGAGGAGCGCCCCCCTGTGTTCCGTTGCGTTTTTCAGAAAAAGGGGAGTTGGTTGATTGTTCGGGCTAGCGTAGCAGCAGCGACGATGGCGACGGGGAGGGAGGTCACCTGAAAGTCCACCCCGCGTACTACTAAAGTCTACTAATCCCCACCACGTACTAGTAGTGCAAGGCGTGTCGTCGTTTACAAGTCGACGACGAAGGTCCTCTGCTCCGTCGCCGGTAGCGCGTAGGTAGCACCAGCCGTTCACGTCGACGAAACCTCCGAGCGATCCCGACAGATCGGCCTTGCATTGCGACGAGCCGTCGTTGAGAGGCAAAGGGTTGGCGAGAGAGACTCGCCAGGGCCAGCTGAAGAAGATCCGATCGCCTGCATCTGCATGTGCGCCGGTGCGTGCGTCATCCTTGCTGCGGCCTGGCCTGGCTTGCTTTCCCTTTCCCCTCCGTGACGCACCAGCAAAAATGTTACGGCGGTGCCGCCGTGCCGAGGAGGGAGGTGATCAGCTGAACGTGACGGGTTTCGATCGGCGCCGCCGTCCAGGGCTCCGAGACCACAGGACGACGGTGAAGAACGCGACCGCCGGGCAGCGCGCTGCCATGCTCCACCCCACCCGTCCCATGCTGCTAGCTCCAACCATGTGTCCAGCCCAGCCGCCCTGCCTCCATCCACGCAACGCCAGGAACGGGCGCGAGGAGCCGTTCGTTTCGCGCGTTTTCCCTTCGACCCGGGGCAAGCGACCCCGGCGGCGGCGCGCTCTGTTGCGGCGTTGGTGGTCGCGGCAGAAGGCGCCGTTATAACTCTTGTTCCGGCCGGCCGGCCTGCCCGTGGAGTCCAATCCGAGCTTGCTTGCTTGCTTGCTTATCGTGACGTAGGTGCGCGAACACCGGGAGCGCGGAGCGAGTTCACTGTCCCGGAAACGGGAAGGGAGTGTACTAGTAGCCACAGCTTCAGACAGCTGGTTGAGCAGGATGGGATGTGAGATGCAGTGCGATCAAGAAGAGAAAAGTAGGGTCGGTCGGATGCCGTTGCGGCCACACACGCGTAGGACACGGGCTCAAACAAACGATGTCGTCATCTTGTGGACCTCGTTTCCTAAACACGCCAGCCTCCACTAGCGTGGTGGTGACATTGGAAAAAAAAATCGTAGTCTATCCGTCCCCCTCTGACCTCCGCGGCGGGCGTGGCGGTCTGCGGAGCAGGTGACCCGGCGCGAGCGTGGCCACGTGACCGAGGGAGAGGGCTCGGCTTCCCCCAGCCAACCACTCTCCTCCGGCTGCGGGGACTGGTTCACCGGAACACGACGCGGGCGGGTTCGCCTCACCACCCACCTGCCCCCGCGCGCGCGTGCGTGCTTCTTCCGTGGGCGTCTCGGCGCGCGCGCTGCTGGATTACCTACGTACGTACACGCGGCAACGGCGTCAACCGGAACAGACCGGCCCGAGTCGGTCGACACACGGCCGGCCACACAGGTCGAAGGTCGCATCAGGTTACCCCACCGAGGGAGGCGCGGGTGGGGTCCACGGCTGCCGGCGGGCTCGGACGCCCACACACGAGTCAACGCCTAGAGGCGGAAACCAGCTTAAATTATTGGGTCATTTCAACCCCACCCACTCCTCCCTTTGCGTTGCGTTGCTTTGCTTTGCTTCCCCAAGTCAACTCTCATCCTCCTCTGCTCCTCCTCCGCTCTTAATGCTCTCTCCATTATAACCACCCAACCATACCCCCCCTCCTCCCACCTCTTCCCCTCCCCGGCCTCCGCCGCTCCCGCCATGGGCAACTCCCTCGCCTGCTTCTGCTGCGCCGGCGGCGCCGCAGGCCGCCGCCGTCACGTCGCGCCCGCCGCGCTCCCGTCCGACCCGGCCTACGACGAGGGCCTGGGCCACTCCTTCTGCTACGTCCGACCGGACAAGGTGGGCGTCGCGTTCCCCGCGGACGACCTCGTCGCCGACGCGAAGGCGGCGGCCGCGGCCGAGGAGGCCACCACGTTCCGGGCCATCTCGGGCGCCGCGCTCAGCGCCAACGTCTCCACGCCGCTCTCCACCTCCGCGCTGCTCCTCCTGCCGGACGACTCCACGGCCTCGTCCGGCTTCGAGAGCTCCGAGTCGTTCGCCGCCGTCCCGCTGCAGCCGGTCCCCAGGTTCCCGTCCGGCCCGATCTGCCCGCCCGCCGCCGGCGGGTTCCTCTCCGGGCCCATAGAGAGGGGGTTCCTCTCCGGTCCCCTGGACGCCGCGCTCATGTCCGGGCCCCTCCCCGCCGCCGCCACCTCCGGACGTATGGGCGGCGCCGTCCCCGCGCTCCGCCGGAGCCTCTCCCACGGGGGCCGCCGCCTGCGGGATTTCACCCGCGCGCTTCTGGCGCGCGCGGACAAGTTTCAGGATTCGATGGATCTCGGGTCGCCGGACGCCGCCGCCGCCGTGGCCGCCTGTGGCGGAGGTTCCGCTGGGCTGCAGTGGGCGCAGGGGAAGGCCGGAGAGGACCGCGTCCACGTCGTGGTGTCCGAGGAGAGGGGCTGGGTGTTCGTCGGTATCTACGACGGCTTCAACGGCCCCGACGCCACGGACTTCCTGCTCTCCAACCTCTACGCCGCCGTGCACCGCGAGCTCCGTGGCCTGCTCTGGGATCAGCAGGAACAGGAGGAGGAGGAGCAGGACCAACGATCCGACCAGCCGGCGAGCACCACGGCTCCAGACAACCAGGACCAGTCCGCCCGCCGCCGCCGAGCCCGCCGCTCGAGACCCCCGCGCGGCGCCGACGATGACCACCGGATGTGGAAGTGCGAGTGGGAACGCGACTGCTCCAACCTGAGGCCGCCAACCCAGCGTCCTACTCAGAGCACCAGCGAGAACGACCACATCGCCGTGCTCAAGGCGCTGGCGCGCGCGCTTCGCAGAACAGAGCAGGCCTACTTGGACGTCGCGGACAAGATGGTCGGCGAGTTCCCCGAGCTTGCGCTCATGGGCTCTTGCGTTCTCGCCATGCTCATGAAAGGAGAGGACATGTACGTCATGAATGTTGGTGATAGCCGCGCCGTCCTCGGAACAATGGACGGTGCTGACCTCGAGCGGATCAGCGCAGGATCATTTGACGGTTTGATGGGGGATTGCTCGCCATGCTTGTCAGCTGTGCAGCTTACATCGGATCATAGCACATCGGTTCCTGAGGTAATTGAATTTTTTTTCGCAGCTTGTATCAAGCTTAATCGAATAATTGACTGTTCTTTGATGATCAGGTACTGAAAATATCTTATGTGTGTGCTATTGTCTGGCTGCAGGAAGTCTGCAGAATACGAAACGAGCATCCTGACGACCCGACTGCGATCTCCAAGGACCGGGTGAAAGGCTCACTAAAAGTGACAAGAGCTTTCGGTGCTGGATTCTTGAAACAGGTTAGCGATGTTTGATAATGCTATTTTTCCCAAATAAATGACCGAGCTGTTAATGTGAGAAGGATCGGCTTAGTTATATAAAAATTTTCTTCCCTATGAAAGAAGATCTGAAATTGATGGGACAAATAGTAGAAAGTCTACTTTCATTAGATCAGGTGCAAAATAAGTCACTTTTGCTGCCATCCTGGTCAACAAATAATTAATATCGTGATTAGGTAAGGTCAAAAAAGGAAACGGAAGCAATATGTGGTAGATTTGTCCAAGGTTTGAAAAAGTTTTAATCACTCTGAATTCTAACTTCCGTGGATCGCAAAGTATGACCATCTTATAATGGCACTTCCTACCCTGACGTCGAATTGGATCCATATGGCTAACCTGTACAAAATTTTCAACTGAAAGGGATAAATTACTTCAGCTTCTCAGTCACCATGTGTATAGCCCGTTCGAAAGAAAAAAAAAGTGAAGGAGAAGCTGCTCCCAAAGAAAACAAAGTTTCTTTTGCTTCCGTCCAAGTGCAGAGAATGTGCTCGTGCGGTACTGAGATGTAGCCAGCAAGTTAACGAGTAGAGTGGTTTCGAAGGAAGGCACGTTTCTCCAGCCATGCGAAAGTGCTGTCCGTTATAGCAGAACTATAACGTAAATTTATTTTTTTCAAATCTATCACAACTCTATGGAAGAGGGAAATCTCGTTCTGGTACCTGAAGTGAGGTATACTGTAAGTAGAAAAATCACGATGAATCTCATGGAAGTTTAGCAATATAAAATTTTAAAATGTTTTATGTTGTGTGCAGTAACATGTCAGAATCTTGAACTAACGATGTTTGCTACTTTTTACAGCCTAAATGGAACGATGCACTCCTGGAGGTGTTCAGAATAGATTATGTTGGTTCATCCCCATACATCACGTGCAATCCTTCGCTCTTTCACCATCAACTGAGCACCAGGGACAGATTCTTGATACTATCGTCAGATGGACTTTACCAGTATTTCACCAACGAGGAGGCGGTTGCTCAGGTAGAAACCTTCATTGCAGCGACCCCTGAGGGTGACCCTGCCCAACACCTGGTCGAAGAAGTCCTTTTCCGAGCTGCAAACAAAGCAGGTGTGCTGAAGTCAAATCGTGCAGTATTGTTTTGAGTTTCTGGAAGGTTAAGCTGAGCTAGCTGCCACTGATCTTGTTTATCGTATTTCTCTTGTGCCTGGTTGCAGGCATGGACTTCCACGAACTGATCGAGATACCTCACGGTGACCGACGGCGATATCACGACGACGTATCGGTCATTGTAATATCTTTGGAGGGCAGGATATGGAGGTCATGTGTGTAAATTAATACTAGGACATACCTAGATTAGAGAAAGAAACGTATAGAGATGTTCTTGCAGCATGTGAGAAGTTGTCGCGGCTACTCCACTCCTCCCCGTCGCGCTGTACAATATCGACGAAAGCACTGGGTTGGGTTTGGGGATCTCGACGCGTCCAGCTGAATCGAGACGATCGAGGTCCCGGTTGAGCACGTCGTAAGTGCCGTATAAGCTGTTCGTGTAAAAGAGGATTTGTTCCAGTTATTAATAACTAAAACAATGACCAATTGGTCAGTTTTCTTTGACCTTTTTATGCATCTTCTGCGTTTCACACGTAACTGTACATGTTGTGCACGGGTGACTGAATCAAAGTTGGACTTCTATGCTTCTGAAACCGATTTTTTTATATAAAAAATTCAAAATAAAAAGGTTTCTTTGGTCATAAGTCATTTGCAGTGTTGACCTTGTAGCTGATAAATCTGCCCGCCCCCGTTTTGAACAACAATTCAGCGGGCGCTGTTCCGACAGGTCGCCGGCCTTATCCGTGTTGCTCGTAAACGATGCATGGCTTTATGCCATGAATGAACCTACTAAGCTGACATCTGATTCTAGCATGCCCTACCCGCAATCAATCAGGCCTTATGGAAATATTTTTCTCTCTCGGATCCAGCACTTCCTTGGATCCAAAGATCTGATCGATCGATGAGCTTGATTGCATGCTGCTTCACCGAACAGTTGCCACTCCCTTGTGTATCTAGTCTACTCCCACTTGTATGGTAATGGTACGCACCATCATCACCCAAGTTTTGTTTTTTTGAGAAGTTGCTCTGCCCTTTTAAAAGCTAGAAACTGGTCTACTTGGTAACGAAATATTATATTTCTAGACGAATGGAGGATTGGCCGTGACCTACTATGGTGGGTATTCTTTTCACTCAAGTTGTGAGACATACGCAGCTATCTTCAATTCGAATGTCTGTTTGTTTTCTGCGATAGATAACACTATCCTTAAGCAGCAAGGGAAAGCAATAGCAAGGAAATGCATAGTGCTTTTTTTTTCCGGCTAGTGGTTGCTAGTGCGAGAAGAAAGCTGAAAGCCAGTCCTGTCTGGTCGTTTCTCCGCTATATATATATATGCGTGCTGACGTCGAACGCCGTTTCAGTGCGTGGTTACGAATCCAGAACCCATGCCCAAGCAAACCCTTTGATACTGTCGCAAGGGATCGAGCCATGCATGCTTGTTTAATTAGGGTAGAAAGAGGTGAGGTGTCACTTGTCTTAACATGCACTCAAAATAAAACTCCGTTTCTTCGCTACTAGTAGTTATTCTGGACACTTAAAAGTCAAAACCCATATTTGGTGCGACTCAGGGACAACCCAACTTTCAGAAAGATTTGTGGTTACGATGGATGATTTTCAGCTGCTGCAGCTAGAGTTTTTGGGACACCCACTCATCATTCTTCTCAATTTTGTTTGTTGGGAGAACACGGAGCTCGGAGGATTCCCCCTCGCCTCTCACCGTGGAGTTGCGGCCCAGCAGATAGCCCGATTACTGTTCGTCGTGGGTCAACTTCGTGGCCCGTGGGCCGGAAATCCCTCTAATCTCGCTCCCCAAGTCCCTCAAACCCCCGCGCCGCCGTCGATTCTGCTGCGGTTTGGGATTACGATAGCTTCCCCTGCGTTTGGCTGTGTCCATCTTTCAATCATAGGAAGACGTTGCCTCACAGCTATCCTCCACTGTTTTATCCTCCACAGCAAGGTGAGGCTTAGGCTGAGCTGACCGCGACGACGTAAGCGCCTCGCTGGCCTGGCGATCGCCACCCGCACGCGAGGCGAGGCGAGGCGACGCGCGGACCGCTCGGCGGCGAGCGTACGCGACCGCGCCGCGCGGAGAGATTCCAGCCAGGTACACCGGCGGCACAGTCGTGCGCAACGACGCGCGCGCGCGCACGGTCGCCGTCGTCGTCACCGCGCAACTTGCTGGCGAGCTAATGCGCGCGGGTTGCTGTTGCTTTTGGTTCTACAGATTCCGCGCGCGCGGACCCGGACCGGACCGGACCGGCTGCTAATACATGCATACGTGCACGACGGCCGGCGCGGGGTGGTGCTGGCACGTGTGTTAGCCGTTCGATCGATAGTCTGGCTAGTCTCGGCGGCGGGCACCTGCGCGCGGATCTGACATCCATGGGAGACCCCACGTGCATGTCCCGGCCGGCCGGTGACCTCCCACACCAGAGGATATCGGATGACGAGCTAGGACGGCCGGGAGGTAGCTAGCTAGCTAGGCTCTAAGCTTAGTTAGCTGCACACATGATAATGACACCCAAAAAGGAGAGAGGGCGGGAAAGGTGATGCGTCCGACGTCGATGCATCGGCCCCCGTTATCCGCGCGCGCTCGGGAGGTGGTGGACGCCTGGACGACCGAGGATCGAGGCTGGCTGCTGGGGTCGGCCGGTCGAATCTCTCTGGCTGGTGTGTCAAAGGTGATCGAGGAGAGGCTTCTCCTTGACGCCTTCCTGGACGCGCGGTCCGCGACAAAAGCGGCCCGGCCGTGTGCACCAAAGCATGTGACCGCGACCCAGAGATTCCACGGTCAGGTCAGATCAGATCAGATCCAGCCGGCCGGGGCACACCAAAGCCAGCCAGCCACCCAGCGGGGCCTTCCTATCCTTATCCCGCGCGCCGGCCACGACACCCACCACGAGAAGAGCCGCGTAAAGCTCTCTACTCATGCAGACATCCACGTACGTCGACGGCGACGGCGACGACCCGTCCAGGTGCGGCATCTCCAATGCAACGGCTTATCTGCTGAAGGAGGAAGGAGGAGGAAGATATCTGGTGGATTTTTTGGAACATTTACTAAAGATCACCATGCATTATCTTGCTTTGAGCTGCGGCAAGGCTCAACTTTAATTTGAGACGCGAACAAGACTGGCCGGATTTTGTTTTCCATCCACAAGGGAGCAACGAGCTAGCTGGGTCTGGGTTGGTGGCGCGCGCGTGGCAAGCAGGGACACATCCAACGTACGTCATCTATCACTGTCACTGGTGGTGGCGGGAAGGGGTGACGAGGACGCGGTGGAAGAAGGGGGCCACGCATGCAGATGTGGCGTCTTGAGGAAGACGGTACACGGTAGAGATGAGATAAGAGAGGCCGAAATTAAAGGCACGCCATGCATGAGCGCGAGAGAGACACGAGTGGGATCCATGGATCGATCGAGACGGGAACCTATCAAGTTCCTCGCGAATGTTATCAACTGATTCAGTTTTTTTTTTCTTTTGACAAAAAGACGCCTAATAGCATCTTATACCGCCTGGCTTATATTACTAGCTACTAGCTCCAATCATTAGTTGTTCAAATTCTCTTCTAGCTAGCTTGTTCTGACTGCAAGATCTGATTGCTGGTTCAGATGCGCGTAGCAGCAAGTGACAAAGGTATAGCCTGCAGGTCCGCCGCGCCCGCGCCGTGTCCGTGCGTACTGCTCCCGCTGCGCAAGTCGCCTCTCCCGTCGCGTCCGCGCGCGCCCTGGGATCCTGCCTGCCATGGCGCGCATGCAGAGGTGAGGACGCGACGATGCGACAGTTGCTCAACGACGACGTCGGGCCGGAGCTCGGAATTCCTGTCCCCCCCCCCCCCCCCTCGCTCGGCCATCGACAACGCGTACGAGCGCTCGTGTGACCTGTGTCGATCGTCGTGTCGTGTGGTGTGGCCGCGACATGACCGACATGATGCTGGGACGAAGGACAAGAACGGCCATGCATGGCTCGTAGTATCGAGTCGACGGGTCACGAGAGTCCGGCCCGGAGAGCCCGGACAAACGACTGCGCGCGATCTCCAGGCCTCTGATCGTCGATGTACCGCGGTCTCAGAGTTTCTTTCATTGGATAGCATGTGCGTATATATGAGGACACGTCAATGGACACATGCATGTTGTATTTATGCTTCTCCGCTTTAGCTTCTTCTTCCACAGTGCCAGTCATCAGTCACACACTACTGCTAGCTAGCTGCTGGCTTCTGATGATTGTACCTGATGTGGCGTGGGAGACTGGTCTCCTGAGGCATGTCGCTGTCGCGCGCGTGATGGAGGAGCGAGGACGCCCGGCCGGGGCCGGTGCTCGTGCGTGCACGCACGCAGTTGTGTCCATATATGCATGGACGCCGAACGGTTGGGTCTTGGGTGGGGTAATGTGGCCGGCGTACGTAACGCACGCACAGGAAGGATTCGATCCGGCCGGCGGCCATGTCGCCGCCTCTCTTATATTCGTGGTTGCACTGCTGGGTAATAATGGCATGCATGCAGTACGTACGGACTCTTGCTTAGCTAGCTACAAAAATATATTTATCTAAGCTACAAAAATACTACAGCAATCGGGACTATAGACGACGGCCGGAAACCGTCGTCAATAAGGGCACTACCGTCGTCAATAAGTTATTGACGACGGTAAAAGCTTATAGACGACGGTTTTGAGCTGTCGTCAATTATTAGTCGTCAATAAGTTTATTGACGACGGTAACCGTCGTCAATAAATTTATTGACAACAGCTAAATCTAGCTGTCGTCAACAAACTTATTGACGACAGCTAAATCAGGCTGTCGTCAATAAGCTTATTGACGACGGCCAGGAAACCGTCGTCAGTAACCGTGGCTTATTAACGACGGTTTACACTAGGCCGTCGTCAATAAAAATTGCTTATTGACGACGGTTTCTGGTACCTGGTCGTCGTCAATACTAGTGGCTTATTGACGACGGCCAAGTACCAGAAACCGTCGTCAATAAGCTTTTCATTTTTTTTTAAAAAAACAGAAAATCCTGCCGTGGCTTCGAGGCCAACCCTGGCTCGATGGCCAGATCACAGGCAATTAAAACATACATCACAGGCAGGCACAAAAACACTATACGCACGCCACACTACCCTACGCTACCCCGACCGCTGCCACCGGAGTCCAGGAAGTCGTCGTGCGCTCGTCCAAACGCTGGTTGCTGAGGGGATGGAGTTTCCTGGGCCCGTGTCGCCGATCCCTATGATGTACATGTATAGGTAGACAAATTAGAAGTTCACAAATGTGTATATGATTAAATAAACTCATTACAAGTTAAAATTGAGCAAGTTAGCTAGATTTGGCTATGTTTGAGTAAGTTTGCTCATATTTTACTAAGTTTGAGAAGTATGGACTAGTAGTGTTTGTGTTTGAGCTAGTTCAAAAAGTTTTGGCTATGTTTGAGTAAGTTTGGTCATATTTGACTATAGTTGAGTAAGTTGTACCATATTTTACTCAGTTTGAGGATGTTTAACTAGTTTTCTCTAAGTTTAAGTAAGTTTGATCAAATTCAACTAAATTTGAGCAAATTTAACTAGTTGCAGCTATTATGAGAAATTTTGTACCTGTGCTCCTGACGTCGGCCCCTGTGGTAGCTGTATCGGTGGCGGCGCCCACTGAGGAAAGACAACGGGTTGTCCTGTGGCCATAGCCTGCAAATATGAAGTAAATTATTATACATGTCATTTATATATTAGAAACGTTGAGTACATTGATCTGAACTTACCTGCATGGCAGCTTGCAGTTGTAGCATGTACGAGTGTTGATACTCGTCCCTAGCCCGGAGCTCGGCTGTCTGCCTCTCGTTCGCGAGCCACAGCGCTTCCTGCGTCCTCTGGAGCTCCTCCTGGACACTCTGGAGCTCCAGATCACGGCTGCCACGCCTGCTGGATCCACCCTGCGATGAAGAGGCCCTCGAGTAAGACCGCGCCTCCCTCGAGTCTACTACTCCATCGAAGATGGCCAACCTACACAACGAAGTAAGAGTATTAAAGTTTCGTATCTCGAAGTTAATGAAAGTAAATGAAAACAACAGAACTCACCGGACGTGAGGTTTACCGCCACCGCTTGCATAGGCGGCTTCAGGTACGATCGGCGAGTTCTGCCAATCGTAATCGTCGCCTCGAAGCCTCCGCACCTCCTCCCCATACTTTTCCTGAAAATACAGAAAATTAAAGTCATCAGAAGTTTTAAAGATAATACAATTAAGTCAACTAAAGAACTCACCAACGTCTCTGTCGCTGTCTGAGAAGACAGCTGATCAGGCTGCGAGGGGTCACTTCCCATGTGACCCCTCCTCCACACCTGGATAGCGGTCGGCTCCTGACCGATCTCGCGCTCCTATCGATACGTGTTAGCATAATAGTAGCGATAGAAATTAACTAGAATATAATTCGAGTATCACTTACCATCCGTTTAGCAAGGCGTACGTAGCCGTCCCCGCCAAGACGGTGTTTCCCGGTCGTCCCTCGACTCTGTCGGCGGGTCATCGACACGCCTTGGAAGCCCTGGCTCGCCCAACGAGCACACAGGGAACTGTAGGCGTCCGGACAGGACTCAAGCCACGGTACGCTGACCTGCACACATTTGTTGTTGGATGAAAACATTGATGAAAATTGGATAATGAAGCAAAGTAAAATAAAGAATTTACCTCTGCGTACTGTGCCTCCGTCAAGTACTTGTCCGCCACATCCCTAAACTGCCCCGGCTCACCCTCGTCCGGATGCAACTTATAGTACGCCTTCGTAGCCTGAATGCGAGCCGTTGAAATCGACTGCGTCAGGAGCTTCCTAGCGTTGTTGTTGAAGACCAGGCGAGCGTGGTCCAGCTGGGCCTCGTCCTCCAAACGGTAATATTTCTACAAGTAGAAATATACAAGTTAATGTACTTAACATATAATAGGTTCGCATTTAACAAATAGACGATTTGTTTACCATGAATTCATGCCACACATGCTCCTGGTGGTTGCCGTAGGTAATGTCCTGGGCCGTAGCGTAATCGTCCCAAGACGTAGCAGCCCGTCCGTTCACTAGACCGGGGTAGTGACAACGGATGAGCTGGCCCAGGACAGCGTTGACCTGGCGGTGGCGTCCTTGACCCGTGAACGAGTCATCGGCCCAAGACCTAATACACGATTCTCAATCAGTACATATATAAGTGTTAAAATATCTAAATTGATTTGTTATAGATTTACTTACCTATCGCCAACCGGACGAATAACGACCCGATCTTCTAGCCATGCAGGAACCGGAGGAGGAGCCACGTAGTGGCTCCTCCTGTAACGCCGCTGTGGAGCCGGCTCCATATCAGGCTCTGTAGAAGGCTCTGAAGCAGGGTCTGAATCCTGCGGTGCCGGAACCTGAAGAGGATCCGAAGCAGGATCTGTAACAGGCTCCGAAACCTGTGGTGTCTGAAGAGGACCCCTGACCTCTGTCTCCTCAGACGTAGAGTCTTCCTAAAAATTTGAAGATTGGTAATATAGATTTAAGAAAGTTATTTATATAATTTATGTAATTAATTATTCTTTACCTGTCGTGACCGCTCTCGTGACCCCTGGCCTCTGTCGAGGCCCAACAGCTGAGACAGTCTACCATTGCTAGACTGACAGCCCTGGAAAACAGAGTCTGCTCTCGGGGGCAGAAAGCCCCGCGTCCCCCGTCGTCTACTGCTCGATGACATCCTGATGAAAGGAAATTTGATAATGACTTTAAAGGAAAATATAGAAGACGAAAGAAGAGATGGAAGAAACGATACTTGTACTTAATTTCAAAATTCATCAGTATCACGATCATGTACTCTACTTCGTAAACCGGACCATCGATCTTTTGTCATGGTTGTTCGCCGTTTTCGTTTTTTCACATTATGAGTCTGTACATCTTGTGCATCTCCAACTAATTCATCGAGTCGTAGACCAGGCTCAACGACAAAAGAATCCGGCAACTCTTCTTCTTGGTAAACAAAATCTGCCTCATCAATGTAACCAGTATTGTCCGGTGTATATAACCGCTCACGAGGATTCACCTTTTGTACAACCCACCATGCACTAAGTTTTTCGCACGGATATTGTAGATAGTACACTTGTTCGACTTGGTGTGCAAGGACAAAGATGTCGTAGCCTCGTAGTCGGTCCTTGTGTTTGACTTCTACCATGCCAAATTGGTTTTGTCGAGTTCCATTGTTATTATCAAACCAATCACAGTCAAAGAAGACTACTTTAAGGTCTTTATTCCCGGCAAAACTAAATTCTAGGATTTTCTTTATGATCCCATAGAAATTAGTTTCATGTCCTTCGGCATCGGCGGCCCTTGTCACAACTCCGGTGTTTGATGTTGCCCTTAGAGGACGTTGAGCTTCAAATTGAGTTGAACGGAATCGGAACCCATTGACATCATATCGACCGAAGAGTTTAACTTTAATGGATCCGTTGGACAGTTGTCGCAAATCTTCATGAACACCGACTTGTGTCTTGCACTGTCCAACATATGAAGTAAGAAGACTATTTTATGCTATGAACATAATTACTAAGAGGAACAAGACAAGGAAAACGTTACATGATTTCGAAACCACGTTTGGAAGTTAGGTCCTCCATTTACTCCATAGTGTCACATTGTTTGTATTTGCTTGCTAGTAGGTTGCTGCTTAGACTTCCAATTTTGTCGATCGAACTCACTAAATCAGGACAAAAAAGAATTATTGGTGTAGATGTATAACACACCACACAAATTAGTATAGATGTTGAACAACCACTTACTGAAAAAAATTGTCCATCCCATCTATGTTAGCGTACATGTATAACAAAGCAGCTGTCTTTTCATCTGCTGAAGCATCATAGCTCGTGCCACTACCAACAGTGGTGCCTCTCGTTTGAAAAAGTGAGAGTTCGCTACAAGAGGTTGCTTCAGCCATATTATACCGTAACACCGATGCATTAACATTGTGTTCTTCTGCAAAGTAGACACTTGAAAAGTATCATATCTCCTGAAGTGTAAATGCTTCGGCGATGCATCCTTCAACCCTTGCCCTATTACGAACCATCGGTTTTAGACATCTGAGTGCTCTTTCAATGTGGTACATCCACCTACATTGAACAGGGCCACCTACTTTAGCTTCATATGGAAGATGGATTAGAAGGTGTTGCATTGGATTGAAGAACCCTGGAGGAAATACTTTTTCCATCTTACATAAAAGCACGGGTATCTCTTTTTCCAACTTCTCCATCATCTCTCTTTTGATTTCTTTAGCACAAAGCTGTCTATAAAAATAGCTAAGCTCGGCTAACACCTTCCAAACCTCATCGTCAAGATAGCCTCGAAACATAACCGGCAGAAGTCTTTCCATGATTATGTGATAATCATGGCTCTTCAAACCAGTAAGATTTCCAGTCTTAACATTAACGGCTCTTCTCAGGCTAGCAGCAAAACCGTCTGGGAACTTCAAGTGTTTCAACCACTTGAAGACTTCTTTCTTTTCTTTTGGTCGAAGGCAGAAACAAGCTCGTGGTTTGCCACCAGCTTCGGAGAGCTCAAGACTTGGTCGGTTACAAACCTCTGCCAAATCCTTCCGAGCTTTTATATTGTCTTTTGTTTTTCCCGTCATATCCAAGCACGTGCTTATGATGCATTCGCCCATGTTACGTTCCTGGTGCATGACATCAATGTTATGCATTAGAATTAAAGACTTCATATACGGTAACTCCCATAGTGCACATTTATGAGTCCAATTGTGATCCTCTCCGTAACCAATAAAATATCCAGGACGACCTTCATCTGGCACTAGATTATTGAGCTGTTTAACAATTTCCGACCCGTTCAGACGTTGTGGTGGTCCCTTTTTTACAATGGTACCCTTCCTGAAGGCATTTCTCTGTTGCCTAAACACGTGATTTGGCGGTAACCAACGTCTATGACAATCAAAGTAGCATATCTTGCCACAATGAATTAGACGAAAACAATCCGTGTCCGAAGCACATATTGGACATGTCAATCGACCATGAGTGCTCCAGCCAGAAAACATGCCGTAAGCTGGAAAATCATGAATAGACCACAAGTACGCAGCTCGTAGGTTGAATTTCTGTTTTCTATAACAGTCGTACGCTTCGACTCCTGTCCATAACATTTTGAACTCTTCAATCAATGGCTGCATCATCACGTTCAGTCGTGAACCAGGATGATCCGGTCCAGGTACAATAAGGCATAGGAACATGAACTCATACTTCATACAAAGCGATGGTGGTAAGTTGTACGGAATAGCGAACACGGGCCAACATGAGTATGGTGTGGCGTTTGTACTAAACGGTGAGAAGCCATCTGTCGCCAACCCAAAGCGAATATTTCTCGCGTCATTGGCGAAATCTAGATCGAAGTTATCAAGCGCCTTCCATGCCTCACCGTGCGATGGGTGCACCATCATGCTGTTGTTCTCACGTACACCTTCTTTATGCCACCTCATGTGTCTAGCTGTTTTTTTAGATAGAAACAAACGCTTGAACCTAGGTGTGACAGGCAAGTAGCGAAGCTGCTTCTGTGCGACTTGAGTCATTACTTTTGAACCGTCGTCATTAACAACTTTGACAAATCTCACTTTACCACATTTTAAGCACTTGTTCTCGTTGGCATGCTCTCTCCAAAAAAGCATGCAATTGTCTAGACACATATCAATCTTCTCATATTTCATACCTAGACCAGAAATCAACTTCTTAGACTGATACATATCTTTAGGCACTTTATGTGGTTGTGGAAGGATATCGCTGATCAATTTGATAAGATCGTTGTAGCAGTTATTGGAGAAGAAATACTTAGACTTAATGGCCATAAATCTAGTCATGAAAGTAAGGAGCATCACTTCGGTGTGTTCATGCAACGGCTCTTCTGAAGTT
Organism: Neostapfia colusana; assembly: GCA_030760725.1. Taxonomy (NCBI): domain Eukaryota; kingdom Viridiplantae; phylum Streptophyta; class Magnoliopsida; order Poales; family Poaceae; genus Neostapfia; species Neostapfia colusana. The sequence continues at coordinate 1,095,905 of JASWHV010000013.1, forward strand.
TTGAGAAGCGTGAAAAACGCTTCAACCTCCGTTGGAGGAGGATCCTCCATCAATTCAGGATTTATAGCATCAAGCATCTCGTCCATCCTATCGACCCCCGTGTTGTCATCCTCATCTGAAACTTGTAAGGGTTGAGAAGATGTCTCACCATGAAAGGTCCACACCTCATAATCTTGCATGAAACCGTATCGACATAAGTGAAACGCCAAATTCACTTTGTCCCAACACTTTGCACCTTGACATTTCGTACATGGGCACCGCACCTTATCGATCTTTGACAATGAAAACGCTCGATCTACAAAAGCATCTGTCTTTGCGAACCACTCATCCGAGTGACCACCAGAACTGTTCTTCCAACCGGTATACATCCAACTACGATCCTCACCCATGTTTGAATCTGCAGTTTAATGTCAAGGAAATTATAGTTACTTTATAATTTATTTATGTCACGGCCCTACATCTATTGGAAAGGATAGGTCCTAAACCCACCCAAGAGTGATCGAGCGGAGCGTGCTCACGACGAGACGCGTGGTATGGATCCGAACGAAATTTCGGCAGCATAACCCCGCTGTTCTCCACTGCACGCCCGCAAATGGTGCAGCAGAGAACAACAGGGTTATGCCGTCGAAATCTCGTCTAGATCTAAACCCGCGTTTCATCACATGCCACGCCCCCTCGGTCACTCCCAGGCTGTCCAAAAAGGGACAATTCCGAACGTACACGCCTCACATGCGCAACACATGTGAGACGGGCCCGTTCGAAACGGGTGACGCATGTTGTATAGGTTTACGTCAATCTTTCGTTTTTGAGTCATTTAAAAGAGAGAGAGGAAAGAACGAGAGAGAAGGAAAAAAGGAGAGACAAAGAAGTGGGTCAGCCGTCCTAAGTTATGCCCCGTTGGGGCCTGCCATTATCTTACGACGCCTTTAGGGTTAGCCGTCGTACGTTATACCCCGTTGTAAGTGGTTCAAAGATGAAACCCCACCGTTGGGGCCCGCCGTCCACGCGCGGGAGCTTACCGTCCTCCGTGCCTGTCTCGACTAATACATTACCACTAAATGAGCCGTGACAGACCCTAAATGGGTCGTGTCAGGCCAGACCGGGCCGAAACCCATTTATTTACATATAGTAACTAATCACACAATCAATCAAAGTATTAATTAAACAATAATCAATTACAATACTAATTAAACAATTAATCAACTAAGGTCGGACGGCGCGGCAGGGCGGGGCGTGGCGAACCATGTTAAAAAGACCATGTTAAAAAGACCAGGGGCAATGGAAGCATATTACTAAGGTGTTGCCTCGCCTTATGCCTTATCGCTTAAAAGGTAAAAAGGGGTAGGTCGCCTTATGTCGCCTTACCGGCTTAATAACTATGATGTCATGCCATCCTGAAATGCTCATATTTAGGATGTGTTCTAGGCACAGTATCATTTGTGCTATTCCTGTGCCTTAAAAAGTTACATTTTGGATGACATCAACTTGTATCAGCTAGAATAAACTTTAGATATCCAGTAGGGTGCAATATAAGTGGTTTCATGATGGAGTTTTTGTTTCAGGATCCACTAGGGTGCGTATGGGTGGCCCTGGAGCCATGCCACTAGAAGAGCCAAGCAAGATGCCTGTGAATAAATTAGGGGAACTCGAGGAGCTCTTGTTTGGCGAGACCCAGCGCCCCAGTTTTGTTGAGAGGGGCCATCTGAAGCTCCAAGGTCAGTGGTCAATGGTCAGTGGTCAATGTTCGTGGGAAGAAGAGTCTCATTACGGGTTGGTCCTAATAAAAATAGATTTTAGGGTAAATTTTATAAACAGCTACTAGAGATGCTATCAGAAAATTCTACTCTCCCCTCCCAGGTGAGTATGCTCTGTCATCCAACCCCTAAATCCATTTACTCCATCGGTCTATAAAACGGGACAGTTCATGAGACACTTGATCGAGCAGCCACCACTTGTCCACAGTACGGCGGCCTGACTGCAGAAGTATCCTAGGTGCAGAAATGATTTGAGCTTTGCACTGCATTCAAAAGCCATTACCGATTCAAATGGGAATAAAAAGCTAGAAATGCATGGATCCCTCAAGAGGCATATTAACGATAATAAACACGACCCACGACCAAATGACACAAATAAGCCTAAGCTACCACTCTCGTCACCCGACCAATGAAGATTCATCATAACACGACAAGTCTTCATGGGGGCTTCGACACCGGCGGGCGGGAGGGAAAATCACTTGTCTGTGATTTCCAACTGCAATTGAGCTAAGGGATAGCTTCCCGACGAGGACGACCGAGGGGAAGCAGGCAATTTGATACTCGCTACGGCTGGTTGGACGGACATGACAACCTACCCCAATCATGGTCCTGAGACCTTAGGTTGACGGTTGTGGTAGGTCGGTGATTGGAGGATCGTCAATTCTAGGAGGCGATTGGTACCTGCTAGGGTGGGAGTTGTTGACAATACACCACAACTAGGTAATTCGATGGGTTTCTGAAAACCGTTTTGTAGTTGTTGACAATGAGTTCTTATTTTTAGAACAATAAATCTAGCTAAATTTCAACTAAAATATATATTTTGTTATTTAAGCTTTATCGGGCTAGATTTATTGTTCTAAAAATATAGAACAACCGATGTGCTGCTGCTGCTCGGGCCGGAGGCCGGAGGGGGAGGGGGAGGGGGAGGGAGATTTACCTCGGGCCAGAGACGGGCGGCGACGGGCGGCGGCGGCGGGGGGAAGGGCGGCGGCGAGGCCGGAGGGGGAGGGGAGGGAGATTTACCTCGGGCCACAGACGGGCGGCGGCGGCGGCGGCGGGGACCGGCGGCGGCGGCGGGGGGAAGGGCGGCGGCGACGAGCGGGGACGGGCGGCGGCGGCGGGGGGAAGGGCGGCGGCGACGAGACGTCCGGCGCGAGTCGGGAGGCGGCACTGGCCGCCTCCCGGCTCGCGTACGGGTTATATGTCCCATTATTGACGACGGTGCTAAGAAACTGTCGTCAATAAGGACCTTGTTGACGACGGTGCTAGGTCACCGTCGTCAATAACTCCTCGGGTGGACCCGAATTGAGTTAAAGACGACGGCCACCGTCGTCAATAATTTATTGACGACGGTGCTCGTCTAGCCGTCGTCAATAACTAAGTTATTGACGAGGGCTAGATAAAGCCGTCGTCAATAACATTAAAGACGACGGCCCCGTCGTCAATAAATTTGGCCGTCGTCAATGATCGTTTTTCCTGTAGTGATGCATGGGTTTTAATTGTCAATGTTAACTAGTACAAATTTATACTTAGCTAACGTTAATAATTTGAAACCGGAAGGAGTCATATAGCTTTATCACCTCAGATTAAACTACTGGAGTAGATGCATGTTCACAAAATCTTTGCTCCATTTTGAACCTGCGTGCTGCAATGCCAATGATGAGCCTACCATACATATCGTCAAAATAAACTGAATAGAGGAAATAGTAGCCCTAGATAACACAGCGCTACTTTAATTTGAACTAAATTAGTTACCCTAAACGTAATTTATTTGGTATATAGTAATTGAGATGTATACGTATGTATAGTAACTCAGATGTATACGTATGAAGAATTTAACAATACTTGAACCATACAGTATATGAGAGAGTGGAGAGGTATATAGAGATAAAAGGTAACTGCAAGTTAAATACACCAATGCTGATACGCGTCCAATCTGACTGCTGTATGCGAGCATGGCCCATGCATGCAACAGATTAGCAATAGTATATGGATCTCATCGGTCAACGACAACACGACTACGTACATGCATATAATGCATGGGACCGGCGATTCATGTCTTTCAATTCGGACATGTTGTTGGTTGGCCCTACCAAATTAAACGGCGATGCAGCTGCAGCCAGCAGCCAGCTAGCCGACAGAGATCACATATAGATGTACGTCGATCACGATGCTCTACACGCGGCCTGGTAGATGTCGCACGCAGCACGACGCACATGCATGCTGTGCATCTACATGCATACTTGTGATGAAATGGATGTGTGATATATGTTTGGAATTCTTCCGATTTTGTCATGTTCCTACTGTTGCAAGCATTGGTACGCGCACGATCGATCCATTCGTCGACAGTGCATGCCCCTACATAGCTGAAGCTGGGTGGGTCAATCAAGGAAACGAATGGCATGCCATGTAATTTGGCCATCTGTTTTTTTTTGACAAGAAAGTTATGTTTATGTCCATTTCATTACAAATTGATGAACACCTAAAGCATCATACGCATCCATTTGAGAGAGGGGGTTACTGTTTCAGTTTATATTACCCTCTAAACTGAACAGTAGATGTTAATCAAGATTATCTTGCATGATAGCAGATCCACGCTACTGCCACAGTGCAAGCTCGTGCTGTCAAGAGGACGATGCCTAGATCTTGCTCGTTGTTGCTAGTAACGTTAGACGATGAATCAGTCCAAAAGAGAATCAGATTCTTGGTCCGGTATGCATCGGGATCTCTGCGTGGACATGCCACGAAGCTCATTAACATACAATTTGGAGCATGCATCGCTTGGCGTCTTCTTCCCCTGATCGATTAAACCAGACGGGCTTCCGCTAGCTCATGCACCCACATCTGTAGTGCGGTATTGGTACAGTAGTTGGCATTGTCAGTAAGGCAGTATTGCATGCATCATGCAGTGCATGGGTGAGAGAGACGGCGGCTGGCAGCAGAGTACTCTACTGGTCCATGCATGCAATGCAATTCATGATTGTTCTCATGTGACGCAACGTGAGGCCAACCACAATCACGCTCTCCCTCTCTCTGTACATACTGTAGACATACGAGAAATGTAATTGTAACTGTAAAAGCTACTGTTAGCTGGTGTTTTACCATGAAACTTTAACAAGATCACGGAGCTCAGAGAACAAGATCAACATCCAAGCAAAAAAATTACCGTGATAATATGAGATTCACTGATCATATATAAAACAGGCACGGAGTAGGGAGGCATCAGCTAACGGGCCCCTGCAGATGGTGTACGTGTATAAAGTTAAAGCTGCCGTGTTCGTGACCGCTCTCCTCTCTGTGCGTGTGATTTGTAGTACAGTCGATCTGACAGGAATCTGACAGGAATCTGATACCCCCGACCAGCCCTGTCCTAGTGTCGGTCCCTGGCTGCCACTCTCTCTCTCTCTCTCCCTCTCTCTCCCTCGACTCGTGGTAGTTCATGTTTTGCACTATACCTTGAAGCTGCACCAACTGATCATGGGCTTGTGTAGATAATTGCAAATGGAATAGATCCTTTAGGTCCTCTTGTATCGCTTCATTTAAGGTTTCTGCTGATTTAAGGCAAAATACAACAGATGTGGAAAACTTAGCTTCAGTATATACCCTACCTTCCCACCGATCTAATTCTATAGTTATAGCTACAATGGTCTGCTAAAATCTGCTGACTCCCTGATCCAAACATTAATCCTAAGTCCACCTTTTAACTCTATTGATTTCTGTTAGCTGGAGAGGTATGTCAGTGACGAATAGGACTAGGCAACAATTTCCTCTCCACCTCAAGCATTAGTTTTTCTAATCGATGTGAAGAAATTTATAGATACAAATAAAACACATGGGGTCAGGGTAAGGTCTGCTGCCTTTATTCCCTCTCCAAGAGGGGGAGACTGCATTGGACTGCGCGAAAGCAGACGAAAACTTAGATTCCCTCAGACAGCGACAGGTAAACAAACGAAAGAGGGAGAGATGTGCGTCGAGTTAGAGGAAGCTGCTTGCACCAAGCATGGAACAGTCGGAGATACTGTAGCAGCAGGCAGGCGCCAATCGTTAGCTAACCATGCATGCACTAGCTTCCTCTTTTTTACGCCATTACCCATGCACGGATTCAAGGCGACAACAACAAGCACGCCAAATGTATCATATATATCTGGCATTACGCCATTACCTAATTAAAGATCAGTAGAAATTTACACTGTTATATTACTCCAGCTTAATATGAACCATACATAACAGGCTACCCATGAACTCGAAGGGCGAGCTAAGTTGAAGTGGAGGTAGCCCGGCCGACTTGATATTTAGTAATAATGCGTACAGTAATCGTTGCATGTTTTCCCGTATTGTTACTTAGACGCTTAATCATGATAGTTTTACATTGGAACAGACACATAGATATGCGAATTGTTAAGATAAACATTTCAAGAGAGTATCAGGGCAACCTGCGATTCAGCAGGGATGCACACTTTCACGCACGGTACCAGTCAATGGTTGGCTTCAAACCTCTAGAAATGCAAAGTAACTGACGCGATGACTCCTCGGAACTGATGAAGCCGCTAGCTAGCCAAAGGTAAAGATGGCGAAAGGACCAAAAGAAACTGGGAACAAATTCTTTGAGCACAACTAAGGAGATCGCTGGCGGCCTAGCCATTCCCTGCACTAGCTCTGGCCTTCTTCATTTCTTGGAGTGCATATGAACATGGATAAATGCCTCTCTGCCTGCACCGTGGGGACATGTCATGATTGCAATGTCAGGGAAAAGGCTTTGAATGGAGATTGGTGCTTGGAAACCTAGAAACCAACACCGTTCCTGAGAGGAGGACCATGCATGGAGAACTGGGTCGCTTGCACTGCCTATGTATGTAGGAGTGTGTGTGTGTGTCATCAGAAACGTGATCTCTCAAAAGAGGAGAACCGAACAGCTAGTGCTATGATTTAATTTAGAGCTTCCATTGATCTTTTCGTGTTTCATTGCTTACGTATTTGGTCGCTAAACCATAGAATAACACTTGCAATTTTAAAATTGTGCTTGCCTTAGAAATTCCAATGCTAGAACGCCTGAACATGGCCACATTTCCACTTATCCATGCATAAGAATTCAACATAGTTTCTTGGCAGTCACTCACGTCTCGTGTTTCAAAGTAGCATGCTGTATGCACAATCCGATCTTGTCGCATGGATCACAACCTTTTTATCTCAAAATGATAGGTGCAATCGAATGCACCATAATAGATTTGTGTTCCCTCGCATAGATGCATGCTGGCACACTTTCATGACGTAGACATCTCGTATATTTTGTTGCTAGCATAAATGCATGCTTTCCTGATCAATACAATTATACAAAATAAGCACGTAGAATCATTGTACATGCAATAATTAATCATGTAGCCACTAGCTAGGCCACTGCAAACTTACTCGATCATGTGAACTAATTCACCAAGACGAGTAACAAGTATTGATTAGCTACCTTTGATTCGTCCGAATACTCCCATAGAAATATATGTTTTTATCACCTTGCACCAATATTATATTGTAGGCATAGTAACATGCATGCATTGCAAGTTTACAAAATAGCTAGACTTGAAATGGAGTAGAGCAATATAGAAATGTAATACATGAACAACAACAGTGATCCAATAAGATAGAAGTGCCACATGAAAACTGGATGACGGAAACTAATTTCATCTATCAATTAACTCTAGAGGCCAGTTAACCCGCTGATTGATCATCGTCGACAACTATATCCCAGCTGCCCTATGATATTGCACGACAACTTCTTTGTTTCGATCTTTCTCAGAAAGCCATGACTAAAATTAAGCTTCAGGGCTTGTGTATATAGGGCTACCTTTTTTTGCAGCGACCATCACATAAAGGGTACATCGATCACAATATGTTCCCTGAGGATGACGGCGCCGTGAATCCTGACAGGTCCACCCAGCTACTGCCCGCCGCGGCAATAGTGCCGCTGCAGCCGCCACTGCCGTTGGAACTGCCTCCATTGTTGTTGCTGTTGCCATCTGCACCGTTGCCTCCACTCCAGAATTGGAGGCTTCCAGAGAGACCCAGAAACTCTCTCGGCGAGCTCGTCATCGCCGCGGACGGTGGGTTGTCCTCCATCTTCACCGATGTCAGCTGCGTGATCAGCCCAGAGGAGTCGGGCACTTTGGAGCCGGCCAGCATCTGCCCCGCGAAGCCGGCAGCACCGCCACCTCCTTCGGCGTCGAATGGGTAAATGCCAGACATTGGCGGTGGCACGCTGTCGGGGCGGCTTAGGAATGGGAATTGTTGTATCTGAGGCAAGCGCCAGTGCTCTAGACCGATGGCGGCGCCGGTGCCGAGCTGGTAGTCCACGGGATCAAGTGAGCTCAGCCCGGGAAACCCTAGCCTTGATGCACCAGTGCTGTAGTGGTCTCCACCAAATTGGTGCAACGAGGACAGGAACGACAGCTGCGACTGCGGCGGCATGACGGCGGCCGTGGCCGCCGCGCTGGTGCCACCAGTGGCAGTGGACGAGGTGGACGAAGACGTCCCACCCGTGGCGGAAGCGGAGGCGGCCGACGACGAGTTGGACTTGGAGGACTTGGTGCGCTTGTTGCGGCGGCATCCACCGCCGACGGGGACGTTCCGAAGCGCGCCGCCGCGCGTCCAGTAGCGGCGGCACGTCTTGCAGAAGTGGCGCGGCTGCGAGAGCGAGTAGTTGTTGAAGTAGCAAAACTTGGTGTTGGTGGACTCGCAGCGCGGGCACTTGAGCCCCGGTTCCGGCTGCGGGATCTTGGCGAGCCTTGCCCGCTCCGTCATGGATCCCGGCCGCATCGCCGAGCCTCCAGCCGAACCACCGACGCCTGCGCCGCCACCGCCACCCGTTGTTGCTGCACCCACCATTGCCATGTCTGGCCGAGAAGCCATGAAAGCCCCAGGACGAGGCACCGGCGGCAGCTGGTGTTGCTGGTGGTGATGCGGCTCCACACCGCCACCACCTTGGAGCTGGCCATGGTGTGCTTGTTGTTGCTGAAAGCAGCGTCATTATTCCAAATCAAACACAGGCCAATTAAAGAGACAAAGGTGAGAAATTTATATCACAAAACAAAAAGAGACGGTATATTCAACGAGAGATTTCGCAAAAGAGCGTGGAATATTTCCTCTCCATTTCCGTCGTTTTTGCTTTTTTCAAGAAGAAGCTATGCAGCTGTGGCACCAAAGAGATCAGAAAAAAAACAACAGAAGCGATTTCGAGCGGAAGAAGGGAGAAACTGTTACCTGCTGCTGCTGCTGCGGAGGTTGCTGGTTCCAATTGGGTGGATCAAGATAAACAGGAACCGAAGAAAAGACCATGGTATAGAATTGATTTCTTTTGATCTTTTGCTACCTGGGAGCTTCTTTTCCGGTTTGTTTGTTTGTTCCTCCTGGTTGCTTCTTTGCGAGATAAGGGTATATATGTGCTTTAGGGGATCATGCAAGGATGGGAAGAAGATCGATAAAGGCGGCGGTATGGAGAATGAAGAAGCTGTGGGATGAATGAAGAAGCTGAGAAGAGGAGAGAAGCAAGGAGAGGGAAGAAGAGGAGAAAGCTAGCGGGGATGATGAAAGGGATGGGGAGGGAGGGTGAAAGCGAGAGGAATAAAAGAAGAATGGCGTTTGTTCTCCTTTTATAATATTTTTTTGTCTTAGTGGAGGGGCTTGCATTATATATATTGGATGTGAAACATATGGAAGAGCAACGAAGAGGAGGGTAGCGTTCCTTTGCTTAGCTCGTAAGGATGTGTGAGACGCATGCATTGCTTGTGTACAGTACAGCTAGAGAGAATGCATGGGAGGTCATGAAAGAATGGAGGGGATTTTATGCATGGGGAAAGCTGCTAACCCTAGGTGCAGGGAGGTGGTGACGGCGCTGCGCTGTTGTACCATTTGGAACAAGCTAAGCCTTGCGCTAGCCAAGGATGCGGATGGCTTGTGGTTTTGCTCTGGTTGATTATCTAGAGGGGTTGAACAGTACATGTGGAGAGCTATCAGCTAGTGGTTACCAACATGAGCAATAGTTGTATAGCCAGGAGGTCATTCTAGTGTATGTGCAGGTGCAACTTTATGTCCATATTCATGAAAGAGACCAATCAGTAAAGTTAGTTGTGTGCTAAGGTAGTCTGGGACTCTTGGCTAGTGGTTGTGTACAATTCTTGCTCTCTCTCTCTCTCTCTCTCTCTCCCTCTCTCTCTCTCCAGCCATGCATGGTTAACAAGTATAGCTAGACAGTATGTAAGTAGGTAACTTTAAGTACATAGGGATAAAGAAAGAAATAAAGTGTCTTACACTGGTCTTCATGCTATGCACAGATCATCTGATGGTACACGTGGAAAGAGAGAGATAGAGCTTGTTTTTTTTTTTACTTGCACATGGAATAGTGTTTGAGGGTACATGGTTATTGATTCAAGCATCCAGCCAGTCCTTTTGTATCTCCTGTGATTGGACACCACTGTCCTTATGTAGATGTATGCTAGCTCTCAATTTGCATTATGTACTGCGAAGTTTTCAGAGCATCGATGGTGATCACTGATCAGACTGTTGTATATCTATGTATGCATGCTGGGAGCTGGACAACTTTTCTTTGTTGAACGAGTGTTAAGACCAAACATGTCATTTGAATATCGTAAAGCTTTACACATTGGAATTATATTGTTTATGATATGGGCAGATCATGATGTTCTTATTCTATAGGGGTCCCTCGACTAATGACTAAAAAACAGCAACGTTACTTCCATGCATGGTATAATTAAAAAATAAACCGACATTCAGATTTTCTCCCAGTTAATTCATTCTAGCTAGCGTATTAATAATTTTTTCGCGAACGGCCGGGGGTTTGTGCTCCATCACTCAGTCATAATTAGATCGTTATTCTCCCTAATTAGCTATATTGTTACCTATCATTAGTTAAATAAACATAAACCCCAACTTTTCCTTGTCTGTAACTGATTGGAGGGATTAGACAGAAGATAACAGGTTGTGGTCAGTGTAGTCGTAGGATCTAATAAGGAAAAGTTACTTACCTTATCTATGACCTCTCCTTTCAGAGATGATTCAGAGTATCAGCTGGCCGCAGTCGCAGTGCCAGGGATACTGCAGATTGCAACAGAATGGTGGCTAGGCATCTAGTAGCTAGTATGCTACTCCTGCCGTTGTCATGCATGCATCGCGTTCAGGCTTCAGCCAACTAGGTGCAAGCAAATTAGGCTCCAATAAGTAACCTTCTAGTCAGGTGTTTAATAATCTTTAATAATGTCCAAAGGTACAATGTTATAGAAAAACTTGACTAGTTTCTTCCAGAAAGGACTAAACTGGTTGATGATATGCATGACTGCTCAAAGTTTTATATAAGGCTAAAATATGATGTCCGCTGTAACCGCGGCAATGAACACCGATGGATTCAGAGCGAGATAAGCAGCAGCATGGACCACCAGCCGGTCAGAATTACAGAAGCAGCAGCATGGACCACCAGCCGGCCAGAATTACAGAAGCAGCAGAAAGCTAGCTTCTCCATGGCGTGTAAACCTAACTGTAAAAGGCCCGATCGACCGAATACATACACATACTGATCGAACTTGGCCTGGCCTACTTCCTGCTAAGGGTAGAATGATTCGCTCCTATGAGCCGGCCGTCAGAGCCGGGTTTCCCAGCAGCGCTCTGCCGGTGGAAAGCACACGACCCACGAACACCGGGGGACGGCCGGAGAACCAAAGTGACGAGGGCTCAGCTCTCGCTTTAGTTACTCCTCTGCCTCTCTGTCTTTTCACAATGCCTGCACAGCAAGTGTTCAGCAGCAGCAGCAGCGGGATGTAGGAGATGAAGAGGAACGCTAGCATGCATGCAGTTGCAGCAGCACTGGTACGTCGTACGAGCCTGAGCAGGTGATCGGTCGATCGATCATCAGCAGGTGCAGGATGGAGGAGGAGGAGCTGATTAAAGCGGCGAGAATGATTAGGGCGCCGGGCGCTTTGCTTAGCCGCGCGTCGGTGGGGCCAGCGGGGCGCCGCTTTCGCCCTGCATTATTATGCCTGATGACGATCCAGATTCCAGACAGATTAAAGCCAAAGAGGAATTTCAAAGGGTCCCCAAGAGATCGACCGATCGATCGCCATTTCATGCGACCTTCCTTTTCCTTCCTTCACCCGCCGACGACCAGATTCTTCCGAGCTCATATTAGTTACTTTATCTGTTCTTAAATTATTGCCGTTTTAGGATGATAACTCTAATTTATTTTTGAATAGAACTATTGTCCTAATGATAATAATTTAATAACAAAGAGAATATTAAATACTCACACCATTTTAAAATTAATGACGTTTAGGATAAATATCTAGTTTAATTTAAACTAAATTACTTGTGCTAGCTGTGCTAAACGTAATTTAATTTAGAATAGTTATATACCCGGACAAGAGCCACATGCATTCAGCCAGATCGATCATCGATGTGCAATCGACGCGATGACCACACTTCCACAGGCAGTGTAGCCGAGCAGAAATTAAGGTTTTTTTTAGATAATGGACCGGTAAATTTAAACCATTGTTGCGACGTGAATCGAGCGGCAAGACTAATCCACAAGCATCTGATGGCGCATCACCACGGCAGCTAGCAGTCCAGTTAGCCTGCAGGCTGCACCATTCTGAAATGTATAGAGTGGTAAATATCTCATTTTTTATATTTTACTCGTTGTCATTTACTAATTTCGTTTTGAAATATTTGATACTCCGTATTAGTTAGTTTATTTTAAACTAATTAAATTCAAATATTTTGAAATGAGAAGAGTATCTACATCCGCAATGCTTGCGACCTCCGTCAAGTCACCCCTTATCTCACGCACTGCAGCACGCGTCGTGTTTGGCGCGAGGACGAGTTCATCCAGCTTCCGATCCACCTACCTACGGCAACGGGACAGGAGAGAGAAGCGCCGCCGCGGCCGTCCGGCCTGGTCCCACGCCGCAGCGGCAGGGACGGCCGAGAAGCGCGCCACGCGTAGCACCACGAGGAGGAGGAGGACGAGCTCACAGGCGTTCATCAACCTGTCAATTATTCTCTTCCTTCTCAGCCGCGACCTGTCTGTCCCCCACCGATCGATCCGCCTCTCCGTCCCGCCGATGATCCCGTGCCTTCTCCTCTCATCCCCCGTGCGCTCGTCGCTCGAGGCTGCTGCTGCTGCTGCTGCTCCCTTCCGCGCCCGGATCCGTGGCCGCCGCCCGGTCCCCGCGGGGCGCGAGCCGCTCGAGCCCTAACCAGGCGTTCCGTTCTTCGTTGCTGGTAAGGTAGCCCTATTTGCTTGGAATGGACGCGTTCCGTTCTTAGAGACCTGCGTTCTGCAGGGTAGTTTCTTTGCTTGCTGGACGGGCACTCCAATCCGTGCCCATCCAATCGGTCGCGAATTTCGTCTCTGGGCGATAGGGTTCTAAAATCAGTTTACGTTTCCATTTCTTTTGGGGTAACGGTTGACGGCCACGGGGGTTCAGCTGTTCAGATAAATGAACCCCAATGCGACGCGCGTAGTAAAGTCCACCCATCGTGTGTGCCGTGGAGATGTTATTATTATCAGGGGATTCCAAACGAGTGTGACCTTGTACTTATAGTGCTGCAATAAAATTACTCAGTTATGTAAGTTTAATTGATAAACTTGATATCTGCATCTGATATCTGCTTAATTTGGTCGCCATCGTTAGTGAAACAAGCGCAACTTTAGAAAATTGAAGAACACATTCAGTGGGCACGTCTTTTATAGGATACATAAATTCAGTGTGTTTTGCCTTGCTTACCAGTTCAATTTCTGTACTTATTTCGTCTGCCTGCTGCCCTTCGCATTCCTTATGCAGATATCTACATTGCATTCACATTCTGCCTGTAAGAAGCACCTTGTTCTCTTCCCGCTCAAGGTGGGGGTATATGTGAATACAAGCAGGCCACCTGTCTCTGCTTTTGCTTCTAGGCAATGGCCAATGCAAGCAAGCACTTGCAGCCTTCAGGCAAAGCCGGCAATGACAAGAAGTACCAGGGCACGCTGGTTGCTTCCCCAGCAAAGGCCATTTCACCCAAGTGTGTGAAGAACACTGTGCCATCTAAACAACTGATATTGAATGGGGATTCAATAGGTCATGTGGCTTCATTTTTTATTAAGGTTGTGGCTCTTGAGGCAGTACGAAGAGTTTCTAAAGCAAAATGTCCTTTCATATGGAACTCTGTTCAAGCATTGCAAGTTCTTGTGTATCCTCCGTTCAGCTGGATTCAACGATGGACACCACTCAACTTTGTTGTGCAAGGCATTCAGGTTATTTGAATTTTCAGCCTTTATGTTCATCTGTATTTGTTCCGAAATTAGCCTGCCCTTTTCACAAATGGTTACATTCTAGATATTGTACTAGTTCATTGATGTAACGAACGACAAATGAGGGGACACTTTTTTTTTCAGTCAACATTGATTTAGAATACCTTCTGTCAATTGAGTTTATCACATTATAGCACTCCAACATTGTCTTACAATCATAAAATTTAGAGTTCTGGTGTAGCTTATATCTCTATGACATGTTAGCAAGGAACAAATTTCTCGAGAATTAATCAGACCCAGCTGCATTATCCTGTCAATAGGTTATGAGGTGGTGATTTTTTTCTTTCCATTGTGATTTATTTTTATAATTCAATAATATTTATTTTGAGTACTACATCAACAAAAAAGTACTGCCTTCAAGGTTTTACCAGATTGTATTTTTTTACATTGTGCAATATTTAGCAAATTTTGCCAGCAGAGCACAACTTGAACCATATGACGGATTTATCCATCCTATGGATTCAGTATTGGTTTCTAAAGTATTTAACATTTGCTTTTAAAGTTTTTTTAATCTACATTTGGGCCTTGTGCTGAGTTCCAATCACGCCAGGTCCATATTTTACCTCTAATGGAATATTCTGACTCATTATCTTCATATGAGGAAGAGGGACTGTACTCTGCTTAGAATTGCCACAAAATTGGGAGTTGCATTGGATATCCTGCACACTGAGTTCCTTCAAATGTGTGCTGGGCTTCTAGTCAGATTAAGAAACCACATAGTTTTCTAATATGCTTGCCAATCTCTACAGTAGTGTGTGATCGCCATCACCACTAAGTGGCTAGACCATCACCTTTTACAATAATGATCATAAATGAACATGTCTAGTTGTTTCTTATACTTCTATTTTAATGAAATATCCCAGATCAATTAATGCTGTGGCAGCACCGAAAAATGCTTAATAAAACCTATTGAAGTCTTCTCTCTCCCTTTTTATTGCGTGTTTTTTCTGTACTTTATTGTAACACATCAGTTTTTGTGCAGTTGCTGGAGTGAGCATTTGTTTTCCATAAAAGAAGTGCTTCTGAGGACTGATGATATTTCCTTAAATGCAGAAACTATCCATGCCACTGTTGTTTGTTTCTGTCACAACAACATTGAGTGAGCGATCTTCTAAGTGTGGTGATGAACCAGGTAGCAACACAGAACGTCCTGAGACACCTTCTGAAGCAAATGAGACGACATCAAGTTCCAGAACAAGGTTCGGATAAATCTCTTAGTTTATTAACAATTCTTCTGCCGTCATTTTGATGAATCTTACCATTTTATTTCTTGTGATCCTACTACAGCAATTATATAACGTTATGACCTTTCATGACATTTTTGGCCTTGGCTTGTTTTAGGGATGCCGCTGATGACACAAATGATATTGTGTCGGAGAATTGGCTCGTGTTGCTATTTAGGGAGCTTGAGAAACAAGACATCACTATGCCCGAGAGGTGACTTTCTATTCTTTATTATTTTTGCCTGTATTACATATTGTTGGAGAATGATCCTTAAACTAAACAATATCACTAGTATATCAGAACTAGAGAAACACTATGCGGTGAGAAAAAAGTTTGCAAGGTAGGTTTTGCAGTGAATTTTCTGATGCACTTCTGAATACTGCGGCAACAATTCCGTCTCTATTTGTGGTGCTCAGAATTGATGCATCTTTATAAAATCTGAATTTCATTAGTTCTACCAAGTGTATGTTATGTTTCGTAGGTACTACTCTGTTTTTCTTTTGTTGATGTTGGTCAGTTCAATTGTGAACTAACCAACCTCAGCAATGAAAAATTGGATAGAGCAATCCTTTATAGAGTGAATTAGTCCCAAATAGATTTTTGAGCTTGTTTGTAATGCCATTATCTCAAGGTGAAGATATTATTATATAAAAAGGTTGTTGCCATTCTGTATTATTTCAGTCAAACCATGTAAGCCTATCTGAGGCTAGTCACATGCCTGCAGCGAGTAACCTGGTTCCATAAAGCTGATACTTTACAAATGTTCCAGGTTAAATGAGGATGAACTACGCAGATTTTATGTCGCAGCAAATGGTGACTTTTCATGCTTGCTCTCTTCAGTTAAGAAGACAATTCATTGGAGGGAGACATTCGACATACTTACATTGCAGGAACTTGATAAATGGTCTCACTTGGTCTTTTGGCATGGATTTGATACTATGCTTCGGCCTTGTTTAGTAATCCGTCTTGGACTTGCATGCTCTAGTATACCCCCTCGTGATAGACCTCGTTTCGGGCAAGCAGTAGGTAATTAATTTTGCAACATGTTCTATCTGGTCATCTGTTTACCTTCTTGATGATTGTCACATTTCCATGAGATAATGTCATAATGATCTTGAAGCTAAGAATTGGTTCAGCAAGCTTTGTGGCACTCTGCTTATTCAAAACATCTTTCTCCTAGGTAGATTTTACCGCTTACTAGCACTTATAGGCTCAGCTTGGCCTTGTGCTGGCCTTTCAAAAGCATATACTTCTCTTTCGTTCTTATATATAATATAATAAATTGAACGCGTATTTTCTGGAGGCCAGGTCTTATTGGAACCACCAAAGCAGTAAATCCCTGTAACTAACTAGCATAATACACTACGGCCGGACACTAGTAATTCTGACGGAAATTATACGTCTTTATTCTGTTTTATTTTCTGCACTAGTTGTCTTGCCATTCTGAAAGTAGTAATATTTGGTTTCACCTTTCCTTTCCTCTGACTGGTTGCAATAGCAGTGGCCACTAGCTCACTAACATCTTTTAATTCAGTTTCTCAAATTGACCATGGTGTCATAAATTTGACCAATGAAGAGGATCCAAGAATTACTGTGTTGCTGGACTGTCATGGGATTTCTCCATTCAGATTTCCGATGCAAATGATGAGGTCATTTATCACTGTACTTCAAGAAAACTACCCAAATCGTCTTGCAGTATTATTCGTTGTCCGTCTTCCTCCAGTTGTCAGAGTTATCGCTCAGACATTTCTTCAAGTAAGATAAGCTAATTATTCCATCCTATCTGCCATCTCATAACTTTTTTTTATAAGAGTAAAGTGCAAGTGTCGCTCCTCGAACTTGTCTTGGAGTGTTTTTAGGTCCAAGATCCTGAAAATATACCTATGGTTGTGATCGTGTACATTTTTGCCACTCTTTTTCTCCCTGCAACTGTCATCGTCACGATTGATACACAAGATCATGTTTGTTTGTATCATTGCAGTTCTGGTACAAAAAATAATAATGAAAATCTTGGAATTTGAAAAATCTGAAGCTTCATGTATCAATCTAGCGAATAATTGAAAGATGACACTTAATGTATTAACCTGCATAGATAATCATGATGTATGGTACAGGTAATCGTGGGCTTTTGATGCTTTCATTCAGTTAGAGAGGGTTAGTGGCTAGTGGGACTGGGACATGATTCCTTCAGGAGCATGTCTACTTAAAAAGTCAGTACTATCAATCCAGCTCAACTTTTAATTAGATGACAACATAATCCAGCGGCAATTGAATTGCTGGTTTTGTGTCCACTGCTCTTTTGTTTTCACCGGAAGTTGGTAATATTGTCAGAATACATGATAACCAAGGTTGATTACAATTTAAATAATCTGTAGTAACATATAGTATTGTCTGTTTTAACATGCTAAAACAACTTTACAGTGGTATATTATATATATATATATATATATTTTGGAACAATCCCATGGTACTTATAGTTTAATTCCATACAGGTCTTGAAACCATCGACAAAGCAGAAGTTGTGGTTCGAGGGGGATTCATACAAGAAGACATTGGCGGAATTCTTGCAGATTGTGCCTGCTTTTCTGGGTGGTAAATGTAGCTGTTCACAATGTGAGAAGAAGCCTCGTGATAGCTCAGCAATACTGGCAGGTGAAGGGAGCAAGACCCAGCCTCGCCAAATTAGCGTTGATGATGGAGCACGTTCAACAAACTTCGACTTCGATGAAGCAGAGATTCCATCACCTTATAGCTGCGAGCACGTGATCAGGGCTGCAATAATTGGGTTGCTGATGGTGTGCATTTTCATTGCGTTTCTTGCTGGGATGAACGAACCGGCAGCTGTTCCATCCAGTGCTTGAAAAAGTTATGGAATCCGACACGTCCTAGTGTAGTAGCGCAGAGAGGTTGTAGTTGCATTGTAGATTATATATAGATCTGTTGTTGCTAGAATGCTAGGGTATTGTGTTCCTTGGCGGTTTCTCCTAGGTTGTCATCCCCGCCATATAGATATAGTGTTTTGTCTCCCGACGCGAGTGCACATGAATAATTCTGTGTGTGTGGCGGATGTTGTTCACGGCTCAGTAGTCCGCTTTTCTTCGGTTGTGATTAGCGTGTTCTGTCAGCTCACCTGTGATCTCTCTTGTCAGTGTGCGTTACATATCATCCGCCACAAACAGGCGTCTCTCCACTGACCATTGATAATGACCATCAGTTCACATATGCAGGCGCCTCTTGTCATGCTCACAGTCACAGATTGCGACCAGCGTTTTTTTTTCCTTTTGAACAAAACAATCAGCTTTTGCTCCTACAGTGGGGCGGCATTAGCCAGCGACTAATTAGATGCGAGTCCACAACGAAGTCAGCCCGGCCCAAACTGTCTCACGGCCCATTAACTGGATAGTAGTGAAAGCGCGTTTGACACCGGCCCGGCCCGGCCCGCGTACCGTTTGAGGTACTCAGCCGCACAGCAACCACAGCATTCACATTCCTAGCGTAGGCGGCTGCAGCTGTTTCTGAGCTGCTTCCGCTGTGTCCGCCTCCGCCACCTCGCTGGCGGCCTCCTCCGCGGGCGAAATTAGGGTTCGTACTCGACTCGCCTCACTTCCATTCAGGCCGATCCGCGTGCGCGCAGAGGCTCGCTTCGGTTCGGTCTCTCCGCGGTTCGGGCTCTATAGTTCAATCTCGTTCGTATCTGTCCGTCTAGGAAAGACCGATTCGAGTGTTTCTTTTTTTTCATGGTCGGAATGAGTCTCTCATCGCCACTGTCCGTTGATCCCTCCGTTTTAATGTCTGCCCCTGTTTGCGATATGTACCATTGGGAGTTGCTGTTCGGTAAGATCGGTTTGGGATAGAGCAAATCTTAGGGTAAGAAAGGATTTATTATTTTACAACTATTCGAAGTCTTAGGGTTTAATGGTGTCGATGCCGCTTGCTTTCTGACTTTAGAAATCTGTGCGTTCCTTAGGTTGTATAGTACAGCTGTATGCTTCTTGCTCCCTCCCCGTAGGGAGGGTGATTCGAAGTTCCTTGCTAGGACCGAATTCGGGACGGTGCCTTTGTTTTCCCCTTTTTCTCTAGATATTACGAGCCTGGCTGTTGGAGTTCGTTTTGAATCTCTTGCTCTAGGATTAAGCCCTGATGAGTCCATCAAGGAGCCCCAGCACCAGGATCAGGAACAAAAGCAGGAGCCGGAGTAGGAGCCGAAGTCCTCAGCGAAGAGATAGGTTGCGCAGTGAACGTGCACCGCGACGCAGCCGGAGCCGCAGCCCGCTCCATCGTAGGGAACGGCGTGGCAGCAGGTGTGCTCCCAAGTGATGTCTTCGTTTCTGTAACTTTCTTGCAGATGATTCTACAACAAGATATATTTGCATTTATGGAGTTATGCTACATGAACGATTACTGCAATGCCGCTATGGCAGTATAACACTGGGTTTACACTGTTATTTTCTTCTATCTTCAGTAGTGCATTTTTGTTGCCTTCCCTTATGCAATGTTTATGGACATATCCAAGCCCAAGCAATATTAGAATTGTTGAGTGGAGTTTTGATATCATTTGATGTAGTTTCAATTAAAAATGGCATCAGTTGTTCAAATAATACAGTCAAGTGACTATCTAAATAATATCGGTTATAATCGAAGTGTTATGCTGATTTATCCGCACAAATAAACCTTGATTAGTTGCATGGGTTTCTAGGGAGATCATCTTGAAAAGGAAAACAAAGATTCGAGTATGATTAAAGTTTGAACCCAATAGTTTGGCCATAAATAAACCATGCAGACTCATGCTTTAACGAAATCGTGCTGAAATGGTTCTTTAATAGGATACCAATGGCTGCTTCACAATCAATATGGTGTATTATTCCCTTTTTATATGTATTGTTTCCTCTGGTTTCTATACTTATTATCATGGTTATTAAGGCGTAAGCGACGCTTAAGCGCTAAGGCGACCAGGGACCGTAAGGCGTCCCTGTCGCCTTAGATCCGCCGTAAGGCGACCACGCGGGGGTAGCTCCGCCAGGAAAGAAGACCACGCGGGGGGAGATCCGCCGGGAAAGAAGGGGCGGTGGCGGGGGGGGGATCGGGTGGGGGCGGTGGCGGGGGGGGGGGGATCGGGTGGGGGCGGCGGCTGGGGAGAATCGAGTGGGGGGCTGGGGGCGGCAGTGATTTAGGGTGTGGAGGTGGGCCGGGGTGTGTACTGGTGCTGGGCTGGGGACCAGTGGGCCTAGCTAGTGGTGAAATTTCTTCTGTTTTTTTAATAACAATACATTTCTTAATGTATAATAATATTGTTGGTAAAATTTTCCTAAATCTACATAATACTAAGGCGTCGCCTCGCCTTACGCCTTATCGCTTAAAAGGTAAAAAGGGAGTAGGTCGCCTTATGTCGCCTTACCGCCTTAATAACTATGCTTATTATATCCACTCAATGTTTAAAAAAGGCGGTGGGGAAAAGCGAGCGGAGGAGCTCCGCCTAGGCAGTGCCTAGGCGTTTCTAGGCGTTCCGCAAAAAGCGGAGTCAACTCTATATATATTTCAGTATATAGTTTTAATTTTTGGAAGTGGGTCTTAGCTCAGAGATAAAGTTGTTGCTCTATGACCATGAGGTCACGGGTTTGAGTACTGGACACGACATCTTCAAAAATGTAGGGATACACCATGTATAAAAGAACTAGAGTGGGTCACGCTATTGTAAATTTTTAAAGTTGATAATGACAAACTTCAATTAATGAGATAAGCGGCTAAAAGCGGTAAGAAAACGGACAAAAAGCGACGAAAAAGCGCAAGAAAGCGGCAAAAGATGCGCTTTTGAACGCTTAAGCGTTCAACAGCTTAATAGTGGCCGCTTTCAGAAAAGTGAAGCGTTGCGGCACTGCTCAGCGCCTAGACGCACTTAAGCGGTGCCTAGGCGCCACTTTTTTAAACAGAGTATCCACTATATATGTGGAGCCTGAAGATTACCTCTATTCTATATATAATAAAAAAAACATGTTTCGACCTGCTTCCATAGCGTATTTCCTTTTTCACCCTTCATCAGCAATGGTAACTAGAACTATGAAGTAGCCGGAAAACTTCTTAAAGATGTAGCTGGGTTTCTGCCATTAGAGTTAGTGAATCTATTAGCTATTGTAAGATCGAGACTACTAGGCCTGTAAGTAAATCTTGGAACTTCTAACTCTTGCACAGAAACTATCCTTTTTGGAAAGTTTGGATTGACATTTTACTAAAATAATTTGGAATTGGCTTGAGTGTAAAATGTAAACCACGCAATCACCAGAATACTGTATTAGTTTCATGATACTCCTGGAATCAGATTACAGTAGCCCTCGCCTAACTGGGTTATGGTTTTTGCTACTGGCATGTGAGGAATAGATATTTTCACCAAACTATGTTCTCGCAGAGAATGCACGTGATGTATATGTTTTTCTCCATGAGAACCCTCCTCAAAAGCACACTAATTAAGGTGTATTCTTGCAATTCATAAGCCCTAATAAAAGGTTTATCTTTAGAAACACTAAAAATTTCCCTGGAAATGGGAAATAGCTTCTTTTGTAAAAATAAGCTCTGTTTTAGGAAAATACACTATTGTTTTATGTACTATGCATATATCTGTTTTTAAAGTCATATTCCAGCTCCACATGGCAAACTGAACATGTCTAATATGAATTACTTTCCAGAGATCTTATATGCAAGAACTGCCGGAGACCTGGTCACTTCGCTAGGGATTGCCCATCTGCTGCTACATGCAATAATTGTAACCTTCCAGGGTAAAATAACTTCAACACTGATTATATCGCTAATTTCAGCTTTGTTGGAAGCACTAGTATTCAGCACATGCTGTTTGCACAATTCTATAGTTCTAAGTTTGGCTTGGTGTCATCTTTCTTTGAAAAATTATTTAAACTATATTGTAACTGTTATTTTTTTAACAGACACTTTGCAGCTGAATGCACCTCAAAGACTGTTTGCTGGAATTGCAAGGAGTCAGGACACATTGCTAGTGAGTGCAAGAATGAGGCCTTGTGCCATTCCTGCAGCAAGACGGGTCACTTGGCTCGCGATTGCCCTAGCTCGGGATTTAATGCTAAAGTCTGCAACAATTGTTTTAAGCCAGGCCACATTGCTGTTGACTGCACCAATGAACGGGCCTGCAACAACTGTCGTCAACCTGGACATATAGCTCGGGAGTGCAAAAATGAACCAGTTTGTAACTTATGTAACGTATCTGGTCATGTTGCTCGCAGCTGCCCAAAGACGACACTGGCTTCGGAGATACAGGGAGGGCCGTTCCATGACATCTCCTGTCAGATATGTGGCCAACCAGGGCACATCAGCCGCAGCTGCATGGCGACCATCATCTGCGACACATGCGGTGGTAGGGGGCACATGTCGTATGAGTGCCCTTCGGCCAGGATATTTGGTCGGGGGCTCGGCAGGTTCTGAAAGCCAGTACCCAGGATGTGTGATCACGGGCTCCACTGGTTCTGATGGTCCGAAGGTTACCTTGTTTCATTGGTTCGTGTTTAGATACCTTTGCTTGGCAATTCTGTGACAGTTTTTCTTTCTGCTCCTTATGTTCTTCAGCCTCTGGGCAGTTGAGAAATGATTCGGCAAGATGTATTTGGGTGTAACTTATTCTTTTAATCAAGACACTGCCCTTTGTGGACGCAAAACAGCGCTGTACCAGCTCAAAGTGAAAATGCCAGGCTACAGAACTGTTGTGGGCTTTTTGAACACATGCTTTCTCCGTGTTCTACTATATACTGTACGGTGGTGAAATCGGCATGATAATGCTGTGATTGGATCAGAGCAAGAAACGCCGTTGAATTCTTGGCACTGTTTATCGTGATGATGCTTTTCTCGTGGAGAGAAACGGATTGGTGGCTGTGTACAAGCTGAATATCTTCTTTTTTTAGTAACATACACTGACTGTTTCTAACCTTGTCTCCGGTGTCATCTAGCTTTCCGAACTCTTAAACTGCATATTTGTATATACAGTTCTGTGATTCCTTCCGTTACCAGCGCAGCCGCAGAAACTCCCTGAAAAACTCCATGTTCACCATGGGCGACGGCGGCCACTGTCGCTATACTGCCGTTCTTTGACAGTGCCGCATCGACGTTAGGGCTAGTAAAGGAAAAGAAAACTAATAGTGTGAAGGACCAGATCAAATTAGGATTGGACCGGTTTTGTATTTATTTTTTAACTAATATTTAATAAAGATTGAAATAAATTGTGCAAAAAAGTCGTAGGCCGAGCCTAATTACCACGTTATTTTTATGAAGGCTCCGGGTAAGGCTATTCGCACTCGTGGACCTTTATATCGGACCTCTAAACGAATATTTTTATTTTTTTACAGTTAACTCTAAAATGTTCCTATCTTTACAGTTCAATTCTCTTCACTCGTTGACCTCTAAATCAGACCTCTATATCAATAATCATCTATTTTATATTAGATAAAATAACTATCTCATATTTATATTATATCATAGAAATACTTTTATGTTAATAATATTCTATTTACATCTTATGCAAAATCATCAAATTTATTTTCCTCTTTCTTTTTTCTTCTTATTTTTCCCTTTCCCTTTTTTCTTTTTCCTTTCTCTATTTTTCCTTCCTTCTTTTTTCTTTTCTTTTTTCTCTTTTCTCTTTTTTTTTCTTTTTCTTCCTCATCTCTTTCTTTCTCTCTCTTCTTCCTCAGCTGTATCGGCGCTACAGAAAATTTTTTGATTTGGCGGAGTACTGTGTAGGTCTGTAATTTAGAAACTGCTATTTAGCTGCCGCTGCAGCTGACCGCTACCGCGCGCCCGCTGCTTTTGCAGGCGCGGCGCGGGTAGTAGCCCGCTGCGAGCAGCCTACGGGAGCTCCGGGTTTTCATAGAATAGAAGAGAACCCAGTTCCCAACCTGGCAATCTCTGGAAGCCGCCCCCCCCCCCCCACCCCCGCCTATGACGACGGAGACGCCTCAAGCCCACGGCGGCGGCGCCCCGGCCCCCGGCCAACGGCGCCTCCTCTCCGACATCATGGACAGCGACGGGTCGCTGGTTACGGCTCGCGTCCGCGATTACTACAAGCGCGCGCTCGATCGGCTGCCGCCCTCGCTGATCCCGCGCGTCCACGAGGCCGTCCGGCCGGCGTCTGCTTCGGCTTCCTCGGCCCCGCCTCCAACATCATCCTCGACACCGTCCCTCGCGCTGGCTGCCCGCCTGGAAGAGGTCCTCGCCCTACTGGCGGCCGAACACCGGCTCGGCGCTCGCGCCGCGCGGCGACTCTCCGAGGTGTCCACGACTCCACGGAGAATAACGTGCCGCCGCTCCTGCACGCAGCATAACCCATGCGCCCCGCGGTGGCAAGGTTCCTCCGACCCACGAGGAGGAGCCGCGATCGGCCATGAAGAGGGCGATTTCCCGCCTCCAGACGGCTCCCCTGCGTATTTTAGTTACCCTAGTTATCATTAATAGCAACGGTGTCGTGGTGTAGTTGGTTATCACGTCAGTCTAACACACTGAAGGTCTCCGGTTCGAGTCCGGGCGACGCCACACTTGTTTTTTTTCTTCTGCCGACTGAGTGCATGAAACACACTCAGGGACTTGATTACAGCAACGCTGCAAGTCTGGAACATGAATAAGCAAGGAACCGTGGTACTGGCACAACGCCTTAAAAAATAAAAATAGTATCTACTCCATGTAAGTATGTAACAAACAAGTGGATGACATCACAGTAGTACAGGAACACTCTGCTCAAGTTAAGCTGCTCGGGACAATCAAACGGAACCGTTAGTAGACGACATATCAATTACTTATTTCGTAGCTCCGACAGAACAACAGTGCAAAACATGACCATAGAATAATTAATTCGCAGACAACAAGTAGTACATGGTAGATCCAAACTGCCATGGCTCTCATGGAAACCATGAGGGGATCTTTTTTTTTTTACGCGGCAGGCAACAACAAACCCATAAATAAATTGCCAAGCGAGTTTTTCAGGCCACCGAGCCTTTAACGGCAACACAAATCTGCAGTAGCAGGAAAGTCCACAATAATGCATGATCATGTGGACGCCTAGCGTGCTCGATCCTTGATCTCCTCGATGCTGATTTCACTTGCGTCGGTAGCCTGCAGCTCCACTTGAATGCCGTTGAGACCGCTCTTGAATCTCTGGTTCGAGCTGGCGTACAACATCTTGCTCTTCACCTTTGCGGTGGATGGGGACCTAGCGGCGGTTCAGGCAGATAACATCTCATATGAGTAAACAGCTAGCTAGCTACGTATACTATAGGCGCGGCTAATACAGTAATAAAGAAGGCAGACAGGAACACCAGCGATACCATAGGATGTAGAATATCCTGCTCTTCTGGACATCCTCGGCAGTAACGAAGTCAAAATCATAGATGGCGTATCGGCAGTCATTTTCAGGTAGGGTGTCTTTGAAGTCATCATAGCTTGTCGTGCGACTCCCGACCTGGTCCACAACAATCTCCTTGAACTTGTCGTCCATCTTGAAGGTAATGAAACGGTGCAGCCTCTTGGACTGCAGCTCGCCGAACTTGAGCATGCACTCATCGTTCACCGCGACTCCTGAAGCTGCGTTCGCCTGCGGGCACCAGAAACATCATGGATTCATGGTTCACGGATAAGACTAGGCCTTGAATGCCGCTTGAAAGAAGTAGCAGACTCGTAATTCAAGAGATGCTGTTGCTTTCATTTGTTTTGTACGGCGGAATCAGCTAAATCAGGTTGAGAAGGACTCCCTAAAAACTAGTACTAAATAGACTAGTATATCGTTGAGCCCAGAGACTCGCCGCTCAGTCCCTGGATCTGAAAGGAACGGTAGTTTCGTAGCTTGAATGACCAGACCAGATCATGGTCAGCGGCAGTGCTAGTGTCCTACTACTGCTAGCTACACTCCGCAGATCCACACTGGCTCATCAGGCGACTAGCCACGGATCAATAGAGATTCCACATCTAGCCCGTCATGCAGGACATAGATCTAACAAAATTCAGGTTCCGAATGGCATGACCCCCCAAAACGGAGCCACTAACTGAAGCAAAACGCCAGGCACCATTCCTCGCTCTTCCGCTGGAACTAGGCGAAATTCCCGGATCCCAACACCGAAATCTAAGACAGACGCGAGTCTCATCATCGCCGGTGGCCGCCCAGATTTGGCTCTAACTAGTTCCCGATCACAACACGCAAAGCGAAACCATTCTATGACCCGAATAAGAATTCCCACCCGAGAAAAGCACGAGACAGCGCGGGCACGGCCTCGACTCAGTTCGAATCCAAGTAGATCCGAAGCATCTAAGAACTCTGCTGCTGCTGCTGCTGCAAAGAGGACGGCCCGCCGAACCGTGTACAACACACCGAGATCAAGAGCGAAACCACGCCGATCTGGGAGGAGCGGAGCACGCGGAGGGGAGCGGAGCGAGGGGCGCAGGGGCCTTACCATCTCGGAGGCCGGGGGGCCGGAATCCGCTGGCTGAGCAGAGGCGAGCGAAGCGAGGGGAAGGGAGGGGAGAGGAAGAGGGCTTGCGTTTCGAGTGGCGAGTGCCTCGGGGGAGAAAGGGAAGGAAACGGAAGGAAGGCTGCCGCCGTTTCGATGCGGTCGCCGGTCTTCTTTCCGCTGCGCGTGCTGTTCTGTGCTGCCGCTGTGCTGGTGTGCGCGACGAGGTGGGTCGGGTGGACCGCCTCCGCGACGAGCTACGCGTCCGACGTCGTCGGACCGCACGGTCCGGATGGGCGCCACGACACACGGCGTCACGAGGATTTTGACCAGCTATTTTAATCGCGGGCGCGTCGCGTTACGTTACGTGCCGGCTTGGCTCGACCCACGTGTTGCGGCGGCGGCGTCGTAACGTAACGCAAACCAGGGGTCGGTCTCGCGGTGTGCGATCTGGATTCTGGAGAGAGAGAGAGGCGGGAGGAAAGCACCGGCCCCGGCCCGCCTGCGATAAAAAATATCCGCCGAATCGAACCCGCGAAAGAAGAAAGGGCAGCGTCAGTTCGACGCGGACCCTTGTTTAAGCCCCCCCTTGATTTGGTACGTGCCTAGCCGTGTGATGTTTTGGTGATAGTTCTGATGACGATCCGCGAACACTATAGTGGTGGAAACCGGGCCAGGCAGCTAGCTTCGGACTTTGGTGGTAGCCTGGGCATCCACGTGCACGCACAGAAGACCGAGTGATGGGTGATGATTAGAAGTACTCGTGACCGCGTCACGTCACAGGGGATCACCACGAGAGAGAGAGGTGCGTTGGGCCTTGCGTGCGAACCCTCGGTGCCTACCTGGACTGGCAGGAGAGGGTGAGATTAGCCGAGCGGGCCGTCCGGAGTGACCTGCCCCGGCCCTCCCGGCACGTCGTCCGGTCGTGTGCTCTGGCCTCACGCCGCACCCGCACCTGGCCTGGCCTCTCTTCTCGTGTCTGGGATGCGGACGCGCTCGGCGTGGCGTGGCGTGGCGTGCGCGTTGGGAAGAAAGGTCAGGAGCTACTAGAATACTAACCGACGGTGTCAATGAAAGGACGGAAAGGTTGCGTGGGGCCCACGTGGCCATGACGTGACAGGGGGCAGGGGGCGCGCTGCTGGCCTACTGCTCAACAAAGAACGGCGACGCCCGTGATTCTGTTGATGCAGGCGTCCGATCGGCCGGTCCAGGCCGCGAATCTGCGAGATTAGCGATGACATCGCAGACCTCACAACCCGACGATCCTAGGGCGGAGAAACACTGGCGCGACAGGCGGGCTTTACTTGGGAGGTGATCCTGAGGGCCGGGTGGCACGGTGGCTCCTCCGCGTTGGGGCAGGCGGGCCGTCGACTCGGGGCAACGGGCCGGTTGGGCGACGGGGGGCGTTACGGGCGGCGCGGCGAGAACCGGGGAGGGCGGCTGGGCGGCGGCCCTGGGCGTCGAGGAACTGAGGGAGTGGGGAGTCAGGCAGGAGCAGGAATGGAGATTCGGGGTCGGGGAGGTGGCCCCGGAGGCTCCGGCTTATTTAGGTTTTTTGTTGAGTCGGATATATCTCGGATATATCTAAGTTAATATGGATATATAATAAAATAGGTAGATTTTGATTAAAATCATATTCGATACGATGACATAAATATTTTCAAAAACGGTTACGAATGAATCGGATCCGTTTTTATCCCTACTCCACAGACTAGTCTTGAGAGCCAAAAATAAATGAATGAAAGAATGTTCCTATAATTCCATACAAAGTCAGTGCTAACATACTTACAGAGTGCAACAAACTGTGTTCTGCCTTCGTAGCTAGCTAGTAAACAAAACTAAAGACCACTCGATGCCATTTACAAGCCTGATCCTCGATCAATCGAGCAACGATGATGACGACCTAAGTAGCAAACAATGTAGTAACTAATCAAGCGAAGAGCTGGAGCAAGACGGGCGGCTCGGCGGCGGCGGGAACGGGCGTCTCCTGCGCGCGCCAGACCCAATCAGCGCCGCCGCCGCCGGCCGCCACCTCCTCGCGGTGCCGCCTCATGTGCCCTCCCAGCGCCTGGCCCGTCCCGAAGCCGAGCCCGCAGACGAGGCACTCGTGCCGCTGCGGCTTGCCGTCGTCGTCGTCGGCCTTGTGCCGCTTGAGCGCCTTGGCGCCGACGACGCCGAGCTCGAGGCCGAGGCCGCGGCCGCGGAGGTGGCTGGTCCGGTGCCCGCCGAGCGCCTGGAAGGAAGGGAAGGCGCGGCTGCAGGTCTTGCAGACGAAGTCGCCCTCCCCCGACGCGGGCGCCCGCCTCCGCCGCGCCCGCTTCGCCGCCCTGCCGGACGGCGAGGAGCCCGGGGACGAGACCGAGGAGGAGTCCGCGCTCAGCGACAGCGCCAGAGAGACGACCTCCTCCTCCATCACCCTCGAGCGCTTCATGATCTCTGCCTGCGTCTGTCTGGGAGTCGCTTCTCGCTTCGAATGGATGTGAACCGCCTGGTGGATGGGTGCGAGGGGCTTGGATTTATATATAGGTTGTGCGGGATCGTCTCCGAGTCGGTTGCCAGCGGTGACGTGCCCGCCAAGCCGGTGAGGGCCGGCCGACCTTAAGTGCAGCTGGCGTGGCTAGACCAATCCGCGGACCGCGCGGCGCCGCGTCGCGACGTGTGGCGCGGGAGCGGTGACCTCACCTGGCACGGCAGGCTCCCCGGCCGTTTGCTTAGCCGCGGGGACAACCAAGTCCTCGTCCTCCTTATTTTATTACGTAGTACGGAGTATTTCAGAGCTGAAGGCAGGGGATGATGGATTGATGGGGGGGCGGCCATGTACTGCTGCTGACTCGAGGGAGGGAGATGCTGGTCGGTGGTGGAAGAAGGGTCTACAAGCTTCCTTCCAGGGGGTCGTGCTCACGGAGACGGCACGTGCTTTGAAGCTTGCAGGGGGTCGAGCTCAAGGACAAGGAGGAGGACGCGTGTGTTTTGACTGTCTAGAAGCAGGAGCGCTGCCCTTTTATTTTATTTTTTAGTTACGTAAATAAATAAAAACCCAACAACACTCGGATGACAAACACTAGGTTGCGGCACATATTGTCATGTGACGGTGACGTGCCATGCCGACCGGGCCGGTCACACGGCGGAAGCGCACCGCGCTTTTTCGTGGCCTTTTGCGCGAACAAAGTCCATCCACATGCGTGGGAAGAGACGGCCGAAGCGGCGTAGGTGCATGTTCCACCCTGTTCCGCGGGGGGGCACGCTTCCTTGTAGGCGTGCCGAGGAACTGCTCGCTCATTCATGAAGCAACTTGCAATGGTCATGTGTCCGCAACACATAGACATAGGCCCAGTCAAATACCCAGATTAGTGCGGTTCCTTCCTTACTTCCGATCGAGTGCATTGACATGGTGATTAAGTACTAAGATTCATGCAGCAGCAGCAGCCGACACGTCAAAGCGCGTATAGGTAGTTGGCGGAAGGACCTCGGCTATTACAGTTTCCGGAAGGATCACGATCTTGACGCCTCTGTCTTTCCGGAGTCTCTTTTTGTTTGCCGATGGCCTACACCTGACCTGACCTGACCTGAGAGCGTACGTACACACAGTAACGTCGTGTTCATCTGGAAACCGGAACGCACACGTCAAGCCGGCCGTTCGCGGCGACTTCCGACGGCTCCTCGTCTCTCTCTCTCTCCGTCCGCGCTTCGAATGACTACAGAACTACTACCAGCAAGTGGGGTTCCAATGGATATGATGCGCGCCGTGTCGTCGTCGTCACGACGTACGAACTGACTACGGATTACGGTTCGTTTGCTTGTTCCGAGTGAGCACCAAACATGGACGCGGACAAGTTACATACTAGTACTCCTTCCACTGCTATCCGCTGCACTTTCTGTCCATCTCCGGAGTCCGGACTCCTCCATAGACTTGCGTGAACAGTGTCTTGACCACAGGACCACGTCTACACTAGCAGCAATGCTACGGTCGATGAACCACCTGGCACCAGCGGCGAAACGACAGAGAAAAGAGGGAAACGCGTTGCAAAGGACAGATGGTTTTGTGCACTCTTGTTTGTTTTCAGGGGAGAGACGAGGTACGATTATGACGACCTGCAGTGCTGGAAGTTAACTGGACTAGACCTGTATAGCAAACACGCTGCTCGATCGATCAGCCAACCACCACCCGTTGTTTGCCTTCGTCTGACGGCAAACGCTTGGCAAAAATATCACGCGGCCATTCCAGTTCCAGAGCACGGGTATTTTGGAGGACAGCGCCGGCGCTCGAGGGCTGGCTGAGGCCGAGGCTGAGAGGAAAGCCGACGAAGCAAAAGGCCTGCTGAGCTTGGAACTAAACCTAAACCTTGCCCACCCCGACTCAACGTTTGTGATTGTATGATGATCCAGTGTTTCATATTATACTCCCTCCGTTTTTTAAAATAAATAAAGTAATCAGCATAATCTATTTTAAAACATAGTGAGCACATGATTGATTGGAGTGTAATGTGTTCTGGATCGTTGCGAAAGGAGGCATGTTGCTTCCAATCATACGCTAACCAGTTGCATGTGTTCCAATTGGAACCTACCCCCCAGTGTTGCAAATAAAGAAAAGGCTGTTCAACACTGACGAGAACGCAATAAAAAAACACAGTTCAATGTTATATCTCCAGGATGCAGCCTGCATGCACTACGTGAAACCAGCACCCGTTGTATAAGTGCTCGTCATTATCAAGAACAGAGTTTCCACCAATATAGCAAGTAACTTTTCTGACTTAAACACCCATTCATCCAAATCCAAGCAATTGAAATAACTTGAGTAACGCACGAGAAAAGTCACTGACAAAGAATAAAATGATAAAAATTACATGCGCAGTAACATCACTATCTTGTACTGAGGGCTGTTCAGGAGCCGCAGCAGGCTGATTTCTGTGCCGCCGCTGCCTCACCTTCCCCGGTGGGCTTGATCTTAATAGTATCCTGCACACAAGAAATAGAACTAAGGTGGCATGCAATAAGAAAGCAAATGCATTAAACTTGTGAAAATAGTAGCACCTCAGGCTTCGAATCAGTCTCCGAGAGTCTCTGTTTGATATCCCTCGCTATAGAAAAGAAAACCTGCTCAACATTCAGGTTTGTCTTTGCACTCTGCAGCAGAAAAATATAAATTATGGAACAGAAACAAATGCACACGTGTATATGATTACAAAAAAAAAGGGCAAGTCAAATTAATAGTTATGTTACAAGAAAGAAATGTCCCAACAGAATGTGACTTCCACTGACCGTTTCAAAGAACTTGATCCCATACTCATCAGCAAGTGCTTGCCCCTTTGAAGTGGGCACGGCCTATACAAAAGAATTGAGCAGTTAAAAAGCTAATCATATATCAACTGTGAGTACAAGAAACTAAGGGTAGAAAACAATTGAATACCCTTTTACTTTCATCCATATCAGCTTTGTTCCCCACCAGAATTTTGTTTACATTATCCGAGGCATGTTGTTCAATGTTTCTTATCCAATTTCTTATGTCTGCAGGTCAACAAAAACAGCATAATCAGAAGTGGAAGCTGAAGAACCATCTGAAAGTGTGTTTTAGGTGCAAGAATATGTACTATTGAATGACGATTCGTCCGTGACATCATAAACAAGTAAAATGCCCATTGCTCCCCTGTAGTAGGCTGCAAAGAAGAATTGCACGTTCACAAGCTTCAGACATAGCCATACAATTTTAAGAAAGAAACAAAACAGCTTTGCTCAAACAAATCATGCATACCAGTGGTAATAGTCCGGAAACGTTCTTGGCCCGCAGTATCCCAGATCTGCAACTTAATACGTTTGCCATCCAACTCGACGGTCCTTATCTTGAAGTCAATACTGTTCCGACAATCAAATGGGCAGAATTAACAAGTCCACACAAGCTTTCACATAAATTATAATCCCTCGAATTGTGACATTATACTACATACCCAATAGTGGTAATGAAGCTAGTAGTGAAGGAGCCATCTGAGAACCGTAAGAGGAGACAACTTTTTCCAACACCTATATCAGTACATAAAATTTGTAAATTGAAAGCTGTATGCCCGTAGCATTATAACAGTGTACAATTATCTAACCCAAGCCATGTTAAGCAACAGTCCACAAATATTTCAGCAGGAGTCAATTAATCTAAAATTTCCAATGAAAGACACAATGAGATAAGGGATTCACTAGGTGCACAGAAACAGGTCATGACATTGACATGTGAACCTAAATAGATTGATGGCACTGTGTAGATAAGAATGACAAAGTTACAGCAAAACCAATAGTCAGGCCATGAAAAACAAAGCAAATTTTTTACTTGATCTGATAGCAAAGCTGCAGGTAAGGGGAAAGAAATTAACTTTGTGCTTCTAGTCAAAGGATAGAAACAATAGCTTTGTGCTTCTATAGTCAAAGGTTAGAGAAAATAACTTTGTGCTTCTAAAATCCAACTTATACACCAAAATCAATGATGTGATATTTTCTTATAAGGATGACGAGAACAACAACATACTTATGCATTAGAAATGAAAAACAGTAATCTTTTAATTATATACATATAGTTAATTATGTACTTCAGGAGTGTTACTGCTAGCCTGAGATTATGAACGCATTTAAAGCCCCAAAATTATGTAACCTAAGACAAAGTGCAGCCCTTGATCATGGATAGCTGGATCCTTTCAATGTCCTAACTAGGGTGGTTCATAAATTGCCAGTTTGACAAAAGGGTAATGTTAATTAATAATTATCGAAGGCACGAGGGACAAACCATAGAGATAAGTAAGCTAATACACAGAGTCATGCTTCACATGCATATGCTAGCTTATGCGTGCAATTGCTAACAATAATAAAAAAAAATAAAATAAAAGAGAATGGTAGCCTTGCAAGTGCTCGTGGAATCAACATCCCAGAATGCTCGAGGGTTCTTCTTGAATTCTAGATGCAGCAATCGTTCCTAACTATAATCTGAATTAAAAATATTAGTTCTAACAACACCATTAGTTGTATGTCAACCTATCCCTTAATTAAAAAGCGAAGCATAATGCAAATATACGGTTGCAGAAACGCCACTCCATAGGCGCCTAGATTCATTCAGATATTCACATTTAACTCAACCATCTAGCGAGGCTGATCTATAGCCGGATCCCAACCAACATGCAAAAGCACGTCCTCGAAGCAATCAGATCTCGTAGAGATCGAACGAAGACGGGGAGGAGGGGTCGCTGCGTGGTCCGGGGAACTCACCGCTGTCTCCGATGAGCAGCAGCTTGATGAGGTAGTCGTAGTCAGCCCGAGCCCTCGCCGGCGGCGCCGCCATCCTGCGCTACCTCCCAAGTCCCTAGCACGACCGCCACCAACAGCGACCAGATCAGATCGGGAACGGGGAACCGAGGCGGCACAGACCGAAAACGAGAGGGCGGCGCGGGGAGGGGTCAGGGACGGCGAGGCGGACCAGGCGAGGTGGCGTCGGTGAGCGCGAGGGGGCGATCTCCGGTTCGTCTCTCCCCTGGCGAAGCGGCGGAGGCGCGCGGGCGGCGGAGGAGGAGCGGGAGGCCGAGGGAAGGGGCAACCAACCGGGCCTGGCAGCCTGGCTCGATTGATCGGAGGGAGGAAGGGGACGGACGCACGCACGCGCTGGGTGGTGGAATCGGTCCGCCTTTGGACTTTTCCGGGAATACAGGGGTGTCTTGCAGGCATGCGACTGGGCCTAAAAGCCCAGTATCTAGTAGGCCTTCTCCTCCTCCTCATTCTGCTCTTTGAATCGGCTGGCCCACGGCCCAAATAATTGAACCCAACTAGTCCTATATAATGTAGTAATATAAAATAGGCAAACCTTTACAAAGAGCAATAGCACTATGACTATTCAAATTTGAACTTCTTCGAATCTCGGGTCCACGTCCCTATAATTGAACCCAACTAGTCATATTGCTACAACTTTTTTTATGATGACGACTCATCTAAGTGTGTGACTGCATAAGCACGCTACTTGTGCACACAAAATGCGGACTACGGAGTCCACTCGTCGTGGCAAAACCCGTTCAAACTTTGTATAGGACGAAATCACACTGCCGCCGCCTCCATTAGAAAACGTCTCGTCGTCGCAAGGTGAACACGGTGCCGGGCGCCCGAGCCACAGCAACGCCCGAGCCACGGCGGCATCGCGGAAGCAGCTGGCGAGAAAAGAATCTCCAGCGAAACAAGCGTCCCCCGGGGTCGGAAGCGCGAGCGAGGGCGAGTCAACTCGGCAGCCAGCGCGAGCGCGACCAACCAAAGGCGGGTGCGGAAGCGGAGCGGCAGGCGCCCGCTGCCTGCCGCGCAGCGGAAGCGCCGCCGCCGAACGCGCCCCGCCACCTCGCCTCGCCTTGCGCGCCTTTCCTTCTCCCCCGCCCCCGTCCGTCGCGTCCGCGCGCCCCCGCGAATCCAGCCCTTCCTCCTCGCGGCGCTCGTTTTTTACCTGCCTCGAATACATACGCCCCAGCCAGCCAGTGATCACGCCCCGCGCGCGCCTGAAGGTGGGGCTGTCGGGTTGACTTGGGCGGTGCAGGGCCTGACGGGCGGGCGTCGATGGGCGGGCCGAGCGGGAGCGGCGGGCGGAGGTGGGCGCGGCGGTCGTGCCGCACCGGAGGAGGAGGAGGAGGAGGAGGCGGGGTCGTCAGGCGGACGGTGGCGGCCCCGTCGACGGCGAGCGGCGTCAGCGCGGCCCGGCGGCGAACGGAAGGTCAGCACCAGTTGCTCCCGAAACGAAATCTGATGTTACTTAGTTTTCGCGACTGATCTGAGCTGGGAGCTCGCATGTGTGATCGTCTCTGGTTGAGTCCGCTGTCCGCGTGGTGGTGGCGCCTGCTCCCACCTTCCAGCTGGCAGGAACGGTACTCCAGGATGTTATGAGGGGTTGTTCAATTCGTTCACGCTTTTCGGTTTCATATTCCCTTGTTGCTCCGCGCAAGATAATTTTGAGAAGACTATCATGCAGGAAGAATTACAGCGAAGCGTCTTTCCATTTATTTCCCGTGTTTGTAATGATCTTGTGCTTGTCTGAGGAACATGAACAGGGGATATATCATCGAAAAATTCAAATAGCACAATCTAGTCATAAACTAATGTAGAGGATTAGTGCTGTTAGCCCCTTTTTTAGGGCGGTTGAAAGTCCAGTAATAACTGTGCTCTAGAAAGATCATGTAGATGCACAATAGGTATTATAACCGGATCACGAACACCAAATCAAATGGTTGTAACCAAATTTGGCCAATGTGTTCATCGATTTCCTTTTGTTCTTTCCTTAGGGACAAGGAAATGCAACATGGTCTCGTTCATGGTTTGATTTTGTCACGAGTGGTTCCTGTTCTTGCGCAGATAAAGAAAACTCTAATTGATCTCGAGTTGATCCGTTCTTGTTTTGCTTCCTGGTTTGTACCCAGGGTTCGCTCATGTGGACAAGCAACGTCGTGTTAGTGGAGTATCACTTGATTTCAGGTGTAGCACTGGATCCACAGCACAGGATGATAGTGTAAGTTGATTGAATGGTCATATTGTTTTCTGGCACTATTGTTTTAACCGTCCCTTCATTTAGATTTTTCTCTCCCTGCAAAATATGTTTGTAACTCTGCTTCAACTGGCCTGTTTTTGTCTCTCTTCTCTTACGTAAGTTTGTTTTGACAGCTTTCGTGGGATGTTGGAGAATTTAAGCATAAGAGCTCTCTCAGAAATTCTATAAGATGTATCCCTGGTGTACAGACAAATGTACCAGAAACTGCTCAGCTGCGACCTTCAGTAATAGCAGAATTACATGATTTTGATGGAGCAAGTGGGGTTGTAGTGGATTCTATGTCATGGCCAAGGCAGAACAAAGTATCCACTAATAAGGAGTTGCTTCATGCGAGAAGCAATGTTTCAGGATTGTGCACACAGCCAAGATATCATCTCTTCAATCACAGCAACAATGTGAAGAGTCCTCTAACTGTAAAGAGTTACAGCAATATGAGTGATTTCAGACATCAACTGGTCCGAAGTGCTGAAAGATCAGCTTCAATAAAGATGGGTTCAGCAAGTACAAATAGTTCCCTTTCTGAGAAAATGTCATTGCTACGTGAGCCACAAAACTGTAGTAATTATCAGAGCAGAAACCGTATCAGTGCTCTGAATCGAAGACATAAAATTGTGAACGCTAAAGAAATCAACCAGTTAAGTAATGAAAAGGTTTGTGACCAACCTGATTTCTCATTGGGAAGACAGTCAAAGGCTATGCTAGATAATGCATTAGTTCGACAAAATCAACTGTGCTGTTCAGAATCACTCAATCAAAAAACGTTTGAACAATCATGGAGCTCTACGTGCAGCTCTACATCTGGTGACAGCACTGATGATTTCCATGTATCGTCTTCAAGTGACACCAGTGATAACTCCAACTTATCATCTCTGGGTGTAATAGCTAGGGATCAACAGAAGATGACTTTCAAGAAGGTATATGGTAGTTGCTTGCGAGTTTTACTGATACTGCAATCCGTAGATGCATATAGAGTTTTGTAAGTTTGTAGAATAGGAAAGGTCCACTAGATGTTTCCTTGCACGGTTCCTCGTTGTCTTCTTTCAAAAGAAAGAAACTAGAGACTCCTAAGGATGGTTACAACAACAACAACAACCAGGTCTTTGTTCCAAATACATTGGGGTAGGCTAGATATGGAACCCAACATTTTTTTTAAAAAAAAGGAAGTCAAAGGAAGAAAGAGAGGTAACAGTAACAAAATACGAGTAAACTAAGGTTCTGGCACACTCCTAAGTATGGTTGTGTCAAAAAATAATTGAAGATCATTTAGGTATCATCACTGTACTAAGATGTGACTACCATGTTTATTTGGTTTTTCTTTTCCCCGACCTGGTGGAAAGTCAAAGCTCATGTTATTTTGTTTCTCAGGTATACTGCTCTCTTGCTGCACGGCTAGAATCTACAGCGGTCATTTACCGCAAAGAGATAGGTCAGGATAGCCCAGTATCTGTTCTTGAACCTCTATCAGAAGATTGCTCCGATTCTGAAAACATCAAGCGAGAGCCAGCAGATCCATATGGTCCGTGACTATGCCTTGATACATTACTTTGTGAAACATTATAGCCTTGTTATATTTTTTTCATAATCTACCCCAACGTTTTTGGGACAAAGGTTTTGTTGTTGTTGTTGCTAATCATAGCTAATATATATGGTCTCCTTAATTTAGATCTCCAACTGAGACTTGAGCTTGTCAAATTTCCACCCTTGGAAACTGCCACGGATTCAAGAAGTATTGGTGGAACAAGTGACCGCTTATCCTCGGAAATGGGGCCGATTAACAATGAACCCATAGAGCTGGTTGAAGATATTCTTGAAGACTTTGGAGATGAAGAGGAAAGGGACTTTTCTTATCTGCTGGATATACTAATTGGTTCTGGCATTCATGGCACTGCCGAGAATCAGCTGTACAAGGTGTGTCAGTCTCTTGACTGTCCTGCAGGTTATGATGTATTTGAGAAGCTTGAAAAGAAGTACACCAAAGTTCTTCAATGGTCAATATCAGACAGGAAGCTTTTGTTCGACATGGTGAACACGATATTGTCGCAAATTCTTGCTCCATGCTTGAGCATGCAACCTTGGGTAAATACTGCTAGAAACTTGGCTCCAATATGGGGCTCAGAGGGTCTCCTGGAAGAAGTCTTGCAGCTGTTAACTCAAAGACGGGAAGAACTTGAACTATCTAAGCCTAAGCCTGAGAAGAAAGCATTTGATCAGAAGTGGCCAGATTTAGCAGATTGCATTGACAGGGTGGGAAGGGATATTGAGAAAATGATAAAAGATGATCTTTTGGAACAACTGCTTCTGGAGCTGTTGTCCAGTTAGGTTTGCACGGTCCTAGTATCCTAGTAGGTTTTTTCATTGTTGCAAGGCCCCGTGGTTTTGTCTTGGTTAGTCTTTGTTGTCAGTTGTAATTGTTTCTTTGTCCTTGAACACATTGTTTGTTCTTGCTAAAGCAGTGGTTGACAGGTTTTTGGTATAGTTGCCATGCTGGTGGTGATAGGAAATGTTGTGTGGTTTGATTAGGTGAATTATATAGCAAATTCTTTTGCCCACGAAATGGTACATGCTGTACTGGGATTTGTAAGCATTGGAGTCTTTTCCTTGTCGATTTGTTCAGCTGTGAGGAGTCTGTAAATGAGGGGAAATTGTAGTGGCAGACATATCTATTGTTGTTAAAAGGAAGAACAAGTAGCATGCCATTTTGGAAAGCTTTGAGGTAAACCTTGATCCATGATGATATCTCAGTGGTTGTAATAAAAATGCTTCATTGCGTTTGACAGTATCAGTGCATAATCATTCAATCAAAGATGTGGAATTACTTGGCAAAAGTTTCTGAACCAACCTGAATGTAACACACCTCTGATAATTTTACGATACAGGAACCGGATCAGTGTTCTGGTGAGGCTGGTACCTAAAAATAGTCAGGTTGGAGTCACAGCGAACCTTGATCGTGAAAGATCCTTCCGCGGTTCACTTCGGTGGGTGACGTGGTGTTGTGTGCTTTTCCAATCTCCTCGTGCAAGCACGACGACGCTTGTATTGCTTGCCAGGTTTGGTGGAATTGAATGGTAGCTAGCTTGACCGAGCACCGAAACTAGTTCGCCACGTCAGGTCAATTCGCCCTAACTACCCCTATCAATGCCCTTGCAAACAACCAAATATTGCAGAGTTGCCATGATGCCATCACCGTATAATTGTAGTACCTTCACACGACAGGATGCAAAAATGCCGAAATCCACAAGAATCAGAAGTTCAGGAGCTCAATTTGACTTCAGTTCGAGAAAAAAAAGGTGGCATGCCCTGTAATTTTAAACTTGAGCTGGTGCCCTTTTATAGAGTAGCTGGTTAGGATGTCGCATCCCAGCTAACCATCCCGTACTCTCGCGCGTCCCGATATCGCAACTACCACCAAGAAGCCCCTTATCATACGGAGGAGCCTGATCTGTTACGTTGCATCTGCTCGCAGGCTACATTTTTCAATCTCTTTCACCTGTGCAGCCATGGCCGTGTCGGAGGTGGTCGTCGATGGCGTCGTCTTCCCGCCGGTGGTCCGCCCCCCGGGCTCCGCCGGCCGCTCGCACCTCCTCGCCGGCGCAGGTGCGTTCCGTTCCGCGTCGGTTTGCATTCTCTATGTACACGAACTGCACTTGATGCGGAGTATGAAATTTTTGATCGTGCTCAACTTGATGCACTAGAAGCTTGCCTGGTCATTGCCTGTAAAACAGGCTGCTCGCGTCCAGGGTTCGATTCCTGGCATGAGCTTGGGTGACAAACACCCGACTCAAAAAAAAAAAACGTTTGGCGCGCAGGTGTGCGAGGGATGGAGATTGGCGGCAACTTCATCAAGTTCACTGCCATCGGCGTGTACCTGGAGGACGCGGCCGCGCCGGTGCTGGCCAAGCGGTGGGCCGGGAAGACCGCCGACGAGCTCGCCGCGGACAACGACTTCTTCCGCGATGTCGTCACGGGTAAGACCGATCGACCGGGATGATGCATATGTCTCGTTGTTGCGCGTAACGGTGAACGCCGTACGTGCCGTGTGGTGGTGCCCAGCTTGCTGAATTCGATCGCCTGCTTCTGCACGCAACCCGGTGGCGGTGTCATGGGGGCATGCATGCATCTCGTGTGTGGTCGCGCGCAGGCGAGTTCGAGAAGTTCACGAGGGTGACGATGATCCTGCCGCTCACCGGCGAGCAGTACTCGGAGAAGGTGACGGACAACTGCGTCGCGTACTGGAAGGCCGTCGGCGTGTACACGGACGCCGAGGGCGTGGCCGTGGAGAAGTTCAAGGAGGCCTTCAAGCCCGAGAGCTTCCCGCCGGGCGCGTCCATCCTCTTCACCCACTCCCCTGCCGGGGTCCTCACCGTGAGTATGTTGTTGTCTTTCGTGCGTGTGAGGACGATCAACGTTGATAGATGACGTGCGTACGTGCATATATGCCCCGGCCGGCCGCTGCTGCTTGGGCTCCCCAGGTCGCGTTCTCCAAGGACTCGTCGGTGCCGGAGGCCGGCGGCGGCGGCGTGGCGATCGAGAACAAGCCGCTGTGCGAGGCCGTGCTGGAGTCCATCATCGGGGAGCACGGCGTCTCGCCGGCCGCGAAGCTGAGCATCGCGACGAGGGTGTCGGAGCTCCTCAATAAGGAGGCCGCCCCCGGCGCCGCGTCGTCGCCGCCGCAGCTGGCGGAGTCGGCGCCTGCCTGTCCCAGCTTCCGCGTGAGGGAACCGGCCGGGAGAGGAGAGCCAGTCTGCAGGTAGGTTATCGACCGCCACACGGCATCAGCTCATGGCGTGCGTGTATCTAGGACGCCACGCCGGCGCGCTTGGCGTCTTGTCTGTCCGCGTGTAGGTGTCGTGTTTCCGATCCATTTATATACCGCTACTAGTACTAGTAGCTGTTCATGCATGTGAGAACCGTCAGTGACCTGAATAAAGAACCGCAGTTGCTTTGCAAGCTGCGTCTCCAATCAGCACGTAGAAATACAAATGGAGAATTTGCCTGAGCGGCTGAGCACTCAGGTCCACAGATCTTAATCAGGCCAGCCAGGACGGGCTAGGAGACGCATTCGTTTTTACCTGTGCTGCCGCCGCCACCAGCTGACGGGCTGGCGAGCAGGTCTATTCCATTACGGCCCGTTTCGGCACTGGAGACTGTACACGCCGGTGGGTTTCAGCCCGTTCTAGTAAGGCGGCCTGGATGCAGTTGCTGGAGTGGCCGGAAACCTGTAATGGAAATGGAATGGACACCCACTGACTCCTGCCACTCGAGTGGACCTGGCCTTGGTCCGGTAAGACAGGGCGCGCCTCGCATAGGTTTCAGCAATTCCGTTTTGTGCAGTCGGTGTCCCATTGCCGGCCGGCTCATCAACGTTCCTGGCTTCCTGCAGGTTTCGCAACCAAAAAAAAAAGAACTGTAACTTGGCCATCAGACTAGTGCCTGTGCCTGCCACGCATGCTCTTTGTTCGGCGCCAAGACAAAACAAACGAAGCAATGCAGTAGCAGCTGACGACAGATCTCCAACGTTGGACGGTCCCGCACGTGAAACGACTAGTTCGCGCTGCTGCCCCCTTGCCCCGGGCTTGCTTTTCTGCGAGTGAGCCGTTGGGTGGGTGGTGGGGGCGTCCGACGAGCTCGACGGAGGGAGCAACCATTCCAAAACCGGGCAACAGTAGCGTCACCACTGCGTGCCCACCCACCGCTTCTGCCACGTGCGGAGTCGGAGCCAAACAAGGTTGTCAGAGGCCGCGCCCCCCCGTTACCTTCCCTTCCCCGCACCGCACAGGATCACGGCCACCACCCGTGCAGTGCACCGACGACGACGACGCCCCGTCACGTGCGCGCTGCCCGTCTCGATCTCTGGCCACGGCTGTCTGCTGACACAGCGCAACGGGCAGCTCTGCACGCGCGCGCGCGCTCTCGGTGTTGTCTGGTGACGACCGGGCCGCCGCGCGGCCTCGCGCGAGCGCGGTTGATTTTCGCCGCCGCCTGCCGGCCATGGAGACGTGCCGTGGCATGTCGATTGCCTCTCCCTGAACTGTGTGTGCCTTTCTGAGATCTTCTCTTTTTCTTTTCTGTCTTGAACTCGACGTGCCAACTTTTTTGCGAGGAGGGAGGAGGACTGGAGGAGAAGAAAAACGAGCTTGTTGGAGGAAGAATCGGATTCCGCGGGCATCGAACGGACTCTCTTGCCGAATCATCCTCTGGCTCGTTTCTTAGGGCGACGGTGCCCCCAGCGGCGGCGCGTGCTTTTCCTTTTTTCCTTTTCGCCCCCGAATTTATTTCCAGCTTGAGCACACATCGCGACATGGATACGGCGGATACTGG
Source organism: Neostapfia colusana (assembly GCA_030760725.1). Classification (NCBI taxonomy): domain Eukaryota; kingdom Viridiplantae; phylum Streptophyta; class Magnoliopsida; order Poales; family Poaceae; genus Neostapfia; species Neostapfia colusana. Next base: position 1,138,532 of record JASWHV010000013.1, read on the forward strand.
GGCGGGCGCCGGCACGCAACAGGACCACGATGGGTTCTTGCATGATGTACACGGAGGCTACCCTTCACACGTGAACATTATCTGAACCATTCCGGATATTTTTTGTTTACTTATTTGGCATGCTAGCACTTGGATCTTTTTTTATTTATTTGGTGTTGTTAGTACAAAATTAAACTAACTATTGTTTAATATTATGAAACGGTTGAGCTTCATACGGTGGAAATGCAGATGGACAGCTGAACCGCATAGCGACGTGGCTGAAAAATCTGAAACACGCCATGACTTTCACAGTGACCTGGCAGCAATGATAAGGTTAAAAAATACGTGTCGTTTCCTCCAAGTTAACTCGCCTGACTCTGGGGGAGGAGATCGTGGACATCCTAACACTGGTGCCTAACTCTGCCTTTTCCGTCTACAAAACAGCAAAGAAACCGCTTTTTTCTACAACATAATTAGGTTTTCTGCAGATAATGTCTCAAAGAACTTCGTGTTTGATACTCTCTTTATTTCGAATTATTTGATATTGATTAGTTTAAACCAGTGTCAAATAATTCGAAACGAGGGATTACTGTATGTTACACATGTGGCTTTCTTAAGTGACGAAAACTTAGCGTCACTTTCGACAAGAGTAAATATTTTCTCTCTCTCTTTTTGCCGTCGTTTTTGGATGGATTCGAGAAGAGTTTACTGCCGTGCCGTTTGAACAACCTTCTTGCTCACCTACTATATATAAGCGTGTTTCCTTCACTCCGTTTCACCAAACCACTGTCAGTTCAAGTAGCTAAAGCACAACCAGCGCGGCTCACCTCGTTGCTACTTGCTAGCTACCGGCCACTTAGCTACCTACATACACCATGGCTCCCCTGCTCTTCAGGGACCTGAAGAACCTTTCGTGCGCGTCCCGGCCGGCGGTCGCCGCGATACGCCCGAGCCTGGAACGGCGCCTCTCGTGCTCGTCCGCGGCGTCCACCGCGACCTGCCCGAACTTGGAGCGGCAGCCCATGATGGTCCGGTCGGACAAGGCCATCGTCGTGAGCAGCGCCAGCACCGTGTCTCGGGTTCCTACTACTACCGAACCAAGGGCACGCTGCAGGCGTGACGGCAGGAAGGGGCAGCAGCAGCATCAGCAGCACAAGGTCGTCGTCGTCGCGAACGGCGGTGGTGGCCTCGTCAGCCCGGCCAACTCGTCCAGGTACCTGCTGAGCAGCCGCGCCGGCGCCGAGGAGGAGATCCAGGAGGTGGAGTCTGCTCCGCCCGGCGCCGACGACGCCAAGGAAGAAGAAGAAGAAGCAGCAGCAGCTGATGATGCCAAGAGCACACAGCAGGCGCAGGAGCAGGTGAGGCGACTGTCCACTTACTTGTGAATCGTTACTGAACACTGACTTGCTTTTTTCTGCATATAATTACTGCTGAGAAGAAAACACTGACTTGCTTTTTTCTGAAAATACTTTTTTTACTACTGCACACTGACGAGCTAGCATGTCGACTTTGTAAAAGTATTTAAAAGCTTTAGCCCCCTGCTCTCTTCCTGATTAGAAATATTAGAAAAAATCAGAAGTGCGATTATGCGATGATTAGCAGCGATCATACCTGTGGGGCTCGGTGGGTTTAATTTATACAATGATTTCTCGTTTGATATCTGGAACTTCCAGCTGAAGTCATCCGAATAGCATGATTACAAAGCAGATACGCTGTTGTGGAAAGTTAGTAAAAGATTCTGTACTGCCCAGAGGCTCAGAGATGCGCGCATATAACATTTATACTAGCTGGCTGCAGTATCAGAACTTAATTAAACGCCTCTTAAGCTCGCGTTCTTGCTCATACCTGTATTGTTTGATTCAAAATCTGCGAAACCAATTCATCTATGCTTTTGTTATAACTGATCAGCTTGGAACGCGGATCTTTGTCAGGTGGTCGTGCTGAAGGTATCCCTGCACTGCAAAGCGTGCGCAGGGAAGGTGAAGAAGCACCTCTCCAAGATGGAAGGTGAGCCTGACACGGTGACGGTTCTTTGAAGACCTGAAACTTTTGTTCAGAGTTGGATCAGGATAAGATCGAAGCCTAACCAACGAGCTCGTTTGTGAAAACATTCACAGGCGTGAGATCGTTCGACATCGACTTCGCGGCGAAGAAGGTGACGGTGGTCGGCGACGTGACGCCGCTGGGCGTGCTCAACAGCGTGTCCAAGGTGAAGAACGCCCAGCTCTGGGGGGCGCCGCCGCCGCCGGCGGTGATAGCTGCCTGAAGGAAAATAACAAAGGGGGGAAAAAAAGAGAAGAGACCGAAGCTAGCTTAGAGCAGGACCCGTTCGCCGTGGCTGGTAGCTGGGAGAGCGCGCGGAGGAGCTGGGGCCGCGTGCACGAACGCACGCGGCACGCCCATGTGGGTCTCACGGCCGGGCCAGCACGCTGGGCTGGGCCAGGCGCCTCTGACGGTGTCTCGTCCTCGACCGGCATGCCTGCTGCGTCGTCCATGTCCTGACCCTCTGAATGCAGCTTTTGGATCTTGCAGTGGTCGTCTCGTGACCATCTCTCGTTTGCTGTGTGTGGCGCCATGCCATGCGAGGCACTGGTGCATGCCGTCTTGGTGCTTCTTTCCTCTTGCTGCTGTAATATAAGTATCTAAGCATGGCACTGCATTGTTCGTTGAGTGACACGAAGTAGTTGGTGACTTGGTGTCGAGAAGATAAACAGAAGTAAGATCCAAGTGACGCGGTCAGGAATCAGAAGGCAGAAGAAAACTCTGAACTGGTACTAGTTCAGATGAGCGGAGACAACCAAGCCTTTAAAGTAATTTCGCCAGCCTGGTTCCTCTCTCCCGCGCAGCTCGGCCCACGGACTGCTTCTTCTTCTTCTTCTTCCCCGCGTGCCCCTAGCCCGCCTGGCCCAGCTAGCCTGTTTCCTCTTTCCCTTTCGTCGCGAGGCCCAGCCTTCCTTTTCCCTTCTTTCCTTCCCACGGACTTGCCTTCTTCCCCGCGCGCGTGCCCGCAGCAGAGCAGCGGACTCGACCCAGCCGCCTGCGCCTCGGAAACCCTAGCGCAACAACCACCGACATCGCCGCCACCGCCGGCTCGGAACCGATTTGGAAACCGCCTAGGCGTGCGCGGTCTGGAGTCTGGACTCTCGGACCCCGTGCCCCTATAAATAGCCGCCCCCCCCCCCCCCCCCCCCGCGCCCGTCTCACGCCATCCCGAGCCGCGCCTCGCCGTGCACCCTCAAGCCCTAGCGCCGCCGCCGACTTTTCCCGACCCTGCGTGACCGTCCGGTGAGAGTCTCCTCCGCTCCCTGTTTCGATTTCTTCAAGTTTCGACGAGAACCCGGGCGCCTCGTGAGTGTACTGCAAGAGGCTTGGTACCTGATGGCTGGATCCCCCTTACGTTTCTTCGTCATATCTTTCTTCTAACATCTGTTCAACGCCGCGCATTGTTTTTTCATCCCAAACATCTGGCCATGCAGCGCTCTACGCTACAAGATTGGCGATGCCTCGAATTGGGGACCCAGAGGCTTCGCTAGATAGAGTCGGATTCGAGCTGGGATACTTAGCTTGCATTACTGCGGCGTGCCACCTCAGTGCAGCCAAATATTTTCCTTTGAGGCCAAATGGAATCTCTTACTTCGCCTGCGCACTGACAGAAGTGGGACTGGTCTTTATGTTCTGCAGCACTATTTTCTTAGGTCTTGATGCAATCGACTCACCCGATGCACGGCCTTGGAGAATATGATGCGGGCACGCAGCTTTGTTTTTTAGGATGTGCATTTTTGTTTCCCAAGTGAGGGTTGTATACATCTCTCACTGCAGATAGTGATCTCAAGATTGCTGTGTTTTTCATCTTTGACATCTGGACAAAATGGTTGTTTGGCCTCGGTAGTTTATGAAAAAATGTGACAGTTTACTTGTGACCAAATCACTATGACACATGCATTCATATACTTAATATAACACTTAGATTAATTAATGTCATGTCATATCCCTTATGTTTCTTTGTTTTTTGGTTCTCCTAACTTTGTTAAACTCTACATATTGTTTTCTGTCTCCATCACCTGGCCAGTTGGTGCTCTGCTCTACAATATTTGCAATGCCTCGAGTTGGGGACCCAGAAGCTTCACTACATAGAGTGGGATTCGAGCTTGCATACTTAACTTGCATTACCGTGGGGTGCTACCTCAATGAAGTTAAATATTTTCCTATGAGGGCAAATGGAATCTCATGTTTTACGGAAGTACTGTTTCAAGTAGGATGGTTCTTTACGGTCTGCAGCAGTATATTCTTGGGTCTTGACGCAATGGACTCACCCGATGCACGACCTTGGAGAAGATGATGCGGCCGAACAGTTTTGTTCTTTAGGATTTGCATTTTTGTTTTCCAAGTGAGGGTTGTATAGATATTGATTCCAAGATGCATTTATCTATTTCTGATCGCTGTGTTTTTCATCTTCAACATCTGGACAAAATGGTTGTTTGGCCATGCCTGTTTCTGAAAAAAAGGCAGACAGTTTCCTAATCACCACTCCCTCCGTTTTGAAATAAATGAACTAGATTTTTTGATCTAAACATCATTTATTTTAGAACAGAGCGAGTATTACAGTGATCCATTGTTATGCTGCAGAACAGAACATACTAAATTGCAGCATGTGTATGCCAAAACTAGACGTACTCACCTGGATGATCTATGGCAAGCCATGCCATCAACTGTCTCCCACAAGGAGCCATGTTGCTTACGTACTTTGAGGCTATCAAGCAGTTGTCATCCTAATCTATGTTTGAAGAATCCAAGAAACGTGACTAGATTGAAGTGTCCGATTTTCTGAAGAGGCAGAGTTGCTGGGGAGATATTAGATATAGCAGCCATGTTCTGCGATAAACACATCACGTTGATTTGGTCCTAAATCAAACCAAATCGGTTTACTGGAAAAAGACAATCCAGATTCATTAACATGGAGAGGGGGCTAATGTGAGATAAAGGCAGAGAGGGAAATGGGGGAAGTGATAAATTGTCCCAAACAAAAACATAATAAGCAAAACTTCAAACCAGGACACATGCCCCAAAAATTTCAAAAGTGGCCATATTTTCTCCCTCACTGTTTCCAACCAGCAGACATACAAAAATAAGCAAGTAATGTGTCGTTACTAAGTAGCCAAAGAAACCTGATAAGTTCTCCATTTTTCAGAGACTAAACCTTTCAATCCCAGTGACGTAAATGGAACCAGCTAGCGGTTAAAGAGGAAAAAACGGTTATGACTAATCAAAGTTTCTTCTTGTCTCATACTCCTTTATCTGAAACAAAACTACTTGAGATTATTGGATCATTCTCCTTTATCTGAAACAAAATTTCCGCGCTCCAAATCAACTCATCACCTCCTAAACTACCTGTCAAAGAAGAACAGTGTTGAATAAGTTAACCACACTACTAACAAATTATGGACAAAGAGATTGTTGAATTCGCTGCTTTCACACACTGCATGCGGGTTTGAGCCAAGAAGTATCACTAGAATGATTAACATACACAAGCAATCGATATTCACATGTGGACAGGATTGCTGAAAAATGCCGAAGCCACTTTCTAAGTCGTGTAATTTATAATAATTCTTGAAGGGTCTATTGAACAATAATAGGTATTTTTTCTTCACGTTTCTAATAAATCCAGACTGAATTTCGATATGGGTTAGTATTCCTAAACTGACTTAGTTGGCATCTGATTGATTTTTTACATGCCTATACTGCAGAAATATCAGACAGGCCGTTGCCTTACCAAAGAAGAAGCAAAATGTCAAACTCCTTAGAACGACATGTTGGCATGCCATTTGTTATTGCATTTCGGAGCGCATAACTACGTACTGGGATAGATGAAAATTTTCATAACCACGGTTGGATTGGATTTCCTATGTCTCAATCGTCCACTGTGCATGCAAGACTGACAACGATATACTTTGCTAATAAACTGCATCACCTGGAAAGTACGTTGACATGCAAGTATGCAGCACAGCACAGTGGTATTGTTTCTGAACTACCATGCTTGATATGCAAGGCGAACACACAAGATACTTGCCCTACGGGAAAAAGAATCTGAGAAATGATGATACTCCTACAATGACCGATCGATCGACACATGTCCATATTGCTGAAACAAATTAGTGTTGTCGTTTTGGATGCCTGTGGTTATATTCTGGCAACATGCATAAGTGCATCAGGAAATTACTTGGAAAATTGTCGACATATCCGCCAAGACAGAATGTATGGCGGACTGTTATTTCTTGACATGGCATGTATTGCTATTCCCGGAGCATGCACAACTACGTATATATGCGGCTGCTAATGGTTCTTGGCTAACACCTGAAATAGATGTCAACTTTACTAACCACGGTTGGATTTCTTGTACCCTAATCCGTTATGCTATACTGGCAACAACGTACTACTTCGGTTGAATTAAATTGCATGAGCGGAAACAGTAATAAGCTAAGGAATGCGGAAAGGACTCTGAATTCCCACCTTCGCCCTGGGTCGGTGGCTTGGCGTCATCCTTGGTGAGCTCCTCCCCCCGCATTTGGTGGTGCTCCTGGAGGCGCCCCATCCTCCAGGTTGGTTCCCTCGGCACCACCCGGTGCAGGAGGTGCTTGCCCGCGGCCACGTCGTCGAACAGTCCAGTAAATCCAGCAGCTAGTAACAGCAACTGCGAGGGCAATAGCACTAGCAGCCAGGCAGTAGAACGTAAACTTGGAAGACTTTATCTCCGCCTCCGTGTCTTTCACCGGCGACCAGGAGTACGATGCCGCCGAGCGCTTCTCCGCCGTACCGGCCCCGTGCCCGAACCTAGAGACGACAGCCACTACAGTATTTCCGTCAATATACGACGGCTAAAACCGTCGTATATAAAGCAGAAGCTGTCGTATATAGTTTATATACGACGACAGTTGTTTATATACGACAGTTTGTGGCCGTCGTATATATTTTGTCATATATATAGTTATATACGACGGCGCCGTCGTATATAACAGTATATATACAACGCCCCGTTTCGTGGACCTGGCCCAGTGAACCAGTGCCTTTATATACGACGGCTGGGCCCTGACTGTCGTATATAAGGTCTTATATACGACAGCCGCTGGGCCCTGGCTGTCGTATATAAGGGCTTATATACGACAGTCGCTGAATCGTGACTGTTGTATATAAGCCCTTATATACGACAGCCTGGCCCAGCCGTCGTATATAATTTAGCCTTATTTACGACGACCATGTATAGCGGCCGTTGTATATAAACTATACAGGTTGTCGTATATAAGCTTTTTTATTTTTTTTAAAAAATAGAAAATGGCTAATTTGGCTCGATGACCAGCTACACATCCAAAGACAACAACAAAATAGTTTAATATATAAATTCACAACAAAGTGCAATAGTACACATCGACAATCACAAAGTCTCACATCTACACAAATAAAAACAAAATCATAAATCTATTGATTACTAGCCCCTCCACTATCTCCGGGAGCGAAGAAGTCATACTGCCGCGGCGAACCTAGCGCCCTTAGCTGTGGCGATGGAGTCTGAGCCTCCGTCCCTAATCCCTGCGAAACAAAGTGACATATGTACAAGTTTACAATTATTTTTCTAGATTCATTAGGATTTTTAGCGGTTGGGGCTTCCACTTAATGTAACTTTATTTTTATACCTGTACTACAGGAAACTGCTCCTGTGGTGGCGACGGCTCCGGCACGAACAGAGGTGGCTGCCACAACGGTATCTGTATTTGCTGCCCTTGCTGTCGAGCTAGCGTCTGTCATTTCAAACATTACAATTTACAAAACTAATTGAAATGCAATTTAATTAAACTATAATTATATGTTTCTTACTTCCGTTGCCGCTTGCATCTGTGCCATATAGGACGTATGGTACGTCATGGTAGCCCTATTGTTCTCTCGCTCTCTCGCCAAGGCCTCCTCCTGCCGAGCCAAACTCTTCCGAAGCGCCATGACTTCGAGATCTCTCTCGGTGACACGGCGGCTGGAGGAGCCTGCATCCGAAGACTATGAGGAGGTGCCTCTCGCAGATCGTGCCTCCCTATAGTTCACGACTCCAGAGAATATGGCAAGACTAAAAAAACGAATAATTTCAAAGTAAAATTAAATAATCTTGAATTGAAAATAATGAAAGTAAATGAATTCATCTTTCGTGTGCTTTTCCACCTCCGCTTGCATACGCGGCTTGAGAGTCGATGTTCGAGGAGTTTTCCCAATCGTACCCTTCGCCGTGTAACCTCACAGCCTCTTGCTCATACCTAGTCTGAAAAACAATTAAATTGTGTAAGTTCAACAACATATATAGTGTCAAATAATTTCAAAGGTAATGAAACTTACCAGACGCTCCGCTGCGTACTGACTACACTGCTTCGGCTGAGAAGGGTCAGCGTGACCTCTCCTATAGACCGTAGTAGCACTCGGTCGCACGCCGTTCTCCTTTTCCTGTGAACATATGTTAGTACGAACAATACTACATTATGAATATAATAAAAACTACCAAAAAACTTACCATCGGTTTAGCCATTCGCACAAAACCTTGGACGCCCATACCGTGCTTCACTGAGCTCCCTCTGGCATCTCGAGCCATTTTGGACTTAGCGATGAACTCATCGCTAGCCCAATACCTGCAAAGGGCTCGGTAATCTTCAGTTCGTCCCTGTAACCAAGGGACACTAACCTGCACAAATGCGTAGTTAATTAGATGTTACTTAGCAATATTAATATGAACAATTTAAAGATTACGCAACCTACCTCTGCGTATTGCTCCTCCGTTAAGTACGTGTCGGAGGCGTCTCTGAACGACCCAACCTCGTGGTCGTAGAGCTTTAAGTAGTCGTTAACTACTTGACTCCGAGCGTTCGAAAGCATTTGCATAACAAGCTTCTGAGCGTTCACTTCGAACACGGAACGGGCGTGATCCATCTGCTCAGCCGGCTCCTCAAAGCGGTACCTGAGCTGTAGGACGCCAACACAGTTCGACATATACGCAAATTAATATTTGAAGGAACATAAAGAATTGAAACTTCAAATATTTATGAAAGTTACTTACCCAAAAATCTGCCCACACGACTCCCTGTAGGTTGTCGTTCTCCGTGTGAGGAACGTGCGCGTAGTCGTCCCACGACGTAGCTGCACGTCCATAAATCGCACAGGGGTAGTGCAGACGCACTAAGTTCTCGATGCAACCGTTCAGCGTACTGTGGTGTTTTTGCCCGTCGTACGAGAGGTCCTCCCAAGAACTAAAAAATTATTTGTTAAGTCATTAAGTAATATCATAATCTTTGAGAACAAATAGAAATTAATACTTTATTAATATGTTATCTGTCTCCAACCGGACAAATAATTATCGGCTCTTTAGGAATAAGTGGAGGACCAACAAAGTAACTCCTCCTCGTGCGTCTCCTCCGCTGCGGCACCACGTCTGGTGACACAGAAGGCTGGTCACCGGACGTGTCCTCAGGCTGGGTGCCCTCGGGTTCGCTGGGCAGACTACCCTGGGGTGGCTGCCGGAGGGCTGGCTACCAGAGGGCTCGCTGCCCGAGAGCACGCTGCGCTGCGTACCCGTCTCCTGAGGTGCCGCTCTAGTTTCGGACTCATAGTCTGAATCAGATTACAATGGTAAAGTAAGTAAGCTAAATTGAAAAAGTGATTTTAATAATTTTGTGCATTGTAGGAAAATTTACCTCTTTACGCTGCAAACTGACAACCCTGTCCCGCAACTCTGGACACGCACTTAACAGCTGAGTGTGTTTGTTCCCGTTGTAAGTGGAACCGTAGAAGTAGTCGTCTCTCTCGTGTGAGGGTAGGAAACCCCTCACACTCGGCGCCTTATTCCCATTTGAACCCTTGCTTGACGACATCCTAATCAGTTTAAAAAGTAATTACTCCTAATCAGTTTCAAAAGTAATATAAGCGATAATTAATTTCACTTTAATTTAAAAGAACATTACTCGTAATCAGTTTCAAAATTCATAAACATCATTAACATCAACATCACGATCATCAACATCGCGATCTGTCGTCTTGAGCTGTTTACGTTTCCGATTTCGTATTGTAGATATCTCTACATCTGCAACGTCTACTACTAAGTTATCGAGTCCTGCACCAGACTCAACGATAAAAGAGTATAACAACTCTTCGTCTTGGTAAACTTTTTCAGTGTCTCCACTATAATGATAACTATTATTTATAAGAGTATAAAAGCGTTAATGAGGATTCACTTTATATACCACCCACCAAGTGTTAAATTTCTTACATAGATAAGATAGATAATATATTTTTTTCACTTGATTTGTAAGAGCGTATATATCTAAACCTCGTAAGCATTCGTTGTGATTCACTTCTACCATGCCAAATTAATTTTCTCGAGTTCCATGATTGTTATCAAACCAATCACAATTAAAGAATAACACTCGAAGTTCTTTATTGCCAGCGAAAGTAAATTCCAGAATTTTGTTAATGATTTCATAGTAATTGGTTTCTTTCCCTGGTGAATCGATTGCTCTCGTCACAACTCCGTAATTTGATTTTGCTGCGAAAGGACGAAGAGTTTCAAATTGAGTTATACGGAATCAGAATCCATTTAGGTCATATCACAACTAGCATCCCCTCCGACCCCACCTTCGAAATCGCGGCACGCACGCCAGCCGACCCCGCGGCTCTCGCTTCTACGTGACACCCTGGCGAGTCTCCTGGACTGTTCTGCGAGCGGTTCGCCGCCGGGTGCGCCTTGTCGGAGGACGCCGAGTACGCGACGCCGGTGTCCCCCGATCCTGAAGGCGGCGTGTGGTGCCCAGCGAGCCGGTCCGAACCCCTCTCCGCGCTGTCGTCGCTGGTGGCCGTGCGCCCCGACCCCGCGGCCCTCGCTTCGACGATGTGACTGTTGTCTGGGCTGTTTTGCTCGGTTATCGCCGCCACGTGCGCCTCGTCGGCGGACGCCGAGTCCGCGGCGCCGGTCTCCCCCGATCCTGACGGCGGCGTGGTGCCCAGCGACCCGGTCGAACCCTCCTCCTCGCTTCCTGGCGTCCCCCCGGTCTCTGGCGACGGCCTGCGCGGGCTCGGCGGCATTGGGGTGGTCTCCTCGTACAGCACGCCCTCGGTGATTTCTGCAACGACATGCTGCAGAAAATCCTTCGCCAGTCGTGTCAGCGACTTGCGGTTGCGGGCGTTCATCTTGTTTCGAGTTTGGAAATGGTGATAGCGAGTCGCCGCCAACGGAACACGAGATATATATATATAGTTGGAGGAGACGCGGGCGCCGTACACCGGCGCTGCGGGTTCCGTCCGCGGCATGGCACGGTACGGCACGGACGGCCCAATGGGCCGAACATTCGGGGGGGACGAGGCCCAGAACATAATACTTTTTTTTATCTTTTTAGCATTCTTGTGTGTCATGTGATTTATTTCCTCGAACTGGTTACGACGGTTTGGCCGGGCTAATCACCTACTTTCAGTTGCTGGCAATGTTCTTTTAATCCTTTTGGTTCATGTGCTTAACTAACGGTTGCTTTTGAACTTTTTTATGTAGCGTGAATGGGAGAGTACAGTCGTTTGACATGTCTGGTAGCTAGATTGTCCTTCTGGATTTGAGCAGCTTGCCACTAGAGATATTGATTTAACAATATGCATATCCTCTCTACTTTTAAACTGGTGTCGCTAAGTCAATAATTGTATTTCAGTTTTGAATTAGAATGGCTGCAGAAAGTTATTATTTTAAAAATGGATGAAGTATATATTATCTACTAGTTCTAGATGGCATGCAGATATCTCTTCTACCCCTGGAATTGCTATATCTTGATTTGTTTGGTACAGAATGAAGTTAGGGTCTCCGTTCTCGCCGCGCGTTTCTCTGTCGGAGAAGATGATGCCCGAACGCGACGGCAGAAACCGCCGGATTGGTCTGCGCATCACCCTGCGGGCGAAAAATGCGCGGACGGATCGATGGACGCACAAGCACAGCTCAGCTGAGCTGGGCAACGTACCGGATGTTCCCAGCACAAGATCACGGGGTGCATGCCGTCCGTTTAGGAATTGCAGTGGCTGGCCGTGCGATAGTACCGTATTAAATATAGAATTTATGATAGCAAAACAGATTCCGTTGTAGTCTAGCTGGTTAGGATACTCGGCTCTCACCCGAGAGACCCGGGTTCGAGTCCCGGCAACGGAAATATTTTTTTTTTGCTTTCTGCATTTCTTCCATGTGCTAGATGAACAGAACACGCTGTACCTTCACACACGCTAGAGTTTATTACCTATATAGAAACGATACATCTCGCACAGTAAAGCTGATTATGAAATAAAACTATGTCCAACCCAACCAAGATCAACTCATCACGAGCCTACATACTATCATTTCCAAAATCAAATTTATGAACTCGCGACATCAGAATTCAGGCATTCAGACATTATCCGGGTAGTACAGTATCATGTCTCCAAGTATTATCAAGATTCAGTTTCCCGTTTGACCTAAGTCACCTACATGGGCGACAATATTATGCAAACATAGTGATTGAGCAATCGACCGGTTCACTGCTCTCAGCCATGGATTCAGTAACAATAGCCTCATCTAATTAGCTATGTTTTGACAGAATGCTCTCTGCAACACCGCGAGCTATCGGGTGATAGAACTCCTGAGCTTCCGAGAAGATCCTCTGAGCCAGCATCTTCTCCTCGCCAGAGCACCTAGCCAGTGAGCTGTAGAGTGGGCGGAGGTACTTCATTCTTCCCACTTGCTTCAAGCATTTCTCAACCTCGTTGAAGTAACACTTGCATCCAGCAGGGATTGCCAGCTGGAGGAAAGCAACTTTGACCTCATAGTCACGGCTTTCTGATAGTTTGTACCGTTCATCAAGTGCAGTGACCTGCATACAGACAAGAGATGGATGTTTGAGCAGGTTATCTTGAAGAACTATGCATGTAATTGTTTTAAAAAGCAAAGCTCTGATCCACAGCATGCTATGTTAACAGATTACAGGTCACAGATGAAAGCTAAGTACACTAGAAGAAACTACGAAACTCCTAACCCAAATAATCGGGCAATTCCTTAAACACTAGATTACGTCTTATTAGTGAAGGGAAAACTAATTTTCAACTGTCCTGGATCAGCTAGTGTGTTCCTGGATGCCTAGATGGACAGCTACATGCAAATACTTGCCAGTGAGCACTGGGCAGAAAGATGGTTTCTAAATACATCACAACATTATGTTTGCAAACAAAAAAAATACTCGAAATCTTGACATTTTCTTTTCACTGCAATTTGGAAAGGGCAATGTAATTCAGTGCTGATCCAGACTCTAAATAGATGAATAGAATACTGGAGCAGTGGAGCTCATTGCACGTTTTATATACGGTTGTAAACAAATAAAGATACTATAGTAGAATCCCCTTCACATAACTCATGTGATCTTTAAAATGACTGACAGTGCCAAATAATCCACCAAAACTAACTACTAGGAGATCGCAGTTAAAATAATGAACTAAACAACTCATTCGGGACTGCTTACAACAACAACAACAACAACAACAACAACAACAACCAAGCCTTTATCCCAAGCATGTTGGGGTAGGCTAGACATGAAATCCAATTATTCAGGACGGCTTCTGCCAATTTAATTCAACTTCCAATCATTATATGCAGACCATAAATAAAACATGGATGCTTTTTTTGCAAAGTGTTTTTGCTCAGGTCTCTTCGAATCTGACCAATTGCTTCATGCTACAAAGATACAGATGATGTGGGGGCAGAAATCATGGGTTTTAATTGAGAGCAGAGAGGCAACCCAACATTTTGCAGTGTTCAATGTTTGATAATAGGAGCGAAGCAACAAATATATAGCACTTCATAGTTCATACTAGTATACTACGATAATCAGCACATGCAGCATTAGATCATCACTTAGTAGCAGTCTAGCAGAGTAACTTCCACTATCGAGGTATTAATAGCACCTAGAGATGGCAGTCAATAAGCATACCTGTGAGGCTTCAACATCTGTGGGTAGATTTTCCAAGTAAAGCTCCCATTCTTGCCCATTCCAGTCTGTCACCTCATCTTCACTTGGTAGTTTTCCAGACTTGAACTCTGCAGCTAAGGAGCAGATCTTTTTGTAAATAGCTGAATCTGGTTCCATGGCATCAGGAGGAATACCAGTCCCCTCAACCCACAGGTGAAGGTCAATTTGGTTTTCTATCCCAGGCACATTGGCTTTCAGAAATTCAAGAAATGTTTCTGTGTCTATTGATTGGAACTTGAACGTGGCAATGTATTTCTTCGTAAACTCATCAAATGCAGGTCGGCCAATCTAAGAACAAGCAAATAAAAAAATGATAGTACACATTAGCAATCAGTCAGAAGCATTCTTTTGAATTAAATAAAGTGTATTTCATAGCAGATTGAATTTAATTCACCAACCTGGCGTTCGATGCGCCAAAGAAACTGGAATCCTTTCTCATAGGGCACTTCAGAGTACACATCATCAGGGTCAATCCCTGCCATCTTTGGCTTCAACTTGGTGAACTCCATGTTATCCTTGAACCTCTCCATCATTCGGTTCAACCCTCTCCATCCAATTCCCATGTTTAAGGCCGCCCGCTCCTCCCCTTGGACCACCTCAACAATCCTCCTCTCAGCATATGTTGTGAATCCCTGTATGCAGTGACAATGATATGAGACTCGACTGCGACCTGACAAAATACAAGTATACGATACCTGCACAGATCACTGCCAGACCTCATCGCCTTATCCAATAATTTCAACATTTCCCCTCTTGGACATCCCAATAATTTCAAGAACTGTTCAGAGAAAGTAAAAGGACTAGAAGACAACGGGGTCATGAAAAGTGCTGTCAACCCCAGACCCTGTGATTGCAACACATTTAAGTAGAAGACGTAAATCCTAACAAAAGGACACAAGTCCTCTTCATTCTTGATTGTACTACATTTCTTCAAGATAAAAGTTGTGCTAATCTAAAGCGGGACATTACATTTCAGATCGATAATTCAAACCTTACACAAGGTATTGATTATATCTGGTTAGCGCAAATATTGATTTCCATTTGTTATGAATGGAAATGGATATAATCCGATTAAAAAAAATCTGGTTAACACAAATATTTGATGCTGTGAGACTTCAACAACAACAGCAACAAATCCTATGTGAGACTTCACTACTAGCAAATTCAGAATCTCAACTTCATATATGACACCAGATTTAGGGGCAAACCTATTGATTGTGAAGTAAAGGATGACAATAAAAGCATGGAGACTTCACCTCATTCAGCCAGAAGTCTTCGTTGGTCTTGTTAGTAATCAAATTCCCAGTCCAACTATGCGCAAGCTCATGCGCCACAACCTGTGCCCCTGCAGCGTCTCCCTTAATCACCGTGGGAGTGAGGAACACCATCCTAGGGTTCTCCATGCCTCCATAGGGAAAGCTCGGTGGCAGAACGAGCAGATCGAACCTCTCCCATTCATACGGGCCAAACAGCTCCTCCCCAACCTTGACCATCTCCTCCACCCCGGCGAACTCCCTCGCCGCCTCATCCAGGACCTTGTCCCCTCCCTCGGCGTACACCCGCGTCCTCGGGCCCAGGTCCCTGAACCCGATCCCGCCGGCAGCGAACGCGAACAGGTAGGGCGGCACGGACTGCTCCATCTCGAACTCCTCGACGATGCGGCCGGGCGCGCACCACAGCGCGTCGTCGCAAGCGCCACGGTGGTCGGAGGGCAGCGGGTCCCGGCGGGTAACATGGCGCGCGGCGGCGACGGCGGAGAGCTGCGCGGGCACGTTGAGGAGGAGGGAGAAGGTGATGCGCGCGGCGGGGGTATCGTGGCAGGGGAAGATGGAGCGGGCGTGGATGGACTGGCACTGCGAGAAGACGAAGGGCTGGGCGGAGGCGGTCTGCGGCGGGGCGAGCCACTGCAGCGCGGAGGCGTCGGGGGAGGTGGAGAAGGTGAGCCGGAAGGAGGTGGTGTCGGGGGGCAGGGTGAGGGTGAGGGCAGAGCCGAGGACGGGGTCGGGGGAGGCGGCGAGGGAGAAGGGAATGGGCTCCGGCGGGTCGGACGCGGTGGTGGCGGAGTGGACGGTGACGGCGCGGGTGTCGAGGAGGAGATCCCCGGAGTGCGGCGCGGAGAGGGTAAGCAGCGCGGATGCGTGGATGGTGGAGGCGGTGAAGTCGAGGAAGAAGGCGAGAGCGGCGTGCTTGGTCACCGGGTGCGCACCGTCGGTGAAGGAGTGGGGATCGACCGGCGCCATGGCTGCTCCGGCTGCGGCGGTGGATGGGACCTGGGACGGGGAGAATGGGTTTGGTTGGTCTGGTTGAGTCGCGTCGAGGGTTTTGGCTCTTTCCACGGGGTTGGTGGTCCAGTCGAATGGACAGAAGCTTCTGAGCAAAAATAAATTCTCAGAAACCCGTATGGATCTTGTATCCCCACCCTATATTCAAATCATCGATATCAAAGCATCGTGTTTAGAGGTTAAAATTTAGACCTAGTGTTTAGAGTTAGTGTTTATTATTTAGTTTTTAAAATTTAGTGTTAGAGTTTGTCGAAATGTTCTCTACGACACTTCATGAAGCAGTCCGCGTAGGTTCGTTGTTTGAAGGAGATTATTCTCTAGATTGATCGAGTTTGAAAAACATAGGATGAATACCAAGATTTACGTGGTTTGCGCCGTCGCAGCGTAAAACTCTACATCCACGGGGTGTGTATTGTATTGCTTGCGTGTGTGCGTATGAGAGTCTGACTGTAGGTTGGATTCGATCCCATTCTGTCAGGGGATGCACGTTTCTTTTATGTCTCAAGGTCGGGAAGTTGAGGCCCGGGGGATGACAGTTAGCCTCGTCACCGTCAGTACCCTATACACGATCTAGGGTATTAATAACTACTTGTAGTGCCCGCTATCGATAAAGTTAATAAGGCGCGCCGCCTTACACATCGGGCATCTCAGACCGAGTAGCGGTTGATGATGGCAGGAGAAGGCTCCGTCTTGTCACCACGTCCTACTCGATCAGTTGTGGAACATTGTTCCAATACTGCTGTTATCACGCCTCACTGTCCTCTCACCGTAATGACTACCAGAAGTGGATAGGGCGTGCACTGCGCGCCATGCTTCTAGGGAACGCGCGAGTCTTAAATGTGTGACTAAACCACACATGTCTTCCTTGATTTTTTTTAGGCACACGACCCATGGTGGGTCATGGGACACGTCGCGGCTCTAGAGCCCGCATCGGCGGGGAGGCCGGGCTCAGACACAAAGGACATGTGACAGCATCGGACCTCGCCTCAATGGGGAGGCCAGGTCCGGAGCTGGAATACACATGGTGGCGCCAGACCTCGCATGAGTGGGGAGGTCAGTTCCCGGGGCGGAGGACATGTGGCAGCTCTGGAGCCCTCCTCAACGGGCAGGCCTGGCTTGGAGCTACGGGACACGTGGCAGCGTCGGACCTCGTCTCAATGGGGAGGCCAGGTCCGGAGCCGGAATACACGTGGTAGCGTCGGACCTCGTCTGAGTGGGGAGGTTAGTTTCGGGGGGCGGAGGACATGTGGCAGCTCTGGAGTCCTCCTCAACGGGCAGACCTGGCTTGGAGCCAGAGGACACGTGGCAGCGTCGAACCTCGCCTCAGCGTGGAGGCCAGATCTGGGCCCGAGGACATGTGGCTGCTCCGGAGCCCTCCTCAGCGGGGAGGTCAGGCCCGGAGCCAGAGGACATGTAGCAGTGCCGGTCCTCGCCTCAGCGGGGAGCCCAAATCCGGAGCCAGAGCCCGCCTCAGTACGGAGGCAGGGTTGGGAACCTTTTCAAGGCTGCACGCGGGGTACCTGCTCTACAGGATACGGACATAGTTTATAGGTTAACATATGAAAAAAATTTTAAAAGACGATGGTTTAAAATTAAAGCTGCCCACGTGACACTGCGTAGAAGAGAATTCGGTTTCTCGCTTCAGCCTCCATGCCTTGTCGGATCCTGATCGCAACTGACAGATTTCACCAAATGGCTCACACCAAAACTTTTCAAATACAAAAAGAAAATTCAGAATCCAGATCATACATGCTCATAGCAATCAAAGCACAGGTCCCGTACAGGCATGCACACTCTGACACCATACGAGCGGCATTCCAATCAGGTCCTGCACGTTGCCAGGCTGCTTCTGCATGACACGAACCAAGAACTCCATGAAGCGTACTGTGTTGAGGCGTTGCCTTGTGCCCTTTCCTCCTCTCGTCCTCGTTGACGGGCTTCGGGGCCTCCATAAGACTCGCCATGCCCTCTCGGCGCCTCTCATCGTCCCCGCCGCGCGAGCTTTTACCGACGATGCCCCCTGGCGATACGAGCGTTGGCTTGTAGCCTCAACAGATTAATGCGTAGTCTGGCCAGTACTCCGGCGTCATGTTGCGCGGCAGGTCTGCTTCAGAAGTCTTGGGCTCTTGGCGTGTGAAGCTGAAGCATTCGACGTCATGCAGATGAGCCGGTGGGCGCCGCCGTCCGGATGATGCAGGTAGATCACCAGCACGCCGCCGCAGTCCCAGGCACCGGCGATCAAGCAGCTAGCTAGTTGGCACCGGATAAAACTGGTTCCTGATGACGCACCTCTCTGTTCCCACCGGCGGTCCTCTGTGACAAGCCACAGCGTTCTGCTGCCTAATCAGATCTCCAATGCGCGATGGAATGGAAGTCGGTCGGTACGCGGACTCCAGACGTTCGGGCCCGGTTAATTTTCTTAGAACCCCAAAACCGGGAGCCCGTAACATTTTCCCTCGGTCCTGCGTGGTTTCCAATTTGGACCTGCCGGATTCTAGTATACCGGGCCTCCAAAAAGAACTTAAGCCCACGGAGCGTGTGAAGGAGCGTTCCACAAGTTCTGCTGCGGGTTTGGGTACCGTGCTGCTCCCCAGCCATCATCACCGCTATGCCCTGACAGTGTCCATCCCGCGTTGTCGTCGTAGAGGAGGAAGCGCCGACCGCCGCAGTCGCGCCAGATCTACCACCACCTGCATCATTTTGGTAGTAGTATAAGCGAGCAGTGAACATGACGCTTTCTTTTTTTCCTTCCAGGAACGGGGCTGTAACTGTAAGGTAACGGCCAGCTTTCCTTGCGCGGCAGCAGAAAAGATATGAGCCATCCGCACGGACGATTGTGACTTGACCTGACCACTGGGCGCACCCCATCTCAGTCTCATCTCGGCTCCCGTACCACCACCACGCACACCGTACTGCCCCAGTTGTTGGCCTTAAAGCCTCGTATCGCTCACGGCTATCTACGATACGAACGCCTCTCATCACCCGACGCCTGCCTGCCTGCCTCCGCTCCGCTACCCACCCTGTCGTCGCCGAGCAAAAAATGGCGACGCATCGTCCACCACTTTTCCCCACGCCTGTGCATGCCCCAGTGTTTAGCTCGTAATACGCAGAGCCTTGTAGACTCCTACGACCACGCTACAACGGCGTGTGCTGCAGTGAAAGATGTTGCATCTGCTGGTAGCAGTGGATTTCAGGACAGTACGGGGGCCCAAAATAATTTAGATGAAGTTTGTTGAAATGCAGGGGACAGGTACTGTAAATTTCAAAGCACGATATGTTTGTATAGGGCTGAAGGAATGCTACAAATTCTGACAAAATATATCTAATACAAAACTGACATATGTTCAAGGGTAGATATTCCGAACTCTAACAAAATCTGATGGAAAAAAGAGGCGCGTATTATACAAGCTCGAACGCATGTCCCGCGTGCCAACCCTCCCTTGGCTCTACCACTGGTGGTACGTGACCTACAACAACGCATGCATTACGCATACTAGTACTGCACATCAAGCAGCCTGATGTTTGCGCGTCCTTTCGGAATGAATAAGGTGGCTCCACGCCAATTATCCTCGAAATTAATGGACTCTGGATGGACGGCCCGGGCGGCAGCATCTATAGGAGGAGTACCCCTCGTCTATGTGGCGAGACAGCTGCAAACTGCAAAAAAGCCACTCGGGACGGCACCGCACCGTTGGCCGCGAAGTAATCGAGCAGAGCAGCATCCATCCATGTCCAGTTGTCCAGGCGCCACAGCCACCACCGGAGCGTGACTGCTTCCGTGAGAAGTGACTGGACCATCGGTGCCAGCTGCGACACGTACGAGATTCGCAAAGAAGCTCACCGCGGCAACCAGTCTGACCCGCAAACACGAGCACCAGAGCGGAGCAGTAGAATGAAAATAATACAGCGACGGTCAAATGCCAAGTCGAATCTCCGTCACCGAAATACGGGCCGTTGCCATGGCCCCCAGCTGCCGGTACAGCTACCTTCAAGCCATCGATGGCTGCTGCTGCTGCCGCTGCCGCCGGCCTCGGGGCCGGGAGCACACGCCGCGCCCTGGAACAGATGATGGCGCCGCTGGCACTGGGCGAAACGGGGAAACGGACGAGAAGGGGGGGGGGGTGACAGCGACAGGCATGGGACGGCGCTGCTAGTCTGGTCTGGAGTCGCCGGCCAGGCAGGCAGGCAGGCACGCCGAACGGAGCCCCCATAGGGCGGGAAAGGAAAAAAGCAGTTCAGTACTAGCAGCAGTCAGTCAGTCAGTCAGTCACTCAGTCAGACAGTCAGTCAGTGCTGTTGCTATGGCAGAGTGAGTCAGCGTGACAGTGTAGAGGCCCTCCTCGCCTCCAATGGGGAACAGTAGAGAGGCTGGCTAGCTCCACAAGGCCAGTATACCCCTAGCTTTCACTTCGCTGTGCGCACTGAACTCCAGCAGTGGCCGGTCAGAAGTTGCTCCCAAAGTGGTGGGTGCCAATCGCCAACGGACAACCACCGCTGACACGCGCACGAGAGGTACGTGTAAAATCAGGAAAAAAAATCTTCGCGCGGACCCACCTGTCAATAGCCCTCTGTAGTGCTGGGCCGTGAGCTGCACTGATGCATGCTTTGCCGCTAGCACACGGTTAAAATGTAACGATGTGCACATCCGTGCTGGTTTCTACTACCACTAACAATTTTTTTTTGCCTAGCTACCCATTTAACATTCATGATCTTCTCCTAGAAATGCATTTTAAAGGTGGCTTCCAAAGAGAACGAGAAAGAAAGAAAGCCAAGCACACTGATCCAATATGGGACCACGCTTTTTATATATTATTCCGTCTGTTCAATGTTCCAGCATTTTTAAACATGCCTACAACTGCAATCATAGCTCGTATTATTTTCACAAGCGTATTATGTTTGGTATTATGTATATTTTCATTCATAATTCATGGCTGGCTTGAAACATAAACGTGGTAAAGAATTTCATAATCCATCATAAATCCAGATCGTAGTGGCAAATCGCAATAACTCGGATGATACAAGGCACACGCTACAGAGAGACCAACCATATCCGTATGGGTCTTCTGGCTTAACGACGGCTACCGGCAAGCTGCGATACGTCACGCACAAACATCAGCCGCCGTCCCAAGAACAAAAAGTTGAACCGTGACGACAGGTTGTCAAGCCGTCGGGGGGAAGTAGAACTGGTGGTCCGGGAACGGGGCCGGCGGGCGAGACGGCGACGGGACGCCGCCAACGGCTGTAGAGAATCCTGATGATGCTGCAGAGTTGAGCAACGGCATGTGAGGGGAGCCCTGCATTTGCCATCCCCAATTGGGGTATGACTGGGTACCCAGCTCCGGCCTTCGCTCCATCGGTCTTTCCTGCAGTTGCAACAGCAAACCAATGGTTTAGGTGCACATCATTCACAGCAAAACAGAGTAACGAACCATCGGTTGTTGAGCGAATTGGGTTCTGCTAAAGATGACATTGTGAGCACGTATGATTTCTCCAGGATTTTATGTTTCTAGTTCTACACGCAACTAAGCAAACCAAGATTTGATAGCTCTGACCCCTGCGATACTTTCCGTAAATCTAGAGCACCCTCAGGGCCAATAAAGGAACAGCATGTGAACAGAGTGCTAATATGCATCCTGACTTCCCAAGTTACTGCCATGGAACTGTTACACCTGATGACTGCAGTGTTCAGAAGATGCAAATTGCAGAACTGCCTGATTAAAACATCAATCAGTTCACAGGTGGAACAGTATCGTCCATTAGGAGGTTCTCAAGCTGAAGGTGCAGGGAATATACGTCCATAGTGCAAGGAAAAAAAGGCTGCATTTCAGAGAAACAAGACAATTATGTGGAAATATCAAAACATGCAGACTACATTTTTCCCCATGCCACGGATCAAAACAAGAAAGACATCAAAGGGAATGATAACTTGTTTAACTACTCCCTCCGTTCCATTTTAGTTGACGTTGGGAGAACTAAAATTAGTTCTCCCTACGTCAACTAAAAGGAAACGGAGGGAGTACTTAGTATAAGTCTACACGACAGTCGACAGGACACATTTTTTTCTTTTTATTATTTTTTTGAGACATGAGGCATATTCAGCTAACTTTCTGAATTCGACAACAATTTCAAGTGATTGATCGCGTAGGAGTAGCATAATTTACATATATAACACAGGAGGTTTTGTGATAGTACCTGGAGGTTCGGAAAGAAGCCAGGACAAGCAGATGAGTACAAAAGCTGATGGTGAGGTGGTACTGCTGTGCTCTGATGATACACAGGCCATGGGGACGATGAGCTCATTGGCTACAGCAGCAACACAAAGGTGCAAATATGGTAAGCTTAATAATGTTACGTGGGTCTGGACCATCAATTAACATCTCAACCAAACGATTAGCCAATCTTTATGTAGTATATAGGAACTATCAAAGATTCCACCAAGATAGACGACAGTTCAACTTAAATGCTTCCATGTTATGATTTATTTGTCTGTGTACCATATACCTACTGCAAGTAGAAAGTCATATAGAGAAAAGTGGAACCTTGAAGATTCAACGTAATCTTGAAGTAAAGTTTACCTGAGAGGCTCTCATCGTACTTGGAGATTCTGGGGAGTCACATGTTAGCTGAAGACCAGATAAAGGATTGTCCCTCTTCCAGTCGTGCACATTAGGTTGTGAAATCCGCAGATCCAAATCAACCGCATCACCAACAACTGTTGCTAAGAGCATTGTGACAATTATACGATACAGTTGGGATTACTTTGGATAAAATGAAAAAAAAATATTGCAAGCTGATGTAATACCCTCATTTTCGGTGTTGGGTAGAGCATCTCCTCCATTGTAGGAGCTAGGCTCAAAGTTAGTAACAGCTTCCCTCCCATTGAATCGAAGGGCTGCTCTGTCATATGCTCTGCCAAATCCAACAATTACAAAAGTCAGTAAAGTTGGTCCAATCAAATCAAATGTAAAAGAAAAGGGTAGTAAAAATTACTTTAGTACCTTGCAGCTTCAATTTCGCTGTCAAAGAGCCCAAGATAGACGTACCTGCATGTAAAGTCCAGCTTTGAGATGTATGTCTCAACAAAGGATGCCTAAACAAGGTAGACTCTCACAAAAACTGATTCTTGACACTATTGTGCAATAAATGCATTGTTTGCAAATGCTTAGATATAAATTCTAGTGGTTGCTGCAAATAGATCTGTATGATATTGTTAGGTGCAGTGCGATGACAAAACAGTGAGTAGGAGAAGTGGAGCTTTCATTAATATAATCTAGACACGCTAATTATTAGTAGCATGTTTATAACTAGAGGGATACGTTCAAAATCACCTAGTTCTATTCTCTGCAATAACCTGAAAGCGATTAGCACGAATATATCGCCCTGGTCAACCCAATATGAAATGACAAATTAAGATAACATCATTTCTGCAGACCTTTTTCATAAACAGGGCAACAACACTTGAACTAGGCTAACAGAGTAGAGACGTGAAAGGCAGGTAGTACTATATGTAGTCAAAATTTACTGCCTGCTTACTTCTTGCCAAGAAGTTGGCCCATCCTCGCCTCCCAGCGACCGCACTTGTGCAGTGTGACGCCGCGGTATTTAGAGCTCCCCCTTGCGAAACCCGTGCTCTGGCGTCGGAGTATGTGCACGAACTCTTCCTTGGTCCAATTCCTCATCTGAAGAACAGTCCGATAAATCCACTGTAAAACTATCGACCACAAAGACGGATTCGACTGATCTGATGTATTCTGTTATTACCTGTTTTAAATCCTCCTCGTAGTCGCTCAGAGTGAAGTTGATGTCTGCATCGAGCCCACGGAACTTGATCGCAGCACGATCATAAGCCCTGCACGATTATTACTTGACCTTTCAGTTCGCCTAAAGATCGATCCGCAATCAAAGAGAAATCAGACAAAGCCTATGCTCCAAACCTCGCAGCCGCGTGCGCAGTGTCAAAACCACCTGAATAAGCAGCACCAGAACAACGAAACCAGATCAGACGGGCTGATCAACAGTCAACAGAAGCTCGAGCTTGAACGTGTAGTAGAGCTCAGTCACTTACCAAGGTAAACTTGCTTCCCGCAATCCCTGGCCAAATCAAGCAACAGTGGCAGTAAGTGATTAACAGTTAAATGAACAAAGCAAATATAAATAAGGATTCGTAGAGGATGATAATTACGAAGCAAGCGAGATCAGAGGCTGACCAGATGTGCGACTCCCAACGGCCGGTCCTCCTGTAGAAGGTGACACCCCTGTACTGCGAGCTCCGCGACCTCGGCCCGCGCCGCGTCTTCTTGGAGGCCACCACCGGCCGCTGCGCCACGCCGAGGTCCTCGGGGCAGCGCTGTTGCCACACGGGCACCGGCGCCGCCGCCGTCTCCGGCTCGGCCGGCGGGGTCGGGACCGGGAAGAGCTGCCGCGTCATAAATCCAGGAGAGGCGCCAGTTGGCGCCGCGATCTCGCCGGAGCAGTCCTCGTCGTCGGGGCTCCCGAGCAGGTCGAAGCGGAAGCCGCCGTCCCCGGAGTTGAGGACGGACGAGCTCGACGTGTCCGAGCCCGCCGGCGACTCCACATTGAGATCCAGCACCATCTGCGATCCGGAGCCCACGGGAGCCAAAAGCTTGCTACCTCCTGTTCAATCTTCAACTCACCAGGGCAGTCAGCTGGCGGCCACCTAACTACGACCGCGGCCGACGCCTCGAGCTCGATCGGCTGACTCGATCGGTAAAGACAAGCGTCTCTATGGCGCCGGAGCAGGTGCGCTGCGGCAGCGATAAGTAGCGAGGTGGGAGGAGGAGCAGCGGGTGGTGGTGGTGGCCATGGGGTGGGGCGAGAGTGAGGAGGACGAGAGAGAGAGAGATGGTAGAGGGGGCGGGGGGCAGTGGGAGAAAAGGAAATGGCGATGGGACGTCGAGGAGGGGAAGGGTATCAAAGGTAAACTATTTTTGTGCAGGCGAGCTTCGCTACGGGCACGCGCGCCTCCGCAACAGCGGTTGACGTGTCGCGCGCCAGCTAGCCGGAGGCGGCCGTGGCTATCTGTGCTCCCCGTAGGTTTTTACCTGTAATAATAATTGCATGTTTTCAGTAGCTTGTTAGGCCTTCTTTTGCCTGAGTGAGTGTCGGCAATTGAGCCTAAATGATTGTCTTAGTAAAACTACTTGACGATTCTATATAAGAGAAAAAGTAATTAAAAACAAATCATTTAAATAAATAAATTGAAGGATCATCGCAGAATAATTCAATGTACAAGCAATAAAACTATCTATAGAAGAAAAACAATTGCTCGGATAAAATAGTAACATCAAATTCTACTAATGCAAGTTGGAAAAGGTTGCATGTTCGATTGATATAAAGTATCAGTATTAAAATTTTCATAGTACTATTGTACGTTGTAAAGTTGAGCTATACGAAACGACATAAAGTATAACAAAGAAAAAATATTTTAGAACTAAGTAACGACAACAGTAAACTTTATTAAATGTCATGTTGGCATTATTTTTGCATCGAAGCAGATACACCTATTAAAAATATAAGGGACCTGTACAAAATATCTATTAAAAAAAGCTGACAACCACCCACACACAACAACAAAAAAATAAATAAAATAAAACCACTATCCAAGAAAAAAGCGGTTTACCTCGTTAGCTACTGGCTGGCCCCATTCAGCAGCCGGCAATTTGCGTCGCGCACGCCGTAGCTCCTCTGCTTCTGTCCCACCGCCCCCGACCAATAGTGCCAGCCACGATCAGCTCAGGCCGTACGTACTCCGAGCGATTATAATAGTGATCAAACAAAGCCAAAGCCTTACTATTCAAAAGGCACATTATTGCTGAGGAAAAGGAAAAGTAATCAAAACAATGCTGCGGAACCGTGTCGCGCTCTCCCTGCCACGGTACCACCAGCTCGGGCACGGTCGAAGCGCCGCGCCGCGAGCCCCTGGCCGGGGGTGGGGGGAGGTCGGCTCAGACACGAGAGGCGCCGGCGAGAGCGAAACGGCCCGTCCGTGGAGCCGAGCGGCAGGCGGCCGGCCGGCCGCCACCACGGGCAGGCACTCCACGCGCCCGGAAGGACACGCGCGGTCCCCCGAGCCGAGCCGAGCCGAGCACGAGGCGCATGTACCCGAACGGCCGTCAGTTGGTTGGCTGGTAACCATCGGATCTACCACTGGATCCCTCGCCGCGACGGCGACGCCCGACCGAGGATCTACGCCACCCATCGGCCGATCCACGGTTCGGCGTGCCCCGACGGACGGTCCAGGACAGCTTCGCTTTGTACCGGCCGGCCCCATGCGCCGCTGTTGGCCGCAATTACTCGCGCGGCCGTGCCGCCACACGCGTACCTGTCCGTGCAGCTGTGCGCCTGACCGCGGCGAGCGACGTCGCTCGTTCCGTTTCGATTCGTTCCTTGAAAGGAAAAGAAAAGAAAAAGAAAGAAATGCCGCGGCGCGGCGCGGCGGGTGGGTCGGCGCGCGCGGAACCGCGGCCGGAGAAAAAAAAACTCGCGGTACAGTGCTGTGGCCTGTGGCGGGGTTCAATTGTGAATGATTCGACTGACCGGCGGAGAGCGGCCGGACCAGTCAGTCCGTCAGTGAAAGGCTGGCTGGCTGGCTAGCTAGCCACTGGGTCGCGTACGTAACTCGGCCGTGCCGTGACAATGATGGGACCCTGGAGCGACCGGGGGTTAACTGCGAGACCGCGACGGATGGCGAGGCTCTTTCGGAGCCTCACGGCGTACCGTGTCCTCCCTTACCGTCTCGCACTAACGGTGATTAGGGCGGGACTCTTAATTACTTAGAGCTTGTTTGAGTAATAAGAAATAGATTAGATTAGATTAGAATGGAGTGGAAAATGAATTAATTTTAACTCCAATCCTTCTCAATCCACTTCAAATAAAGAGCATTTAGTTGTATCCAAACAAGCTCTTAGTCAGCACGCATGTGACGGAGTGTTAGCTGCACGTGCCTCGTGTTTGCTTGTTTAGCAACGCGACGTGACGTTCCGTTCCTCATCCGGGCTGCACGACTCGACTCGTCGTACGCTTCTAATACGGTACAGGGAATCGATCTGCTCTTCTTTTGACAACTCTGAGCGGCTCTCGATGGGAACCAGCGCGCAGGATTCGACACTCTTTTCACGAGGGAAATGGCACTTTTGCTCTGCGAGGCTTGGCTACACGGGCCGAAACGTGAGAAGGGCCGAAACAAGTATTTCTCGTGGACCGGAGACCGAAGAAGCAAGCAACACGAGGCATCTATCTATCACTATCACAGAGGCCCGACCGATTGGGCGCCGCCCCAAATCTATTTGGCCCAGATAATTCAAGGAAAAGATCTAGCACAAAGGCCCGGCCCATTAACTCGATCTAAGACCTAGGGATATAAACGCCTTTGCCCACTCCTCGCCCGCAAACCCGCTTCCTCCCCCGCCGTCGCCGCCGCCGCCGCGAGTTCGCCGTCGACTCCCGCTACAGGCTTAGCGTCACCGTCGCCGATCCAACATGGGGTACTTCACCACGCTGTTTTCTCTATCCGTGTTGTCCCGGAATTTCGAACTCCCGCTGCTTTTCCAGATCTGATAGAGATTCGTCTAAACTGGTCGCCTTTTGATTCATTCATCATCCATGCTGGTATCTCTAGTTACTTCTTGGTCCTGGAAGTTCTCTTATTCTCTTCCTTAAAGGATGATTGCATTTGTTGTACGAAGTGTTTCGAAATCTTTGCTTCGTGTTGCTATCAGGGACCCAGGGTGCGAGCGAGATGCTGTAGAGGTTTCTTCGCATTGCACTGTTGCTGGATATCGTCATTGTTCTATGGCGTTATTATTTCTCATGGTTTATAGCTGCTTGATTTAGATTGCATTTCAGATACTCTCAGAATTCGTTGCAATTACAAACAAACACGTTAGGCCGGACTGGTGTACTGGATCCTAGGATCTCCTTAAATGCTTCTATACTTCTGTTACTGAAGACATTATTTCAGTCTTTCAGAGATGATCACAACGGTGCAGATTGTAGAACCGATGCTTAGCATTGTCTTGATTATGCTTGAGAAACGGTCGTTGGTAATCCACCTGACCAACTTCAATTAACGTTTCTGAACATTATCTAAAAACTAGAAATCGTTATGCTTAACCTATTAAAACAGTAGATACAGAGAGTAGTATAAAATTACCTTGGAGATACTTTTGGCCACTTAGATGCTGCATATATATATCAACGGATGTCTTGAGAGCTCTTGTCCCAGGAATTAAAGTATTTGATTAATTGCTTAAAATAATCTGAACTTTGTGGAGGCACATTCTAATTACATGTATAGTAGTATTAGTATTGTTTTGAATCTCACTGCTTTATGAAAACACGCTAGTTTGTTGTGTTCTACATGGTATCGCCTGTGCCGTCACTCTATCAATTTTGAACAATGTCTCAATGTCAATCGTCGCATTAGTTTCTTTGAAATAGTCTATAGAAATTTAGGCATTTCACTGTTCCACTGTTCTGGCTATGGTCTACTTGTTCATATAGTTACCTCTTCAGGTGTGCTTGTATCGGTATTGAATGTAGATGTTACAGTCTTAGGGCTTTGATGCTCCACATTCTAAGTTTTCAACTAGTGCGCCTAATAAAACCCAGCGGGAAACTCAGGCAAAGTACATCTTAGAAAAGCCATGGAGAGTAGGTATTACACCATATCAGCTTAACTGCATTTTCTTTTATTTATACATGTTTTCCCTCATGGCCTGGCTTGCTTTCTCCTTTTTTTTCTTTGAGCTTTAAGTGGTGGTCATCCTAAGCTGCCTGTTTGAGCAATGATGTCTTTGATATTCTAATTGTGTGCTAGTTGAGTCTGTAATTGTTTTCAGCTTCATGTACTTCTTTAACTTCCGTTTATAGTACTTGACATTTATTACTGAAAGAAATATTGAAGCTGGAATCTTACATGCTACATGTGACACACACATATATTTCATTAACGTTCCATTGCAGTAAGACACGTGGTATGGGAGCTGGGCGCAAGCTCAAGACCCACAGAAGGAACCAAAGGTGGGCTGACAAAGCCTACAAGAAGAGCCATCTCGGCAACGAGTGGAAGAAACCATTTGCTGGTTCATCTCATGCAAAGGGAATTGTCCTTGAAAAGATGTAAGTTCATTAAGGCCGAGCACTACAGCTACTCATCTCTTGTGAAGAATAACCTGTACCTGACATGAATGACTTTTTTGCAGTGGTATTGAGGCTAAACAGCCAAACTCTGCTATCCGTAAGTGTGCTCGTGTCCAGCTTGTGAAGAATGGAAAGAAGATTGCCGCCTTTGTGCCAAACGACGGTTGCTTGAACTTCATAGAGGAAAACGTAAGTTATTTCTCCACTCATAAAACACCATTCCGAGTTAACAGTGCTGTGGGTCTCTTTTGGTCATTGTTATTGAAGTCCATCTTTGCAGGACGAGGTGCTCATCGCAGGGTTCGGTCGTAAGGGTCACGCCGTGGGAGATATTCCCGGTGTCCGTTTCAAGGTCGTGAAGGTCTCTGGTGTTTCCCTGCTCGCCCTTTTCAAGGAGAAGAAGGAGAAGCCGAGATCTTAAATCAGCCCCCTTGAATGCAATCGTCTCCTATGTTTATGGTCTTGTGGGCGCACGAGGCTCTCTTTGAGAACTCATGTTGAGATTAACTACCAGCTGTTTGGCCATAGTTTTTTTTGAGTAAACATCTGAATTTGAATTTATGTGTAAAACTTTTAGTCATCGACCTAGCGTGTTGTTGGTCTTTTTTTTTCATCGGACTGTTGTTTATGTCTTGTGCTACATGTATCTGGAATGCTTAATCGTATGTGGTAAACTCGTGTCACTGAAGTGACGGGTAGGAACTGGGAAGTGGTGGCTCGTTGCTGCTGCTAGAACTCGTTCATCTGGACCGTCGATTGCGGGATCGAAAGGCCGGAAAGCATTCCGGTTATCCATGTCTCGGCAGCCACGAAGCTGACGCTGTTCACCATCCCATCAGAGCAGATCGCGATCTGCGCAGAGTTACCCACCAGCTCCCCAGAACGGACCGGATTGAGCTTGACCCGGGCCGTCCCCATCTGCGCCAGGTCAGCAGCCTATGCGGGCCCGCCTCCCGTAACCCATATCTACCAGTACCCTACCACATCCCCAGAACCTCACTGTCTTGTGGGCCCAGAGGCAGGTAACAGCCCGGTGTGTCAGAGTCTCATTCCGACGAGGTAGCGTCGCGTCGCGGGGGGAGCGAACCGTGACCGGAACAGACGAACCCTTTTGTCTCGGCCGTGTGGCCCGTGTGTAATAAAGAGGCGGGCGAAGTAAGGCAGTTGAATCCAAGTCTCGCGTTCAACTCAGACGGCGCGGCGGCCGAAGCTGAGCGCTGCCCCTCCTCTGCTGCGCGCCGGCCGAGCCCCACGCCGCCGCCGGCGCGCCTCACCGGCCGACCCTTCGCATGGAGATGGCCCCCGCGCCCGTCACCGCGAACCCGCGCACAGTGGAGGACATCTTCAAGGACTACTCCGCCCGCCGTGCCGGCCTCGTCCGCGCCCTCACATCCGGTAACAACCGCTTCCCCCACCTCGTCCCCCTTCTAGTAGCTGCTCCCCGTGCATAGATCTAACGCGTGCGCTCTCGTCTCGCGTCGTCGCCGGTGCAGATGTGGACGATTTCTACGGCTGCTGCGACCCAGGTGAGTGAGATCCATCTGCCGTAAGCTGCTGTCCAGGTGCGCGTGGATCCGAGGAGGGACTGAGCGGATCGGGATCTCGTTTGCCTGCGTGCAGAGAAGGAGAATTTGTGCTTGTACGGCCTCGCCAACGGGACCTGGGTTGTAGCGCCGCCGGCGGAGGAGGTGCCGCCGGAGATGCCGGAGCCGGCGCTGGGGATCAATTTCGCCCGCGACGGCATGCAGCGCCGCGACTGGCTCTCCCTCGTCGCGGTCCACTCCGACTCGTGGCTCCTCTCCGTTGCCTTCTTCTTCGGTGCACGCCTCAACGCCAACGATCGGTATGAAACTATGAATGCTATTCCTCCGTGGACCTTCTGAATTCGACTTCAAGCAGTGACTTCGTTTTGCATGTCTAAATGGAATGTATGTTTTCTCCTTCTAACAGATGGTTTTGGTAATTCAGTTTCGTTGCCTTTGTGGTGGACTATTTGTTTGGGGAATGTTATGTGGCTGGGGGTATGCCTGTTTACTGTGCTTGCCTACTGTGCCTCTTTTTGTTCCCTTTGAGTGAATTGGGGTTCATGCTTTGTGGATGAGTTCGCTTTATTAGCCCTTTTCCTGTAACTTCAAGCCTACAAGGTGCAAGCAGAACCGTGATCCTTTACTATTGATTGATGGTGATGAAGTACTTCATAGGATTCGATGTAGGCATTGCCAAAACTCTTGGTCCATGAATTTATAATGGGTGCCAATTCTTAGTGTTTTTTCCCACTTTAGGTCGGAAATCAGGTAAAGAACTGGAGGAGGATATTGTGCTTTTATGTTGTTCCAGCCTGCATGTTCAATTGTTTTAGGGATTTAATGCCAATCCCATTTTTATTTTTGTTATTTTTTTGCTTTGAAGAACAATGTCCCATCTTGTAGAGCTAAAGAATAATTTTCTGCAGAGCATTTTAGCTTGCTCATTTGTTTAATCGCTGCATGTTTGCCTGGAATCAATGTTAGCTTATTGACAATCTGGAAAACCGTACAAAATTTTGTGGATAAACTGAATTGCTGGCTTTATCACTAACATTGTTTTCAGCTCAGCTGGGGTGTTGACTGTTAAAGAAATGCTATTAATTAACATGTGCTTGTAATAGATGAGTATGTCTTCTGATCATGGCAGTTCTTTAAGATATTTATGTTCTGTTTTTGTGGGAATTTTCCTGTCCTAGTAGCAAAACTCAATACTGTTCAAACCCCCTTTCTTTCCCCATTGGGTGTTTTATGTACACTGTGTAGTATAAACAAAAAAATTGATTGTTTCCTCCAATTAATTATATCTCCTAAGGGATATCACATTCTTATTCTGAGCATTTAAATTGTAGACTCTTACCCATCTCTAGTTTGACTGCCTACTGCATCGAGGTCCAGGTTTGCACTGTATTAACCACCTTCTTTTTGGGAAAAGGGCCGACTTTGGGGTTCGTGTGGTTCCCCTCGGATCACATCTTTCCCCTTTCTTGAGAATGATAGTTATTTTTTTGTACATATTGTCCTCCGCGTTGCCTTTTCAGCCGTAATTTTAAGCATTTCAGTTTACATCATTTCTGATTGTTGAGCATTTTTTGAAATTTCAGTTCCGTAGTTTGGGTTTTGTAATCTTAGTTGCCTCCACAAATGAAAAGGTCTTTGACTTGAATGAACCCATAAAATACAGGATCTATCACCTCTAGTATAGAACTAGCAATCTTAGGCCTTGTTTGGCACAGCTTCTGAACCAGCTTTTTTGTAAAAATAAGTTGTGGGTATACCAAACAGTCAGCTTCTCCAGCAGCTTATTAGTTCAGCTGCTTCTCAGAATGAACTAAAAGCAGGATATAAGTTTAAGCTGCTGTTCACCAGCTTTTCAGACAAGCTGCTTTTTTAACAAGTTTAAGCGGTTCCAAATAGGGCCTTAGTCGCTGCGCATGTTTCCATTGTAAACCTATTCTGACTTGTTGATATTGGGGCATAGATTTTGATTTCTTTGGTTACTTCATCTCTCTAGTAGAAACATTCATCCCACGATATTCTTGTACCATCTCGTTGCGTCAACATCCTTGAATATGATATCCATGATTGTGATGTTCTTACTATTTCATTGACTCCCAAGCATTTTTCCTGTATAAGCATGCATTTTTGTGCTTACCCTTTTCTTGACTACTTGGAAAGCCAAACCATACAGAGCAATATACTGTACCAGTAGTCGATTTTACTTCCCAGTTATTGTATTGACTGCTCTGAATATTCAATTTGAAGTTTCACTCTGTTTAAATTAGTTATACCTATACCTGTATAGTGCGTCGAGTCAATGTTTCTAACCAAAATAGACAAATTAAGATCCAGAGTGGAATTTGATCGCAAAAAAACTTTGGTTTTCAAATTTATGTGAAATCTTAAGGTGAGGTTTCTTACTGATTAGGTGGCATTGCTCTTTTGTATCACATCAGGAAGCGCTTATTCGCAATGATCAATGATCTTCCGAGTGTCTTTGAAGCATTTGTTGACAGGAAGCACGGCAGAGATAGGCCTGGTGTTGATAGCAGCGGCAAGTCGAGACATTCATCAAAGGTGCCATATCCATTCATGCCAGTAGTTTAATTCTTCTCTAATTTCAGGAGCTGGAAACTCTGCTATCTGTGTTCAAACCTTGCACTAAAATGTGTTAAACTTCTTTACACAGAGAGGAAGCGATGGCCATGTGAAGAAATCTAGGGCAGCGCCCCCTCCCGAAGAGTACGACGACGATGAAGACGAGGACCACAACGAGACCTTTTGCGGGACCTGCCGGGGTCTCTACAACGCCAACGAGTTCTGGATCGGCTGCGACATTTGCGAGCGGTGGTTCCACGGCAAGTGCGTGCGGATCACCCCCGCCAAGGCGGAGCACATAAAGCACTACAAGTGCCCTGACTGCAGCTCGAAGAAAATCAGGCAGTAGGTTGCAGTGTGCACCGCGGCCTGGTGTCGCCACTGACCCCATCCGATCTGATCAAACACGTACTCCGCGCCGACGCTTGCAGCTTAGCCGATGTGAATCCCACATTAGTCAGAAGATGCTGTCCTGTTATGTGGTAGGAAAAGGCAAAGAACTGATAGATACGTGCTCTCGCTGCTCATGTTTTATTTGTTCCTGTTCCTTAATTCACCGTCGTTGTGGCAGCCATGCAAAATTGGGTGATCTAAATTGATTGCCGACACTTGGAAAGTGTCTTTTTTAATAGAGGATCTAAAATGATTAGTAAAATATAAGGGGGAGAAAATATCTAAAGTTAGGTGTTTTCTTTTCTCATGCGAGGCAGAATGAGTGTTGTTGGAGACAAAAACTACCCAAACTTAAAACTGAACACCCAAACACCTGTTTGCCTAATCATTATATCAATCCATCATTAGAGATAGCCTTAAATAATACATTACATTCCGGATTTGGATTATCATTATTGAAAAAACAAAATCCCCTCTCTATTCCTCAGTTTTATCGAAGAAGATTTTGAATTGTTCGTCCGGTCCGATTCCAACAGTCTTTTACTACTCCCTCAGTTCTGAATTAATTGACGTTTAGGACAGTTGATCTAGTTCAAATTGAACTAATTTTTGTGTCCTAAACATCAATTATTTCAGAAGAGTATTATTTAGAGGCATCGTTATTACAGTAGCCAAAGTTCCGAATCAAAGTGGCCAGCAGGTTCAGAAACACACTACAGTACCCAAAGGTCAGGAAATGTACCCTCTGCTCTTGAGGCTCTCCACAGCATCCCTGATGATCTCCTCAACGGGTCTGAACTGCAGCAGCCCCAACGCCGTCAGCTTCTTCGACCCTACCTTCGCTCTGACCAGCCCCGGCTGAGTGTCCTCGGGAAACCTACACACACGGCAGCAGCATCACAGGGCTCAAGCACACCGAGAGATCGCTGCTCTCCTCATCACATCGACGGCTATACTCCATTGCCCGTTGTGAGTGTGTCCATACTTATACTTACTTGGGCACTTTGTAGCTGGGGTAGAGCTCGGCGACTCTGGCGGCGAAGTCACTCCAGTGGCAGATGGACTCGACGCACATGTGCCTCCCGGACGCCGCTGGGTTCTCGAACAGCGTGATATGGGCCAACGCAACGTCTTCCAGATGGACTGGTCCCAAGAAGAAGTCCGCGTACTCTTCGGCGCAGCCTGCAGCACGGCCAGAAAAGGCACGCGTCGATTAATGTTTCCTTCCCACATCTCATGATCTCTCGACGGCATAACGAGCAGCCAGCGTGCCTTGGAGGAGGCGAAGAAGCATGGACATGCTAGCGTTGATGGTCGGTGGAATTATCGGGCCCATGACGGTGCCCGGGTTAACCGCGACCACGTCTAGCCCGTTCTCCTCCGCAAACTTCCATGCCGCCTTCTCTGCCAGTGCCTTGGAGGCAGGGTACCAAACCTGCGCAGCAGCAAAGAGGAGCTGAGATAAAACAACGAGGTTACTCATGACGGGGGTTGTCGGATGGTCAGGCAGGCAGGCAGGCAGGCTCTCACCCCGTTCTTCTCGCAGTAGTCGATGTCGGTCCAGCAGCGCTCGTCGACAACCTCGCCGGCCGGCCACCCCGGGGAGGGCACGATGGCCGAGATGGACGAGGTCACCACCACCCGCCGCACGCCGCCGGCCTCCTTGGCCGCGCGCAGCACGTTCAGTGTCCCTTCGACCGCCGGCACCATGATCTGGTTCTGCGCCCGCCAAACGGAACACATGTCAGTCCGAGCCCGTGGGCGAGGGGGGGGGGGGGTGCGCGGCGGTGTACCTGGGGATCGACGACGCGGTCGACCGTGCAGGGGGAGGCGAGGTGGAAGACGCCCGAGCAGCCCCGCGCGGCGTCGAGGAGCGCGGCGCCGTCGAGGAGGTCGCACCGGAACACACGGAGGCGGCCCTCGCCGGCGCCGGCCGCCAGCGCGTGGAGGTGGTCCGTCTCCGCCTTGTCGTCTGCACCGCGCGAGCTACTGTAAGCGATAAGATGAACCTCCCGCGTGGAGACAAGGGGAGAGCGCGGTGGCGCGAGGGGAGGAGGGGTGTCGTGCTGCTGCTGACCCGGGTCGAGGACGCCGGCGCTGACGCTGTAGCCGCGGACGAGGAGGCCGCGGACGAGGCACGAGCCGATGAAGCCGCTCGCGCCGGTGACCATCACCGTCTCGCCCTTCGCCTCCCCGCTCGCCATCTCCGACGTCCCTCTCCTCTCCTCTCCTCTCCTCGCCGTCGTTTCTGTGAGCTGAGTGAGTGAGAGCGTGTCGGCGTGTCAGTGAGTGAGTGAGTGACCGTAGAGGTGTCGGGTGGCTGGACTTTTTTACTTTTAGGATGCGGTTGGCAGCAGCTTCGGATCCGACGGAACAGCCACCATGTTTTCCACACCAGTTATCTTCTGACAGTTGTCTGGCCTTGTTCCCTGGGGTTGGCTCTTAGTATCAGCTAAGTATTTTAAAATGGAGGGAGTACCAATCAACGTTGATAGGATTTCTGAGAGGCGTGATGCCGACAACGCCCCGGAGGATCAGGTGACCTCACGGCGGATCACGACATCACGTGGGGTGGTGGAATTTTTATTATTTTTAACACTGTTGTTAAAGAATTTAATATTAATAACATCTAAATATTTTTTGCAAACGTAGCTATCTTATCGTCCACGGCGTGGACGATTTGTCCACGTGGATATCGGTCTCGTCCATAGCATGGACGATAGGAGTCCACGTATACTCTACGTCGGCCTAACGGTCACGGGACCGTTGGACCGACGTGTTCTGTCGTCCACGACGTGGACGACAGGTTTTTCTATATAAAGAGGCCACCCGGGGGACCATCTCCCACAAAAAAACATCACAACAGAGGGAAGAGGGGAGACGAGGAAGAGAAGAGAAGAGAAGAGGAAGAGAAGAAAAGAAAAGAAGAAAGAAAAGAAGAAAAGGAAAAAAGGTAAAAAATTATAGAAATAAATAAAAACTATGAAATTACTTATTTTAATTATGCATTTTAGATTGTTTATACTTAAATACTAGTTTATTCTTAGTTAGATTCATATCAGGACTTAGTTAGATTATTTTTAGAATTAATTTAGATTGTAATTTTATTCATTAGTTAGTTTGCAATCTAAATTTTATATTAGTCGTTAATTTTAGTTTATATTATCTTTTATAGGTTTCTAGCTTAGTTTATTTTATTTATTACGTTTAGTTAAGTTAAATTAATTTATGTAAATTTAGTTAAAACTTTAAATTTTAATCTTAGCATTATTATAGATTTTAACAATTTTTTAATTAAGTTTATAGGTTAGTTATATTATCCTGTTGATTATGTTAAGTATATATTATTATTTTAATACAATATTTTTTTAATTCAATTATGGTTACTCTTGTTGTGACAATTATTGAATTACGTATATACATATGCTAGATATGTCAAATAAAGTAGAATTTCAAATCTTCTATGGAGATAACGAAATTAGATACAATTCGAGTGGAGTAGATCTATCATTACTCCCTTTTATAAATCGGGGAATACCTAGTCTAATGGAACGAACATTTATGGGTATATACAAATGGTTGTTGAAAGTTTTTAAACTGAGTGAGGATGAATATGAGTTGAAAATAAGCGGAGTTATCAACCGTTCAAGTGACGTTCATTTTTGGGAACTACTGCCGCTAAACGGAACACTCGTGTGACGTGCTTATGTTTCAAGAGCTATGCAATATGGCTGGCCCCTCATACTTCTTATTCGGGTTCAAGCCAAGAAAGTAGTCGATGAGACGTAAGATCAAAATGATGATAGGGAAGATAATAATGGTGGTGAATCTGAAGAGGATGATTATAATGAATTGTCACATACGGTTGTTACTCAGTCAACTGGTCAAGCAGATGAAGGAGAGCATATAAAACATATAGTTTATCATATGGTTGTTGGGGATAGGAATTATAATATGTTCTTGATTACGATTCATCTAACTAAGAAGTTCGACCTCCTCTCCCTGCCGATTGGAGTAATCCAAATTTTGAAAATCTAAGAGTAACAAAAGGTTATCATTTGCCATTGGATTACCACGGTAATACGACAACAACGGGTCTCTTTTCATAAATAAAGAAGCTTTGCAAGATGCTGTGAAATATTGGTCTCTTGAAATGCAAAGATCATTTAAAATTTCTCGATCCACTAAGAAACTTTATAATATCGGATGCTTACCAACCAGTTGTTCGTTTCGTGTTCGCGGATATGTAGAGAAATGGAGTAGTCTTTGGAAGTGTTCTATTGTGATTGATCATTCTTGCGAGTTGCAACATCTTGAAAAATGCAATACTGCTCTAACATTCAAGTTTGTTGCAAATCACATGTATGCTCGTATCGTTGATAATATTTCTACTATCAATATAATTGAGCAAGATTTTAAGTATACAATAAGTTACTCTAAAGCTTGGAAGGCAAAACAGAAGGTTATTGAGGCAAGATTTGGTACTTATTAAGCATCTTATTATAATCTTCCGAAATTATTTAATACTATCAGAAGTCGGAATGTTGGCACAGCCGTGGATATCGTGGATGTTCCAAACCCTCGATATACTGGGAAACTTATTCTTCACCGTGCATTTTTTTCACTAGGTCAATGCATAAAGACATTTCGATATTGTAGGCCCGTTCTGTGTATGGATGGCACATTCCTAACCGGAAAGTATAAAGGTCAAATTCTCACGGCTATTAGAGTTGATGGTGATAATCAAATTTTACCTGTTGCCTTTGCATTTGTGAAGAGTGAAAATGCTGACAGTTGGTACTGGTTTTTGAAACGAATTAAAGTTGATGTAGTTCAAGGCCGAGAAAATGTATGTGTCATGCACGACCGTCACGCTGGCTTGTTGAAGGTAATAACGAATATTAAATATGGTTGCACAGAGAGCTCTCTCACACCAATTTGACCGGATATACAATCAAGGTGGTGTATGAGGCACTTGGGTGCAAATTTTTATAGTCACTTCAAGAATAAACAGCTAATGAACATGTTTAAGCGTCTCTGTAGTTAAAATCAAGAGAGAAAGTTTAATGTCTTATGGCGACGTCTTGATGAGCTCACTAATAAACGAACCGATGATTTACTTGGACGGGATAGTAATGAAGACTATATCTCGTAGGGCTGGATCATCTATCAGATGTTTCTCACATTGGATTCATAATGAGCCGAAAGAGAAATTGTCATTGTTATATGACACACATAGTGCTAGGTACGGAATTATGACAACTAATTTAGCAGAGATATGTAATTATTTGTTATAATTTAAATATATCTTAACAATGGTAAGACTACAAACTAATGCAGCTTTCATATAGGTCTACAACTTTGTACTACGTGGGTCAAGAGTTTTGCCACTAGTTGGTATTGTTGAAGGAATATTGAATGGAACGATGAAATACTTCCATGAGCGTTTTGTAAAAGCTTCTCTATTGATGGTTGATCCTAATTTAGTCTTCTCAAGATTTGTTTGTGACTACATGGACGAAAAGATTAAGAAGGCTCATTTGCACAGTGCTAAACAAACTGGAACTGTGCAGAACAGGTTTGAGATCACATGCAGAGACAGAGGCAGACGTTGTGCCACGAGTGAACGGATTGTGCATGAGTGCATGCTTTGTGAGAACTCTGGCATAGGTACATGTATGAAGCCAAAGCTACTGTATAGAGCTTGTTCTCATGTCATTGCTGCCTGCAGTCGGAGTCAATTATCTCCAAGTATATATGTGTCACATTATTTTTTGAAGGAGACTTTGCATATAACCTAGCACGCAGAGATATTTGGTTACCGGATTT
Source organism: Neostapfia colusana (assembly GCA_030760725.1). NCBI lineage: Eukaryota > Viridiplantae > Streptophyta > Magnoliopsida > Poales > Poaceae > Neostapfia > Neostapfia colusana. Next base: position 1,178,339 of record JASWHV010000013.1, read on the forward strand.
TTGGTGCATTCACCAACGATCACAATTCGAAAGAGGCACTGATTATCTGAGGTTGAAGCAAACTCGTGGTCGTCGTAAGACTACAACGTATAAGAAATGATATGAATGAGTTCTCATCGTCGCAACAAGTGAGATGTAGCAATTGTAACAAAGTTGTCCATAGTTATAAGAATTGCGTTCGGCGTAATGTTTCTGGAGCAGCAGAAGCGGGACCTTCAGAAAATCCATATGACGGGGGACGTCCTCGTGCTCGTCGCTCACGGCGGGATGATCAATAATTGAAATTGTAATTTTTTTCATTTTAACGTTACCATGTATTACAGATTTTGTTGTTTAAAAACAATAATGTTCGTTAAGACTTTACATAAAAGTTAATAATGAATAACAATTTCATGTATTTCAACGCTGCACCCATGGCTGCGAGTGACAGTGCCACTTACGTGCTCTTGGACGCTCAGTTCGACTCTTGACACCGCTCGTACTTGAGCAGTGTTCGAGGAGTCGAACTCACCACGTTGCGGCCTACGGTGCCGGGGACGCTGTTACACCTGGACGGTAGGTAGATCGACAGGTACGAAATTGTATAATTAACTAATTAATAAATGTTAGATTGTTTTGTAGTAATTTAATATCGTGTATTGCAGGTTGAGTTCAGCGGGTCTCCTACCACTGTGTAGGATGTTGGAGCCCCACGTAATGGAACGGTCTAAAGAAAAGTCCATGCAACTAACCTACGACCGTTCCCTACTTACTGCGTTGGTCGACCGTTGGAGACCAAAGACACACACTTTCCACATGTCTTGTGGAGAGATGACAGTCACGCTTGAGGACGTGTTGTACCTGCTAGGGCTTCCGCTCGCCGGAAGGCCGTTTGTAGGTCTGACTTGTCGGACGGATGGCGCGAGGACCTACAGGCTCGTTTCTATGGCGTCGTGCTATACCCGAGGTACACTCAGAGGCACGGACCGGTGAGACCGATCACAGATAGACAAGACCACGGTCCGCCGAAGACTTGGTTGCAGCAGTTTGAGATAAGTTTATTTGGATTTTTATATAATATATCGTCATTACTAATTAATATAACAATAGGTAATTATTTGTTCCTTTTATCCCGAGAATATCCACCCGGCCGCGGATGAGTACACGATCTCCAGACACTTGGAGGCGTACCTTGGATGGATCCTGTTCACAGACTCACACGGCGACACAGTTGACAAACGTCTGATCTACTTCACCAGAGAGATAGCGGACACTCCTCCTCACGCAGTTTCGCAGTACAGTTAGGGTTCAGCTGTGCTAGCGGTCACGTATCGAGGTCTTTGTACGGAATGTACAAAGGTAAGTTACTATAAACACATTGTTCAAATCTTGTCATTTCTTAACCAAATGACATTTAATATTTCTATTGTTCATAGGTGGCGACGGATGGCATACTGTCTGGTTGTTCGTTGTTGCTGATCCTCTGGGCGTACGAGTGTTTCTCAATAGGTCGGCCTAGGGTGGACGTCACCCCATACGGTGATGCCTTGTACGGGAACTCCCAGGAGGACAGGCCAACGATGGGTACATTGTAGACTCGACGTAGGGTACGTAAACATGTAAAACATGTAATATCATTATTAACATAACCATATGTTTCATTATAATATTTTTTCTTTCAACATACTTGAGGTGACAGCACTGTGCACAGAGGTTACCCGGAGTATACGATGTCGTTTGACCGCCTACAGGCGGACAGCGACGTCGTATGGACTCCGTTCTCGTACGAGGCCGTGGAGCGTCACGCACCCGCTGGGTTGTCGTCGTTGTGCACGAGAGATGTGCACGTGTGGTGGACACGGAAGGCTCTCGTGTATGACATCTGCGTTGAGGAGTACTCTCCTCAGAGAGTTATGCGACAATTTTGGACGACAGGAAGTCTTCCCAGTTCCTAGGGGTCTCGCAGTTCCGCCTACTGCACACACGTAAGTACTTTGCTTTATTTATATTTAGCTTACATAAGTTTTAATCGCTGAGAAACGTTATTTTTTTCCTCGCAGGCACACACGGAAGGGTTTCTCTACGTCTATTTTCTGGCCTCGCATGGAGGCTTGGGTACAACAGTGGGCAGATGCACCTCAGAACGTAATCGCGGATGCCTACCCGTTCAGCGTGGAATTGTACGATGAGTACCTACGTTGGTACGTCTCTCTTACACGTACGCGAGTTTCGTACGCCCCAGCAGAGCCGGAGGCACACGTCGCGTCGACGACAGACACGTACCCTCGACACAGAGGTCGTAACACTTTACTAGCAATAAGTTTCCAATTACTAGTTGCGTATGTTTTTATTATAATTTGTTTTACTTACATGTTTTCGTTTACAGTTTCAGATGCTTAGGAGTGCCGAGATCGATGCGAGCGCTATGGTACAAAGGGTGGATCAGGGCTTGCACATCCTGATAGAAGAGAACACAACAACGTGGAAAAAAATGCACAAGTGCATAGCCTACGCCATCAAGCATATGTCTGTGTCGTGCACGGAGTCTTGTCGTCAAGACTCCTCCAGACAACAGCCGTTCTACGTACCGGCGACGACTGTTCTACCGCCAGGTACGACGTATATATATTACTCATTTATACAAATAGGTTCAACGTAGTCATTAATATTATTTTATGTGCAGTGCCTTCGACGTGTCCCGGTGATATTGTTGGGACATCCAACTGGTGCAGTGGCTCACTTTAATTTATATTATTACTCTTGTCGAAGTGTGTAGCCGACACTTCCCCCGGGTCTTCTCTGGGTAGCCCGCGAAGGTTCTTTTTCGGAGGGGCTAATCACTCACGGAGAGCTTCAGCGTTAGGACGATTGAGTGAGAAGCTTGACACGGGGATTTTTACGTGGTTCAGGCCGCCGGAGCATAAAACCCTACGTCCACGGTGAGCAGAGTTGCTCGTTGTATTGTTTGCTACTCAGAACCGGAGTCCTGAGCTTGAGAGTGTAAGATGTTGAATGGCTAAAGTGCGAACCCTGCGTGAGAGTGTGTAATAGGCGAACCCTTGCTAACGTTGCCTACCCGTGCGGCTTACAAGGTGGGCCCGGGACCCGACAGGTGGTCCCGGGGAGATTGTCTGCCATCTACCGTATTTGCAGTTATGCCGGTAGTTGTCTCTGGCGAGGGCTTTCGAGTCTTCGTTCTGCCGCCCTGCCCATGCCGCAAGCTAGTCGTAGTGGTTGATGATGGCAGGGGCGGCAGGGGATGTCTTGTCGCTGTGTTTATTGGCGGGCAGGCTCTGATGCGGCGCGCTAGTCTGCGATGAGACTGAGCGCAACGGCACCTCACAGAGGCGTGCTCCACGTCTCCGCGCCTTGGGAAGGCGTGGGTCTTGAATACCTTATACGGGCAAGGTATGACGCGTCTTTACTCTTGCTGCCTACCGTGCGGGGGCAGGCAGCGCTGCTCTGCTATCCACGTGGCAGGCCTGGAGCTCTCCTCTGAGGAGAGGGAGGTCCGGCCCCGTGGGACACGTGGAGCCTTCGGAGCTCTCCCCGCTGAGGGGGGAGGTCCGGCTTGTGCTAGCCACGTGGCGGGCCCGAATCTCTCCTCTGAGGAGAGGGAGGTTCGGCGTAGGACACGTGGAGCCTCCGGAGCTCTCCCCGCGGAGGGGGGAGGTCCGGCTCAGTTGGCCACGTGGCGGGTCCAAAGCTCTCCTGTGAGGAGAGGGAGGTTCGGCACCGCTGGACACATGGCGCCTTCGGAGCTCTCCCTGCGGAGAAGGGCGAGGTCCTTAGGCATTTTCCCCTATGCGTGGGGGTACCCCGTATTGAGGGTACCGACAACTTTTTATAGATATTCAATAATTTGACAAATAACATGTTTTGTAGGTTTTGAGTACCTGTCTTACGGGTACGATGCTACGTAGCAGGATTTGGGAGTTTCCTTTGACTGGGAAGTGTATGTCACCGATGCTATGGCGGACACGCTTCCTCAGACGCAAGGAGCTCCGGAGCCGACGTAGCCGATGGACAACGCGAACCAGCCAGCACCTCCTAGGCCCAGGAACCCTCCTGATCCGCTGACTTACGATGCGGACCACGTACGAGCGGCGCATAGGGCTGCTAGGGGAGCACATGGAAATCCTGCTAGGCAGTGATTTATTGTGTAATTTATTTTTTATTTTTGTTTCACTCTATGTATCATATCTTTTACGATAATGAATTTATATCTCTACTTTTGCACGTTACTTCATGTCACAAATAATAAATCTTTTACGACGTGGACGACTCGTCCGTATAATAAACGAGTCGTCCACAGGGTGGACGACATTAGCCCTATAAAAGTTGTAGTGCCTTGAAGAGTCACCATTACAAATATAGAGTGAGCGAAGAGAGTACTAAAACAATGGCGAGCAGAGGTCGTGGTAGGAGAGAGGTGGAAAACATTAGATCGGTGCGTCCCGACTACTTGGTGGGTGTTCGTGATTGGTATGAACCATCGGTAGACAGATTCCCAGTTCTAAGCAAGAGTGATTTTGGTGTGGTCAATCCTCTTCGTCTGTATGATAGAAAGAAAGAAGAGTGTCCCAAATGCCGCTGTGGCATTGATTGTGTTGTGCAAATGAAGGATGGAAGGGAGGACATCGGTCGTCGATTCTTTCTTTGCCCTAACGATGTAGTAAGTTCAAAATATATATTAATTTTTTAATTAAATATTGTCATTTTTTACTATATTTTGGTTTTTAACTAGTGTACTTCGATGATGATAACTGCGGATACACACTCTTGGTTGACCCACCGTCAATCAAGTCAATTGAAGATTACATTAAATATTTACAAGATCGAAACCAAGAGATGGTTGGTGAACTAGCGGAAATGAAATCACAGCTATTCGAGTACATTGGTGCTACGCTCGTCTGTGACAACAAGGATTGCGAATGTCCTCACTACAAGCCAAACCATAACCGTTAGAATTTGGTTTCACTAATATGGAGCAACATGTATGCTTGCAATGTATCCTTGTAATGTAAGATCTTGTACTGAGAATTTTAATAAATATGGATGAGAGTAATTATTATTGTTCTTTAATTTTCGCATTGTAGTGAAATGAACAGTTCATGGACGAGTAGTACAAGTGATGAACTGGTCGTCCACCTACTCGACAACTCGTCTACCTGATGGATGAGTCCTACAAATAATGGACTAGCCATACCGCTAATGGACTTGTCGTCCACATAGTGGACGACTAGTCCATCTGTTCAACGAGTCATACAACTGATGTACTAGTCGTCCACGTACTGGACGAATCGTCCACCTCGTGGACGATTCGTCTATCCTCGATTGTCTATTTAAGAGCACTCCGGACATTCAACACAACCACACTTCAGAGACCCAACTCTCGCGGACATGGACTCACCGTACTCACCACCAAATCAAAAAGAGAGAGTTCGCATTCCAGAGGGATTACAACCGCCATTGTGTCTATGTGGCACTGATTGTCGGTTCGTGAAAGATTTAAGGCTGGGAGTCACTTACGGTTTGAGACTATGGATGTGCAACAACTATGAATATGACCCCCGCATAGGACCACGCCATTTTTCCTGAATGGTAGACGTCACGTAACATGTTTACTTCACGTATTCGTATTTTAGCTCTAATATTGATAACAACACATAACTAATCATGTAGTCTCCACCGCCCCTTTGTGAGTTCACCCGTTACATCGACAACGAACAAACACCGGAAGACGTCGAGTACGTACACGTGATGCACATAGCTGCTTGGGACAAGTTACACAACGAGATGAAGTTCAAAAAGCGGGTTGAGCAGGAGAGGAAGAATGCGGCTGAACAAACGGAGCGTCGGCGCAAACGTTAGGAAGAACTTTAAAGAATCGACGAAAAGTATCGTCGCCAGGTTCAGGAGGAAGAACGCATTTCTCGTCGGACGAGAGAGGATGAACGAGAGCGCTTACGCGAGAGAGCACGTCGCTCAAGGGATGTCAGGTCGGATGCATTGCGCAAGGGAAAATATCCCCGTAGAACTCAGTAGAATCTATATTTGTAATTTAATAAACTTTATAATATATCGTACGTTGAATGTTTTAAATGAAGTGTTGTTGTTATTTTGCTAAATTCTAGTTACATTTACATCCATAACAAGAAATAATAAAATTTGTGATCGTGTTACATAATTTAAAATTCTGTAACATAGAATCCATTCAACAAAAATCAAATTAAATACATAAAATCATAACACAATATACTACATTATATTCTATAAAAACATTTTTACAATTTTACCATTTTCTGTAAAAATATTATCCACGTAGAGAACAATCAAGCGTCTCAGGCCTGTCGTCCACGGCGTGGACGATAGGATTGTCGACGTGTCCCTGTCATCCACGTCATGGACAACAAGGCTGCATACGTCTCCCAATCATCAACGGCGTGGACGACCGAGCGTCCACATAGACAAATCATCCACATCGTGAACGATTGAGTGGCTAGTTTTGCAAAAAAAATATTTGGATGCTATTAATATTAAATTCTTTAACAACAGTGCTAAAAATAAAAAAAAATCTGACATGGTGTCATGATGGGCCTCTGAGTAGCTGTCGTCCACGTGATGGGCCTCAGAGTAAGCCTAGTTCCCGAGATGAGCACGTCTCCTGCCAATATATGAATTGGGCTTAGGTAGAACTCAACGCGTCAGATCGCTGAATTTTGCTGCCGGCCGTACAGATAGATATAAACAGATGGTCATCCGCGAATACATCTATTTCGTTTCGACCCCTATCGGAAAGAACAAGAACACCAGTGACCCGTGGTACACCTTGAACTCGGTCATTGTACCTAGATACAAAAACATCTAGGCTAGTACATCGGTTAAATCAGTTGACAGTTGCTTATCCGGGCTCGCATGTACTACGTAGTTACCTGCAGTTGGTGAAAGGTGGGAGGAAGATCCAGTATCTCAAAGACACGCGCTAGTGTTGCTTTACAACTCAGACTGGATATCTTCAGCGGTAACAACTCTGTATCCCGAGAACAGTCCTAGGAAAAACTTCGACACCATAGAGCTGAACGAAGCAGGCTCTTCCTTTGCCACCGGGGGCTTAATCTTGCAGATCATGTCGTAGTCATGTTTCAGGTGCGGTTTGACTATCTTCTCCTGTACACAGAGACGACATCAATGAGAAACGTTCTTCCAAATGACTGGAAATGAAATATGTCGTTTGTCCCTTGGGTGCGATGCTTGAACGTGAGAAGGCCCGCGGTGTATTTACCTTGAACTCCTCGAATGGACAGAAATCTTTGTTGCCGCAACCCTGCATACACAATCCAATAGAGGAAAGATGAATCGTCAATCAAACAAGCTTCTAAAGAGGACATTTGTTTTGACTTACAGACTACAGTATGCAAAATTGCTATACACAAGAACTTTGCCACTGCAAATTAAACATAAAGGCACCATGATACAGATAAGGGAGTGCCTATGTAGAATCCCAGGACACTGTTAGCTGACTTTCAATGCCGACTAACACCACATTTGTAATCATGTAAGTTCACCCATCCCCCTCTATTCAAGTCACCAAAGCGCAAAATATTTACTACCTCTGTTTTCTTTTATATATGACGTTTGTTAGTTCAATTTTTGAAGGGTCACTTTAGTAGTTCAACCAAAACACAAGGGTTAAATAAAAACTATATATATATATATATACAAACAATATATATATATATATATATATATATATATATATACACAAACAAGAGAGATCCACATGATAGAAATCAGCGTTCATTTTGTATGCATCATCTTTTGGGTTGATAAGTTTAACTTCTAATTACTGGACTTACGTAAAAGAAAGTTTTAACATTTGGGGGGGCAAAAAAAGTTAAACATTATGTTAATGCAAGAAAAGGCTGCGTACAAAAGACCCAAATAGGTCGGACCCTTTCCCGGACCCTGCCCAAGCGGGAGCTACATGCACTGGTTGTCCTTTCTTTTTTTCTACCAGCTGGATAGAACAATAGATGAATAGAACATAAATAGAACTAAAATGAAAATTGTCTTACCGGCATTGAAACTGGGACTTCGTTGTGTAGAACTTGAATGAAGTACGAGTTGTTTTGACCCCCAGAGATTATGCTGTTATCAGAAGTTTTGCTTGGGCATTGGTACAAAACCAGCATATTGTTACCAGCAAAAGGGGCTACGACACTGCCCTTCCAGTTTCTTCCATGTGGTGGCATCGGGGGTAGGTCCAATGCTTCCTCCCGCTGTATCTTCTCAAAATCTAGGTAGGGAAAGTGGTTCATGTTTGTACATATGTCAAATCAGCAGTGAGTCATCACTATATCATTCGCAGGAAGAATTTCATGCACCAGTAATTGAAGGAGAGGAAACATACCTGAGCCTTCAAGGAAAAGACCAAGAAGGCAGCTGAAAGGAACAACAGTTTCTGCATGTGCAAACCGGAGCCTTGCCTTTTCATATGTACCATCAGGACGGTTTTCTAGAAAATCAGGTACAAAATTACAATAGAAATTTAAAATCTGTATTTGGGACTGTTCAAGAGAATTCCCTTTTTCTACTTAGGACATTCAGTACCAAAGATACCTAGCACCAAATGAAACCCACACCATAGTGACAACCAGACTAAGAAAATACAGATACCTTCTTTAGCCACAATTGCTTCTTCAATTGACTGCACAACATCCTTGAGCAATGGCAGTCCCATCCGGTAGTTAATCGACTCACCATAGCCTTTTAGAACGAAACCCTCTAAATCATCTGTCCACTCTAGAAAATAAACCTGCACAACACATTTTTACAGAAAATAAAATAAAAGCAGAACATGGCAACACTTTTGCCTTAAGATAAAATTTTTTATGTACCATACTAAACTTGAAGTTCACGATCAGCACACACATAGCAGGTCCAGTAGGATTAACTATCAACCAAAACAACTGGTACAACATCGAAATACATTGAAACCCAACTGCAGAGATTTAACCTTTTTTATTTAGAACGAGGAGATTTAATTTTATGGATAGCTTGAGCTGCATAAACTGTAATGATTTATGAAACTACTACGAAAGGGACCACGTATCTCATGAATATAAAACTAAGTGAATGTATATAGATCCTAAACTGCTGTGGACGCCTTTGTGGGCCGACACTACAGCCGGCGCAGGCCCAATAGCGCCCGCAGCCCAGCCACATGAAGCCCAGGCGCAGGAACCTCTTAGAAAGGAATAAAATAGCAGATTGATCTATTAGAGATAGGATCTGTTTTAGATGGAATAAAATAGAGAGATAAGGAATAAAAGTAGCGGATTGATCTATTAGAGATAGGATATGTTTTAGATGAAATAAAATAGAGAGATAAGGAATAAAAGATAGAGTCGGTTAGGGGATGTCCCAACCGACCCTATCCTGGCCGGGCGGCTGCTAGGGGGCGCAGGGGTCTCCCTGCCCCTATAGCCGCAGCCCCCCTTTGTAATGCATCCAGGAGAATAAGAATCACCCCATTGGGTTGTTCTTCTCCTTTGGTCACCGTGGCTACGAACCCTAACCCTAGCCGTCGTGACAACTCTCCCCCGCCCCTACGCTACCCTCTACGCAGCGACCCAGCATCCTCCTCGCTGCTGCTTCCGCCTTTGCGCAGCCCTAGGCACAGCAGGAGGCCTCCTCCCCACCACGATTCACAGCATAAACTCTCCAAAGTAGGATAACCAAAGCCATGTCATTAAGATGGTATATTATTTGCAAAGCAGCAGTTGCCTAACTGAGGTTTGATTTTATACAGCTGTTTGGTTGGTCCACTAGACACAATAATAAATATCAGTACGAAAATTGTTTCTTGTGAACAAGACATATAAGAAAGCTCAAAGCATGATGCATGCCAAAGGAAAATGATACAGGTGTCTAAAGGTGACGTACCTCAGTTTCATTAAACAGCCCACAAGCTTGATTTGTTATATTCAATAAAGATGCTTCCTGCATAGAAACATCCAGAAGTAAATAAGTTATAGGTATAGATATAAACAAAAACTCATGGGAGAATACCCTGAACCCAATATTTTCATACTTCACTCACCTGCTTACAAAGAAACCAGAGGGAAGCAACGTCCTGACTTGTAAAATTGAGGTGATAATGATTGACAAGAGAAGCTGTGACATGTTCTAGAATTGGTTCCTTTTGCTTGTTGACCTCAGGCTCCTTCCTTTTCCTGTACTCCTGGAAATGGTTTCAAAGTTACAGCTCTTGACACATCAATTGCAAGGTTGAGGTTGTAAAAAGGCAGCCCAGTGCATGTAGCTCCAGCTTGCGCAGGACCCGGGGGAAATTCTCTTCCCTAGATCCCACAATGTGTGAGAGCTTTCAGTACTAGATATGCCCTTCCATTTATAGTACTATGTGCATTTTACAAGGCTTGCTGAAAGTACGGTTCTTCAAATATCAAATCATTTAAAAACATATTTCAGATTAAGACCGAGGTATATGCTGCCTCTAGGAGGATGAAAGGTAAGCACAGAGACAACGGAAATAGTACCTTGTATGTCTCACAGCTGTCAAAGAATCTCAGGCAAATATCACTTGCACGACTCTCACTCAGAACAGAAAAGGCACGGTTCTTCCCTGGTCCAAGCTTTCCTTTCCCAGATAGTAGTCCCAAACCGAATGCTACTGCACTAGCTGATGCTCGAGGAACCTACACTTCAGAACATATAGCACTAGTTAGACTATAGTACCACAGCAGAAATCAGCAACGTTTGATGCCCTACACCAGTTTGACACCTTGTGAGAACAAAAATGAACGTTGGTAGCTGAAATCGCATCATTTAAAAACATCAACATTGATTCAAATATTTTGCCCATTGGTCAGATTTGTCTTTTTGCAGATCAAGAATATTTCCGAAATAAATATATAGTAGCAAAAAGAATAACATGGCGGTATGACAACCCAAATGTGCCATCAGTATTCTTTGCTTTCCTTGTGAGGATGGAAAAGGGGCAATCACAATATAAAGATGTAAGAATGCACATGGAAAGTAAATTGAAAAAGCTGTGTCAGCACTGACCTGAGTCGCTCTTATTGAATATACATCAGGGTGATATTCTTCATCAAATAGGTCTTGAAACTTCTCCTTCACTCGGATACCTAAGTTGTACAGTTCTTCTTCTCCTTCCCTAATCAGCTCACCGCCTTTAGTTCTACCCTTCCAGCGTGACTCCCAACCCTTTATCCAGGAAGGAATTTTCTTCAGAGAATCATTATCAAGGCCTTGTTTCGCCTCATTTATAATAGCTTCCAGCCGAACTGCTAATCTATCCAATTCCTTGATCCGCTTCTTGGTAGGAGCACGAGTCCCATGTCTTGCCTGAAAAACAAAGCTACAAAAATTGTTGCATTTTCATACCACCCAAATGTGCAGTACATCATTTATTTGAGGGTTGATGTAAAACATTAACCATTTCTCCATTACACCAGGAACTTGCCAAATTCAGAAAACAGCTTAGGACTATATACAGCCTATTACCAATATAATGGGTATTTGTTACACTATTCTCCTTCACATAAAATGGATGATCACAGACATTGGTATGCACACAAGAACTGGGTGCGCACAAAAGCAGCAAAATGTAGGAAAGCATACTTACCACTAGATTGAGGTGGATCACGCGGCATCCATCTGGGATGGACGATGATGAGATGACACTGTTGGACCCTCGTGCCACATCATACCTGGAATTCATCACAGGATCAAACCCTTGTGTTCAAGGAAGAGGTGCTGGAACTAGGACTCTGATTTACATAATAGTTATTCAGATCACACTCATTGCTCCTCCTAGATAGAGCCATCTACTCTTCAAATGTCAGGTTTACAAATTACAATAGATCCATTATCCACAATACAAGCTAAAACAAAACATGTTGGGTTCAATTAGGCAGACAAACAATAATTGGGCAAAGTTCCATTCCTCAGAAGTCTAGCACAGTCCGGGAGGACAAGTGAAGAAGCATGATCCAGAGGCGGAGCCGCCGAGGAATCAGAACACTTCGCTCATGGTTCTCCTAGTCCCCATGCCTACCAAGCCCTAGAGGTCCAGCCACCCCAATAATGCGATGCAAGCACCTGACGACTCGAACTTAAACCGCAATATCCCAGCACGCCACAACTCCACCGGCTAACAAGTCCAGATCAGTGGCATGAGAGCCTCGAGGTGGGAGTGGAGTGGCACCTGGTGACGGTGGAGAGGTGGCGGCGGACGTCGAACGCGTCGGCCCCGGCCGCCGGCGGGAGGGAAGCGGCCGCGAGGAGGGCGCCGACGAGGAAGAGGAGCAGCGGAAGCGGGAGCGGGAGCGGGAGCAGAAGCGGCGCGCGCGGAGCAGCCATGGCGAATCGATTCGTTTTGCTTCTTCGATTTGGACAACGCTTTCCTTCACGGTGGAGAGGAGGAGGCTGGCTGACTCGAGCCGCTATTGATGGTTTTGGACGGCGACTGGGCTGGTGCCGGGTGGGTACGTGTTGCGTCGTGGAGCGAGCGTGACACGTTGCCACGAGCATCTGGACGGTGGGAGTGCGCCGAGACGTCGCGCTGGACGGCTGCGATTGCGCGGAACACGATGCGCTCGGTTTTGATTTGCCCGTGTGCCCTGGCGTTGAAACGTGTCGGGCAGCAGAAACAAGTGTCGGCCAAAAGGCATGATCGATTACAGAAACTGCGATTTGTTGTCAATACCCGTTATATATGTACAAATGACTGCACACATGTGCGGGAGTTATCCTGAATAAGAACACCGATTTACCTACTAACTGGTGAATCATCAGGGTCGCAGTACACCGAGAACCGGATGACAAGATTTTGTCTGAAACTTACAGCTGATACATTCCGAAGCAGATTATAACAAAAGAAAAGGAAGCGTGAACAAGAGAATTTTCAGCTCTTCCATATAATGGATAATCTCTAAACGTCCTCAACTTGCAGCAGCTTAAAACCATCCTTTTACATCGACCACGCCAAAGCAGCAAGCAGGTCAAAGCTACCTCCAATCAGCGCTCATCTTTGAACATTGGATTGCTGTTTGTCGTATTGTGCATACGAAACAGGTTGACTCATGTAATGAGAACTGAAACCGGTGTGCATATGAGCCTGCCAAAAAGAAGATGCATCAGTCATTACAAAGAGACCCTTTGGTAATTCTGAGAAACCAGATTCAAGGTAAGTCTGTAGTTGAGCTGCTGTCTAGTGCAGTGCTTATCAGAGATACTTTGTAAAGAACAATGACAAAAACGAAAATAACATTTTACAACTATGTTTAGCTTAGACACTCATTTGTAATGTTCTTGAAGATCATTGACCACAGTTCACAACTTAGCTTAGGGGTTAGAAGTAAAGCTAACCAACATCAAAGTGGTTCCACCAAATGAGCTTGTCACAATCCATGTGATGTCAAAGATAGAATCAATGTAAATCAATCACTTTAGTGGGGATCTACAGGCTAGGACTAAATGTTTCTGATGCAACCATCCAAGTAGTTCCCATACTTATGAACCTAAAAGCATAGATCACCACAAGTAATATGTAAACACCAAATGTATTCACTAGGGAATGCAGACAAGCATGGAGCCTTGTATTCAAATAAACTACCAGAGGTTCAAATAACACAAAAGAGGAATTGATCCTTGTTACTTCATTATTGCTGTTCAATGCATTCACATGTATAACAATATAAAAGCAAATAAGAGAACAATTCTAAAACCAGCCAACAAACCTGATTAGTGCTATAAGCATTAGGATAAGAGTTTACAGCATATGTTGCCTCAGGATTGCTGTATGTTGCAGGATATGTTGCCTCAGTACCATAAGTTGCAGCATACCCTTGTATTCACAACGAGAAAACATAATTAAGGACATGGATTAAGAGAGTCTAATGCAACTTGAAGTAAAAAAGTAAAAACAACACAGAAGCCTGCCAAAGTGCATGTTGGGACTAGCTACACCTAAAGCTTCACCAGGCTAAAATAAGGCAGTACCTTCACCTGGATTCTCCAGAAGCTTCAACAATTTAAAGAAATAGTAAGATTGCCGAGCAGCTTCTTTGTATCTGCCCATCCAACCTCCCAAATAAGTTGATATTCTTATCGAAATACACTTTTCCAATTCAATAGAAGCCTGATTTCTGCTATTCCTGAATGTTTTCTTGAATCTTAACAACAAGCTAGATTGTGCCCCTTTCATGCCATAAGCCCCAAAAGGATAACTTCTCATATTAGCTGGTCAAACTATAAAGCTAAAGCCACAAATGCCCCCATTAAAGTATCAGGGAAGAGTTTCACATGCACATATAGGTTTCTACAGTACGTTTAGGCACAACAAAAGTTAGTCAAATTTTAGAAGTTTCTTTGTTGGGGATATATACCAAAACTCATTATAACTCATATAGATTTCACAAAGCAATGCTGCAACTTCAAGCTGGAACTATGGCTGCTAAAAGGAATTGGTTTTGAGTATAACAGCATGTGATGCCATTATAACTAATTTTCTATGCACATAAGTTTTTCCTCACTAATACTTAAAATTTACTTCAAAAAGCAAAAATTTACTCAGAGTGGATTCAGTATAATACCTGGGTTGGCAACGGCACGGACCCCCTTTTCAGCATTTGCAAGATCTCCTCGGAGCTTCTCAATCTCACTAGCAACGGCAATCATGTTTTTCTCCATTGATTTACTTAGTTCAAGGTTATCAGCATGTGCCTTCTTTTCAAACTCAACCGCAGCTCTGTCAAGATAATGTGAAAGACATAGAGAGATTAGTATATCCTCTACAATAGAATATAGCAATAGCCACAATCAATATTCTGGATCAAGACAAGCCATTGAAAACAAGCGGCAAGAAAAGTTCCGTGAAATGGCCTACATGTTAGCCTTAAATATTTTCAAATGAAAGGAAGAATAGTTCACCCAACGTGGGATGTACAGCACATATGAGCATGACATGGTAGATTAACATGCTCTGATGCATAAGTATCTTAATAAACCATATCAAAGCTTAAATCCCGACAAGTAGCAGAAGTAGGTGGCTGTATGTTCCATCTAAAATGCAACAAATCAGGAATGCAATCACAGCATATGCTAACAGGCTTTCACAAAAAGCAGAAAACAAGTATAATCAATACACTAGTAGTATCGAAAAAGACTACCCTTTATAGTAACATCATGAAGCATCACCTTTGCTCTAAGCAAACCCTAGGCGATTTGACACGGTGACAATGTAAAAGCTTCCCTTGGATAATACAGTTTCTTAAGTAGAGACAATGCACATTTCTCTTTTACAATGAGATGTAAATGAATAATCTGCATGCATGAACCATGTCAACTCTCTGAAGCAGATTTGTGTTAGCAAGGTTTAGTGAGCAGCTGTGAAATCTAAATATCCTAATCATCCCACATATGGCGTGAAATGCACTTGTACATCTTTTACACAATGATTATGAAAAAAAATATTCAGCACTACCACTAGGAGTTAAACCAAACTGAAAATGGTGAACTGAACAACAGTAATACCTGCCCTTCTGGATCTCCCGGTGCATAGTTTCAATCTGGACACGGACAATATTTGTCTTCCCCGCCTCGGCCTGCATGCGAGCGAGCTGTTCTCGGAGTCCCTGGAGTCGGTTCAGGAGCTCGATGCGCGCCGCAGCGAGCACCTGGACGTCGGCGTGCACCCGGTCGGCCTCCTCACGCGCCGCCGCCACGGCGCGCGCCTCGGTCTCGATGCGCGCCGCCTGGTCGGCCAGGGCGGCCACCTCAACTTCGCGCTCGGCGCGGGCCCTTGTGGCCGCGACGGAGACCGCCCTCAGCTCGTGCTGCGCCGCGATGAGCTGCTGCTGCAGCGCGACGTGCGTGGCGGCGAACCGCTGGTTGTCGACGAGGAGGCCCTGGATGTCCTCGTCCCGCGCGAGGAGGCGCTCCTCGATCGCCGCGACGGCCGGGTGCGAGGAGGAGGAGGAGGACGCCACGCCCGGGCGGGGCGCGAGGGCGACGGGCGAGGGGGCCTCGTCCCGCGCGGGCGCCGCCCCTGGCGCGCGGCCGAGGAGCGGCGGGTTGGCGTCGTAGAGGCTTATGACGTGGGGGCCGCGCCGGGCTGCCATCGGCGGCGATTGGCGTCGAGGCGCGGGGATTTGGTCGGATTAGCTGTTGGTTCACCTCAGGGCAGGGAAAGGGCAAGGGGGGGCACGGCGAAGATGGAGAAGCAGGGAGGGGAAGAGACGAGAACGCGAGCAGCAACTGTCGTCAACACGGGCCCTTTGTTTGGGCCCTTTTATTGTTTATCGGGCTTAATTTATGGGCCAAGACCAATGTGATGGGCCTCAATTGCCCGAGCAATCCAACTTCGCGACGGGCTCGTTTACTCCCGCCGTGAAATGTGAGCCCATCCGAAACGGCTGACGTGTTGACCTCCGTTAGTTCAAACTCCAAATTTCATGTTCGGTTTGAGATCGTCGGTGCACTCGCTCGTGAACAAAGGAAAGAAAAAAAATCTGGGCGGTGGCCGACACGTAACTGCCCGGCTAACGTGTCCATCCGTTACGGTCTCCAGCCTCCTGACGCTTGGGGTGTTGACTCCGGTCTCGCTGAAGCAACGACCCTCGAGTTGGGCCTGCGACCACACACGCACGCGCCACTAGCTCACACGTGTACCGCAAGCCGGCATCTGCGCGCTTTCTGTGTGAATGCTCGACGTCGCCGGCGACCGAGCACCAACAACGTGGCGGCGCCGGCGCGGCATGTCACAGGCTTATGTTATGACGATGTTCTGGATCAAGACAAGCCATTGGAAACAAGCGAGCACCACCGTGGCTGGCCGGTGACGACGACAATGGAGGAGTGAGGAGTCCACGTACGGGTGGGGGAGAGCTGAGTGAGGGGCGGCCACGACTCGACTGAACTAGTGGAGCGGCAAGCAACTGAACCTCTCTCTAGCCGGCGCTCGACCACTGCTTGTTGGCATCTTGGGCCCCGTGTTCACTGTTTCACATCCTCGAGACCTAACTTTTGATTTTGAATTTACTAACTTCGGTCACTTTGGTGGCCTTTCTTCAGAGGAATTTTAGGCATGTGCCTTTTCTTACAAGACAACGAGAAAATGGTAGGTCGTGTACATTCTTTTTCATGTGACGTAGTTGGCAAAGTATATAATCCGATAACAATAAATCCTTTATTTCCAGTAAAAGTAGTTTCTGTCTTCGTTCGAGTAATTACGGATCAAAACGCGGTGTTATTTAGTGCGCATTCAGAGTGGTCCTAACAATTTCAGCGTAGCTCATTAAAAGTGGTCACCTTCTCACGCAAACATCGACCTCATGCGAGTAAGCCGAGTATAGTGACCTAACAATCTCGGTTCCCATCATGCACGTGGATCATGGAAATGGAACGGAGGAAGCCTCCTTAGAGCACCGACCGGAACCTGGATTAACGTGCTCAACTGGTTGTTCGAGCACAGCTCTTTTAGTAACCTTAACCACACACATGGATGGAGAACATGGTGCCAAGACAAGCAGAAGAAGAAGAAGATAAACGGTGAAACTTAACCTGGCTCGTTTGCCCCCAATTCCCGCTGCATGCACTCAGCTCAGCTCAGCTCAGCTCCGCGGGTTAGCTGGAACACTCAGCTGGTCAGCTGTGCGTGCTCTCCACCTTCCCCTGCCCACTCAGTAACCACAGTCCCCACCATCCAAACTCAAGCCTACTCCACCAACAAGGGCCCAAAGGGAAAGCAAACCAACCGCGAGCCCGCAGCTGCTCTCCTGCTCCGCTCCTCCTCTTGTGTCCCTCCTCTTCTCCAGTTCTCCTCCCAGATCCCATCCCGCATCAACAACATCAGATCAGCCGATCTCGATCTCCGTCGCCTGCGAATCTTGCGATGCGAGCGGCGAGAAGAGAGGTGAAGAAGAGGGTGCGCGGATTAGATAGCAAGGAGGAGTAGAGGAGGGAGGGAGGGAGGGAGGGAGGGGAGGAGGAGGAGGCTTCCCCAGCAGATGAGAATGGGGAAGCCGCAGCACGGCAACGGGCGGGGCAGGAGCCCCTTCCTGACGTCCTACGCGCTCACGCTCGCCTTCATCACCTTCGTATCCGTGCTCTACTTCAAGGACTTCTCCTCGACGCTCCACCAGCCTTTCCTCCACCGCCCGCCGCGCCACCACCGTCGCCAGATCAGCCGGCCCCGCCACCACGTAAGGCTCGTCCCGCCTTCCCAACGTCAATTAGGTTCCAGTACACGTGAATGCGCGCTAATGTCTTTCTCGGTTCTTGGGTCGAGAAGGCCGACGAGGACCACACGGCGGCACAGCAGCAGCAGCAGCAGCTGGCGTTCGCGGTGGGCGCGGCGCCGGCGGGGTGCGACGTCGGGCAGGGCGAGTGGGTGTACGACGAGGCGGCGCGGCCGTGGTACCAGGAGGAGGAGTGCCCCTACATCCAGCCGCAGCTGACGTGCCAGACGCACGGCCGCCCCGACAAGGCCTACCAGCACTGGCGATGGCAGCCGCGCGGGTGCTCGCTCCCGAGGTCTCCTTCTTCTTGCTCCTCCGTTTCATTACCATCTTTCTGCTGTGGACTTAACTACGCTGGTAGTAGCTGGGTCGAGAGAGAAGAGAAACCGCGGCTCTGGATCGTGATCTCCAGTTAGGAGGCGCCGGATCAAAGATCCACCTTGCCTTTTTCAACTTCTTTTCACTACAACGATGCTAATTAGGTTGGGTGTTCGTCCTAGCTCCTTCCTTCAAAACAAAGAGTCGACGGTGACATGGGATTTGGACGTGTCACTAGGGGCGCTTGAGACCGTCGTCCCGTTTCGAACGGAAACAGCGAAAAAACGGCAGCCTTTTGTGGCTTTTGTCGGCACGCCCTCCGTTCTGGATCATCCGGAGCGCGGCTGGTAGTGGCAAAGCCCGGCCCCTAGTGGTAGTGGTCCGCCGGGGTTGGGATTGGTGGCCGCCGAGACCGTACCTCGCGGAGTCGTTGTCGTGGCAAGCGGCCATTACGGCGCCATGTCTGGGGGCGGTGGGGCGCGGCCGTGCGACACGAGTCCCTGCGGCGAGGAGACGGCCCTCGTACGCGACGCGTGCGGCACGGGTGGGGGGCGGCTTGGCGAGCCTCCCTTCACACATGACCAGTGCTACCGCCGGATCGGCGACGCGGTTTCGTCGGTGCTGTTTGGCAAACCAAACCGGGGCGCGGTACGTCGCGCAGCTCACACGACGGCGAGTTCCTGGCCAGGCTACGGGAGAGTGTAGAGACGGTCGCCGGACGGTGCTTCATGTCTGATGTGACGTTTCGCTCGCCGAGCGGGCCGTGGTCCATGGCGCGCGTCTCACACGCGGGCTCCAGTTGTCGCCGCCCTTGCCTGGCTCCCCGTGCCGGAAGCGCTCGGCGCTGGGGCCTTGATTCCTCGCGCCGCGAGCAGCAAGGGTGCCGCCGGCAGGCGTCACGTGGGAGCACGGGGTTCGAGCAGGAAAAGCGGGGCCGGCCCGCCCGAAAGGCTTGGCGTAATGGGGCGGGAATACGAGCCGTACAGCAATTTTTTTAGCGTCTCCTTCCTTGGGCCATGTCCGTGGCCATGGCGGATGGAGACGGACCCTCTAGTTGCACGGCTTAATCCCTTTTATCACGCTTCTTTTTTCTGAGGATCCCGTCTGGAATCAGTGGTTGTTCTGGTGCGGGGTTTGGTCCACTGTTGCTGTCGATTGTCGACCTCATCCTCAGCTTGGTAATGGTGTTCATTCCGATATCGATGGGACTTAATTGCCCAAATGGGGCTTTTAGATTTCTCAAACTATTATTGATGTGACGTGTGAGGGGCCAGAAGGTGGTACGTGGCAGGGAATTTGAGGAGTCCAGTTGTTTTCACTTTATGGGACACATTTTGTTCGTGGAGAATCCCTTGACTCATGAGGTGCAGATAATAAAGGTCAAATTAATCTGTTAGTTTAGCTACTGCTCAGTGGTATTAAATGTTCAGCTACTCGTTAGTTCGAACTTGACATCATTGCATGTGAATTATGTGCTGCATTTGGAACACAATCTGTGTGATGTTTTGCTAAGTAGGTTTATGTGCTGCATTTGGAACACAATCTGTGTGATGTTTTGCTAAGTAGGTATGGACTTCTTTGACTGTTTGCTTATCTAAGATGTTTTTCTTGATGTTGAAATGTCATGCCTTGCAGCTTTAATGCGACTCTAATGCTAGACATGCTTCGGGGCAAGCGCATGCTGTTTGTTGGAGATTCTCTAAATCGAGGACAATATGTGTCATTTATTTGCCTCCTGCACCGGGTTATCCCTGAGAGCTCCAAGTCCATGGAGACATTTGATTCACTCACAGTCTTCAGAGCAAAGGTATTCATTTATTTCCATTTTACATAATAAGTGATGACTAGTGCAACATTGTTGTTTAGTGAACTTGAAGTCTACTGTACTTACCAAAGAAGATCTTTCTCAGCTATGCTTCTCAACAAGACATTTGTCTAGTCGTTTCCTTTTCTCCCTTGAATTGTTGGATAAAATCATCAGTAGGACCACCTCCTGCCTTCACCATTGGGAAATATTATGGGCAGTTGATAAAGATAAAAAATAACTCTACTTTGATTCATATCTTTCCTTGCAAAAAAAATGTTAAAGGCCTGATCGGTTTTCTCTCATGGTGATGTTTGTTTTCTAGTTTGTGAGCTACATCTTTTCCTGCTTCAGCAGTACTGAATAAGCTGAATTTTTTATTTTGTGCTAGGACTATAACGCCACCATTGAATTCTATTGGGCTCCCTTTCTAGCTGAGTCAAATTCTGATGATGCTGTCGTGCACCGAATTGCGGATCGAATCGTACGTGGAACATCCATCGAAAAACATGCCAAATTTTGGAAGGGGGCTGACATTTTGGTGTTCAATTCATACCTTTGGTGGATGACTGGACAGAAGATGAAAATTTTGTAAGTACTTTCTTTAATATGACATATTCTTTCACTGTCTGTTTCAAACTAAAATGGTAGTTTCCTGATACTTGAAGAAATAATAATAGGGCATCATATGGGATATGGCAGATTCAAGAAAGCATATTTGTTTAGTTACTTCTTCTGTTTGTGTTTTGTTCTTACATTTTGGAATCTTTTAATTCCAGGCAAAACTCTTTTGAAGATGAAAACAAGGACATCATAGAAATGGAAACCGAGGAAGCCTACGGAATGGTACTGGGTGCTGTGCTGAAATGGGTCGAGAGCAACATGAACCCTAAAAATTCAAGAGTGTTTTTTGTCACTATGTCACCCACTCATACCAGGTAACTAACCCCGAATGCTTAATCCGTTTCTGAATTTTTATGGAATTCATCAAAACTACCATTACCCTATCTGGTTGTCAGTAGAAGCACCATAAACCCTTTGATATGTCTATGACTGATACGTGCTTCTGTATTCTGTTACCAGGAGCAAAGATTGGGGTGAAGATACGGATGGAAACTGTTACAACCAGACAACTCCCATCCAAGATTTGTCCTACTGGGGACCAGGCACTAGCAAGGGCCTGATGCGCGTCATCGGAGAAGTGTTCAGCACGTCTAAGGTCCCCGTCGGGGTTGTGAACATCACCCAGCTCTCCGAATACAGGAAGGATGCACACACTCAGATATACAAGAAGCAGTGGAACCCGCTGACCCCGGAGCAGATCGCGAACCCTAAGAGCTACGCCGATTGCACGCACTGGTGCCTTCCAGGGCTCCAGGACACCTGGAACGAGCTGCTCTACTCGAAGCTCCTTTTCCCCTGAGGCTAAGGAGAGGTTGGGTGGGGCATTTAGAGAGTCTGGTTTGCTGCTGATTCTCATATTCTCTACGATTGCACAAGTTCGCTGAATCGTGTGTTCTAAGCCAGGCCAGGAGCATAACACATCATAATGGGCGGCTCACTGTTATGCTGGAGGAGGACCGCTAGCTGACATGGTATAGGTCCAACATTCTGAAGAACTTACACGGGACATGGAAGCGCTGTAGTAGTTTATGAAAGGGCCATTTGTCCATATTATAAAAAGCTTCCACGCGGCTTGCCGGTGTTGATATACTACTATTCTTTTATTGAACACGCGAGTGCCAAAATCGCACCTGGTAAACTTTAATACATGCTTTTGTAGTTATATGAAGCTTTCGTCTGCTCTTGTTTTTCGATGTATCGCAAGTCATCTGAGGCATGAACAGGCGGAAAGCCGTTGGTAATGGCTGGTGGTATTCAGGTCACATCATAGTACTCTTATGTTTGATTCATGGGCTGAGCCGACCACCCGGAGTACATTTCGTAGTATCTATCCTTCCCAACATGCCTGAGTAGAGTCGAATACAATTTATTTTTTTAAAAAAAATATGGACTTATACATTAGTATCTGAACGCATATACAAAGAACTTTTCATCCGGTATGCATCTCCTCACTCGTGCATCCCCGTGCCGATACTCGTTACGTGGACAGATCAACGATCTCAAAGCAAGCATCAATCAATTAGAGCAGGTCGAGAGAATTTGAAAACCAGTGGTTTAAAATATAAATTGTACAGTGTCATGCGTCTAACCGGTGATACACACGTTCCTCCATACATATCAAATGCGGAGAATTGGGTTTCAACAAACACACGCTCACAAGAAATTTCTTTACAGGTTGTTTGAAGTTGCCTAGGCTATGATGCTCCCGAGCACTCTCGTTGTTGTCCTGTCCTGTATCTGGTCGGTGTCTGATGGCGATAGAGAAACAGAGCTCGATCGCATGAGGTTGCTGTTGATCCATCAGGTAACTACACTCTCCAATCTCAACCTGGTGGTAGCGTTAGGTGGCTCACAGAATCCCTAACCCTAATGACATTGTCCTCTTCCTAGCCCTCTTTTCTGGGCCGTGAGACACGTACCCGGCACCAACCTCTCCCGTCCTGCACGACAAGAAATTAGGTCCGGAACAGAAAACGGTGGCCCTGCGCTATGGAAACGAAACACGCGCACGCAGGTAGTACAAGTGAAGGAGAACCATTCAGAGAAAACGTGCTCCGGCCCGGTGCTCCTAGCTTGATCTGCCGCTCAGCTTTGACGCCGCCCGGCAACCTACCTCCGGAGCACAACCACAGGCAGCAGGCTGCTGTGCGGGGAGGAGCATGGATGCTACGCCTGCCTGCAGCACGAACTCCATGCCGCGGTCAGTGCTAGCTCCCTTGGTCATACGATACTGATCTAGTGCTCCGTACGATACCGAACGAATTGTCACCTTTACTACACGGTTGGTGATTGCACGCACACCAAACTGTATTAGTACTGACTGGCTCCAGCTTAAAATCTGCAGGCGCAAGCATGCATGTGGCTACCTACCTGTCTGTCATTTGGCCTGATGATCTCTCTAAATACCACCGATTCGAAACAAATTAAGAGAGGAGGTGGGGGGAAGTTGGTTGGTGCTTTTGTGGGGTAATGGTTGCTTAGTAACTCTGCAAAGCGCGTCACCCTGTCCATTGCCATGCCCTGCATGCAGCGCTCAGGCAAGTGTGTGTATATATATATATATATATATATATATATATATATATATATATATATATGTGCATGGATGCCGCTGGTCCTACCTATCGGCACCGTTGGATTTGAATACCGCCAGCTTGTTGAGCTGGCACGGGCCCAGCGAGGATGTATACGGCCATGCGCCCATGCCCAGCCCAGCCCAGCCCAGCAGTAAAAATCTACTGATGTGGAGAGTAAATACAGCCTGTTCAGTTAGGTGATGTAAACTGTCACGCTGACGGTTCGGCGCCTGCCAGTATTACGACATGTGGCAAATAGAACCCAAGGCCCACGCGGCGAGTTCAGAACCTACCGCTGATGTGCACGCAATAAGCAGCACGTCCAAGCGACGGAGCATGCACGGGAGCGGGACGGCAGGTTGCTGGCGAGTCGGAAACGGACGTCGTCGTCGGCGACCACGAGCGACGCCGCAACGCCCACCGCACTCGGCGAGGCCGTCTTAACAAATCAGCAGGTCGACGGTCTGCGGGTTGTTCGGCTGGTCGAGGGCGCCTTGACCTGCACGGAGCGGACGGGTTGGCGCGCGTCGACGTTGCCGGTTCCGCACGTCTGGTCGGTGCTGTAAAGGGAAAGGCGAAGGCGAAAGCGATGGCGTCCGGCGCCCCGGTCCGGTGAGAGGCAGAGACGGCGTGCTTTTCCCGCCGATGCGTCGCCGGCAAGCACCGAGACGGCGTTCGAGACGCGCGCGCGCGCTTTACCTACCGACGGCGGCCGGCCGGACGTCCGTGTGCGGCGTCGGCCGCGTCTCGGGGACTCGTTTCCGGCTTGATCAGTCACCTCGGTAGTGGTACCTGGTACGGCAGCTGCATCACTGCACCAGAGCACCGGACCCAGAGCGTCGAGAGCACACATCCTGCGTTGCTTTTCTCGGCCGTTTCCGCGTTTCCATGTCAGTTGTGTACCAGGTTGCAGTACCAGTACCAGCAGCCTCACCAAACGCATGTACCAGCAGTCACACGATACGACTCACATCCACCACCTCCACCTGCTCCGCTCCTTTCTAAACCCTCCTAGCTTTCCTCCATTAACTTTGCTTACAAGACGGGAAATTAAAAAACCTCGCCTTTTCTATTTGTCTATCTATTCAAAATTCCTGCTTTAAGATGAGGTCGCCGCCATTCAACTCGGCGAAAATTCAGTAAAACATGACGCTCGTTTTTGGTTCGTCGTGTCGCTCCATGACTAGATACTACTCCTTCCGTTTGGAATTATTTGACGCCGGTTAGTTTAATTTTAAACTAACCGAGGAGGGAGTATCCGATAACGCGGAATATAGTTTAGGTACAACAGAAACCAGATGTTACGAGCAAGCCTGAAGTAAACCAGGAGGAGACTGTCACCTAAAAGGTTTCTTTTTTCTTTTCGAAGACTGAAAATAAGCTAATGTACAATTTTTCTTTCAACAGAAGCAATATGTCAAGTTACCTTTAATGCACCGCAACCGCCTGTTTAGGTCCAGGCTACTTACTGCTTCTGTGACGTGCTGCATCTAGACAGTAGAGTATTTACTTCCTTCGTTTTAAATTCAAATTATTTGACGTTGGTTAGTACAAGATTGAACTAAGCAACGTCAAATATTTAAAAACGGAAGGAGTATTTGTTAGCAGTTCTGGCGATTTGAACCTGTAACCTTCTCGATCATCTGGGTCATTAATACTGCGCTTTTGTTGAGAGTGTTTGCTCGAATCAAAGGTGTCGAGGAATTCCAATCATTTACGTAGCAGTTTGTGCAGAACAGGACACGCAGAAAAAGAGGGATGCAACTGCATCGATGTCAAATGAAGAAATGTACCCGAATTCTGAAACTACAACGAAAGGGTTTCATTGTAACTCATAAGCGCCGGGCCCTCCTCACCTAACCCCGTAAAATCTCAACGACCGTGCGCTACGCGGTCGACCAGATTTCTTCATAAAAAGACCATTGACAAAAGCTTCCTGATGTCGTCCTGCACACGGTGCGGTTGTTAAGAGTGAGTAGGAGCTGCACCTGCCAAGGGAGCTGGACCCCTGCCCCTCTCTCGGCACTATATCCGATGGACAAGGTGTCTACCTCCGTCACTGACTGATACTAGCCTGCTGCTGCTCATACCAAGATCCCAATGCGCCTCGTCGCGTCCCTGTAAACCCAAACCACCTGCAGCGTCGCACTCACCCCCGCAGCCATGAGGCTCCTCGCCGTGCTGGCGCTCGTCGCCGCCGCGGCGCCGTTCCTCCGCGTCGCCGGCCAGGTACGTGCCGCGAACGCGGGGTTCAAGGCAGAGCTCGAAGCGCGTGCCGGCGGGTGATGCTAACCTCTGCCCGTGCTGGTGGCGCCACTGTGCAGGGGGGCGTCGGCGACGGGGCCGGGCCGCTGCCGTTCGCGGTGGGCGCGGCGCCGGCGGGGTGCGACGTCGGGCGAGGGGAGTGGGTGTACGACGAGGCGGCGCGGCCGGTGTACCAGGAGTGGGAGTGCCCCTACATCCCGCCGCAGCTCACCTGCCAGGCGCACGGCCGCCCCGACAGGGCGTACCAGCACTGGCGCTGGCAGCCGAGCGGGTGCTCCCTGCCCAGGTACGATTACGAGCACCCATCCACTCGCCGGCGACGGCCACTTCCCTCTGACATTCCGTCGGTGATTGATAGCAGTGGCGTGCGTTGGTAGCAAGAATCCTATGCTTCCTTCACCTTTTTTTTTTCTCGCGAGAACCCGTGACCGTGGCCCTGCTTTGCGCTGCGTGACTGTAGCAGTAACTTGCAAGAAAGAGAACGTGACGAGTGATGGTGCGAAGTCACTGCTGCGCATGCTTTTACAAAGGGTAAAAGGACGCGTGGTAAAACTAACGAGAGCATACTGCTCACTACAGTAGCTGTAGAGCTCAGCTGTCAGCTTGAGTGGTGTGCTGACTTGTGACTTCTAGGACAGCAATAATGCGCGTACAAAGGACAGCCTCAGCATCCCAGTGTACACAGGGGGTAGGTGAGCCATATTCTTGTGGTAGAAAAAAGTTTACAATGTTTGCAGTAGAATCGCAAGAGAGCTAAACGGCGTAAATTCTACGGAAACCCAAATATCAACAACTGTAAAAAGCATTACTTGATCAAAGTTTCCAATTCAAATTTACCACTGATCTTGGTCATAAACTTTGATACGTACATGATAATCCTAGTAAGGAGACAGTGAGGCCCATGCATGTGTTGTGGCCTTGTGAACAATCCCTTTCTGATGATGCAATGTCTGACCAGACTATCACCAGGAAGGGTGGTGACAAGCTGTCAGCCCATTAACATGGGACTCATTTGGAGCAAAGATTCAGTGACTGGTTCACTCTCCGGTAGGTTGGGTTTTAAAACATGACGTTTCAGTGGGGGAAATGGACAGTAGGAGAAAAACATGGTTTTTTTATTTGACACTGATTAGTTTAAAAATAAATTAATCGGTACCAAATAAAAAAGAAGGAGAGTACTTAGCGGCAGCAAGGATTGGTTGGCTGCAAGGTCATGCATCATCCGGTGGACAGGATCCGGTTTTTGCATCTCACTGTTGGGGTACCAACAGAGAGGCAAAATTCTTTTGGTGATGATTAGGTACATGAAAGCAGATATTAGAGCTAACAGCCGGTTTGGCCTGGGCACTTACGATCCAAAACTACCTTCTCCGTTAACTTTGAAACGCGTCACACTTTAGCGTGCCCTGCAATTTCGTCTTTCTGATTTCATGGAAACTTTGGAGTATACGTGGTACCGAGAGAAAGAAATTTGATGTGTTGCAGCTTCAACGCGACCTTGATGCTGGAGATGCTCCGCGGCAAGCGGATGCTGTTCGTCGGCGACTCGCTGAACCGCGGGCAGTACGTCTCCCTGATCTGCATGCTCCACCGCGCCATCCCCGACGCCGCCAAGTCGTTCGAGAGCGTCGACTCCCTCAGCATATTCAGAGCCAAGGTAGCACAGACGCGTGGGATCTCTCCCTGCATGCTTTGATGCTTGTTCCCAGTAACTGGCGCTGGATCACTGCTTACTGATTGATCTTTGCATCGTGTCCCAGGACTACGACGCGACGATCGAGTTCTACTGGGCGCCGATGCTGGCCGAGTCCAACTCCGACGACGCCGTGGTGCACCGCCTCGGTGACCGGGTCATCCGTGGCGCGCCCATGGACAGGCACTCCCGGTTCTGGAAGGGCGCCCACATCCTGGTGTTCAACTCCTACCTCTGGTGGATGACTGGGGAGAAGATCCAGATCCTGTAATAAATTACCCCCCCCCCCCTGCTGTCTGTGGTTTGCAGTTCTGATCTGAGCACCTTGAACTTTACGCGGTGGTGAACTAATGGTTAACCGATGCATGCATGGTTTCAGGAGGGGCGCTGACAGCGACATGAGCAAGGACATCGTGGAGATGGAGGCCGAGGAGGCGTACAGGCTCGTGCTGTACCAGGTGGTCCGGTGGCTGGAGCACAACGTGGATCCCAAGAACTCGAGGGTGTTCTTCGTCACCGCGTCGCCCACTCACGCAGAGTCAGCTCCTGACCTTTCACACACGCTAACTAGCATGCATCATCAGAAATCGATCCAGTCACTCTCAGCTAGCCGCCACGGAGCTTAACTGACACCGGCGACTCGGTAACAGTAGCAGGGAGTGGGGGGAGGAGGCGGAGGGCGGCAACTGCTACAACCGGACGTCGCCGATCAGCGACGCGTCCTACCGGGGCAGCACGAGCCGGGCGATGCTGCGGGTCACCGGCGAGGTGCTGGCCGAGTCGCGCGTGCCGGTCGGTGTGGTGAACGTCACGCAGCTGTCCGAGCACCGCGCCGACGCGCACACGCAGGTGTACAAGAAGCTGTGGGCGGAGCCCACGCCGGAGCAGCGCGCCGACCCCAGGAGCTACGCCGACTGCACGGACTGGTGCCTCCCCGGCGTGCCGGACACGTGGAACGAGATGCTCTACTGGAAGCTCTTCTTCCCCGGCGGCAACGACCAGGCGCTCTGATCCGTGTCCGAAGCGTACATACGTAACCCAAGTGACATTGATCGCGGATGACGCAGAAGTGTAGAGTAAGAAATGAGCCAAACGAGCGTCGTACATGTATGCACGCGCCACGCGCTTGATTAGTCGTCCCCATGGAACTGAAGAAACCTGCGCTGCCCGCTGGTGTAATCAGTTCGTCTTTATTTCCCCTCTTTTCTTTTTTTGCTCAATGTAATGAGGCCTCCTGTTGAATGAAAAAATGGATGAATCATGAACAATGCTCTTGCATGTAAAGTTGCAGACCAACCGATCTTCAAAAGAAGAAGACTATTGAGCAAGATTGCAGCTCGTAATCTCTAGAACATGATAGTATCCGGCACTCTGTCACCATCTACGCTACCTATGCAAACACTCCATTGAACAGAAAGGAAATAAATCTTTAGTAGCATGTACACTCACAACAACTGCGATCATAATAAAGCTCTAAAGTTTTACGTTTTCCGGATTCAAATTGGAACAGCTCTGAAGAATGGAAGTTTTCAGAGTGCAACGTGAATTGGGCTAAATAAAGGGGGGACTTCTACGGCCCATCAAAATTAGTTAAACCGGGAAGACGCCGCACACTTCAGCCCGCCTAGTGTGCTACGGTTCATGTATCTGGGCCACTTAAAGTCAGCCTTTTAATCCTACAGCGTCGCTATGGCATACTTCAAAAAGATTTTCGAAAAGGGAGAAAGGTAGTGAAATAAAATAGCCTTGTGAGCAAGCTGAAGCTTCTATTAAACCCTAAAAGCTGAAGCCTCCTTCATCTGTTCTTTACGGCCAGAACACTTCATCACTTCTCCATATAACAACGCCATGATTGGAACGGCCGGCCGGAGAAGAACGAAGCAGTTGGTACGAGTACGCTTCCCGACGCATGGTCTAGCCGTTTAGGTGCACCGGAACGGAAGTCAAGCGGCAACAACTCTCACCTAAAAGCATAGGACCCTTTTGCCACAAGCCAGCGATCGGCAGTGAACTGGTGTCCACCACCATGCAAACTGCTATTTGATCGTGCAATGCGCGAGCTCTAGGGCGATTGGGCCAGCCTTGCAAAGTTTCTCCACCACGACGCCGTTCTGTCGCCGGTCGCGCACTCGCGTGCGCGGCGAGGATGACTGGGAGCACACCGTCAAGGAAGGGCCGGGGGGCGGCCGCCGGCGCCGGCGGTGACGACGTCGACTGCGCGTGGCTGGCGGCGAAGCGGTCCCACGCGAGGGCCGCGGTCTGGGGCGTCGGCGTCCGGCTCCTCCGTGGCCACCTCAACAAGTTCCTGCTGCTGCTGCTCGTGCTGCTCGCCTTCCTCGCCGTCTCCTTCGGCACTAGGAGCGGCAACGGCGGAGCGCCGTCGACCTTGTCGGTCGCGACCAACAACAGCAAGGGGAACGGCAGTGAGCCGGTGTCGGCCACGACCAAGAAAGTAATCGGCGTCGAGCCGCCGGTGCCGAAGACGACCTTGCCGGCGGACACGAAGAAGAAGGGAACAGGCGCCGAGCCGCGTGCGCCGGTGACCGTTCCGTCGCCCTCAGACGACGGCGCCGGCGGCAAGGGTGACCAGCAGGCCGAGTGCGACATGTCATCCGGCCGGTGGGTATACGACGACAAGGCGTTCCCTCTGTACAAGGAGAGCGCGTGCGAGTTCATGTCGGACCAGTCGGCGTGCCAGAGGTTCGGGAGGACGGATCTCAGATTCCAGCACTGGAGGTGGCAGCCGCACGGGTGCGACCTCCCGAGGTACGTGAGGGGGGGCGTTTGGTTGCCTCAACCATGCCTGCAATGTTTCCCTTCTTTGTACAATTATGCAATGTTCCACGTAGGCAACACAGGGTAAAGAAAGTAGAACAGGGAGTTGACAAGTTGTTCACCTGCTGCTTTTGTACTCCTTTATTGTTTAGTTCAAAATTAAACTAAAAATCTTATCCTGACGTCAAATAAAAAAGAACGCAAGTAGTATATAAAAGCGACGTGTTTTTTTTCCAAACAACTCAATGACAGTGACGGTGTAGTATTGCCAACTGCCTGCGTGCATGGCGGCCTGCAGGTTCGACGCGGTGAAGCTGCTGAGGAAGCTCCGCAACAAGCGGCTGGCGTTCGTGGGCGACTCGCTGAACCGGAACCAGTGGGTGTCCATGGTCTGCCTCATCGACACCGCCACGCCGTCACTCCACAAGTACATGAGCGGCAACGGCTCGCTCGTCTCCTTCAGGATTCCGGAGTACAACGCGTCGGTGGAGTTCTACTGGTCGCCGCTGCTGGTGGAGTCGAACTCGGACCACCCGGTGCACCACCGTATCGCCGACCGCATCGTGCGCGCCGGCGCCATCGGCAAGCACGCCAGGCGCTGGAGCGGCGCCGACGTGCTCGTCTTCAACTCCTACCTGTGGTGGCGCCGTCCCACCATGAAAGTGTTGTAAGTACGTGCGGCCGCAGCCCGTCGTCGATCGACAATCACCTGTCCCGCGTGCTCACCGCTGTTTGTTATTGACCGTGCTGGGGCGTGCAGGTGGGGCTCGTTCCAGGAGGCGGCGCACAGGGCGGCGTACGAGGTGACGGACAGCCTGCGCGCGTTCGAGCTGTCCCTCAACACGTGGTCGGAGTGGCTGGAGCGCCACGTGGACCGCGCCCGGACGCGGCTCTTCTTCATGAGCATGTCGCCGACGCACCTCCACTCCGACGAGTGGGAGGACGACGAGGAGGGCGCCGGCGGCGGGGCGGACCACCAGTGCTACAACGAGACGGAGCCCATCGCCGGGGAGGGGCACCGCGGCCGGGACACGGACCCGGCGTTCGCGCGCGCGGTGGAGGCGCAGGTGCGGCGGCTCGGCTCGCGGGGCGTGGCGGTGCGGGTGCTCAACGTCACGCAGCTGTCGGAGCACCGCAAGGACGCGCACCCCTCGGTGCACCGCCGGCAGTGGGACCCCAGCAGCGGCGCGGACTGCATCCACTGGTGTCTCCCCGGCGTGCCCGACGTCTGGAACCTGATGCTCTACGCTCATATCGTGTCGCCGTCATGACAAGGACTGCAGCTAGCTATCACGACCACTTTCTAGCCTTTCTAGGTGACGATACACGTGACTCATGGCGCGTTTGCTCATGTAACGTGTCGATCAAGAGAACCGAAACCGAAGTGGTTCTGCATGACTTTAGTGCTTCCTTCCTACTCTCAGTATTATAATTTTGCAAATATATTGTTTATCCAAATAATATATTCGACTGATATTCAAATATCTATTCTGTCAAAAAACATCAATTATCTATTCTGCAACTGCACAGAAGCACGAGAATTGTCGCGATCCAAAACTGGGCCGCAAGGGCCTGCAAAGTCACAACCGGCCCAAGCCCATCACGACTTTGCCGCCCAGACCGCTCATTGGATATGCTCACAACAATTTGATTTGACTTATGCTTGGTTCGTGATATTTATACTAAAGAACGGAATATCTTGAAATATGAAACATGGCTGCCTTAGATAAAATAAATACGAGCAAGAAAATATGATAGGAAATGTATCAACCTAGTTGTAAATAAACACCTACACGTCTTGCTGATTTACTGGGTTCGTTGCAGGAAGGAAAGTCGAGAGGATCTCAAAAGTTAACATATGTACATTAAACTGTCACGATCATGTATCGGGCTCAGTTCAATAACAAAATCCAAAAAATCAACAAAAAATAATATGTCCGTGCAACTATCATGACCCTAAACCTGGCGCCATTTGGCTGCTCTCCATTCCCTGCCGCTTGGCCCATAGAAACTTTGGCACTGCACTAACAAATTTGAAACTGTCAGTTGCCCAATGAGATGTACGGAACCTCTATCTGCTACAGGCAAATGTTCACCAGATGTGAGACATTATCTGCTATCGAGGTGTCTCGGCTCAGGCGTCCGAGGTGCTTAAATGTGAGGGAACACTAAACTAGAATTAAGGCAGGTTAGATTAGAAGGCAATCCACCCATTGCTTGCCCTTGAAACAACACCTATTGACGCTGATGTTTTTTTACTCTGAAATGTGTGTACAATAATGTGCACCGGAAACATGCAAGTTGATGCACAGGTGGAGGCATGGGGCTGAGTAAACCTGGCGGATTTGGCTGCTGTATGTACCACTGTACTAGCTAGTAGCATATATCGAAACTCAGAGCTCGAGGCTCCAATAACAATGTTCGTTGCAAGCATGGCCTGGACCCAGGCTCGTACCACATGGTAGCCGAGCGACAATCAAAATTTCTCGCGCCTAAAAAGCAAATTCCACTACAAACAAAATACTTGTCAAATTTGAAACCTTTTCCTTGCCGTCACAGTCGCACACTCCCCGCGGTAAACGGGAACGACGCGCGAGATTCGAGCAGGGTCGGAGCGGCGCGCATGCGATGCGATGCAATCACTGTCTCATTACAAGCCTAGCGACTAGCGTAGCCTGACCTGCAGCAGCCGCAGTGGCTACGCTGGTGGCCTCGTAGAGAGATCACGCGCGGAGACGGGAGAGGACGACGACGGAGGAGCGGTCCAGTCCAGTAGAGTCGCTCAGGTAGCTCGAGGTCGAGCAGGAGTAGCTTTCCCTGGGACTGACGAGGCGTCAGAGGGCAGGGTCCACCTGCTACTCGCCCGCCTTTACGTGGGTGGTGGCGCGGCGCTGTCTACAGCGGCGCGAGAATTTACGACCTGTGCGCGCGCTGATCTGCTGCGGCGTCCAGGGTCGCCATGGCTTTCAGCTCGGTTTCATGGCGAGGAGGGCGTCCGTCCGTCTGTGCGTGCGTGCGTGCTTGTCAGTCGCGTCCGTTCCATCAGAGCCGAGATGGATATGGCAGCAGACGACGCATTAGATGGCAGCCTGGCGCGGCGTCTCCCAAAGGCCGGACAAAGATATGGCCCAGGGGGGGGGGGAAGGGGTTGCTGGTGCGCGGCTGCCCGACCTGTCAGGGGAATGCCCGTCGCACTCGTACACGAGACGAGGTCAGGAGGCGCCGTCGCTGTTCCTCCAGAGTCCAGAGCTCCACCCCCGCCACTCAACAGGAGGAGGCGCAAGTTCCTAGGTGCACTGCCCCAAAAGCCCACCACAGCCTCACTCGCATGCTCATGCGTCCGGCTACTACCATGCCACCACAGGTCGAGCACTGTGTACGTACGCGCATGTTCCCGTGGAGCCCGGAAGAGAATTGAAAGAAACGAAACTGAGCTGCCCGGGTAGGCCGTCAGACTCGGGCGCGTATGAAATTTACTCTACTTGGTTTTGGATGGGTTCAGGAATGAGCCTCCCGGTGGTGGCAGAGAGTAAATTCTCCCCCACTGATCGCTCCTCGTCTCCTTTCACTCGATCCACAGCTTTCATGCTGCAGCCTTTTCGATTATTGCTCTCTCTCTCTCTCTCTCTCTCTCTCTCTCTCTCTCTCTCTCCAGTCTACCAGGGCCATGAGAAGCCATCCATCCCTTTCGATTAAATGGCACATGGGTGTAATTTATGTCCAATCTGGTCCATTCAGTAAAAAGTGGGGTTGAATGTGGCTGGATGTTTCAGTGGAAAAAAGGCGATGTTTTGATCAGTTAAAGGGCTCCTGCTGCCTGCACCAAGATAAAAGATGTTCATGTCAATTTTACCATGTGCTATACCAGGCCAGGCCAGGTGAATGACGCCAAGCGCATTCGGTCAAGCAAAGATGCAACTCAATGCCCGCACTAGAATAGATCGAGATTCTGGTGCAAAAAAAAAAACAGTTTTCAGGAACACTGGAAACGACGTTTTTTTTATATATTCTGTGGAGAAAACTGACGAGCTGTGCAGAGCATGGTAGTAGCAGTCAGAACCACGGGCAGATGTGCAGGGGAAAGGTGAGACAGGGATGTGATTAGCGAACACGGGTCCACTCCGCTGCTTCAATCAGACGGACGGACGGACGGGCGCCGAGGACAACAAGACACGAGAGGCCGGCCGGGCGACGGACGCCACGGAAAGCTGGGGATCATCGCCTGACATTTGCCATCAAGGGAGGTGTCCCTGATCAGGGGGGGGGGGGGATATGGCCGGCGCCGCCCGAAAGCTCTCAGATGCCCAGATCTCGTGCGGGTCTCGATCTTTGCGACGCCATTTGTGTTTCTACGCTTCCTTCATGTTAGTATTGTACTAGCTAGCACAAGGTTTGATTTCACTTGAACTGCAGAAGTAGTAGAACCGCAGAAAAATAATCTGACAGACAACAAAACCATTCCATTCGTGAAAGAAGATGGAATCTGTAGAATGACTCTGTACTGTACTGGTGTACGCATGCTCCCCAAGCTCTGTAGCTAAGTTCTGAAGCGGTCCTGTGTGGGCCAATCTTTTTATGGCTGTACTACGACCATTATTCACTGAAATTTCGGTGAAACGCTGCATTGATGAACATGATTTTAGCACGTCTATGTCCGATTTCAATGCTCTGTCGACTGAAATACCACAGTAGTACGCTGGTAAGCGCCCTGATTTGATCTTGCCAGCAACAATGAGCCTTTTCATAATTTGTGTGGTTAGAGAAACTGAGCTTTGAATAGTGATTCCACAACCTGAGCTATAGTGATGGAGGTGCGTGAATGACTGAATAATCATGCGAGCATGCACAGCTTTTGGCTTTTTGGCATGCAGATGCAGCATTTGACTATGCACAAGTTGGTCAAGAAGGACTTCTCACATCGTGGGCAGATAAAACCAAAAGCTAGATCCATGATACCTGACTAAAGCTACCTATCTCAGCTGTCTAATCAAAAGATATTTCCTTTTATTCTCCGTTCTACTGAACTGATAAAGTAGCTACTCACAAGATGTTTTCATACTTTATTTCAAAAATAAAAGATGTTTTTCGTACTTGCATCCCAGTAAGACTGTACAGGGCCGGGATTTACTTTGATGGGAATGATTTAGTGTCAGAAATATCTTGTGCCGTAGAGATTATATGAGCTAGTCAGAGATCTTACGTAGCAGCGTTCGTGCTAGCTAGCTAGTGCTCTAGCACTGTACCAGAGTAGTTTCTCATTCATGGCCAACACCCTTGTCTCTAGCCTGCGTCCCGTTGCTATTGATCGAGCGATACGGCCGGGGTGAAACACGGTACATGGATGGAGAAAGAAAGGCGAGGCGAGGACGCGTTCGTGCCTAGGGCTGGATCCATGAAGAAGAAGAGCGAAGAGATCAGAGAGCTCAAATAAGCCATATAGCCATGGTACGAACCCATGCCGCCACGCATGCGCAGCGGCATTGTTGGCCGTACGTACTAGTGTAGGAGTCTCGCTTCACTTGAAAGCAAATGTTGGAGGAGGAGTAGAGAACACCGTTGCGTTCCCGTAGCTTCTCCCCCCTTTCCCTCCCCCCATGCCTCAAGAGACGTGTCCGTTGTCTCACTTCACAGCACACATAACATACCTCGCCTCTGAGCTTCTCCTCACTATAAATAGGGCAAGGCACCCCTTAAGGCCAATCCACCATCTCTTCTACTCGTAGCAGCAGCTTCACTCACTCGATCGAAACCTAATAGCGGTTCACATGATCTCTCACGGCCGCCATTGCTGCTGCTGCTGCTGCTTCTTCCTCCACCTCTCTGCTAGAGCTGTAGATATCGTGCCTGCATGGCAGGAAGAGGAAGGTCGTCTGAGAAAGGGTATGGAGCAAGCCTTGAAGCTCAGGAGGGATAGCGCCCAGGAAATCACCAGCTAGATTGGAATCGCGCAGAGGAAGCGAGGGGTAGATGTCATATGTGCTCGCAACACCACCGGCACGAACCTACTCTCTCGCTTTCTCTGACGGTTCCGTCTATCGATATCTGAAGCGCTATCTATCCTGAGCTCCACGGCTTGTTCTTACCGCGCCCGCCGGCAACTTGACTAGTACGTTCCTACGAAATCGTTCAGCATCACCCACATCCGTGTGCGGCTTCTTCCCACGCGTTCGCTGTTGCTAGCTGCAATGGAGGTGAGAGGTACTAGTAGTCGTCTACTGCACACACGTTGTTAGCTTGCATATAGTTGTTACTCTCTCTAGGTTGTCCTATCAGACAAGTTCTAGCTTGACACTGCTGGCCTGCCGCCAAGGTACCTCTTCCTGGCTCCTTAATTATTTACTATATCTTTGATGAGATGTTCATGCATGCATGCATCGAGAGTACAGTAACTGTCCTAAATCGGTCGAATGTCGATATATACGGTATATAAAAAAGTCATGGGTATGCTCCGGCTTAACTTGCAATAACCATACCCAACCGATTCCAGAGCATGTTTTTTATGATCTCCTACCACTGCAATTCATGAAGCGATACAAGCAGTGCAGGTAGTTATTCCCTGCCGATACCTGACAATATACTTAAGGAATAAATGTAGCAAAAAAACGAGGTCAACATACTTGTGTGCTCTTCTCATAAAGCAATACAAGTGCAGATATTTCTTTCATGTTTCATGAGTATCTTTCAAGCAGAAACATTCATGAAAAATTTTAGCTTCCTGATGTAGAATATAGCATATGAAACATGGAAACATTGATACTGTTATGGATGAATGTTCAGAAAAAGTCCCTTTTCCTGTTTCCCCTTCTTTCATTTGTTGAGACAGTTGACAAGCTCCAGGAAGCAGTTGCTTGCACGATTGTACTGTAGTACACTGCTACATTGATACAAGCATGAAACAGTGCGGTTCAGTGGCCAAAGCCTCGGCACCTTTCCCATCCGGCTGCCATGCCTTGGTGATGGCTACCGTTTCCAATCCGTAGTAGGATGTAGAGGGCGGGATCTTCTACGGCAACTGGGCTCGACTTATACTGTTATACATACAGAAAAGTGTGCTGCCAGGAAATCGTCCCTGTTTCTCGCAAAAATAAAGAAAATAAGCAGATGAAAAAAACATTCGACCGCCAAATATACCACGTAGGTCTTTGTTCCCCTCGTGATATATTTGATGGTACCTGTACTGTATCTGATGTGATATCTGTTCATCAATATGCAATGTGCTCTGCTGCAGTTATCAATGTTCTGTTCCATGTATGGCATAGGAGCATTTGTAGATCCCTCCATTTTTTATGTATCCCTGGTGGAAAGTACCGGTATATTTTATCAGACATCAAATACTCGTTGATGTTCGGACAAATTATTTATTTCAAAATTGAACTAAGAATTTTATCATAACGAGTATCTAATAAAACCCAGCTTCGTTTTGTTCCTTAATCCTCGTGTTGTTGATACTGGAGACAATGTTCCTTATGCCACATGACCGCGTTTTAACGCATAAACGAAGCAAAGTCACTTAAGCTCGTGTGCTTACCGACCGGGTGTTCCAAAACCCGTACACGTCACGAAGAGCTAGTTTTGCTTCTCCCAGTGACTGAAATCTTCTGCAAGCGCTTCGGTCGCCCCACCCGCCCGGCGCGAACAGCCTCACCTCCACGATCTCGTGGATCGGGTGCGTCATCACCGGGAACGTCAGCGCCAGGTCAACGCACAGCAACAGTTGCGCGGAAGGTTGAGCGTGACGATGTCTCCGGTGGCGTCGCCGTAGGCGAGGTAGCCGCGCGCGGACGCCGAAGCAGACGTACACGACCGTGACGCGCGCCGGCGAGCGTCTGCTGGAACAGCACGGGCGGAACTTCCTCCGGTCGTCGGACATGGACGCCCCGCCGAGCGCCAGCGTCATGCAGAACCCCTCGAAGCAGACGACCTCGAATCCGTACGCGCGGCGGAGGAGCTGGACGTCCTTCTTCACCGCGGTGGCCACGGCCAGGGCGGTGCACGCGTCGGCGAGGACGCTGAACCGTCCGCGCTCGGTGGACGCGTCGGCGCGGATGAATGGCGTAACTTCCGGCCCATTAAGTAACTTCAGTGAAACACAGGCCGAGGCTTTACCGGGCTCGAACGTGTTGTACGCATCAGTACAGGCCCGTTCCGCCACCGCGATCTTTCCGCCCCTGCACCGCCGCCGCCGCCGCGTCGTCCTTGGACACCGATCTGCGCCGAGTTCGATCCATGTACTTACCATGTTTTGACTTCTGGGACCGGACGTGATGCCGTCTCTCGCATCTCGTCCTTCATCATCGACCATGCATGAGCCGCCGGTGGCGGTTCCTGAATCTCGTCGTGGCGCAGAACCTCGTGAACGGCGTCTTCTCGCTGCGCCGCCTCGACTCGACCTGTGTCCGGAGCCCCGCAGTCGGCCATGAGGAGGAACCAAACCTCTGATGTCGATCGGGTCGCGGAATGACATGGTCTGTTGCGTGGGCCGTGCTGTGGACATGCCCATATCTGGGTGAGTGACGGTCCGCCAGGCCACGTCTCTCGTGTCGGCCCGCCGGCCGGAATCCCATCGCTTCACCGCGTTGCAATACGACGGAGATTCGCCGACCGCCACCGGGCCGGGCGGCGGAGCGGCTCGCACCTTCTCGATCTCGCAGTGCGTGTCCGCTCGCCGACATACGAGAGGAAAAGCGAAAGAGGGCACTACGAACGAACGGGTCGCCGGATTTGATAATTTACTCTTCTTTTGTTTCATTCATCAAAAGAAAAGGCGAAGAAAAAGGGATATCCAATCGCCTGCTGGCACGTGTCCTTCTTTTGCCAGGAAAGAAAAAAACTCCGTTCAGACGTGGCGGACGAAGCATCCGAGATCTAGCTACACTACAAATGTGGCAGTGGGATCAATCTGAAAACGCGTCGTTGATTTGTAAGCTGTTTTGTTTAGTCAGAATTGATCGCGGAAGACGAGCTTCCATTGCTGGCACTGCTGCTACTAGTACTGATTCTGCTCGCCTGGACCGCCCGGTCAAACAAAGAGGCCCGTGCCGTGCGTGGCAAGAGTCGGATCCCTTCCGCGCAGTCCCCTTCGCCGCAGCCGCCCGGATCGGCGACGTCGGCCCACTGTTGCCTACGCGGGCGCATCGGGCGCGCGGGGATGGAGGACGCGGCGCCGGCGCTGGCGGTGGTGGACGCGCGGTTCTGCGCGGCGGGCGCGGCGTCGCTGGCCGTGGCCAAGACGCTGAGCATGTCCGGCAGCGACTTCGCCGTCACGGACAAGGCCACGGGGGCGCTCGTGCTGCGCGTGGACGGCGCGCTGTTCAGCCTCCGCCGCCGCTGCGTCCTCGTCGACGCCGACCGCCGCCCCGTCCTCACCGTCCAAGAATCGGTCCGGCATCGACCCCCCTCCTCCTCCTCGCTCCCCGGATGGTCCGCGCATCCTCAAACTGACACGGTGTTTCGGCGCAGGCGCTGCTGCTGAACACGCGGTGGAAGGCGTTCCGGGGCGACAGCACGAGCCGGCGGGACCTGCTGTTCACCGTGGTGAAGCCGTCGGTGATCCCGCTACACAAGTCGACCAAGGTGAGCGTGTTCCTCGCCAGCAACGACGCCGAGCAGTCCCGCGACTTCAGGATCACCGGCAGCTACCACGGGGGCGCCTGCGCCGTCTCCCTCGGCGACTCCGACACCGTCATCGCCAGGATCGACCGCCGCTTCAGCGTCGTCGGCGCGCTGCTGGGGAAGAACACGTACACCGTCACCGTCAACCCGGGCATCGACTACGCCTTCATCGTCGCGCTCGTCGTCATCCTCGACGAGATGTATTACCAGCGATGACACTTCCATCAGTTTTGGTTCAGAGCCTCTCTCTCTCTCTCTCCTCAGTTCTGCGTCTGACCCAGAACGCCAGAAGTGTGTTGTGCCTGTACCTAGTGGCTGAGGCCTTGTTGTCCTGATGTGTTTCGTGCAAACGTTCAGACCCTGCTCGGGTTCATGTCTCGTCAGGACTGGTACAACCTTCAACCGACGCGACAGGACAGGAAATTTTGATGCAGTTTAGCATGATCGCGGTAACTCTGCTACTGTTTTGCATCTCCGCTACTCCATTTTGTGTTGTGAGTGTGATTGGTTTATTTCCTTTCCCTTTTGAGAAGGAAGGCTGTCACACTCCAACAGATTGGGCATTTGTTAACGCTCAAACAGATGTCAAATGGGGCATCTCCTGAATCAGACTCCATAGATCCAGCACCGCACGGAGTCACGGAGAGTCTAGAGATTTTAATTTGTCTGGGCTCGAACAGTGGATCTGATCCCCGTAGGTATGTGTACGGGAAGCGAAATTCGTCGTGAAGTGGTCGGGCTCGGTCCTTGGCAGATCAGATCTAGATCTCTTCTCGGGCCACAAGCGCGTTGAAGAAAATACGTAGTGGCCCAACGGCCCAGCCCATGCAGATCCGTTCTTCGATCGCAAGGCGCAGTGCCTGACGCTGCTGTTTCGCAGCTCTGCTACCGACGGATGCAAATAACCAACGCAAATCGCTGGGCACGGAGCAAATGCAAATTATTTCCTTAATTGATCGTCACAAAATTTACTTATTTCCTTAACTTACAAGTTGAGCACAGAACGCACGGGCACGGATGAGTCGTCCCGCCCAAGGCCACACTTAATC
Source organism: Neostapfia colusana (assembly GCA_030760725.1). Taxonomy (NCBI): domain Eukaryota; kingdom Viridiplantae; phylum Streptophyta; class Magnoliopsida; order Poales; family Poaceae; genus Neostapfia; species Neostapfia colusana. Next base: position 1,219,321 of record JASWHV010000013.1, read on the forward strand.
AAAGATACAACGAGGTGGGACGACCCCGCGGGGGGTGGCGGTGGCTCTCTTCTTGAGGCCGAGCACGCCACGAAGCGCTCTGAGAACGCCGCCCGCGGTCGCCGCCGTCCACGACGACGACGACGACGACCTCGCCACCTTCAGATGGGACGACGACAGGTACGACGGCGGCGGCGATATCGGCGGCAGCGCCTCGTCCTCGCCGGCGGTGCCTAACACCGCCTCGGCGGCCGTGCTCTTGGGCGTGCCGGGCGTGGACTCCCACAGGAACGGCACGGCGCCGGCCCGCAGGCTGTAGTACACCCTGAACGACGCGTCCGCCAGGCGGCTCGACGACCGCTCCGTCAGCGCCGCCGCGATCCCGCCTCCCGACCTGCCGTCTCTCTTGGTGGTGATCGGCCGGACAGCGAGCTGGCTGGAACCCATCTGGGAAACACAAGGTTTACGCGCGAGGCTGGAGCGCCGCAGCAGGGAGACAATGTAATTTCCTCGGAAAATCTTGTGGCTCGCCTAAAGAGAACAGAGGCGTACTAGTGCTCAGATCACGCAAATCTAGTACGTATAGCACTTGGAAAGAAAGAAGCGCCGGGGCTTGGGACTTTATATAATCACCGATGGTTTGACTTGACTTGTGGCTAGGCTGGATCCGGTGTGAATCTGCTGGATGGTGGCCAGCTGGCCATGAATTCTTTTTAGTTGTACGATAGAACATGAAAAGAAATAAGCGCCCTCTGATTGAATCATTGATTCTATAGAATTAGGTGGGCACCGCTGCAAAGAGAGACCTGGCTTGATTAAAAGACGAAGCGCATGCTTGGAATGCATAATGATGAGCAGTTGATGACATGCATCATTGAACAGGCTTCAAGAGGGAACGGGATGGAGACGGTGGCTAAATTCTCGGCTCACTCACTGAAAAAAAAACTAGCCTCGCACAAACGACGGGTTGAATTTTCTTTCTCCCGTTCGTGTGTTACGCGGGTGTCTGATGACTTAATTGGAGGGAGGGAGGGGGACGCGTTTGATCAAGGACGCTGTGGCCGGTTCCTTTCCGGAAAAAGAGACGCACTGAAACCGAACTTAAATGTCACACTATCAACTGCATGGTTATCAGGACACGACCATGCCAGTAAGAAAGAAGGTTTACTGGTCATCCGGTCCAATGTGTTTGGGCCAGTAGACTAGCATCTGGTCAGTTGCTAGCTGAACATTTGTCCTATGATGATCGGTGAACGCTAGCAACTCTTGCGATAGTTTAGGACTTTGAGCGGTCCTCGTGATGCCATTCGGCAGTTTACAAATTTCAATCAAACCAAATCTTCTGTTAAATTTTTTTTGAAAGCTCAAGTGAAGTTGCCTGTTGTTTCGTATATGGAGCTGCAATTGTCTGACCACACGACGACGTCGTGCTGCCATTGTACAAGATCTCAGAAACCAAAGGGTCGTGCCGTCTTCCTGCCTGCTCAACTGGGGGCGGGGGGGGGGGACTGACTGAGCAGTTGATTTTTTTAAGAACAATCACCGAGCAGTTAATCGACTACTTCCAAATGGGCCGCAGAGTGGGCGGCAGGTTGGCCCATATTGGGTGCAGTGGAGTGGATGCGTTACTGGGCTAAGGCCCCGCGGAGGCACGAGTCCGTGTAGTGTATGGCGTGTGGTGGCATAGCATCGTGGGGAAAGGGTTTAAGAGACCAGAGCACTGTGAAGTGTAAACCTCACCGGCGGCGGCGGCGGCGGCGGTGGCTCGTGGCCTTACTACCTTCCAGTTCGCTGCACGACAAGCCGAGGCTCCTTCTCCATTGAAGTATATTCTCGTCGGTAAGCGTCGCGCCGCGGCCCCTTCCTCCCCCCAGCTCCTTCCCTGCTCGTACTGGACTGCTGACGGGCGGAGATCCTGACCTGGACCGCTTCCTTGTTCTGCTGGTAAGGATTCCATTTTACGTGTTGTGGGTTCGTTTGTTTATTGGTGCCCTAGCAATCTAATCCATCATTGGTTCTGGTAGGTGGTTCTTCTTCAGCTGGCAGGAACGATCTGAGTTGAAACCGTAAGGAATCGCAACCCGAGGTGTGGCTGCAGTACATTTTTCCAAGACTTTTTTGTGGTTTCAACTGAACACCATGCCTCAGCCGCATGTTAAGTCTGCCCCTGGGGGGAGGAGCAGCAGCAAAAGAGACGATGCCAATGGGAAAGGAGCTAAACTCGGTGGTTGGAACAAGAGTGAGAAGAGGGAGGGCCGCCAAGGAAGCATGGGACCGAGGGGGCGTCGGAGTGATGGAGGACCTGGAGTTGGTGTGAAGAAGAATGCGTCAGGGACCTCTGGGTTTGACAGGAGGAAAAGGAAGATCGAAGATGACTCGTGGGATGATGATGATCCTGGCAAGCCATCTGCTAAACCTGGGTTTACCAGGAAGAGTGCTTCCACTGGAAAGTTTTCTGCTAGAAAAGGTGATAGATTTAAGTCTCAAAATATGGGTAATGATGCCGTGTACTCTGACAGAAGGAGTGACAACAACGTTTCTGATGTTAGTGGAGGGGTCAAGCGTCGATTGGTGCGTGTAAAAAATGTGAAAGCACCTAAGTGGAAGAAGTCTGATGAATCTACAGAGTTCAGGCTTAACAGGGGTGGTGCTAAAGGTGCTGATTCAGACAAGCAGGCTGTGGATGGCAAGAATTTAGATGAGTCAGGTAGTATTATCGAAGAAAAGAAGCCTCGCCCTCGTCTGACTCGACTACTAGACCAGACTGGAAAGAAAGTAAAGCCCTCAAAGAAAAATATAGTTCCTGATTCTGAGGAACCAACCCCGAAGAAAAAGAGAAAGCGAATGAAACTAGATCCTTATGATACTTCGAACAAAAGAATTGATGAATCTCCTCCTAAACATGATGGTGGGGATCCTATCTTATTCTTTTATGTTCATTTAATTCGTTGATAAAATTACTGGGTTTCATATCTAGCCTAAACATGCCTACCCCAACGTGCTTGGGACAAAGGCTTTCTTCTTGTTCTTTTGTTCATATCTAGCTTACACATGATTTTCATTTACTTCATTTTTTGAATTAAATATTGGGTTTCATATTTAGCCTCCCCCAACGAGCTTGGGACAGAGGCTTTGTTCTTATTGTTAATTCGTTGATAAAACCATAAAACCAGTAAAACAATCTCCCTCTGGATGTTTTCTTGCTCTACACTTGGAAATTGTGTTGTACTTCCTGTCCTCAAGTGTTGCAACACGTGAAATTATTTCATTTGAAGAGTATCAAGATTGGGCTAAAGGAAATGTGTGCATCCTCATATAGCTTTGAATTTCCATAAAATATATCATCTTAAATGAGACAGCTCTTTATAAAATCTTTTGGACCAATTTTTTTTTCATAAGAAACCGAGAGAAAGTGTGCCTAGTCTACACTCTGAGACGTCTTATAAGGTATGATTGTGTTAAGCCTAGGTGATTTCCCCCTTTTGGAAGTATCTATCTGCACATTCAGTTTTATTTGCATGTGCGGAGCTGTTAGCAACATGAGTTTCTTAACTGGATTCTGAAAATGTTTGTATGACATTACTTGTTTCCCTTTGTTTATGTATTATACACCCACGGTCTTTGGAAAAAGATCAATTTCTGATCTTTGATCTGTCGCTGTTTTCATATGTTTTTTCTTTTCCTTTTTAAAGTTTGCAATAAAGAGAAGGTTCTGGAGAACAGTGGGCCTGAAGAGCCTGAAATGTCTATAAATGCCAAGTTTCGTGCTATACAGCCAAGTCCCTCGATCCTTTCATATGTGGAAGATAATGTATGCGCTATTTCCTCCCCTTATTCTTCATTTCCCCATGTAAATCCATGTGTGACCAGATCTTACTGTTTTTTGCAGCTATTAGGTCGAAGGCGCCTAAATGAGATAAAAAATGCTGGTTATAACGTCAAGATTTCTGCTCCTCTGGATAACGTTCCCTTCTCAACCAGCACAGAACGTGAACGCATAGAAGAAAGTGTAATAATGTTTCTATATAATTAGTACCAGAAAAGTTTCTACTACTTTTTTCCGAGTGGTTATACAGTCGCATCTGGTGCCATATAGTTTGAGATGTTGTCTGGTTTCTTCAAGCTACATTTTGTAACTGTTGTTCACATGAAACTATTAATAGGTGTTCAGAAATAAGTTGGAATTCTTTGCCGCTGCAAAGATCTCTTCATCGTTCCCCCCTCCTACACTTCCAGAGATAGCATTTGCAGGTAACTCATGAAGGCAAGAATCTTGTGCTCGTATATTTTAGGTGTATCAACTGGCTTGGTTTGTTAACTCACTGAATTACTAGGTGTGTCAAATGTCGGGAAATCGTCACTACTTAATGCACTTACAAGACAGTGGGGTATAGTGCGAACATCAGATAAGCCAGGACTTACTCAGGTATGGTGCTCAGGAATTGAAGATGAGTTAAGCAAGAAGGGTGTTGCTATTTTCTTCAATTGCTTTTTGGTTCCTAAACTTTCTCTTATTTCTTTGCATTACTTCTTAATTGCAGAGTATAAATTTCTTTCGGCTTGCATCCAAGTTATGTCTCGTTGATTTACCTGGATATGGCTTTGCTTATGCGAAGGATGAAGTTAAGGAGTCATGGCAAGAGCTTGTAAGTTCCTTGAAATCTGAATAATAGCTAGAAATATAATTATGAGTCCTGTAATGCTGCATTATGCACCAGATGATCAATGTTATATACTTAGCTTGTTATCACTGTTGTGATTTGTAGGTCAAAGAATATGTTTCAACCAGGGTCGGCCTAGATAGAGTGTGTCTTCTTGTCCACACTAAACGAGGGATGAAACCATTAGACTATGAGCTTGTAGATTTAATGGAAAGGTATGCCTTCTTTGGCCCTCTGATTCAAATTAACCGACTCTTTTCTTGTTTATTTCCAGTTTCAAACAGTTTGTGCTTTTTGGCCTGATCTTGAAGCAAGTACATCACAGTCAGTGGAATGAAAACAATTTATTGTTGTGATGCATAATTTTGTTTTATATGACATTTAATTACCTTTTTGACTATATTTATGCTGATGTTGCCTCTGTTTCTGAAACTGACATTCCCCAATATGCCGCTCTCTAGACACAAGACACCATACCAGATTGTACTGACCAAGACTGATTTAGTTTTCCCAATAGATGTTGCTCGCCGTACTATGGAAATCCAAGAGGTTCTCTCCCTAATCCTTACATTCCTCGCGTGCACAAAGTCAGTTTATTATCTAACATAAGTGTTATATCTTGCCAATTGCAGAGCCTTAGGAAGAACAAATCAGTGGTAAACCCAGTGGTAAGAAGCTCACTTCTTTTTCAAAATGTGTATTCTTTGCCCTTTGGTGAAATAATGTATGTTTAGCATCTGATGTGATGATATGCTTGGGACAAAGGCTTTGTTGTTGTTGTTGTTGTTGTTGTTGTTGTTGTTGTTGTATCTGATGTGATGATATCTGGTGCAGATGATGGTGAGCTCTAAAACAGGAGCTGGCATACGCAACCTGAGAGGTGTGCTTGGAAAACTAGCTCGCTTCATCAAACCATAGCGTGACTGACGGCAGTTTGCACTCTTCTGCTGACTGGGATTAAATCAACATAGGGTCGAATGCATTTGGCATTTTAGACTTAATCATAGATCATTGTACCAGGAGTTGAAGATTTGGATGTGCAAGCCATTTTCCCTTTGAGCGTATCAAGATGCATATAGCTCACAACTTTGTGCCACGACCAGAATCTATGAAATAATAAATCAAGTGTCCTCCGTGGTTTTTAGCTGGTTACCGTATGTGATGAGAATTACTGAGTTATCTTTTTTTTTCCACTAGGGATGCTCAAGCAATCATACTTGAGGCAGCCTCCACCTGATGAGTCATCCCCGAATTATCTACTCCCTCCCTCTATTCTAAATTGAACTAAATTTTTTGTTCTAAACGTTATTTATTTCATAACGAAGGAAGTATAATCTTAACAACTTAGCTTCTTGTCTCCGTAACGTTCACTGTCATTTCACTTGTCTGCAGGATTCAATTGCTTGTCACATCAAAAGAAAAGGTTAACTCTACAAAGATCGTACGGTATAAAAGTGATTTTAGCACGATTACACCAGAGTTTTTCCCTACATACACGTGCTTGTCCGGCTGGATAAATCAGCAAAACACGACAGCGGCCATGCCGCGGCGTGCCAGGAGAACGTGGCCGCGGTGACAACGGCGAAGAACGACCAGGATTCGAAGGTGGCCTTGACAGCCATTGCATGGAAGATGGAACACGCGCCGGTCAAGCTGAGAATGGTCCACCGTGGCATCGCGTTCGTGAATCACCATTGCCGCATTTCATCCAGAATTACGAAGCTTGCAGGTCAGTCGTGCTATGTGCCTACAGGATGACAGGCAGAGTCATCAGCTATTGCCGCATTCTTTCCAGAATTGACAGTACGATATCAAAGAAGAGCATTAGCGTTTACGGAGTGCGCAGCAAAAAGCCAAGGGAACAATACGCATCTGAGCCTGATACAACGAACGCTAGCAGAACATTACAAAGTGCATTTGAGCCCAATTCCATCTAAGTAACATTTTGATGTCACATTATATAAGCATTCTGGGGAAAACATAAGGGATGATGGTGGACTGAGACAAAAACAAAAATAACATCAACCGGGTACAAAACTTTGTTTCCTCAAAATAGTAATTGACCCAATGGCGAAAAAAACGAAGTCCTGAAAATTTGTTCCTGAACTCAGGCGCGGGGAGCAGCAGCTGCTGCTGCGGGGGGAGCACCACCACCAACGCGCGGTGGGCCAGCTTGGCCTGGCCTTGGACCATCATCCTGTAAGCAAACATCAAAAATAGAAAGTAGAAACATTAGCGATCCAACCTGTGGACAGAACTAAACTGGATGTTCATAAAGTATGTATATCATATTAACACTCTATCCATCTAGCCATCCATCCAACAAATCTACGATGCAACTTGAATGATTTGCTACATAAAAACAGAAATATCTCATCCATAATGATCAGCTAAACATAGAGCTGGTTTATAGAGTACAGAAGCGGATTTCTAGAGTACAGCACAAGAAACACGATACTAATTCCAAAAACAAGGTTCAACTGTGAAACTGTTATCAAATAAACTAATATACTCCCAGCAATAAAATATAGAATAAACAACTAAACACAAAAAAAGCAGGAAAACATTCTATCAAAATGTTTGCACTCAGGAACATAATGACTGAAGACAGTCATCAAACATAAGCCTGCAATGCACCAACACATGTTAATGTACGCTTTCGTTGACGCATCCATTGCAGCATATACACAATGAATGCAACGCCTATAAAAGCGATAATAACATAGCACTGACATCAAGCAGTTGTTAGAACAATGGTTACGGTTGGATTATTTTTAAGTACTGAACATGAAGTGATAATACGAAAGGAAGCTCGTGCATAGAATTATACCCGACGCCTGAAGCGCTGCGGAGGCTCACGGTTCCTTCTGTTCTCCCGAGAGCGGACACGAACAATGTGAGCATGGATGGCACATGAAACACAGTGATGCACCTTGGCATACAGCTTGGGGAGCACGTATCCTGCGCAAACGAACAAAGTAAAGAAACCATTTCATGAATCTGTATAATGTATAAACAAACTAATTAGAGAGATAACGAGAGTGGCAGTACCATCATGCACACAAGCCTCTTGGACATCTCTTACAGCAGCCTGCTCAACAATGTTCCTCACCAAGAACCGCTTGATAGCCTTGTCCTGTAAGCAATAAAGTTTGTGTGTCAAGTATCTCACCTACAGCATGAATTCCTACAGAGAAGGGTACCAAATAACAAATATTAAGATAATTCCTAATTCAGAACATTCACATACACTACAGTGTTTTGGATAACAAATTTCCATTACTATCAGTTATCAGCAATATGAGACAGGCTAGATTAGGTCCACAGAAACATTAAATCATAAAAAGATCATCACGTCATGAGTAACATTACAATGCTCCATATTGCCAACACTGATCCTCAGCACGTCGAAACACATATATTTACTTCATTCTTCACAGCAGCCGCAGAAAGCATACAGCCACAATCCAAACCTCCGACTGCGTCAACAGGCCCTACTACTGAAGCGACTCAAGCCAACCAGAAAAATCTAGCTGAAAGTGAAACGGAAGGGTACCTTGGGGCAGCACTTGGCGCAGTTTGAGCAACGGATGTACTTGACGTGGCCACGCCCGTGCTTGTTGCGACCGCCATTCCTCCGCTTGAACGTCTGCCCAGGACGAGCATCAACGGTGAGATAACAACGTCGAATGCAAAGATAGATACAGCACCGTCAAATGCACAGATAGAGACACCAGAGAGAAGAGGAACGGATGCTGAGGCTCCGGGTAGCTTACCATGGCCGGGGGACGCTCGAAGCCGCCGCTGGGGAGAGGAAGCCTGGGGCTCGCGGCGTGCTGCTTCGGCGGCGGCGGCGGCGGCGACGCGAGCAGGGGCGGGGTGGGGTGGGGCGGGGCGGGGCCGGGGTGGAAGGGACGGGCGACGCCTTTTGTAGTGCTCGGGAACGGAAACCCTATTGGGCTATTACAGGGCGCGGTCGTTCGTGGGCCTGTACGTGCCCCGCGCCATGGGCCTTGCATCGTTACGGCGGGCCCTTTTTCGCGTGCTGGGCCGCGATTCTACAGAAGCGACCCGTTCGAGCTTTCCTGAGACGGGCTCCGAGTTGGCGGAGCGGGCCATGAGTCAGCGGAGCTGGAGTGAAACGGGCCGAAAGGGCCTCCGTTCCCACGACGACGATGAGAAAAAAAAAGGCCAGGGGGGGGGGGGGGCGGGAATCTGACTGCTTCTGCTGCAGCTCCAGCACCAGCACCACCACTCGGCAAAGGGCAAACCGTCAGTGCTCGACTCAAAAGTCCCAGCTCGGCGAGGCTGGTCATGACGATGTGTAGGATGGATGAGACGCCAAGCAACAGCGACGACGGCGACGGTGAAGCGACGCTGCGTGCGTGCGTGCGTCGTTCATCGGAGAGGCACCGATGCAAGCCGGGAGACGTGACCTGTGACAGCACTGAGTCAGCTCACGTTGTGAAACAAGAAAAGGAAAAGGAAAAAAACTGGAAGTGCGGACACAGATGTGACCTGTGGCTTGTGACAGGGACAGGGACCTCTCACCAAACGTCTGCAGGTAGGTTTACTCCAAACCACAAGTACTCTCGTGCTTACACTTACACCAGACTCCACCGCGGCCGGGTCTCGGCTCTTGAGAGCTCCATCTCTTTAGCTTATGTTATCGTATCAAAGGCAGAAAAAGGCACGCGCGGATCGATGCGGCAACGTGGTGACAAAGAGTTGCGCCAACATGGACGAACACCGTCTTGTGTGTTGCCGGTGGAGGCACCTCCACGTTTTCCTCGCACACACTTCAATTTTGGAGCACAATCATTGGGATTGGGTCTCATTGGACGCGTGTGGGTCAGGCAGGCAGGCAGGCATGGCCCCCCATTCGTTGCTCCAAGGTTTTTGGATCCCTTGGCCGCACGCATGCATCACCACCCGTCACTCCATCAGCAGCATGCATCAAACACACTGTAGCGTATAATGAGTATCTGCAGATGCACGCTTATATAGAGTTAGCATATGACCTGATTGGTGTCACAAGTGGGGCAAGCAATCAGACTCCCAAGTGGTGGCGCGCGCGCGCGAGAGAGAGAGAGATTGTCAACCTTGGTTTGGGCGTGCTACTTCAACACGGTTTCCAAACGGTACTGTAGTTAGGCTTGCTAGGAACGTGGCTAGGGACTAGCATGCATAATCTAGTACTGCTGCTCAAGTAGATGCTGCGGTCGCTCTTCAAGTGTTAGGTAATGGTACTAGTAGTACTAGTTAATTAGCTAGGTTAGACTTTTCAGCGGAGCCCACACTGATTGTTTTTTTTTACTAGGGTAAATGAACGCGGCCCTGAATTGGAAGGATTTCAAGCGGTAGAATTATATGTCGACGGTTTTCGTACCTGCTCCCGAGTCGTGAAACACGATCGGGACTTTTTTTTTGGGGGTGGGGGAATTAAAGAACTGGCAAGTTGTTACGCGGAGGGTTGCGACGTGACGGGTCACTGGCGACGTGACGTGACGTGACGTGACGCGACGGGGCTCAGGTCAACTCCTCGTGCACTGCACGAAATTTAGGGCCGGGCGCTCCGACGACCGGTTGACCGTGCGGAACAGCCTCCTCCTCTTTTCTCTTTCCGCTTGGGCGAGCGAGCGAGCGAGCGAGCGAGCGAGCAGGCCCCGCGCAACAACCAACAGATCGCATGATCTAGGCGGATCTCCGTCCACGCGCACGGCTGACCACGCCACGCGAGCGCGACGCCCGGCTACGCCTCCCGCTCGTCGTCGGCTAACAAGCGCGCGCGCGCGAGCGGCGGCACCGGACGCCGGGCCGGGGAGGAGCCGTAGCGGTTGCGGCGGCCCCCACGCCGCCCGTCTCTCGTTTCCCTCTCTCTCTCGGCGCCCGTCAGTCAAATACGCGCACTGAGCCAGCAGGAGCAGACGACACGAGCTGACCGCGGCTGTATCTATTTAATTCCCGCCCAGAAAAAGGATGTGGCTAACGGTCCACCGTACACCCTCCCCCGCGGTTCAGCTCAACCCTCTTCTCACAGTACATGCTCATGTTTAAAAAGATGGAAAATGCTAAGCGTTATTGCTAGACGAGCCTCCTTGTTGTTTGATATGAGGCTTTTTTCATGTGACGACGATATTTTCCAACTTTTCAAGTAACTTGGATAAATTAGTTTTACAAAAAACCATAGCTTAAGAGGCAACTCTTCATTTTAATAACTCTTCTATCTAGTTTTGAAGCAACAACCGCGTTGATATCTCAGAGTGTACTATAAACACAAAACGTACACAATCTTTACACGAGCAGCTCACGTACTTCTTTCGTTCGTGGCGTGTTTCTACGTGTGAACTTTGTTTTATTTGTTCTTCAGTATACTTTTTTACACGTCGTATCCGTTATGTCTATGTGTGATCGACGTGCTTTATGTTTCTATCTGTTTATTTCCACGTCATCACCGAGTAATCCTGCAAAAGACATCGTTATCTTCTCGTAATTATATTGGGTACAATGCCCAGTACACCAAATGCTCTAAAATCGATCCCTATCTACGCACGGAGCACGGATGCAGCAGATCTTGGGTGCCTAGTACGGTGCTCGGACGAGAGATATTTTTCTTTTTGGCATGGACGCAATCCGTGGGGAGGCGTAGCAATACACCCACACCGGCTGCTGCTACTGTTGCGGCTTCCACTCCGCTCCTTCCTGCTCTGGCTTTGCTTTAGCCGCGCCTCTATAAAAAGCTGCCCGCCCCGATACCTTCTCCCCCCGACTTTTCCTTCCCCCCCCCCCCCTCACGAAGATTGACGACGACCACTCCCCCAATCCCACGCCAAATCGCACCGTACCCTCTAGGGTTAGGGTTCCGGCTTCGTTCGTGATTTTCTGGTGATTTTTTTCGTTCCTCCTGTCTATATTTCAAAACTGCCGCGCTCAGCTCAGTTTCTGGAGAATACTCGTTCCATTTTGTTTGTTTTGTTTGGAGCCACTTTTTATTTGGTTTATTTCGATGGACTGAATTGCGATCCTGAGGGGATTATAGTTCTCTGGGGCCGCTTGGGCTGTAATTTCTGCTCTCTCTTTTTTTCCCTCGGGATTTCTGTGCAAAAAATTGCTGTCTCTTGCTCCTTGGAGTGGCATTTGTTCCCCGATTCCTGATCGCCTCTGAGACCTCTATGGGCGCTAGGCGCGCGGATTGCGAACCCGGCTGCTTGGGCGCGCCCGGGGGCTGTTCGTGTTGATGCCTCGGCCGTCCTGCTCCTGCAAGTTCGCGGGCACAGACAGCGTCGTTTCCTCGACGGCGGCGGCGCGCCGCGTGCGGCCGGACACGATGAGCCGTGGCAGCGACGGGTGCCGGGACGGCAGCAGCGGTGGCAGCGAGGAGTTCAGGCGCCCGCGGCCAAGCAAAGTCGCGGCTGATGATTTGGTGGCGCCAGAACGGTGCTCGGATGCTACGGCGCCGGCTCGGTGTTCGGACGCCACCGCGCCGGCGTCTTGGATCGACAGGAAGCTGCTCGTTGATCCCAAGATGCTGTACGTTTGTGACAAAATTGGCGAGGGAGCTCATGGAAAGGTCTACAAGGGGAAGTAAGTAATTAGGCTTTTCCCTTGAGACATACATAGCGGTGCCCGAATTTTTCATATGTTTGTGGTAGAAGTCATAACGACTTCATTACTTGTATCAAACCATCGTTTGTGCCGAATTTGGATTCTCTGCTCTAGTTATCATACTAGCTCTTGAAATTAAATTGTCACTAGACCCTTTGCAACCAATGTTAAATAGCTATGCATTCGTTACTTCGTTTCTCAGGGTGCCTGAGCCCTCAAGGTCCATCATGCATTTCCTACCACCATCAGTAACAGCATTGAATAAAGCCATGGCTGATACTCCAGAGTCCAAGCTTTCAGTTCTAGGGGCAGAGCCAGGAGCGTCTCCCAGCCTGTGCTGGTCTAATGAATGTGTGATGCTGTCAGTCAAATTTGGTTAGGCTTTGCTGTTTATTTTTATATTCTTTTGCCAAAATTTGTAAACCTTTTTTCTTAGACAAACTGGAGCAACTCCATGCTGTAGCACCTCCAGCACTGGCTGTAGTTCCACCCCTGTCCAGTTCCAATACCGTGTTGAGAGTTAATGGGCAGAAGGATCTTTGATTTTAATATTATCATGATGTATGCCTTCCTTCTGGACCTCCAAGAAATGTTAGTCATGATGGCATAGACCTCCAGTTTTTTTCAACATGCTTGCCTATTCACCAGTGTTGGTTTGTTCTAAATAGCTGTTGGTATATAACCACAAACTTACATGACATTATTGTCACATGAGGAAACTTATGTCATTGAACTTCCAAACTGATCATATAACTTGTTCAGGTTTCCTTTTAGTTTGCCTGCAGGTATGTATATTTAAGTAATATCTGTAATCGATTTTTTCCTGTATGCTTCAAATAGGTATGGTGATCAAATTGTAGCAATAAAGGTTCTTAACCCTGGCAGTACGCCCGAAGAAAAGGCAACACTTGAAGCTCGTTTCATTCGAGAAGTAAATATGATGTGCAAAGTGAAACATGAGAATCTTGTGAAGGTAATTCCTGGTTTGAATGGAATGCTTATGCAGCTAATTTCACTGATCTCTTTTTAACCTTTTACTGATACCAAGTCATGTGCCCTGCAGTTCATTGGAGCTTGCAAGGAACCATTGATGGTGATTGTTAGTGAGCTATTACCAGGGATGTCACTGAAAAATTATTTGAACAGCATTCGGCCTAACCAACTAGATACACACACTGCAATCAGCTATGCACTGGACATAGCTCATGCAATGGAATGCTTACATGCCAATGGCATAATACATAGAGACCTGAAACCTGGTAAAGATGCTCGTGTTATTACTTTTGGTAGTGTACAGTTTTACATATTCCTCTCTTTGGCACGTACATGTTAGTTTTAACAAAAAGTGCATTCTGTAGTGTATCGGTCACAATTTTTTTATTTGAGATCTCAGAATGTTCATATAAGTGTATTTTGCATGCCAAGCTATGGTCTTCGACTTTTTAATAGGTCACCTTTAGTCATTCAAGGGTCACACTTCTAATTCTCTGTTGCCATTTTTCCCATTTGTTATGATATCCATGGGATATGCATTTGCATATGCTGAAGTCTACATCAGCATCACCTTTACTTTTTTTGCTTATGGTTCTACTTTGAGAGTGTTTACCTTGCAATTTCTTTAGCCTTTCACTTTGCTTCCTTACCTTCTTGATTACTCAAGTGGTTTTGCTTTCTATATCGCTTTAAGTTCTTTATGATCATTATCTAGTTCTTTGTGCAGATAATTTATTGCTCACAGCAAATCGTAAGAAATTGAAGCTTACTGACTTTGGACTTGCCCGTGAAGAAACTGTTACTGAAATGATGACAGCTGAAACTGGAACTTACCGGTGGATGGCCCCAGAGGTTGTAAGCCAGACTTTATGCATTAGCTAAAATCTTTTACAATTACACATTTGAACCAAAGTATCAAACCATCCTACTCCTACAGTAATATACTAGCTGCATATTGTCCTGTTTTTGGACTGATCTATGCACTTACAAAGCTTAGCTCATGCTCTTCATGTGGTGTTGCAGTTATACAGCACTGTCACACTTCGTCGTGGCGAGAAAAAACACTACACAAATAAAGTGGATGTATACAGCTTTGGCATTGTGCTGTGGGAGTTGCTGACCAATAAAATGCCATTTGAAGGCATGTCGAATCTACAGGCTGCATATGCTGCTGCTTTTCAGGTAAACTGAGTATTGCCAACATACTTGCGACAAGTTAGTAACGCCTCCTTTTGTGGATAAAGCGGATAGCCTTCTGTGTCATGATGATCACTTGGTCCATGGTATTTGCTTTACTTCACCATATACCCATGGTTTAATATTGAATACTCATGTTTAAACATCCCTTGATAAAAAAGAAAGGGCAGCCCGGTGCATGTAGCTCCCGCTTGCGCAGGGTCCGGGGAAGGGTCCGACCCATATAAGTATTTTTTTAGTAATAAGTATCGCAGCTTCATCTAACTGGCATACACTGTATTAACACCTAATTTACAGCCTCTCCACTGTATCTGGAAATCCTTAGCATAAAATTGTTTTGGATAATCATTTCAGACATGATCTGCACTCTACTTTTGTTTTCAATTGCAGTATACTGATGTGAGCCATATTCTCTTGTTTATGCAACAGCAAAAGCGTCCCCATTTCCCTGAGGATACCCCCCAGGAGCTGGTGTTCATAGTACAATCATGCTGGGTTGAGGATCCTGGCATGCGACCCAGCTTCAGTCAGATCATCCGAATGCTTGAGACTTTCCTCATGACGATACCTCCACCACCAACTTCGGAATCAAACGAAGATGAGTTATCAGGAGAAACAAAGTCGTCGTTGAGCAGTAGGAGTTCCTCTGGCTCCTCGCTCGTTTCGCGTGCAACAAGCAAGCTCTCAGTCGTCCGCCATCTCTTCGCCTCAAAGAAGGCAAGCAACGGGAAGGCATGATGTCCTGTCCTGAGAGGCTGTCGTTTCGTCCGGTGCTGTAAAGATGCTATAGCCTAGGTTATGGGTGATACAAGAGGGATCTTGTTCCGTGTAGAGTAGCTGTTGTATTGATGATACTGAGGAAAGTTCAAGTGCAACTTACGCAAGCTATGTATAGCTCGCAGCTGCTTTACCATACTTGTCCATGCTTGTCTTCGGGTAATTGCCTCCTCCTCGCTCATATTTGGGTAACACTGCAATGACAACTAATGGGTTATCCTGAACTCGTGATAGGCAAATAAAACCTGTCAGGGTGACGTTTTTTTCTAGCTTCTGTTGATATAAAATCAGCTCCGACGACGAGAAGCAGGTCGAGGAAGATGAGGGCAGTGCAGCATGGATGATGATTGATAGCGACAAAGAGGAGGATACTGAGCTGGCGGAGGGGACGGCCGGAAGCTCGCAGCAATGGGGGGCATCTCCTCATCTCCAGGTGAACTAGGTGTTCGAGCAGAGGGTTCAGGCCTTCAGCTCATACTAGGAAATTGAGTTCTGCCACATGTAAGCGTGGAATGATTAGCCATAACCCCTGCAGATGCTCGTTTAAGCTAGGTTTACGGTGGACCCTCTCAGTGATGAAATCGCTCTGATTTCCCAGTTATGATTTTAGATCTTGGTGTATCTGGGTGAGGTGATCTCGCCTCGTGTAGCCAACTAAACATGCCCTTAAAATGTAACAGGTGAAACGCACCAAACATTCTGGATGCTCGTGCTCTGTTCTGTTTCAGTTCCCCCGTCACTTCTCTAGACCAAACATCCGGTCGTCAGACGTACGGCTCCTATCCCTTCCCGATGTGAGATATCCCCACGTGGCGTCCTACGGGACGTCGATCCGTCGTCGCGTTCCAGAAGAACCCTCCTCCGAATCAACGGCGGCTTCTGGTAGCCGCTTGGCGCATAGAGTTGTCCCACTTCCCCCAAATCTGACTTATTTTTTCCTCTCCGCTCACCTCCACGGATCCGCGCCACGCGAAGATAGAGAGAGAGAGCCGGCGGCGCGGAGCTAGGGTTTTGATCTCGCCTCGCCGCCCCCACCATGGAGAGGGAGCTCCTGGAGACGTTCGAGGCGGCCAAGAAGGCGGCCGACGCGGTTGCCGGGGAGGACGGCTCGCCGGAGGCCGACCGCTGCCTCGACGCGCTGCGGCGGCTGCGCGCCGTTCGCGTCAACACCGAGGTCCTCGTCTCCACGCAGGTTAGCGGCGCCCCCGTTTCGAGTTTCTTAGGTCGTCGATTCGATGCCCATCTGTGCCCTGCCCCCTCGTCGTGTTGTTTCCCGTCGATATGTGCAGCGGCGGCAGTCTAGTTTTTGGACGACATAAGACCATGTTCTCGATGAATTTTAGATTTCCAGTAGGTTTTTTCACCGCTCGGTTAGTTAAATTGACAGGGCGTTCGGAAATATTTTTCCAATGGCCCTCTGATTGGAGGTAGATCTTGTGTGTTCCCGTTGCTATTGTTTGTGGATGGATATATGACATATTTACCCCTTTTCTGGATCAAGTTTATGTATTTGTTTAGAGGGTTTCCATGGTAGGTATGTTTGGGGACAGCTCCAGCCGCTGGAATTGTTCAAGTAGATACCATTTCTATTCGCTACATATGAATGTGTTATGGTTTTCATCCGAGTTCCTGAGATTGGTTAACTCTGTCAGATACTATGGGCTGGATTGAAGAACTGAATGAACTGAAAAATTAACGGCAGGAGCGTTTAAAGAGAATCCGTCAGCTTACCATGAAGATACCATTCAGAAATCATGAACAACAAACATGAGTTTTGGAATTTCGTTCCTGTTCTGTTTTCCACACTTCGTTGTAATCCTCTGTTTAGATGTGAGATATGGTAAATATCAATTTGGAGAGGAAATTTCTACTAGCTTAGCTTTACTTGTAGTGTAGCCTTAGTTGTAGCAGCTTCTGATCCCAAACAATCTGAGTTTTTGTCCCGTTTTCTATCGACTTATCCCAGATCCATGTTGTGTTCATGCTCTTTGCTTGATTTCGTATTTGTTTGGGGTGGATTCCACATGGACCCTGACAAACTGCCTTCTGCCTTGTATATCGAGATAAGATATTTTTTTTGGTTTTTGATTGACCTTGACGGGAATACTGCAAATATTGGTGTGCCAGACGTCAACTTCTAGTATGTGTGATTTAATACCATAATTTATCGGTTCTAAGAGAGGAAGCATGCACTATAACTTGTGTTGGAGGTAATATCACATGTTTCTGATTTGGTAGGTAAAGCATGTGAAAACATGTGATAACTTATTTTTACAATCTTGCATTCACTTTTGAGGGAAAAGAAAAATGGGTGACTTCTTATTTGTCGAGAGCTTTTGGAACATGAATAGTTTAATGCTTCCAATATGGTTGTTTTGCAGTATGGTTTAGTAGTTTACTCCGATTTAGGAAGGTAGGTAAGCAAATAAAATTTTCATGTTTTCATGCAGAGAATATCTAGATTAACATTTTTCATTGGAACGCCCAACGATAGGTGTACATATATATTCTTGGAGCCAGAACCGATACTTCACAAAACACTTATGAATTCTGATTGTGGGCAGTGGGACATCTTTTGGTAATTGAATGCTTGGTCAAAATTAAATTTACTAATATCTATTCTCTGTTTAACTTTGTTTCTGTATTTTGAGTGTTAACATGTTAGCATTTATCCTTGTACCTCTTAATCTTCAGCTCATATATGATATATGTATATGTATCTATGTACCTTTTTATCTTCAGCTCACATATTATTGTTCTGTGTTTGTCAGGTTGGCAAACGTCTTCGATACCTTACTAAGCACCCTCATTCAGGCATACAATCGGTGGCAGCAGACCTTTTTGGCCACTGGAAAAAGGTTGTTCTTGAAGAGACAGGAAAGAAGAATGGCACCTCAGAGAGTGATAGATCAAATAACTCTTCAGCAAGGGCTGACAAGGCTCAGCCCATGAAGATTGAAAAGAACTCTGCATCAGCTAGTGTGAAGATTGATAAAAGAGACATGGATGTTAGGAGTCCGAAATCTGCTTTTGTCAAAGTTGAGAAGAACTCTAGTAATGATACAAGTGTGAAGATTGAGTCCAAAGCTCAACCTCTGAAGGTTGAGAGGATTTCAAGTAGAACGCCTGATGTAAAGAAGTCATCTTCTCTCCCCAGTGGACCCCCGAAGTTGACATCCCTTGTCAAGTGCAATGATGCTACTCGAGATAAAATCCGGGAACTACTTGCTGAAGCCTTCTCAAAGGTTTCTGGAGAGACGGGCAACGATGACAGAGAGGAAGTGAGAAACATCTTAAATGAGGTAGATGCATGTGATCCATTCAGAGTTGCTGTGACAGTAGAGTCTGCATTATTTGACAGGCTTGGACGTTCCACTGGGGCTCACAAGGCAAAATACAGGTCAATAATGTTCAACCTGAGGGCGGATAACAACACTGATTTCCGGAGAAGGGTTCTCATTGGTGAAGTGGCGCCTGAGAGGCTTCCGGATGTACCCCCTGAAGAGATGGCCAGTGATGCAAGGAAGCTTGAGAATAAGCAGATCAAGGAGAAGGCTCTGTTTGATTGTGAGCGTGGTGGAGCACCAAAGGCAACCACTGATCAGTTCAAGTGTGGTAGATGTGGCCAGCGGAAGACTACTTACTATCAGCTTCAGACTCGGAGTGCCGATGAACCGATGACAACATTTGTGACATGCGTAAACTGCAACAATCACTGGAAATTCTGCTAAGTGCTGACCTGCTGTAGTGTTTATTAGTTAGCGTTGTTGTTCGAATTTGACCGGGAGGTTGGACTCCATTTTTCAAACACCATTAGTTGGTTTCCTTTCTTCCTCTTCTTTTCTCTCTCTTTGTGAACCTGATTTATTCAGATTGTACTAGTTGACCGCAGAAGTGTTGTTGACTTGATTGTCATAACCTGCTATACCAATCAGTTTTGGGTGGCTATTTGGTTCATGTAGATGAGATCATGTGGTTTTGGTAGTTGTATACTCATTTAGATGCTAATGCTGAAAGTGCTGTTGTTGGCAAGGAGATTGAATGCGATGGTTATAAACTAATGCCGATGAACTGATGATAGGAAGTAGTTCTGCCCCGTTTTGCTCATGTTACTGATGTTGCCGCCATTCATGGAAAGGCATGCGAACAAGAGGAAGGATGTCCTTTTCTGGAGTGCATCTCAGGGTGCAGATCTTCTGGAGTTAATCTGATGGGCTAGAAGAGACATCGGAGCACCGGTCCACCGCCGGGGTGAACGCTTGCCAGCCACATCTCCTCAGAAGTTTGAACCACGCTTTCCTACTGAAGACAACCACGCAGCTCCGAGCATTGAGAGCAGATGGCACAGGGGTCATGGTTTTGCAGCCCATGGCGCTGCAATTGCTCGGAAGTCCAGCAACGGCCATGAAAGAGTTCGACGAGTATGCACTTAATTGACGTGCTCCATCTACATATATGGAGGTGTCTGGTGTTTATGGCCAGCTGGGTGTTACTGCATTAGCGAGCTGACGCAACCGTAAGAACTCCGTGTGATCATCACTTGCACTGTCAGTCAGCCCGCCATGTCTCTTCTGACCCAAGTTCGGTTGGCCAGTGGCTTGGCCACTGAAATCTCCCGTTCTTGACTCTCGGCTTGACCACTAGAAAATGGTATTACAGAAGAGGTTCTGAATGCACTTGCCATTTAACCACGGGTATAGATCCAGAACAAGGTAGAATTGCCGTTGCTAATCTTGGCTCTAATGGAGGGCTTGAGGAAGGCAAGCAGTGTTATATCATCTTCTCTTAGCGGCATCAAGCACAAGGAACGCGTGCGACTCAACCAAAGCCAGTTTAGACACTAAGTAGAGACAACTAAAGCCACCTTAGTAGAGACAATCAAAGCCAGTTGAGACATCGAATAGAGACGACCAAAGCCAGCTGAGATAGTCAGTAGAGACAACCAAAGCCAGCTGAGACAGTCAATAGAGACAACCAAAGCCAGCTCAGACAACCAATACAGACAACCAAAGGCATCTGAGATACTCAGTACTCAGTAGAGACAACCAAAGCCAGCTGAGATAGTCAGTAGAGACAACCAAAGCTAGCTGAGACGGTCAATAGAGACAACCAAAGCCAGCTGAGACAGTCAATAGAGACAACCAAAGCCAGCTCAGACAACCAAAGGCATCTGAGATACTCAGTACTAAGTAGATACAACCAAAGACAGGTGAGATATTCAGTAGAGACAACCAAAGCCAGCTCAAACAACCAAAGGCATCTGAGATACTCGGTACTCAGTAGAGACAACCAAAGTCAGGTGAGATATTCAGTAGAGACAACCAAATCCAGCTTAGATAGTCAGTAGAGACAACCAAAACTAGCTGAGACAGTCAGTAGAGACAACCAAAGCCAGCTGAGATAGTCAGTAGAGACAACCAAAGCCAGCTGAGACAGTCAATAGAGACAACCAAAGCCAGCTCAGACAACCAATACAGACAACCAAAGGCATCTGAGATACTCAGTACTCAGTAGAGACAACCAAAGCCAGCTGAGATAGTCAGTAGAGACAACCAAAGCTAGCTGAGACGGTCAATAGAGACAACCAAAGCCAGCTGAGACAGTCAATAGAGACAACCAAAGCCAGCTCAGACAACCAAAGGCATCTGAGATACTCAGTACTCAGTAGATACAACCAAAGCCAGGTGAGATATTCAGTAGAGACAACCAAAGCCAGCTCAAACAACCAAAGGCATCTGAGATACTCGGTACTCAGTAGAGACAACCAAAGTCAGGTGAGATATTCAGTAGAGACAACCAAAGCCAGCTTAGATAGTCAGTAGAGACAACCAAAACTAGCTGAGACAGTCAGTAGAGACAACCAAAGCAAGCTGAGATAGTCAGTAGAGACAACCAAAGCCAGCTGAGACAGTAAGTAGAGACAACCAAAGCCAGCCAAGACAACCAATACAGACAATCAAAGCCAGTTGAGATAGTCATTACTTAGTAGAAACAACCAAAGCCAGCTGAGATAGTTAGTAGAGACAACCAAAGCCAACTGAGACAGTAAGTAGAGACAACCAAAGCCAGCCAAGACAACCAATACAGACAATCAAAGCCAGTTGAGATAGTCATTGCTTAGTAGAAACAACCAAAGCCAGCTGAGATAGTCAGTACTCAGTAGAGACAACCAAAGCCAACTGAGATAGTCGGTAGAGACAACCAAAATCAGCTAAGACAGTCAATAGAGACAATCAAAGCCAGCTGAGACAACCAATATAGACAACCAAAGCCAGCTGAGATAGTCAGTAGTCAGTAAAGACAACCAAAGCTAGCTGAGATAGTCAGTAGAGACAACCAAAACCAGCCGAGACAGCCAGTAGAGACAATCAAAGCCAGCTGAGACAGCCAATACAGACAACCAAAGCCAGCTAAGATAGTATTCAGCAGAGACAACCAAAGCTAGCTGAGATAGTCAATAGAGACAATCAAAGCTAGCTAAGACAATCAGTAGAGACAACTAAAGCCAGCTAAGACAACCAGTATACAATCAAAATCAACTGAGACAACCAGTAGATAACCAAAACCAGCTAAGACAGCCAGTAGACAGCCAAAGCCACTTCGGACACCTAATAGCCGTTGTGGAATCATGGCACCACCGTGATAATCAGCTTGTACGTGGATAACTACATCCAATGAGAACTTATTTTGCTTTACACATATGGATTATGTCAATCAAATTTCATGTATTGGACCTATGGATGTGTATTTATGCATGACTACCTATTTATTTACATCTCTTAGTTTCTGTAAACAAGGGTCTTATCATAACAGCTTCCCATATTCCTAGAATATCCCCACCCTTCGATTTCGAAATACCGAAGATTCCTATCCGATGCTACGACGCTCCAGCGTCAAATCCCAAGAATACCCCTGAGCCTACGCCGTTTTAATCCCTGCCCCACCCTGAAAGTCCCCTTCGTCTTCCCGCTTGGCCTACACCGCAACCCCACAAGCTCCTCTCACCGTCGCCCCAGCTCGTGAAATCCTAACCCTAAACCCTACCCAGACCTCCAATCCCACGCTCCCATGGCGGGGCACGGAGTCTGAGCGTTAGCTAACCGTATCGCATATCCCTATGGATTGAGTAGATTCAAAGGCATGGGTCCAAACCCTAGCCTGCAGGAGCTGGCCGCTGTGGCGGCGGAGGAGCCGGTGACGGTGTCGGAGCCGCGGAGGGTGCGGGTGGTGCGGATCATCGTGCATGATGATGACGCTACCGACTCGTCGTCCAGCGAGGACGAGGCGCCGCAGCCACCGCCGCGGCAGCTGCGGAAGGTGAGGGGCGGCAGCAGCAGCGCCGGCGTGGTGAAGCGCCGCCGCGTGATGGAGGCGCCCGGGGATAGGCCGGCCATGCGCTTCCGCGGCGTGCGTCGGAGGCCGTGGGGACGCTGGGCTGCGGAGATCCGAGACCCGCACAACCGTTGCCGCCTGTGGCTCGGTACCTTCAACACCGCTGAGGAGGCCGCTGCGGCCTATGACTCGGCCAACATCCGCCTCCGTGGTGCCAGAGCCACCACCAACTTCCCCTCCACCCAATGCTCGCCGCCGCAGGAACCAGCCAAGCTGATCACCTCGCCGACTCCTGCACCAGGGAAGCTTACCACCTTGCCACCAGTACCTGTGAAGCCAACCGTCCCTTTGCAGGTGAAGAAAGAGGTTGGGAGCTGTGACGATGAGATGGAGATAGGTGGCACCTCGCTGGTCCAGGCACAGGTTGGGAGCTGTGATGATGGGGTGGAGGTAGATGGCACCTCGCAGGTCCAGGCACTTGTGGATCAGCCGATGCCATCGAGGGAGGTGATCGCCGGGAAGCGCAAGAAGAGTTCAGGCTGTGGCAGCGGCACTCGAGTGCGAGCTATCCATGCTGCCTCTGTCTGCGTCGATGAGGTTGGCGGAGCCTGAGGGCTTGTATTCATATATTGCTAGATGCTTTATTGCCTACCATTATAGCATCCTTAGAACTCAGTATTGTGTAATTCCAGTTAGTAAACTGCTCATGTGACAACTTATGACTGGGTGATCCTATAATGTATATATGGTATGCTGGTACATTTTAGTCATCTATTGCTGATCTATGTGATGCAGTATGCCTTGCTTTGGTTATTGTGTTGAATCGTCATATATAATCTGGATCAGTTTGACATGTTGTGTTGATCTTTTCATTTTCTACATATTGGTGATACATAAATAGAGTTGGTATTGGGATGTTATGTGATTCTTGCGCAGAAGCAATTATGTATTCATGAGTTTATATTAGGGTATATACCAAGATCGTTGTCTGGTGTGTGCCTCTCCCAGTTCGTGGGCTTTTTCGGTTACCATTATAGTTAAATGCTTTGTCGTATGTGTGCTTCTACAATTGAGTGTATTCATGAGTTTATATTAGGGTATATTTCAAAATTGTTGTCTGGTGCTTGCCTGTCCCAGTTTGGCTTTTTCAGTTATACCGTTACTGTTAAATGCTTTGTCGTATGCGTGTTTCTCCAAGTGAGCGTATTCATGAGCTTATATTAGGATATATTCCAAAATTGTTGTCTGGTGTTTGCCTGTCCCAGTTCGGCTTTTTCAGTTATACCGTTATAACTAAATGCTTTGTCGTATGCGTGTTTCTCCAAGTGAGTGTATTCATGGACTTATATTAGGATATATTTCAAAATTGTTGTCTGGTGTGTGCCTCTCCCAGTTCGTGGGCTTTTTTCGGTTACCGTTATTGTTAAATGATTTGTCGTATGCGTGTTTCTACAAGTGAGTGTATTCATGAGTTTATATTAGGATATATTTCAAAATTGTCGTCTGGTGTTTGCCTGTCCCAGTTTGGCTATTTCAGTTCTACCGTTATAGTTAAATGTTTTGTCGTATGCGTGTTTCTCCAAGCGAGTGCATTCATGAGCTTATATTAGGATATATTTCAAAATTGTTGTCTGGTGTGTGCCTGTCCCAGTTCGGCTTTTTCAGTTATACCGTTATAGTTAAATGCTTTGTTGTATGCATGTTTCTCTAAGTGAGTGTATTCATGAGCTTATATTAGGATATATTTCAAAATTGTTGTCTGGTATTTGCCTGTCCCAGTTTGGCTTTTTCAGTTATATACCGTTATAGTTAAATGCTTTGTCGTATGCGTGTTTCTCCAAGTGAGTGTATTCATGAGCTTATATTAGGGTATATTTCAAAATTGTTGTCTGGTGCGTGCCTGTCCCGGTTCGGCTTTTTCAGTTATACCGTTACAGTTAAATGCGTTGTCGTATGCGTGTTTCTCCAAGTGAATGTATTCATGAGGTTATATTAGGATATATTTCAAAGCTGTTGTCTGGTGTGTGCCTCTCCCAGTTCGCGGGCTTTTTCGGTTACCGTTATTCTTAAATGATTTGTCGTATGCGTGTTTCTACAAGTGAGTGTATTCATGAGTTTATATTAGGATATATATTTCAAAATTGTTGTCTGGTGTTTGCCTGTCCCAGTTTGGCTTTTTCAGTTATACCGTTATTGTTAAATGCTTTGTCGTATGCGTGTTTCTCCAAGTGAGTGTATTCATGAGCTTATATTAGGATATATTTCAAAATTGTTGTCTGGTGTGTGCCTTTCCCAGTTTGGCTTTTTCAGTTGTACCGGTTTAGTTAAATGCTTTCATGCTTTGTCGGATGCGTGTTTCTCCAAGTGAGTGTATTCATGAGTTTATATTATGATATATTTCAAAATTGTTGTCTGGTGTGTGCCTGTCCCAGTTTGGCTTTTCCAGTTATACCGTTATAGTTAAATGCTTTGTCGTATGCGTGTTTCTCCAAGTGACTATTCATGAGCTTATATTAGGATATATTTCAAAACTGTTGTCTGGTGTGTGCCTCTCCCAGTTCGCCGGCTTTTTCGGTTACCGTTATTGTTAAATGCTTTGTCGTATGCGTATTTCTACATGTGAGTGTATTCATGAGTTTATATTAGGATATATTTCAAAATTGTTATCTGGTGTGTGCCTGTCCCAGTTTGGCTTTTTCAGTTGTACCGTTATAGTTAAATGCTTTGTCGTATGCGTGTTTCTCCAAGTGAGTTTATTCATGAGCTTATATTACGATATATTTCAAAATTGTTGTCTGGTGTTTGCCTGTCCCAGTTTGGCTTTTTCAGTTATATACCGTTATAGTTAAATGCTTTGTCGTATGCGTGTTTCTCCGAGTGAGTGTATTCATGAGCTTGTATTAGGATATATTTCAAAATCTGTCTGGTGTAGTGGTGTGCCTGTCCTAGTTCGGCCTTTTCATTTATACCGTTATAGTTAAATGCTCTGTCGTATGCGTGCTTCTCTGGGTGTCCATCCATGACAGCAGTAGTCCTGTTAATTCAACGACTTCATAGAATTCATATCTTGATCACTATTCTGGTGGATCGCCGCTTTAACAAGTATCAGCTGTTATGCTTGGATGGACAATCTGTATGAGCACTTTTTTATATGCATGCTACTGCAGGACTTCAAGAAACTGCACCTTTTACTGAAGATTTGAATTACAAGAACAAGGTGCCTCACAATTTGAAACTCTTAAGGTGTTCTTTTTATTTCTAGAATTGTAGTGCTCGTCTTTGTTACATGGATTGAAATGTTTCCTTTCTACTGAGGCATTCAGAACAATGTTGTTTCTTTGTTGTATTGGCCACAGAGCTGAAATTAAAGGTAGGTTTGTGGCTGAGTAGCGATTTCTGGTATCCAGTGCCGATTACTTTGACTTGCACAAGGTTTTAATTCAGTGATTCTCTTGTGCGTACTTTTTCACTTAAAAAATACTCCCTCTGTTCTGAAATAAATAATGTTTAGTACAGTTAATTTAGTTCAAATTAAACTAGATTTCTTGTTCTAAATGTCATCTATTCCAGAACGGAGGGAGTACATACACTGAACTGTGTTAACCTATTGCTTACTTCTGTTGTCGGACACTTGATGAAAAGTTTAAAGTAGTAATCCGCTGATACTTAGTATGGGTACCTCACATCTTGACTCTGCATGTACCTTGTTAGTAATTGCTCTGCCATATGTTGATTTTGCATAATCTATGTATCATGCAGTTCTATTTTGCTGCTGATCATTTAGTAGCACTGAACAAAGTGGCAAATTCTCCGGTCTCCCCTGACTAAATCACAGTTTGTTGGATGGACTGCACGGCGCTTTGTATCTTCACCGCCAGCTACTGAATGTCAGTGATACTGGCTTTCTCAATGGTGCTCCATCCATGCCACTGATACGCTCACTTTCGCATCAATCGTGCGCGGAAACAAAATTTCAAGAGAACGTTTTTGGGTAAGCTGAACAAACGACAGTTTTTGAGTGATGGCCTGCCGAGCCCCCTGACAAACAATGGAGAAACTGCTGCCATCACCCAAACCTTCAGAACCAGCAATCGTTCTGTCTCAGCGATGCAGCCATTACGTGCCCCATGAAGCCAACACCACTTCACAGGAACGATGAATGAAAGGATGCTGCAGCCAAACATTGAATGGATCAGCTAGATCATGAAACAGTTCTGACGTCGTGGATCATTCAGTGAGGAGATGAGGATGTTATCCTGTAAACTACAGAAACCTGACCAGATCAACAACCAGGCAGTGTGAGAAACCTGACTAGATCGAGCATTGCAAGTCCAACATCCGTGCGTACAATCAGTGATGATAAGATACAGCCGGGTGGTCCTTATTTTTCTTCCCAGACTCCCTAATGTCAAAGAAAGATATAATACAGGGTTAATTAAACACCTAAAGCACAGGCACTGAGGCCTCTCTAGTTTATCATGCAGATCACCACCATACCACCCCATACTCTAGGGTTAACCGTCGATAACAAATAAAACGAATGTTCTAGATCATACAACAACTAGGCTGGAGGATCCGCTATTACTCTCATCGTCCCAGCAATCTCCCCCCGACTCGGCTAGTGAAGGCACGTTGCTTCCTTCAGACTCCCATGGCAAACAACGCCCCAAGGCATGGCATTCCCATGATGTCAAAATAAACCTGGATGTTACCAGATACGACGGCGTAGTTGCTTCGCTACTGGCCTGTTTTTGCACGTTTCATACCACCGTTACTGAATGGAGAGACGCTCCCAGGGTGAGGGCTGTCCTCTCTCAGGGTGGAGTTTAGCATTGCCAGCTCCCTGAGCTGTTGCTTTTTGTAGAAATCCTGTGACTCATCCTGTAGCACAAACCGATATAACTTCTTAAGCCAGGAATTTGCAGGTCCCATTCAAATGTACAAGGAATAGAAAATATGACAAATGACAATGTTTTTTTAAAAAAAAATTAGAGGGAGCTCTGAAATCGAGAACTGATATTCAATAAAGAGGGCCATGCAAGGAGGAAAGGCTAACATCAGAGAAGCCAGAGGCATGAATGGCTATAGGATTTTCACATTATTCATTGAACAAAAGAAGCTCCTTCATGCCGTTGAACCATAATAAGACCTTCCTCTTAATGAAATACGTGCCCAGGGCCTTCGCAAAAAAAACCGCGTATATGTTGGAAGAAATAATCATAGCGTGCATAGAAATCACTGACCACTGGTTTCAGCAGTTCTTCTATGATCTCCTGCGCATGTCTCAACCTTGCATCGATGATACTGGCAGGGAATTCAGCCTCAATCAAGATATGCAGTGGTTCGCTCAGGTGCTCATAGCCTGGTTTACCTCTAAGTTTGTCCTCCTTGAAGAATCATTACAGCAACTATGTAAATCTTATGTCGATTGTAAAGAAGCAGAAGTATAAGATCACGAGAAAGAAAAAACAGAGCAATGGAACCTTGGACTAGAGCAAGCAAGGCTGGATAAGAGGTAAAGGAACAACAATTTAAGATAGCGAGACAAAGAAATGACAGGTAAATCAGACCAACCAAAATATATTGCACATAGTGCAAAAGTAACACTTAATATTACTGCGTAAAGAAAGTGTGGGTATTGGTAATGAAAGAAGATTACATTCAAGAAATATAAATTATTTGAATATGTCAGAGAGGCTGCAACTACACCATTAGACAAGGTCCAAGAAATCAAGTAGTGGGAGTTAAAGGTGTCTGAACAACATATTTTCCCTCAAACATGGGATAGATTGTTTGGCTCATGAACACGAATAAGAAGCATGATGATGGATTGTATCCCTGACATTAGAACACGACTCCAATGGAATTCAATTAATGTGCAAATGACCCCGGTTTAACCCACCATTTGCATACTTAAGAAGCAATATATTAATAATGTGCCTAACCTACTGTATATATCATTATAATAATAATAAGCCAGAAGCTCAATAGATGATTAAACTTCAACTCAAATGGATCTACACTAAGCAGGGTAAAGTTTTATTACCTTCCCTGGATCTTTGATGGATCCTTTTCCCCTGATGAAAACACGACAGCCGGTTGATACCTCTACCCGCTTTAGGGAGTTACCTCTAGGTCCTAAAATGCGGCCCACAAAATTGAACTGGGACAGAAGAGAATAGTATAAACAAAAGGCTTAGTCATTATTCTGCGTGTCGAGAGAAGTTGCATAAGTTAGAGGAGGCATACATTCGGATAGGAATCAACTGGGACCTCCAAACGTAAAATCTTCTTGATAACATGAGAGCTAGGACTTGGTGGTGCTCCTTGCCAGTCCATACTGGATCCTTGAGGAAAACCTAATCGCTAAGGCATAGCTCAAAAGAAAAATACAAATTATCTATTAGTATTTTGACAAGAAAAGGTATATGTTAAATGATACAACAACAACAACAACAACAACAAAGCCTCTGTCCCAAGCATGTGGGGTAGGTATATGTTAAATGATATTTAATCATATTAGTTTTTTTACCCAGACATTTAATAATGTTAGTGAAGTATAGTTCTGAGTATCACTGTCCCATCGTTTATACATGAGGTTGATATGTATGGATGATAATGACCAGAAGCCCCCCAAAGCACATCAGATTGGTTTACAGAGTACAAACGTTTGACCCATTTGAATGTGAATAAGTATTTTCGTCAAGTGATACCTCTTGTAGTCCATTCCAAGGACTGAAACCATTGCTGGGAATACTAGATCTGGGGTTTGGTGAGGACATTGGACTAGGACTTCTAAACCGATGCCTGTCAAAATCACCAAATCCATGGTCGTGGATGATGCTTGATACCCGCATAATCTCTGAGTAGAGCAACAGTGTCAGAATTCAATTTCTATATGAATGAATCAGAAACTATTGGAATAAATACCCTAATTCTAGACATTATCGTGACTTTTTCATGAGAGTCAGTACAAGAAATGATCATGCACTGGATAAGCAACAATAGGAGAAAAGTGGATATCAAAATGTTCATGATATAAAACATTCCTTAAATAAACATATGGCTAGAGTGATCGTTCTATGTTCAAGACAGTTGGAGCAAATAGGATTGAAGTCTTCTTAATATACTAAAGCACATTTCTCCTGCGCGTTCGAGAAAAAAAAGGAACATAATCCAGGTGATGGATGGTACAACATCACCACTTAGATTAAAATCCTGATAATGCCACTAAAGAAGGCAATGTATATCATACAATATACAATTACATGACAAAGGAAATCCTATAAGTCATGATTTGATCATATGTATTGCACATAAATAGCATAGACACCACAAAAAAGCTGATAGAAAATTTCAATATTTCATTCACAAAAACAAAAATAATCTCCACATTTTTCCAGTACCAGAACTAGGATGAGGTACCATGAGTTGAGGCACACGGTAGTCCTATACTAAACTTACAAGAGGTCTTCCTAAATAGGTTAGAAAATATTATTTTAGGATGGTTGAAATAAATACATGTTGATCACCAGCGATAATATTTAGGAATTGTACATGCTATAGGATCTTTTCATCTTTTTTTCTGAACTACTCTTAGGATCGACTGTAAGCAAATCAATGTGATTCTCACCAAGAGAATGGCAAGACAAATTTCTAGGACAGCTGACCCGTCGATTCCTTGAGTGCATACTAAATAGGAGTGCATCAAAACATCTCAACCAAGAAAGCTGTGCTGCGCCATCACCATTTTCCACTGTCACAGACAGATCGAGCCAAGAACACCAAATGACTAGTACATTGTATCCCAGAAGGCAGAGGCCGATCATCTAATCTAGCCCATAGATTAAGCATCACAGTACAATGTAAATATAAAGCACGGCGATTACAGAGACGTATGGACAAGACAGACAGAGATTAAAAAAACAAAAAGAAAGAAGCAACCAATGCCGTGCAAACTGAACACTCTTCCAAGCATTGGGGACCACTAGTCCCCAATTCATGATTTTAGATGAATTGCGCACTCATAACTGAAGAAAACTCTCATCAGGCTGCAGGAAACAATGAGGAGGAAACTGAAAGATCTCACCTTGGCTCAGCAGCTTGTTGCAGATGGGCAGCACCTGCATGAAGGGCCCCAGTTTCTGGTGTTCGGCGAGCAACTCGGCCAAGTAATGACTGCAATAAACCAAAAGCACCGATGACTAATTGCCACAACAATCACAAAATCCTCGACCGATCCGAAAAAGAAAAGGGGACAACGAAGCAATCTTCGTATCGAGAATTGATCAAGAAACAACAGAAGGAATCCATGCGCCGCTCTACCTATCAACATCTGGATTGCTTCTAATCTGAGGAGAGAGGTTTCTAGCCGGGGAGAACCCCTGGCTGTAGAGCCCCGACATGGCGGCGGCTCTGGAGACTGGAGGTTGCAATCGAGGAGGAAGCGAGGTGGTGAGTATAGCAGGCAAGAAGAGGATGCGAGGAGAGGAGATGGTGTGTGTGCGGTACTGCGGTTTGGGGTGGTAGGAAGAGGTAAAAAGGCTTGCTGCTTTAGGGTGCAGCCTGCAGCGGCAGCACAGCAGCAAGCGTAGTGGAAGGACAGAGGGAGAGAGGGGTTGGCAGGAGCTGCCGCACTGGAAACCCTTTTCTCAATGTTGCAACAGGACACCCATGGAAATTCTGGTAAAGAAAATAATTAATAAAGGTAAATATGATAAAAACTGCACCATTTTTTTATCACATCAATAAGTCTATATCTAGAGTTCGTTGCATCATGCTTATCCGATGTATGAATAAATTGTTTTACTCTCAAATATATGAGATAGAATCATCATCACCGTAAAAGTTGTTATGTATCTCTAGATCGTTATTTAATATGTGTGGATTTAGTGATGGTGAAAAATGTAACTATCTCCGTGGTATCTTCTATAGTTGTTATTTTCATGATATGTACGCCGTTGAAAGACTTTACATCTATTGTTAATTAAATAATTGTGTAAGTGTACACTAAGCAATTCTTTTGTTGCGGATAGATAGGAGTCATAACTTGTTCTAACACTCGTAACTTGTTCTAAAGCCATGTATCAATTTCATATTTTCTACTGGTTACAACTTCTTGAGACCAACCACCATAACTTTTATGTGTTTTCTCTACTTTCCTGATAAATTTAAATTTCATCCATGTCTGTATTATTGTACTATCACAGCTAATCTCAAACCCATGATTTTTGGTGCCTACTAAGTGAGGTATATAATATAGCTGGAATTTTTTTATAAGACAAATCTTGACGCTACTCTTACTAGTATAGGCTGTCTATTTTGTTATCGGAGCAAACTCCAATATCCCCTTTTTTTCAAGTTTTCATCCAGTGCAAAGATGTTTTAATTTGGCTGTCAAGCATTTAGTGGTATGGACCCTACTGTATCTAGATTCTTGATAGGTATTTGCTCAAACAAGCAACAGGAAACTTTCTTATTTCTACCAAGTACGTAGAGCCCCGTTGAGTATTCTTTTTCCTCGGCAAAATGTGTCGGTTGCTAGTGAGTATGGTGGTCACTTTCATTCTGAACACAAGAGGACGATCCTATCAACAGTTGAGGGTATCCCTGTTGTGTGGTGAGGACAAGTTTTTCATGCAATTGATAGTGATGATAAGTAGTGTTCTGATATACTCCCTCTGTTTCCTTTTAATTGATATTGAGAGAATTAGTTTTAGTTCTCCCAATATCAATTAAAAGGATACCGAGGGAGTACTACATTAATAAGCAAGTTTTCTAGTTCTAGCGAGGTACTTATGGACATATGTACATGCTGCTATGATTGTGGACCGCACTATAGCCAAGGGACAAAGGCAAGTGTCCCTCACAGAAAATTACAGGTGTTGCATCTTCGATCGAAAGGAGGATAATAATATTGGCCGGCGCCCACCTGCATGGTGTGATAAGTTACTTTTTTCAGGAGATACTGTGACTTGTTCTCTGATCTGGTTATCAAACACCTCTCTCTCTCTCTCTCTCTCTCTCTCTCTCTCTCTCTCTCTCTCTCTCTCTCTCTCTCTCTCTCTCTCTCTCTCTCTGAATCCCCCTGTCACACGGTAGCGTTTGTGTCACGAGCTAGCTACTCGTGTGCTTCATCAGTCTAAGTGATCAGTAAAAGTTGATGATGTAAGCGTCCTCATTTCGCCGTTGTTTTCTTCAAAGTCCTGACCTGCTGACTGGAACCAAGCGAGCTGGATGCTCTGATCCTCCGGGCACCAGCTTTCGCGTTGGCCCCTTTTCCCAGTCCCTGCTTTACTCATCACATCAGTACTCACATGCGCCCTGCATGCAGCGTCGTCTCACGCATGGATGCTGTGGTTTCATATATGCCGTAATTCAGGACGAGAGCTAGCTAGAGGGAGAGAGAGAGCGATCGATGCGTGCTACCGTACGTCGTTCGTATTGAAACTTGGTACATCCATCTGCACTCTGCATCAGTGACGTCTATATATACCCGTCCGTGAAATGCTCTTCATACGTACCTGCAGTCGTCATATGGTGGTACTAGCTAGAACGTACGTATATATACAGGTGAACCAGCTGCAGCAGGTATGTATGGCAAAATCAGCAGTAAAAGGTCGACACAAGCAAACTTGGACAAGTTGCGATAAAACCAAGGAATATTGTTTCGAGAATCAGTAAAACAAATGTGCAGCTATAGGTGCAGTTCACCGTTTCTGTCGATGTACGGGATGGAGCCATAATGATCAGCTGAGTCCATGAAGATATGCCCGTTGTTGAACGACGTACTCGTTGACTGATCTAGAGGCACAAGCTAGAAGCCATGCTCCATTATGCCGCGCGCCACACCGCCCAGCCAGCGCGCGCGTAGGCATACTGGTACTGATTGATGATGTCCTCTCGGAGCACACGGGCAAAGCAGCACAGACATGACGAGTGACGACCGATCGATCTCCATCGAGCATGCACGCTAGCTAGCTAGCTACCGTCAGTACGCATGCGGGCATGCAGCTCGGTGACCGTACGTCTCCGGCAGCAGCAGCAGTAGCAGCACGTACTAGCTAGCTACTAATTAACCACGTTCATTAGTTAGTCTGCAGCAGCCTTGTGCGTTGTACGTACCGGTGATGATCGATCACACTTTTCGCGGCCGGACACGATGTCCGATCG
The DNA here is from genome assembly GCA_030760725.1 of Neostapfia colusana. Lineage (NCBI taxonomy): Eukaryota > Viridiplantae > Streptophyta > Magnoliopsida > Poales > Poaceae > Neostapfia > Neostapfia colusana. The sequence continues at coordinate 1,253,037 of JASWHV010000013.1, forward strand.
CGATCATGTGGACGGCCGGTGCGCGGTGCGTGCCACGCAATAATGATCTCGATCGTCGACCACATGCATGGATCCAAACCACGCGAGCACGACGCACACGCGGACGAGGAGGAGGAGGCGTCGGCGGCAACAGCAGCCAGCCGGTTACCGGAGGAGGAGGAGGAGAGCTAACTGGCGCATAGGATTCCGCCCCTCGGCTGGGGGGGCAGCGCACGTTGTCGCGGCCAGGGGCCGTGTGCCCGCTTCCCGGCCGGCCGGCCGGCAGATCATCCCGCGGGGGCCTGATCCGCGCACCCACCAACCGGCGCGCGCGCACATGGCGGCGTCATTATATTGCTACTAGCTCGGACTCGGACCGACGCGCGCCGCGGCAACGCTCCAAAGCGCGAGGCGACAAAGATATCTACCGCTGTACGGCCGGGCCGGGCCGGCGCCCTTGGCTGCGCGGTACGTCTCGTTGTATCGTATCGTGCTCCTACGATCCGCGTCCCCCCGGCCGGCCGGGTGCTGAGATGCGCGGCGACAGAGCATCCAATTTTCCTGCCTCCCTCCCTCCCTCCCCGATCGACACGCCACTACGGCCGGCAGCTGCCTGCAGCCGATCCACACACGGCCATCGTCGTCGAGCAGTGACTAGTGTGCGACGACTGGCACTGGCGCTGGCCCTGACTGGCAACCACCACGTTTCACTGTACGCGGCGGTAAATTAAGCCCCAGGTAGCCTACGAGACCTATAGCTGCTACTACCCTACCGTGCCGACAAGTAAACTAATTAAGCTTTGTGGAGAACGCCGTGCTTTGCGGTGTGTCGAGTCGAGCGAGAGGCCGGTATATAGCGCGTTTGTGGTGCCGCGCGCACCGTACCAGGCAAGGTTCACGAAGATATCGGCGATGCGTCTCGCCGTGCTCTGCCATGCACAAACAGGATACTTGCTGTTTTGTTTTCGAACGGCACTCACGCACGTGCGCCAGATAATACGGTCGTGCTGATTCTGCCGAGACGGCGAGTTTCTCGATCCATCGATCGATCACTGGGATGACATGCAGCACGATTTATACAGCAATAGCTTCCAAAATCGAAACCAGTCAGATGGATCTACCTCTACAGAGGAGGCTTAAATTAAATATGAAAGATATCTAACCTCAGTCCTAAGAAAAAATACACGCGAACAACAAAAAAAAGTAAAAGTAAAAAGAGAAGAAAAATCAACTGTCAGAAGTGGGATTTGAACCCACGCCCTCGTTAGAGGACCAGAACTTGAGTCTGGCGCCTTAGACCACTCGGCCATCCTGACCCTTCATGTTACTCTTAAAATTTAATTTCACATAATGTAAACGGCAATCGATCAAATATTTAACCACAGTGTAACACACAGTCCCGAGCTGTTCAGTTCACCACAGTGTACATACAATGCCTGACCTTTTTACCATAATTTATGCAAAGCTTATAGTGACTGACAGAACAACAATGATTCGACAGAACAATATCACGATGGCTGTAACACCTTCCAGAATATAACCTTACTTTGATTATTATGGAATAAGATTAAACTGTTCAAAATTTCACACTTGATCTACACTTTGTTACATGAGAATATAAGAAAAGTAGACATTCAAAAGGCCATTTGCAGACATGATCCCCTCAGTGCAGCCTGTGTGGCATCCAAGAAATTACTCCAACTGATGGAAGATCCTACATAATGCAACAGACACAAATCGTAAGAAATTCATGCGCTGTAAGTAGTGAAAAGCAGAACAATGTTCCTGCATGCAAATAAGATAAATATCAAACGGTCATGTGGCAGAACTCATTTCCTTTACTTTGTTACCCTTTTGATGACTGTTTCTATCATTCAACAGCAAAATTTACCTCATCTAACTAGTTATGCTATTGTATATAGAGATAGAGATACTAAGTCACAAATCAAGGTCTCGACAACAATCATCGATAGTTTCAATTCTACTCTAAACAAAATAAAACTAGATCTATCTTCTTATTCAAACAGTCTAGGTCAACATAAAGGGGATTATATTTAAAAGTAGGTAACTTTGGGACTCAAAACTTCAGCATTCCACAACAAGCAATCATTTACCTAGACAAGCTCAATGTAAGCCATAGGTGCATTGTCTCCCCGCCTTGGAAATGTCGGGATGATCCTAGTGTAACCCCCCTCTCTGTCCCCGTACCTCTCTGCAACCTCAGCAAACATTGCATGGACCACATGTTTCTCATAAATAAATGCCAGAGCCTGTCGCCTTTTGTGAAGAGATCCATCCTTCGCCAATGTGATCATCTTCTCGACATACTTTCTCATGGCCTTTGCTCTTGGCTTAGTGGTCTTTATCCTTCCGTGCTTCAGCAGTTGTGTGGTGAGCCCACGCAGAAGTGCTTTTCTCTGGTCCGGAGGCCTGTTAAGTCTAGGAATACGTTTCCCATGACGCATTGCTACTATCCTTCCGCGAGCATCAATGCCAAACAAACGATGCTCAAAGCTTGAATTATCTGCAGTATGTTTAAAAAAGTCAATGAATGAATTTCCATAATTTTCCTGAGAACTTTTGGATAAACCGAAGCAAAACAGATAAAACAACAATAGGTAGATAAAAAATAAGAGGTACAATTGTCATCCTAAGACCGTCAATACAAAAGTGCAGCTGAGACAGATAAAGATAAATTTAATCGTTGTTAACTTATTGTAACACATGTAGCGACACATGAATAACTGTGATGATGCAGACACATAATAGAACACTACAACGTTGTCGTCGAATGGTTGTTAAACAAACAGAAGCATAAACCATACACTTCATCTTAGGAAAAATTGAGGCCACATTTTGTAGTCTTTTAGCAGGCATTCACATTTCACACTCCGAAATTTCTACATGTCCCCTCACAATCATTTTAGGCCCCATTTAGTAAATAAGAAGATAAGGGGAATCCTTTACCCGCGCCGAGGGAGAGGAGGTTCGAGACGGGCGCGAGACCGGAGAACGACCCGAGGCAGCCGACCGACGCCGCCGTGACCGCCGCCGCGGGCGAGAACGACGACCGGAGCCTGCCCGCCGGAGAGGGGCGAAGCGTTGGGAGGGCCGCGCGGAGGGAAGACATGCTCCAGGTCGAGGCGGAGATCGCCGGAGAGGGGGAGGCCGAGGCGTAGGCCGCCATGGCGGGGGAGGCGGAGGGGGGGGGGGGTGCGGGCGGAGTGGGCGCTTTGCTGGGAGATGTGGCGAGTGGCGATGCCGTCCGGCTTTGAACCGGATAACGTTTGGTTCCCGCTGCGGATTGGATTGTGTCGTGTTGGGCCGGGTGTAACGGGCTACTTATTGGGCCGAGTGTAACGGGCTACTTGTTGGGCCGAGTGTAATGGACTACTTGTTGGGCTGGACGTAACGGGCTTTGCATGGCCACAGCTCAGTCTTCCACTGTGATTTTTTATTTTTGACGACAAACAAGTCTAGTGAATGTTTTCCCTGTAACTATGATTGTTCTGTTATCTACGACATCATTCAAGACAAGTTATCAGTGTGCCTGTGCCCGAGACCGTGGCATGTCCAGCTGTACCTGCATATGCACAGATAAGTCTGATACTATACATAACAAAAAATCAAAATTAAACTAAATTAACTGTCATAAACATTATTTATTTCAAAATACAGTGAATATATATTTTCATGGTTCATTGCAACTGTCGTGCTCCGGCGTCCATTAGATTAGGTGGAGGAATGCTTACTGATGCCGGAGACAGGCAGTCCAAGTCAAACGGATACGTTTTTCTTTGCTCCAACCGGGCCACACGACGTTGCTTCCACTCCAGACACACGACGTTGCAGATCAAAAGGATGCAAGAAAGCAGTACGAATGCTTAATTAGTTGGCATGGTCCCACCTGTCAGTGAGCACACCATCCACCCACTGGGTCCATCAACAGAAAATCTAAATCGTGATCCCACTCACGATGTGGAGTCACGAATGGCCATCGTCCTACTCCTACCACATTTTGGGTTGGTGCACGACAGCGATCCCTGCGCCGGTCCCACAAACCTCTCCGCGCCGCGCACCAGTCCCTTGAACTCCCCTGACGTTACTCTGTCGCTGGGTCCAGCTTTGCAGTGAGAGCCCCGCTACCGTACACCGAGTCTAGCTAACGAGTGGGGGTTGGTGAGCTCAGATCTCGTATATACTATACACACCCGCACTTACTCACCCTCCACCACCACCACCGGCGCGCCCCCTCCTCCTGTTCGCCATTACAGTGCGCGCGCGCGCTCGCACAGGCTCAGCTTCGAGATGAAGGTGATCGAGAAGATCCAGGATGCGGCGGCGGATGGCCGGACGGTGTTCTCGTTCGAGTACTTCCCGCCCAAGACGGAGGAGGGGGTGGAGAACCTGTTCGAGCGTATGGACCGCATGGTGGCGCACGGCCCCGCCTTCTGCGACATCACCTGGGGCGCCGGGGGATCCACCGCCGACCTCACCCTCGAAATCTCCAACCGCATGCAGAACATGGTACGTGTGCGCTACGTGTGCGTTGCAAGCTCTCGCTCGCCCGCCCGCCCGCGCGTCATCCGATCTGATCCGTTTTTTGCCGCGGGGTGATGCGTTGGTTTCGGTTCGATCCGGCTAGGCGCGGGGTAGTGCGTCGATAGACGTGGCGTGATGAATTCCCTTTCGTGTTCGGTGTCATGAGCTTGTGCAATTAGATTTCCTGGCTTAGTTCGTGTTCGTTCAATCAAAATGCCGTTATCTTTATCTGGGTTGGTCGTTGGCTCTGATTAAGCGCAACGCGTTTGATGAAAATGCTTTAGGTTTACCGAGAAAAGTGCTCCGTGGGTTGCTATGTCGATATCATATTAGCTTCTAGTTTAATTCGGTAGTTTGGTGGCATGCTTGACTCTGTTATGGTTAAAGTTAGATTGTCCATTGTTTACTTCAGTTCACAATTAGTAGGTGCGTATGATGTAGGGTAAAAACCGATGGGTTTTTAAGCAGACTGTAAACCTGTACTTTTGTGATCAAGTTAGTCACGTGTTCAATGAATACTGATCATACTTGACACAGTGATGCGTACTGCACGTAGTTCTCTAATCTCTGGAACTGAGTACCACAATGTGGACCCTTGGATGGACTGGTTGATCGTCATAGGTTTGGCCTTAGTTCTTGGTAGAGCCTGTGTTTCTAAGATGCACTCCCTGCAATCACATACAGAGCGCTGAACGAACTCTGCTAATTTGGGGTGTTGCATAGCGGCCCTGAACATGTTACTTTGGGATATATGATTCTGGTACAATTCTATGGTCCAGCTTCAATGCTGTTGTATTCTGAACTTCTGATTCATGCATCATTGGTTCTTGCATTCTATGTACTCACTATTGGTTGTGTATATGGATCATTCGGTTGGGCAAATGACAAGCTGTTGAGGGTTTGAATAATATCAGTCGACATTAGTAGTGACCGATTCATTGTCAGATTGGCACACTGATGATATTGTAGGATCATTCCCTGGGTCTTGACCTTTTTGTTTTGTGAATATTGTAGCACCATGCTAATGAGTTATTTGATATGAAGTTAATTTCATATTACCGATTTGCAACTTCAGTGAATCTTGTGCAGCGATTCCATAGTTGGTTTTTATAATATTCTGTACTTGTACTGTTTTTTCAGGTGTGTGTGGAAACTATGATGCACCTGACATGCACAAACATGCCAGTGGAGAAGATTGACCATGCTTTGGAAACCATCAAGTCCAATGGGATTCAAAATGTTTTGGCACTTAGAGGAGATCCTCCACATGGGCAAGACAAATTTGTGCAAGTTGAGGGTGGATTTGCTTGTGCTCTTGATTTGGTATGCTTCCTTCTTTTAAAATACTGCATTTGAGGCCTAGAACTTCTAAATTGGGCAGGCACGCGCATGATGGGTAGTTTATGGCTGTTGCTTCTGCTTATAATATTTTGGAATGTAGATAGGCCCATCTAAATCGTCATAGAAACCAACTGTGCAAACTTTTCGTCTGTTTTAACTTGCAGGTGCAGCATATTAGAGCCAAATATGGTGATTATTTTGGCATAACTGTCGCTGGTTACCCAGGTCTGCTAAATGTTGCTTCTCTATTTGGGGAATGCTTTCAATTTTTGACCGCAAAACTTAGAGCTTTGTCTGAAAACGTTTTCTAAATTTCAGAGGCGCACCCTGATGCGATACAAGGTGATGGAGGTGCTACATTGGAAGCATATAGCAATGATCTTGCCTATTTGAAGAGAAAGGTTCCTTTTACTCGCTTGATATCACATCATATATTTTTGTCGGTCATGACTTCATATGTTGAGTACAAATGTTTTTTTTTTCTGTAATGCTGTAAATCCACGGGGCTTCATTTGTTTTTTTGTGGAGAATACTGTTACTGTTAGCTTCTCTCTCATTGTACATTTTCACTGCAGGTTGATGCTGGTGCTGACCTCATTGTTACACAACTTTTCTACGATACTGATATCTTTCTCAAGTTCGTGAATGACTGCCGTCAGATTGGTATAACATGTCCCATTGTTCCTGGCATCATGCCAATAAATAACTACAAAGGTTTCGTGCGCATGACTGGATTCTGCAAAACTAAGGTAAAGCTTTGTTTCTTTTAACTCCATCATTAATGATTGATGCAGGTAAATACGAATGGCATGGACATTGGAATTATGAAAATTAAATTTGTACTTATTCAGATCACTAATATTTTTCTTTTACTAAATTTGAATAAAGATCACTATCCCACTTGTACATGTATGTTAATGTGCTAAGTCAGCATCAATGACTCCTGAATATTATACTGCAGGTTTTCAAAATTCAAACTGCCATCCTATGAGATTTATTTCTTTTAACTCCATTATTAGTGATTGATGCTGGTAAACAGGAATGACATAGAAATATGAAAAAATTGTGTTTATTTAGATCACTAATATTTTTTTACTGAATTTGAATAAAGACCACTTTCCCACTTGTACATGTATGTTCATGTGCTACAAGCAGCACCAATGACTCCTCAAGATATTAATGCAAGTTTTTCAAATTCAAAGTTCTATCCCATTAATATCAAAATGGTTTTGATTTTTCAAATATGCGATCTCGTACCAAGAAAATTGATTTTGATTGTCTAACAGATACCAGCTGAGATCACTGCTGCACTGGATCCTATTAAAGACAATGAGGAGGCTGTTAAGGCATATGGTGTCCACCTTGGAACTGAGATGTGCAAGAAAATTTTAGCTACTGGCATCAAGACTTTACACCTCTACACACTAAACATGGAGAAGTCCGCTTTAGCAATTCTGATGGTAGTTTCCACGTCTTACGTGATTTAATATTTTGTTGTGATCTGTTACAAAGTGCTAACACGTTTCTTTTTGTCTAGAATCTAGGATTGATCGAAGAGTCCAAGATTTCAAGGTCATTGCCTTGGAGGCCGCCGACAAATGTTTTCCGTGTTAAAGAAGATGTTCGGCCAATATTCTGGTACTCTATTAATATGTTCTGTTATGTTTATTGATCTTTCATGCCATGTTGTCCTAGTTTGGTGAATGTCGACAACTGTGCAGGGCTAACCGACCAAAGAGCTATATTGCAAGGACCCGAGGCTGGGATCAGTATCCAAATGGGCGGTGGGGTGATTCCCGAAATCCGTCATATGGGGCACTTAGTGACCACCAGGTACTTTTGATGTCCTTTTGTTCCAATCGATATTTGTGTATTTATTGCAATATTTAGCTCCTCATGTGCAGTATGCACCATATTAAGTATGACCTCAAATCGATGTAAAATACGTTTTATGGAAATAAGTTGAGAAAGTACGTATGGTAGTTGCCCTCCAATAGGGTGTTTCATGAAGAACCTTTTTCTTGTGTTTTTCTTTTCTTCATTCTGCTACTTCTATATCACTACCGTTTCACTAGTATCTGGTTATGATCTATTCATTTTTTAATAGTTCACACGACCCCGTGGACGTGGCAAAAAACTCCAAGAGGAATGGGCTGTTCCACTGAAATCTGTTGAGGACATTAGTGAGGTAACTGGTGAACTGCAGGATACATTACTGTTCTGCAGTACGAGCCCATATCTTTATGTTTGCTTACTCCTCTGATATATGTATGTGTTCTATATGTCTCTTCCAGCGTTTCATGAACTTCTGTAAAGGGAAACTTACGAGCAGCCCATGGTCTGAGTTGGACGGTCTTCAACCGGAGACAAAAATTATTGATGATGAGCTGGTGAAGATTAACCAGAAGGGCTTCCTTACCATCAACAGTCAACCTGCTGTAAATGGAGAAAAGTCTGATTCTCCTACTGTTGGTAAGTTGAATCAACATTGTTTCATGCATGATCTTCCTATTGCCAATTGGTACTGGGGGCAATGTTTTAAGCATGCATATACCAAACGTTGCACCTTTTTACAGGGATACTTAGATGCCAGTAATACATGTTTCCATAAATTGTTGAGTCATTGAATCACAAAATTAAGATCTGTTGTGCTGTTTATCTGTTTTTCCAAATAATGAACCTAGCCGCATGTATAAGAACTTCATGGAAAAAGGGAACTTGAGTTGTATATTAGTTTAAATTATATCATGCACAAGTATGATGAGCCCGACGTACTACACCAACCTCTATATATATAGCGGCACGATTTGAAGTCTGGATGCATTGACATCTTAGGGCATGTACAATGGAGGTGCTTGAGCAAAAAAGAACGGTTTATTCTTGGGACTAGGTGCTTATATGAGGGACAGAATGCTCAAGTTTGCACCTGGTGCTTACGGTGATTAGGTAGGTGTTTAGACCTAATTAAGCACCCTTTTGCATTGTAGAAACTTTTTTACAGGTGCTTAATGATTTTTTTCTTAGCACTTCTTGCAAGCATCTTGCATTGTACATGCCCTTAAACTGTCCAGTTCCCATTTACCAGTATTCCAGCACACCAGCTGTCATCGTTCCACAACTGTGAATGAACACTCGCAGGTGAATGTCTGGACTTGTAGACCAGTCATTGGTTTATTAGGTCATCTGAATTGCATAACATGTTCCTGTATTGTTAATACGTGTACAGAGTACAAACAATTGTTAATACTGTATTGTTAAATGAACACATTTTTGCCCTGTTCTGCAGGTTGGGGCGGCCCAGGGGGTTATGTTTATCAGAAGGCTTATCTTGAGTTCTTCTGCACAAAAGAGAAGTTGGATCAACTAGTTGAGAAGAGCAAATCATTCCCTTCTCTCACATTCATTGCTGTGAACAATGATGGAGAATCATTATCTAATATTCCAGTGAACGCTGTAAATGCCGTCACATGGGGTGTTTTCCCTGGCAAGGAGATTATCCAGCCTACTGTTGTGGATGCGGCTAGCTTTATGGTCTGGAAAGACGAAGCGTTTGAAATATGGACAAGAGGGTGGTCTAGCCTGTTCCCCGAGGGCGACTCATCTAGGGAACTACTAGAGAAGGTATTTCAATACATACCTACTACAATTTTTGTGCAAAAATGGAAAACAAGTCTTCCTTTAAATCGTCTTGTCCCTGCAATTTAGTATCATGTGTTACAGTTCACTGCTCTACTGTACTTGACTTCGTGCTAGGAATTTGCCATAATCGAGAACACCTTGCAGCACTTCTTGGATATGACATCTGTATTTTTCTTGGATGCCTCCACGCATGCTTTAAATTTCTGTAGAATTGATGGGAATAAGTGACTAACTTTCAAGAATGCTTGTGCTTTCTGGAGAACGAGGTTCATTTCATTGAACTAAATAGTCTTAGAGGGTATAGCTGAAGAAACGAATCGGTTCATGTCATTGATCTCTTTGAAATTCAGTCTAACGTGTTCTTTTCTGTTCTCATTCAGGTCCAGAAGAGCTACTACTTGGTCAGTCTTGTCGACAACGACTATATCCATGGTGACCTCTTTGCTGCGTTCAAGGAGATGTGATGACGCATCCTGTTGTATGGGTAGATTACACAAGTATTCTTGCTTCCACGACAATAGCTTTTGATCACCGTGGAAGCGTGCCCTCATTTTACCCCGGATGGTCCTCAATGTCTATTTTCTTTTGTATCGATTTATCTGAACCATCCACTATCAATAAGAGTTGAGATGCTTGTTGCATTTCCTTCCTTCAGGCAGAGAGCCCCTATCTGTGCAGAAGTGGAACCGTTGCCTTGCTGCCCTCGTAAATTTTGTGTGCTGCTTACAGTGAACTCCTTTTTGATTTTAAAATTGTTATTGTTAGGATAAAAAATTAGATTAGAAATAGATCAGAGTTATTGTTCTAACTCTCGTAATTTAAAAGTTTCAAGTGCTTGAGACGTGCTGTAACTGAACTTTTCCTGGTACAGTGAACCGACGCACGGTTCTTCGGGGGGAAAGGGTTGTACGCACGCACGATACCTCAAATAAAAATAAAAAAAGTTGTACGCACGAGTGAAACTCCCGTCAACGTTATTCACCAGACGCTAAGCCCGTGATAGATCATTCAGAGTACACTGAGGACGATATCAAAGTACGCGGAAGACGCCATTCACTATCACCCGCATCTTAGCTGAGAAGGCAGAGGAACACGGTCGTAAACAAAGGAACAGCAAAATCTCGTTGGTTTTGTGGAGGAAGTGAGAAGAGAGCTAGCTGCATGCATGCTGTATATCTACTGTCCGAGAAGAAAACTGGAAACAAAAGAATGAGCCTGCGCCAACGCTGGGCTGGGCCGACTCTATGTACGCTACTCTTTATAACCACCACTGTAACGTACCGCGACCAGGTCCATTCATGTTCGACTCCTACGTACGCTGTATCTACAGAGGTTGCAGCCACCCTGCACGCCGCTTCAGAACGGGGCCAGGCCGCCGGCGCCGGCGGCCTGGTTCCCCTTGACCCTCGGCGACGCGAAGAGCGAGGAGTACAGGTCCTCCCCCGGCGGCGGCAGCAGCATGTCGAGCCCGTTGTACATGCTCTGGATGTCGTCGTAGCTGAGGTCCACGAACAGGTCGTTTTTTTTCTTGGCGGCGTCGTCGTCGTCCAGCTTCTCCTTCTTGGGCACCACCATCCGCGCGGCGGGGTCCCGGAACGCCGCCGGGAACGAGTCCAGCTCCGGGAAGGGGTCGTTGTCCACGATCTCCGACTCCGGCGTGCGGGTGTCGCCCCACGAGTGCGAGTGCGAGTAGGAGGTGGCCATGTCGCCCGCCTCCTCCTTGGCGGTGGCGGCGGCGGGCCCCTTCTTCATCTGCATCTTCTCCCACTCGTTCTTCTTGTTGTACAGACGGCACAGCACCCAGTCATCCAGCTGCAGGAACCAAGAAGGCACGACGATTGAGCCATCATCTTCAATCTCAAATCAGAAATGTTGAGAGAGAGAGAGAGAGAGAGAGAGAGAGAGAGGAGAAAAAAATCGCGGCTTACCCTGAGCGACCCCTTCTTGGCAGCGGCGGCGCGTCCCGCGTCGGCGAGGCGGTACTCGTGCATGATCCAGTCCGTCTTGACCCCGCGCGGCGCCTTCCCGGCGTAGAAGACGAGCGCCTTCTTGATCCCGAGCGTGCGGCCGCCCCTCGGCGCGACGGGCTTGTCGGCGCCGGTGGCCTTCCAGTACCCGTCGCCGGCGGCGCGGTTGGGGCGCGAGCCGTTGGGGTACTTGCGGTCCCTGGGCGTGAAGAAGTACCACTCCCTGGCGCCGAACAGCGCCCGCTCCGGCAGGTCCCACGGGTCGAACTTGTACAGGTCCACCTCCGCGATGATGGGCACCGGGAGGCGCTGCCCCGCCGCCTTCCGGCACAGGTAGTGCTCCACCAGCTCGTCGTCCGTCGGGTGGAAGCGGAACCCCGGCGGCAGGTTGAGCTCCGCCTCCGCGTCCCGCTCCCTCCTCGCCGCCGCCATGCCCTTCCCTTCTCTTCCTGGACGGCAACAACGGGCTGAGAAACCGGTGCGTGACCACCAAAACCCGATCACGACTCTGTTCCCCCCTCGGGGGGTCTCGGCTGCTGCTTCTGGTGAATGATGACGCTTCTGGGTTGTAGATTTTCTCTCCGCGACGCTCTTGAAGATGAGGACCGCGGCCGGGGGAGGGATATATAGAGGGGGGAGGATCGGGCGGCGGTCTGGAAGATTCGGGCTTTTCGGCGGGGGGAGTCGGCGGCTGCGGGAACGGGGCGGGAGGGGAGGGGGAGTGCGAGGGCACGTGTGGCGGGGGAGCGGGCTGAGGTGGTGGGTTCGAGGAAGGTGAGGGAGGCTCGTGGCCCGCCACCTCAGCGCGCCGGGATTGGACGGGACCGCGCCCGCTGAGGTCAGCGCTGACCTCACCGGAATTGGGACGCGTCGACGCCCCCCCTTTCTGCGGTCGGGGCAGCCGCGGTCCGGGGCCGGCCGCGATTCCTCCCCCCCACCCGACCCGACCGCGCGGTGCGAATGCGGCTAACCATTTTGATTTTGATTTTATAAACGGGCTGGTTCACACGTCAAGAGGGGGGAGGAAATGAAATGAAACTACGTACTAGGTGTGAGGTGTCTCCAGACATGCCGGAGGTGGATAGGTGGTGACAGATACTATACCTCTCTGCGCTGTCGCTGACGAGGAGTACTTATTACTTCCACGCATCGTTTCATTTCCCTCGCATCTGTATCAGTCAGCCTGCAGTCACGCTTATTAAAGGAGAGCTTCCAACTCCAAGCCTGTCAAATTACTGACACGATCCTCGTGTTCGGAACCGCGATCACGGAGCGAGCGGCCACATGCGCGCGCGCGCACGCATCCAGGGGATTCGACCGCCGTCCCTTATCCTCCTCCCCTCTCCCTCTCTCTCTCTCTCGGCAAAATATTCTGCCACCGCGCGCCGAGAGCTGGGCAGCCCGTGCCGACGACTCTGCGCGCAATGATGGGGTCAATTATTTATCGGCACGTGGTGCGTCGTACTGAGGGCGAGTCCTGCCGCAGCTCCACCGCCACGGCGGACGCACGGAAAAGCAGAAAAGCGCAGGCAGAGGCAGGCAGTCAGGATTTTTTAGTTGGTTTGTTGGTTGGTTGGCAGGCGAACCGCCACTCGGGACGGGTGCCGACATCTGGGCGCGGCACGTGGTGCGGCGGTAGGCGCGCGACGTGGGGGACTGGGTTCGTCGCCGTCGCCGTCGATGCTGGCTGGCTGGCGAGCTCAAAGGACTGCTGTTTTTCTTTTCCCGAAAGAACACAAAGGACTGCTGTTAGGCCACGCCGCGCCACGCGTGTCCCGTGTCCCACCCATGGACGAAGGGATAAGAAGAAGAGCACAGCACGCGGCGAGCCACACGTGTCCTCTGGCAGCGTCGTCGTCACGTTATACGATAGTACAGGAGAGCGTCTCCACAGCGTCGTCGCGTCGCAGTGCAGCCCAGCGGAGCGGAGCCGGTGCTTGACCGTACCGCCGCACGTCCTCCTGTCCGCGGCGGGGGGCCCGACGGCTTGGCTACACGGCGTCACCCCCCGTCGTCGGCCAGGCCTTCGGCGGCGGGTCGTTGACGTCGACGATCGACGGCACGAGGCGCGCCTGCACCTGCGCGCGGCTCCAAGGTTATCGTTTCGGCTTTCAGTCAGTGAGTCAGTCAGTCAGTACGGCGGGCCGAAAGGTTCCTTGTCGCGAAAGGAAAGGCGGTCGGCGTCGCATCGGTGCGCGTGCCCGCGACGTACTCTTTGTACCAGCCACGTGTCGCGCTTCTCGCCGTTTGGAAGCAGCGGAGAGCAGGGCCCCACCCCCCCCCCCCCCTCGGCTGCGGCCTGCTCTCGGCTAGGGTATTTCAGCCGGGCCTTGGACTGGACCAGGGCCGTCCGATCTGGTGGGCCAGCGAATAGACGGGCCAGTCGGTGTACGTTGCTGCTGCTCTACCGGGCCGAGAAAGGACTCTCAAGTCTGAGTCGTAGTTGGGCCTTAAGCTCTTACGGCCTGTGGCGCCGCATCCGCACTGTAGCAACACAACAGAAGAGTGGCAGTGGACGAGAGGAGAGGCGGGCGAGTCGACAGGGCGGGGCGCGCTATTGATTAACGCCCAACCGCCGGAGGCAGTGGACCGCCTGCCTCGGTCTCGCAAGCGGCGCAATCACCCCGGCGCGCGCGCTGCCAAAGCACCACCCTGTCCTTGGTTCGGTCGTGCTCGCTGCCAAAGCACCGCCCCCCTGTCCTTGTGTTCGGCCGTCCGTGCTCGCTGCCAAAGCACCGCCCCCTGTCTTTTTTGGGTTCGGCCGTGCTCCTCCGGCACCGTGACGTGACGTGCCGTTCACTCACGAGTGTAAAAAGCGTACAGGATCAAGTGTACGACAACGTAACTGTCACGCATCAAAAAAAGTCATCGAGTACAACCAGCAGCTGGTCACCGAACCGTCCGTGGAGTAAGCAGCTCACGCGTGCAACCGGTACGTGCAGTACCGTCGTTCTCCGCCTCATCTCTGAATTCTAAGCTCGCGTTTACCGCTACCTCGTCTGCTTAGCAAAACGTTGGGCCTTTATCTCCGTGCCAGCTCATCTCGATTCAACGCTGGGTGGGGCCCCCTCCCAGCCGTCAAAACCCAAACCGCAGCTTATTAACTCCATAATATCAGTAGACAACGCAACGCTCCACCCTTCTCAGAAAAAACAAAAAAAAAAACGCAACGACACGACACCCTGTGATGAGCCGCTCCCCCCCCACGATCCAGTTCACGCTGACACTTCCCGGGACCGGATTCCGGGCCCACCTTGGCGGCCAGAGGAGACAGACCCTCGGGTCCCGCGTGGTAACAGTAGTACGTAGTAGTAGACAAGAATATCTCACGAGGGCGCGGGCCCCGCGCGTCAGCGACGCCCGCGACGCGTCGCCCTGCGTGATGAGAATGTGTTCTCTGACACGCCGCGCAGCGGTACGAGTCTCGGCACCCCTCGCACGGCCCTCGCCGTCCTCACTTCGTTCACCGTGTCCGAGGGGGGGATATCCACGCGCTAGGCGCACCCCTCCAAATCTACCCGCGCGCGACCGGGCCGGGCGCTCCATGGCGGTGGCTCTTCCGACGGCGGGGTCGTGAGGAGGTGGAGGAGAGGGCAGGCCGAACCCGGTGGAAGCGAGCGGAGGAGGGGATGATACGGTACCAGATACGAAACGAGTACGGGCTGTCGGATCCGGAGCTGCGCGCGGCGCCGGGGGAGGAGGATGACCCGGAGGCGCTGCTCGAGGGCGTCGCCATGGCCGGCCTCGTCGGCGTGCTGCGCCAGCTCGGGGATCTCGCGGAGTGAGTGATACTAAACTCTGATTTCGACCGTTGCTGACTTTGGAGTGTTCTGGGCGAGCTGCTCTGCTGGTTTTCTGAATCAAAGAGCAGAGCATCAGTTGGACTGGGAATCCGTCTTTTCGGTTTGTTGTACGAACTGCTTTTTTTTTTGCCAACGGTTGAAAGTGATACGTGTTTCAATGTTTCTTAGACCTTGTAGGCCCCCTGCTTTTGTTGGGCAGATGATTGAGGGGGGCGGGCATTTGAATTTTCGCTTAATTTTGTCTATGAATTGAATTTTCTTCCATTTCGGGGCTGTGAGGCGAGTCAATGTGGAATTTGTGTTGGCCTGTGTTCGGTGTTACACGAGACTATTTTTTTTTAATTCATGGCCTCACGTGGTAGCTTAACACGGTTTAGGAGATAGTGTATTACTTTTTTTCTTCACTGTTGGAGTGAAAAAAAATCTGATGTATTTTTAGGCAATGCCATGTGACGTATGCAAACGGGTTTGATGTAGAGAGGCGTTGGAGATTGAGAAGTGTTTGACCTTGATTGCAGCAAATAAATGGGACTTAAATCAGAGTATTTGAACTGATTTGGAAGTTTAATTAAATGATGAGGGGCACTACGTTGTGAAACTCATTTCTGCAATGAAATACTTCTGATCCCATGAGAGTGCTTGCAATAGATGTGGAAAGAATTTATGACATGTCATTTTTTTGGTAAACTAGCAACCATACAAACTGTTGCATAATGGAATACATTTGTGTGCTTAAGCTTTCATGAAGTTATATCACATTATTTTGCATGAAACCATTCCCAAAAAACTTTACATCGTCATGATTCCCAGAGGTTACAATGATCAAGTTTAATGTTATCCTAATTATTCTTTCCCAGGCTTGTATGATATCTTTTTTTTGCTAGTGTTCTTGTATGATATCATGTTCTCAGATAGCACTAGTATGCCTGAATGTCCAATTTATAAGGAGTTTGGTTAATAATGAAATTTTTGGTCAATTTTTTAGCCTACTTGTTTATGACATAGGAGTTAAATTGCTGATCACTTTCTATGTTTCAATATTTATGTCCTGATGGAACTATAATAATAAGCATGTGATTCTGTTTCTTTGTACTAAAGAGTTTGTGTTTCCCTCTAGGTTTGCAGCAGAAATTTTCTATGACCTGCATGAAGATGTGATGGCTACTGCTTCTAGAGGATATGGTTTAATGCTGCGTTTGAGGCAACTGGAGATAGAATTTCCAGCTGTTGAGAAGGCAATTATATCCCATACTGATCACTCAAATTATCCACGTGATGAAGGTTAGCTAGAAATAGATATCTATTTGTTGATTTCATTCAACTTAGATCTTATTTTAAAAAGTCTGCACATTCTCCTGTAGGCGTTGAGTGGCATCCAAATCTTCAATTTAAGCAGAATATGATCACACAAGGAGATATGCCCCGTTTCATTCTGGATTCATATGAAGAATGCCGTGGCCCGCCACACTTGTTCACACTGGATAAGTATGGGGACATTGTCTTCTATGGAAATATACCATGAACATGTTTTCTGTAATTATACACTAGGATTCTTCTTCAGGTTTGATATTGCTGGTGCTGGAGCCTCCTTAAAACGATATTCAGACCCCTCTTTCTTCAAGACAGAACATGCCCCCAACATGATAGAATTGGATGTTATAATGGAAAAGAAGTCTCGCAGAATCAACGTAAGTAAGAAAGGATCAATTATTGCCAATATTCTACTAAAAGAAGGAGAATTGCTCTGAATACTTTACCTCTTTGCCTACTTCATGTTTTTCTGGAGAGAAAAAATTGTTAATCTAGTTGCTATCTCCTGTTTCAGCTGTTAAAAGTTAAAATTATTTTAATTTAGTAATGCCTACGATTGTGACTATGTTGGTTTGATATTCATATTATTTTTCAATCAATTGAACATGCTCAAGAGATATGTTGCACATTAGGCGAAGAGGACTGCTAATTAAATTGCCTGTGTGAAATGTGAATGTCAAGGAAAGAGCACAATTTTCCGTTGTTGATAATAGTTAATAAGCTATCATATCAACTTGGCTTTTTTTGGATTTGGAACCTGATCTGCTTCCCTAGGTATATCCCTATTTGTATGTTCTTTATTTCTCTTGCTGTGCCAGTTGTTGATCTAGACAAATGCAGTTCTTTGAGGCCTCATTTACTTTTCAGCCAGAACAACACTTTTGGAATCAGAAACTCACTTGCCTCTC
Source organism: Neostapfia colusana (assembly GCA_030760725.1). Classification (NCBI taxonomy): domain Eukaryota; kingdom Viridiplantae; phylum Streptophyta; class Magnoliopsida; order Poales; family Poaceae; genus Neostapfia; species Neostapfia colusana. The sequence goes on from JASWHV010000013.1 coordinate 1,270,527, forward strand.
TCGATTCAGAAGAAGGCTATGCGTTGGAGGAAAGGGGTAACACTTGAAGCATTATTGGTTGCCAATTCTGAGTAAGTTTGGTGACATCTTCTCATGATCATCAGATTCATCCAAAGCAGGAAACATACTTTGGAAGTTTAATAGACTAGATTGCCATGTGATGATGCATTGTTTTTTGTGCAAATTCTGCAGGTCTCAGTCTACCTCCAAGGATCGCGTTTCCAGAAAAATTCCACCAAGGACAACAAAGTTAAAATCTAGGCATCCACGGAGTCCTGATTATAAAACTATTAACAGAATCTGCAGGGAGCATATGCAGGATGTAATTTCATGGCAACAAAAAATCATGTCCAGCTGCTCTGCAAGGCACTACCATGTGAAATTTGGGTCAACTGACTCAATTGAAACGGTATCTCCACTTGGAGAGCTGAACAATTCTGGTACCCTTCAATTTTCTGGTAAATTGGAGCTGAGCAAAGTTGTTCCAATAAATGAATCTGATACCGTGGACACTACATCTGCACCCACTAATGCGTCAGGTTACCTGCAAGCAGATGATAAGCATTTTTTGGGAAAACAACATGGACTTACTGAATTGAAAGAGGTCAGCCAGAAGTTTCCTGTAGAACAAAATGGCATGATCTGTGACTCAGAAAAGCTTCAGGGCTGTCCAGATTTACTGGTTGGGGAAAATAACCAAAGACTGCAACCAGCACATGAAGGCAAACTCCTATTAGCTGCGTCTCATGCGGATCAAGATGCTGATGGCTGTAGGTCGGATGACATTTCTAGTGATGACAACTTTGTTGATGCTCTTAACAGTATGGACATGGAAGGTGTCATAAATCCTGAAATGAAAGCCGAACGGGGTCCCACTGCCGCCGTGGAAGGGAATGAATTGAACCATAGGAACAATGAAGGTGAAAATACATCGGATGCAAAGTTTGTAGAAGTATGTCCTACAATAGAGTCATCACCGGAGTTGTATGTTTCATGCAACATTGAAGAACCAACCTGTTTGGACTTGCCTTTGATAACTGATTCTGTTCCTTCCACAGTGACAACCACTAATGGTCCAGACTTTGGTTCACCTTCTGGCAGACAATTGAATGGTGTTGATTGGACAAATGATGAAGAGCCTTTCAACGATGAGAATCTAATGGATATGAGCTCATCTATTGTAGTTTCTGAAAATGCTGACTTACAAACTGTTGATGATTCTGTTGTTCATCAACAATACCAGGATGGAGCATACCAGTCTCTCAATGCTGCATTTGTTCATTGTTTTGATGAACAGTCACCTAAGACATCCAGTGGCCTGGATGGTAACTCTTACCTCTAAAGTGCCAAGTATTTTGAAAAAGATCTTTTTTTTTGTTACGGGAAATCTAATGCTGATAGTTTTATTTCTGTGCTATATCATTTTCAGTTACTTTTTTCCCTTACTTACATATTTGTTGACTTTACTTGTCAGGTTCGGCTATCAGCACCAGCTCAGTGAAGCATGGCCAGAACTCTCTGCTGGATGATTCTTCTATGTCAATGGGTGGACCTAATGATGTTTCAGAAGACAAAGAAGAAATCAATGTTGGCAATGCTGATGAATTCTTTCTCCACCCAACAAAATCTAATAAAGAGGAATTGCAGGAGTCGAAGAAAGAATTGGAAGAAGGTGAATCTCTAGATACAGGCGCTTCACTTGGCACATGTGCAGCATTGCTAGATAAAGATCATATTATGTGCATGAATGATCTGGACATGGATAATGTTGGAGATCCTGAAGAAAGTTTTGTGGAGCTTCACCCACCAGGTTTGGATCCCGATGACATCCATGAACATCTAGATGGTACGTTGATTGTTAATCTTTATTCTTTTCCTTAACACCTAAAAACTGCTGTATTTGGTTGGACCGTCTCTTGATATTGCATTACAAATTTTTGAAACGAATGGGTGTTTTGCTGATTCAGTAATTGCACCAACAGATCCAAACATACACCATAATCTGTTGTATGAATCAAATGATGATGAGATTGTTGAAAATGCGTACTCTTTACCAGATGATGATCTCTCAACCCCTTCCAATAAGCATGATACAGAGGATCAGCAAGTCATTGTGCTTGATGAAGGGACTTGTTCAGCTAGGCTGGGCGCACAAAAAGAGGATTCAGTGCAATCATCTGCTGTGGCCAAGAACTTTGCTTATGCTCAGGATCTTCCAGGAGCCATTCAAGGAGAATCACCCTCTCAAGATTACAAAGAAATTCATGAAGAAGAGAGTCTTGCACCCTCTTCCTTTGTGGTCAATGATGATACAGAATCATTTAATATTGGTCCCTGTGTGAAACACCATGAATTGACTGTAATGGAAGACACTTTGGAATGCGGTAAAATTGTGGTTAAAGAAGAATCAACTACCAGCAGATTTGTAGATGGCTTGATACCTCCAGAGGAGATCACTGATGCTGCCACATATTCTGACAAAGCAAAGGTTCTGGCCACTGAAGTAGACTATAGGCATGATGTGCAATTTCAATCTAGTCCTCCTTCCAGTGAAGAGTTAGAAAGAGTGGAAACCCCATGCAGAAATCTTGGGGCACTAGATGAATCAAGAGAACATATCTATAAGAAAATTATGTTGCATACAAACAATATTCCATTTAATGAAATAGAGAGTACTGGTGGAAAATGTAGTGAGATTGTGGATGGCTTGATACCTCCAGAGGATATCACTTGTGCTGCCAAATATTCTGACAAAGCAGAGGTTCTGGCCACTGAAGTAAACTATAGGCATGATGTGCAATTTCAATCTAGTCCTTTCAGTGGAGAGTTAGAAACAGTGGAAACTACATGCCAAAATCTTGGGGCACTAGATGAATCAAGAGAACATATCCTTAAGAAAAGTATGTTGCAGACAAACAATATTCCACTTAATGAAATAGAGAGTACTGGTGGAAAATGTAATGACAACGATGTTCATTTACTTTCCTCAATGCATTTTCCAGAAGAATCTGATTGTGAAGAGCGATTGCTAAAAGAGGCTAGTCCTAACGCTGAAATTCTTTCTGTGTGTAATAGTTCTGATAAGGATGATGCAGTAAGCCTGAAAAATAGTGCGGTGGAGAAACAACCAGCAAATGTTGATCAAGATTTTGTGTGGGGGATGGCTACTCAGAATTCTAGTGGTAACGCGGTGAAGAAGCAACCAGCAGATGCAGATCAAGATTTGGCGTGGGATTTGTCTGCTCAAGATTCTAGTAGCACAAATCCATTCATGGATCCTACCTACATCAAGAGCCATGCTCATATTTATCCATCTGCTATGAATTATCAACCACGTTTCTTCGAAGAACAGGACTTTCTTTCCGAACTTCTAATTGAACATGACAATATGGGAGCAGCTAGTGATTCCTTTTGGGAACCTGCAACCCCACCTGATGAAGCACCGTTACCATCAGAAGTTATGACTGAAGAAGATTTCAGAACTTTCTGCAATGAATACCATGAGATAAATTTTACAGGTGGCACTGGCGGTTATCATGATGAGTCAGCATCTGATTCTAACAAAATTTCCAATGCTCTTGTGGTCAGTGAATCAGATAGTGTTTGTTCTGTCTTTACTCAGCCAGTGAAGTTAGACCAGGAAGCCTTTAATGGCTCTAAGTTTAGTTCTCAACATGCTGAATATTCATCTGCTACGGATGCACATGCAGATACATCGATGCCCTTTTCTGTCAAAAAAGATCTCGTGGATGAGACACCAGAAGTAGATTCTCACTTAAAATCTCAATATTCTTATAGTGATAACAGAAGCCCTGAATTAGATATGCTCTTTGTTCCAGTGGGTTTGCAGCAGGAACAACACAACTCATGTGGGGTCAATTCTCATAGTACTTCTCATTTCTTCGATGGAGAGAATAAAAATAAAGAATGCTGCTCTCTTTCAAGCAACGTTGTTGCAGCGAAAGAAGAGTCGGAAAATCTTGCCAGCCTTGATCTACATCCTTCTGTTAATGAAAACATAGACGAACTGGATGTTCCCCCAAGCAATGCTGTGCCAGTGGAACGGGAGGCAGGAGCTCATGTATTGGATGAGCACAACAACAAATATGTTCCAGTTTGTCTCTCTAACGAATTTGATTCTCCAAATGATCCACCATCCTTGATAGATGAGAATAAAGACAGTCCAGAAGCCTCAGTTTTGAGGACTTGTAGAGTCGAACAAGATTCAGAATGTTTATCCTCAAGTGAACATGATTCTCAAATTGCTTTATCTTCTTCGCTAGATGAGAAGATTGTTGAACTGGAAGGCCATCCCTTGGGCTATGCTGTTGTACCACATCAGGAGCCAGAAGTTTGTGTTCCACGTGGTGATTCTCGAATCATTCCGTGTTCTTCAACTGATGAGAAAATATGTGGACATGACTTTGCTCCTTTAAACAGTTATTGTCTGGTGGATCTTGAACCAGAAGATCATGTTTTGAGTGGCCATGATTCCCAAGTTACTCCATGTTCTTTAGTTAAAGATCAGAACAGTGTTATTTCTGAGGATCAAGAGCAGGGTGCTCGTGCATCCCCTGTATTAGACTCTCAAACTGCCCCATTTTCCTTTAATATTGATAAGGTTGGTGAAATAGACGGACCTCCATCTTGCAAGGTCCAGGTAAAATCAGAGAAGGAATCATATTGTTCTTCAATTTCAGATGTAGTGGCTGACAGAACAGCATCAACTCCTGTCATGCCTAGTACTGAGAAAACATGTCAGTTGTCTCTTGGCCCACCATCGACTGTATCATTTCAAAATGGTTCCTATGAAGATCCACAAAAACCACCTCCTCTCCCTCCTCTCCAATGGAGGCTTGGAAGGCCACACGTAGGGCTTCTGAATACACAAAACTGTATGCCTGAGTCTGCTAGGAGAGCAGATCCTATTTTGCTGGCATCAAACCAGGAGATGGACACTGGGCTAGGATTGCTTGATCGAACAAATAGATCACTAGAATCAGTTCCCTCTGGAGGGATCAAAGAAGACATTGGCAAAAGTTCTGTGATAGATGATTGTGATCGAAGTGTAGAGTTTGGAAGATTATCACCCAGTGTCACAGAACCTGATATTGCAAGGCCATCCTCAGAGACTTCAGAGAACATTAGGCAGCAGGAGCCTGTGTCTTCATCAACAATAGGACTCGAGGAACATCTGGATCAGAATACCGGGGTTATGTCAAAAACAAGAGTTGAGGAGCATTTGTACGATTCTGGTATTACACATGGAACCGATTTGTATCCAACAAACTCTTTGCTTCCATTTCCTACATATGAACAGCAGGACCCTCTTCTGCACATATTATCTTCAGATACTTCAGAAAAAAGTGAGCATCCCAATCCTACACATCCAGCTGCATCTGAGGATGGCAGATCAGTGAATGATCACAATGATGCTGTTGATGTCGCCAGCACTTCAAAACAAGGACACATTTATGAATCTAGGTTTTACCAGCCAGCTGAGCATCATGAATCATCATCAGAGAATTTAGAGCATAATGGTCATATTTCAAATGCAACAGAAGATAATAACATTGTAAAATATCAATATATTACGAGCGAGGCACCTTCAGACACAACAAATCATTCTGCACCAGACTCACTGTTGGAAGAAGAGAATAACCAGGAGCCTCAAAATTTACAGGAACGAAATTTGGAGAGTTCTGAGGATTCTCAGTTGGGAGATTCATTGCCCACTGCAGAATCAATGGCAACTCGAGATTGTCTAAATGATAGACATAACTTGGAGAGAGAAAATATAAACCAATCGAGCGGAGCAGGCCCTGTTGTTTATGGCCTTGATGAAGATAGCTTCGTGCATGCTGAGCAGCCACCTGTGATGGGATGGACTGTTGGACCTCAGATGCTTCATCCTAATTATGGTATATTGATAGAAGAGAGACCATTCAAGCCAAATATCTCTCATAATCATTTAATCCGGAAGCCTATTTCAATCAGAAACATACCCAGGAACCCGTTGGTTGATGCTGTTGCTGCTCACGATAGAAACTCGGTAGTTGGTCTCCTCCATTTTGAATTGTTTTCTGTGCTGCTCTCGTGTTTCCTGCATTAACCTGAAGTCATCTCTTTGCAGATGCGGAAGGTCTCAGAACTTGCACCTCCAACTGATAAGCCAAAGCCCAAGGAAAGAAACTTGCTGCTAGAGCAGATAAGAAACAAGGTTGGCGACAAAATGTTCTCTCTCTGTTAAAAAATAAATAATGACAATGACAAAAGCTCGATCGCTCTAACTTCATTGCTGTTTACTCTTCAAACAGACGTTCAACCTGAAACCGGCAAGTTCTCCTATGCCGACAGCCATCAGATCCCCTGCTAGAGCTGATACCAGAAACTTGAAAGTTGCCGCAATCATAGAGAAAGCAAATGCCATACGCCAGGTTGTATCACTGCTGTTAAGTTCCTTTTTTTTGTTTTCACAGTTTTAAGTTCCGTCTTGGTTTAGTTCCTGTCCTTTACTTATCTATTAGTTGTGTTGTATGAAACAGGCAGTGGGGAGCGACGATGAAGATGGGGATAACTGGAGTGACTGATAGATGACGGTTCCACAAATATTTTTGGATAGAAATATTAGTCATGTGAATAGTAAATGGCCATACATTTCTTTTTTATTATTATTCTAGCCGATTGTTTGTATACTTTCTCTCGCCGCACGGCGACAGCAAAGGCTGCTGTGGTAGACGAGATCCGGAGAGAATATTCTTTAGGTCTCTATGTAAATTAAACATCTATTCTAAGCAAAACAAATTTATGTGTTGAAAAAGAGGGGTGTTTGTTGCTGGAACAAGTGTATTGGACTATGTTTATGCGTTAACATACGTTCGAACATACTTTCTCTGTTCTTGAATTGTTCTTTTTTTGAGGGAATGTTCCTGAACTGAACTGTTGTTAGGATAATAAATTTAGTTCAGTTAGAATTCTTGTCTTAAGGATAACAATTTAAGAACAGGGGGATATGCTGTTTCCCTGTCTGTCCATCCCCATCCCGTGCTCTCCGCTTCCCTGTCTTGTCCCCTCCCCTTCCCAAAACTTTCTTGCTGAACCCTCCCTCTCCGTCGGAAACCAAAAAACCCTCGCAAAACCCGCGCCCCCACCTCCGGCTCCGCCTCCATTCCCCACGCCGCCACCACCACCACCTCCTCCTTCTACAATGTCGTGGTAGCGTCGCCGCCTAATCCAGCGAAGCGATGGCCCTCTCCGCCTCCCGCTCCCGCGCCTCCTCGTCCTTGGGCCCTCCGCCTCCATCCTCGGCGCCACCCCGCCGGCGACCGCCCTCCGCTTCCTCTCCGCCTCGTCCCGCAGGTCCCCGGCCTCCTCAAGGTCCGCGCGCGCCGCCGCGTCCGCGACGACGATGGGCGCGCAGCGGCGGCCGGCGGGGAGGGGGAGGCAACGGGGGAGTGACGATTAAGGAGCGAGTCGTGCCCGTGCTGCTTGGCCGCGCGCTCCCCGACGTCCGTGACGGACTCAAACCTGTGCACCGGAGGATCCTGTGAGCCTCCCGCCTCCTCCTCTCCCCTTAGCCCCCAAACTATTCGGAAGTTACTTCGATACACTCCCGTTTGATTAGAAGTTAGGTAGAAGGCGATGTGGATTTAGAAAGTTGGACTCATTTAACTATTCTGTGTGAATTCAAGTTTAGATTTGCACGATCTCATAGTTCTGTTTAGATTAAAATTTCGGAACAGCTCAGTTTTGCCACGTGCTCGAGGATTGCCGTGCAGGTAGAATGTTGGAATGACACCTGATGGATAAGTTTACTTAAGTGCTTGCTTGAATGGTTCTGTAATGAAAAAAAAAACCAACGATACATGGATGTGGAAAAGGGGACTAAGCAGCGTGAGCAAGGTGTTCTGAGAAAGTACACTACAGTTACAGTTGATGTTGTGGCGTGAAGTACATCAAGATATGATTATTCTGATTTCACAATGGTTGTATGTTGGATTGTTATGAAATTCCTTAACAGTTGAAGATAGTTAATAGCTTTGTAACATGCATTCTATAGTCACCTCTTAAGAGGTGGCATTTGGCCATTATGGCAGCATTAGCTTGTCTAGGCCTCATTATGTCTTTATGGTTATATTAGTTGAAGACAAATCTTATTAAATTTCTTTTTTAAAGCGATAGTTGTGTGGCTTTTATCTGCTTGGCTAGGAAGGGTAGAGGACGACAAGATTGACTTGGGAGGAGGCAAACTTGAGATATCAGAATCTATCTAGAGACTTAATTTATGATAGGACTGCATGGAAAGTAGCAATTCATGTGTCAGAATTTTAGTTTTTTTTTCTTTCTTTTTTTGCTACTCATCTATTTCTCTCTTTTACTTCATTTAAAAAATAAAAAATGTTGGGTTTCATGTCTAGCCTACCTCAACGTGTTTGGGACAAAGCCTTTGTTGTTGTTGCTGCTGCTGCTGCAAATAACTATGACACTGTATGATGTCTTGAAAGTCTTAGCTCTGAAACAGAATAATGTCGAAATGAACAGGTCAGGTAGCATGATGCACGCTTGGTTGTTCATTGCGCATCTGTATGATTGTTCTTTTTCTAGGTCAGCCTTATTATGTGATATTTCTTGATACTGTCATTTTTGCGCGTATTCACTTGTGTATCACTGGTTCAAGATTTCAAGCATTTGAAAACTATAGTGATGACAATAGCAAAACAGCTTATTATTTTCTATCTGCATAAGCAATGTAACCATCGTATATTGAAGCGGGCAAGAATAGTACAAGCTACAGCGTATAACTCTTTAGGCCCATAGTTGAAATTGTTTAGGCTGTTTAAGATTCCAAAGACAGTAATTAAAGCTACCTGTTTGGGCTGTTTAAGATTCCAAAGTAATTAAAGCCACCTGAGACCGCTTGTCCACGGACGGCTCTGATTCTAGTGTTTACATTCGAGTTCCAGAATACGAGGCTGTAGGCAAGGAAGCGATTGTACAGCCAGCCGTGCACCCGTGGGGACGAATAATCACAACATTCTGAACGTTTTCGCATATGGAAGAGATTTTGATATCGGGAACGTGATACAGAACAGTAGAACATATTGTCCAGCTGATTAATTCAACATAACTCCTTCAGATATTTGGTTAACATCTCAATAATCAACTTACAGAAAACAAGCTGGAATCCTTCACCAAAGCTCAGTAACCATTGAGCTCAGGAAATACACATTTTACATACTGGAATAGCAACCCATCCCTAGGTATCCCAAAGTATCATCATCCAAAAGCTCCTAGCCGATCCAAATCTCTCAAATATTTAGGACTGCAACACCATTAGACATACAATATAAGTAGGTCATCCATAACAATGTTTAGCAACAAAAGAAATACACGAACGGATGAATAGGTATGATATGCATACCTTGCTGGCAATGTTGCTGGACAGCCAGTCCAGGCCTTCGTACAATCCCTCTCCAGTTGTAGCACAGGTGCTTTGAATGTACCTGTCAAGAAGATTAAGAAATAGTAAGTCTTCCACTCTACATCACCACACACAAGCCTGTGAAAAAGTTCACGCTACTTACCAGTGACGCTGGCGAAGGGAGTGCAGTCCAAGCTTATCAGTAATTTCAGCAGCATTCATTGCATTTGGAAGATCTTGCTTGTTAGCAAACACTAGCAATACAGCATCACGTAACTCATCCTGCAACCAAGGACAACAGTCGTACTTCAAATCATTCACCAGCAAGAAATTCCATGGCAGGCAATAGATAATTAAACTAGTAAATAAACAAAAAAAACTAGTGGTACCGAGAGGGCACAATACACAGCAATAAGCACTAGGTTGAAACTTTTGCAAAACCTGCCCCAGTCCTAGGATTTGAACCCAGGAGTGGGTGACAGCATGATTAAACAGACCCCACAAGTTTTTGGTGCTTCATTAAAATGTCTAGTATGTGGCTTGGAAGGATAACAGTTACTGAGGAAAAGAGTTTACCTCATTCAGCATTCTGTGGAGCTCATCCCTGGCTTCAACGACACGATCCCTATCATTGCTGTCCACGACAAAGATGAGACCCTGTGTGTTCTGGAAGTAATGCCTCCACAGAGGCCTGATCTGTTTCCAGACAATGGGGAGGAAATGAGACAATAGTTTGAAAGAATGATGCCTTGTAAAATTTTGAAATGGAACATAGTTAGGCAGCCTATATCTGATAGTGCAAATAAGCAGCCAATCCAAAATATAAAATAATCACTCAGATTCTGGCCTCAGTAAGAGAAACGTGGCACATAATAAGAGAAACAAAGTCACGGGACTAAAATAACTAAGAGGGCACAAGGTAGCTGAGCACATGATTTTCATACCTTGTCCTGACCCCCAACATCCCAGACAGTGAAGCTGATGTTCTTGTACTCCACAGTTTCAACATTGAATCCTGTATTTGAAGGAAAATCAGTGCTGAGAAAATAAAAGTGAAGAACACATAATGCCGTGGTAAAGACGTTCAAATATGTGCAACAGTGTCGTGCAACCTAATGTTGTTCAGTTTGTTGTATTCAAGTCCATTTGTGATTATTAGCAAAAACATAGCTTGCTATGTGCATGTCGGTGGCTTTTATCTTTTCATTAGTTTCTATAATAATTCAGAGAGCATAAGAGCAATGGCTTCTCGCTGAATTCTCTGAATTTATTGGCCAATATGGCCATATATACATGAGCACGAATGTATTATTCTAGTTGACCTGCCCTTAGTCTAAATATTCCTTTACTGAAATCATGAGCACTCTTACCGATATTCTGTTAGTGATCTGGTGAAATTCTGTCACTCAAACTAGCTAGCAACGAAATTACATTCCCAATCATCATTTGGATGGTCTGTCCTATATTTAGACAACACAGAAAGTCTTATACGGATGGCTCGCATAGAGGATGGGACGTCCATGCAGGCTGGCGCTTACCGATGGTGGGGATGGTGGTCACGATCTCGCCGAGCTTGAGCTTGTAGAGGATGGTGGTCTTTCCGGCGGCGTCGAGCCCCACCATGAGGATCCGCATCTCCTTCTTGGCGAACAGCCGGCTGAACAGCTTCGTGAACGTGAGCCCCATCTCTTCCCTGTCGCCTGCAACGTGCAGACCCAACTCAGATTTCGATCCGCTCCTATCGCCCTTCCCTCCCGCGCTCCGAGGACGCTAGATCTACGCGCACGGCGCCGGATCCACCTGGGGATCAAGCGACGGCGGAAACCCACGCCCGCAGCGCTCGGATATTGGGATCGAACACGAGATCCGCCTAACGGCCGATCACTAAACAGGGAAGGGCCGCATCCTTTGGCGACCAGGTGGACGACGGATCCGCGGAGACGAGAAGACGGGAAAGGACGGGGGCAGTGTACCTTGTCGTCGGCGGATCCGATTCGCGTTGAGCTCGCCGGGGACGGAGAAGGCAACGGCGGGAGACGGGAGGAAGAGAAGAGGCCCTCGGGTGTCTGCTTCTAGCGGTGAGGCGCGTCTTGTCTCTTTTTATACGCGACAAAGGAGGGATGCGGTGCGGGTCGCGTCAACCCAACGCGTCTCACCTCCACCGCATGGGTGGCGTGGAAATCACTTTTGAAATGGTGGCGCTGCTGCAGGTGCGGGAAATTTTGGTCGGCGTGTCGTTTTCAAAAGTGAAACGAATGGGCATCTTTTTTTTGTATGCTATGAAATCGCAATAATGCCAGCCCCTCTCATCCTAAAGGCCAAAGCCCTTGATTTCCGAAGATTACAAGCATGCCCTTCATTTTGCTTGATTCCGAAGAGTTACAAGACCCAAGTATGTATACCTTTGATTTGAGGTGACGACAAAGCAGAGATAAAATCATAATCGAATTTGTAATCAGTGGTGTAAACATAATAATCCTTTTTTCGCTGCACGGTGTGGGGGAAAAATTATAAATCAATGATGCACAACGAGTCTTCTATTCGACACCGGAACGCTACTGTGACTCCCACGGGCTGGGACTCTCCAAGGAAATATAGATCCAATACCGTTACAACTTATACGTGAGACTCTCCTACATATAAAAAGGCACGGTGACTCTTTCTAAAGAGAAATCCTTCTCTAAAACTAAGACCATGGTGATAGTTGGCCATGTCCCCGACGACGAGGTCGCTGGCGCCAACGACCGTCCCTTCACGGCCAATGCTACCCCTGCGCGTCACCCGGCAAGCCTACATTACTGCGGTAATGTGACACCCTGTTTTACAAATAAAAAGATCTTTTTGAAAACCCAGCCCAACTGGGCCGAAACCCACTTCATCTCCCAGTGGCCCAACCCACATTCTCCCCTCCCCAAACCCTAACCCCTCTTCCCCTCCCTTCCGCAGTCGCCGCCTGCTAGGAACCTGGCCCCCGTCCCCAACCTAGGCTCCATCTCGAACCCGCACCGCCATGACCCCGCTCACCTCCGCCCCCTCCGGATGCTTCCCCCACCGCGCCCTCGCCACGCTCTCTACTCGCGCGCCGCCTCCCCCACTGTTGCCTCGCGCGCCGCACCACCGATCCCCTCCCTGCTCGCGCCCCTTGCAGACCCTAGTTGCGCCGTCCCCACCCCCGCCTCGCTCTTCTCCCTGTCGCCACCGGGGTCTCCGCCTCCTCCCGAGGCCACAACCCCCATGGACTCCGCCGCCGCGTCCAAGGCGCCCAAGCCCCCGACCTGTGCGTTTCTCCCGAACGTCGCGTTCGTCTTCTAGTCCCCGGTCGGCGCCCTTGCTTCCACTGCCTCAGCGCCACCGCCCTACATGCTCGTCTCCCTGTTGCGGCTACTCTCCGCTATCGCCCCCAGAAGCCGTCGTGACCCGAAACCACCCAGCCCCTCGCCGAGGAGGCGAGGACTGACAGCGGCGCCCCGTCGTGTCCGGTGTGGTGTTTCCGCCTAGACCCAGTCTTCGGTGCCGATGGTGTCACGTACGGGTGCGGCTGCCCCGATGCCGCCTGCGCAGGTGCTGCGAGGTCGTCGTCGCCGTCGAGCTCGACCTGCGCATGGTGTTGGACCTCGATCGAAAGGTTATAGGGCACTCGTTGCCATCACGCCTCAAGGTTATGCAAGGTGATGTCCATGAAATGTGATCTTCCATACTTTGATATATGTGTGGCAAACATACCTTACCTGAAACCCTCACTATCTCCTGGATCCAGCGCTGGTTGTTCCACTCGTGTAGGCGTTTATCCGTGTCGCCTTCCCTCGTGCAGGGGACGTCAATGTCGAGACCGACTTACTGGTGAGAACCCTCGTCTACCCCGTTGTTTAACCATTTCCTTTCGGTTTCTCCGAAACCTTGACCTTGTCCACACCTCTCCCTCGCCTCAGAGCGCAATGCCGAACCAAAAACCACGAGGGGACAGCACCCCAAGACTCACCTCTGCGAGGACCCGAAGGTGCCGCCGCCCCTCATCGTCGGAAGTCCTCGCTGACACCTCCCCGGACCGCACAAAGCCCCTAGGTGAGTGCCCGACACGATCCTCCTTCGATTCCCGCTAGTTAGCATCGAGTAGAGTGGGCTAGGAGACGAAAACCCATGAACAACGGCGAGTTTCGGTTGTTTCCATGGCACACCGCCGCGGAACACTGGTCGTCGGGTGGCTGAGTTCGGCTGAGCGAGTCCTAGCAGTTCGATTTAGTGTCGACGTCCACGATTAAAACACACTTAATGTTTTGGCGTTTTAAATCGGGACCGTTCCCTTCGAATCTGATGGCCCATTTTAAACCCAACTGATCCCGCGGTAAGAATAGCACGTAGCCGTAGAAACACCCCTAGATTTTATAAAATCACCCCCTCCTCTCCGGTAATTAGGGAATTCATTACAAATCTAGTTGAAAGCTCCCGGAGCTTCATGTTTTGGCGATTTAAACCCTGGAACCATATGTAAAAAGTATTTTTAGACCCCTGCACCTTCTATAAATGCAAATGGACCCCCTATGATGATCTGTTTTAATATCTTAAACCCTTAATGAAACTAGAAAAATCACAAACACACCCCCCGCAGTACTATTTTTACATGTAGAACCCTGTGCTTAGGATAAAATGCCATTTTGATCCTTGGATATTAGCAGAACAGCTCTCTGGACAGTGCTGCAGATTACCAAAAAGCCCCTAATACCTTCTGAAATTTGCAATGTAGTCCTTGTTGAATACTAAATTCACAAGTTAGCTCCTGTTAACACTGAAATGAATAATTTAACTTCTAATCCATGCTGTAAACGTGCAAATAAAACCCTAGTTATTACCATATTGACCTAAACTACCCTATCACATACTGTTTTTGCATTTCAGCCCCTGTGTAATTCTGAATTTGCAATCCAACCTTCATTTAGTTGCTATTTTTGACCATAACACCCCTGTACTAAAGCTAAATTGATAAAACACCTCCACAATATGGTGAAACTACACCAAGGACCCTAAAACTACAGTTTTTACACGACACACTCACACAAATGGAAATTTATAGTGAGCACACATAGGGAAAGGAAATTATGCATAATACAAAGAAAATGTGTAGTGTTTGCTTATATGTAATATAATTACTGTAAAAGATTGTGATATAAGTTGTTCTTATGGATTTCTCGTTATTTTCTTTGCACCTATTATGACATGGATCAAATTAGCCCCCGAGCCAACGATTCAACTTGCAAGCCCAAAACCTTGAAGGTCAAGAGTTCGATATGAGGACTGAGCAATGGATATAATAAAAAGGCAAGTGCCCTTGACCACATTGCTCCTATTTAGGGTTTTTTAGTTAGAATCTGCATGCATGTCTTAATTTGAATCTCATGTTAGGCTGTTTACTAGAATTTCCATATTATCTTCCTTGTAGCCTGGGTATGGGTTAGCTAGGTTTTACTACATGTCGTTTACTCATGCTTAGCCCTGCTTAGTGGATGGGATGGGAGTAATTTATATTAATATTTAATTATCATGATCTTTGAGATGATGTTGTGGAGATATATGGTATATATATGAGGGGATTAGAGATAGGGATCTAGCAGGCTGGTTGATACGCGGTGGGTGCATATGCACGAGACTCGGGCTGGTGGTTAGTGCCTGCGTAGATCCTAAGGACCGGTTCGTGGGACTCCGTGAACTATCTTATACCATGCCACCATAAGAACTGGTATGGGGCGGAGTGGCCAAGTAATTAGGTGAATTCCCGATGTAGTGTGAGTGTTTGGTAGGTGTGGGGAATGGGAGTCGGTCGGGACTACCCTGGGATCCGCAAGGCTCAAGAGGGGGGCCACTGCAGCGGGGGTTGGAGCCTCCTGGATGCTATTAGGGGTGAAACCTCAGTGGGCACATACTCGTCAGGATTTCCTTTGTAAAGGTCACATCGTGATCTCCTGGCCGCACACCTTAGAAAGTGTGAAATGTGGCTATCTACCATGGGCAAAAGGGATGTTTTAGTTCATCTGGCGACAGGGGACGACATCACGACTTGTGGGTAAATGGTACAAACTCTGCAGAGTCAAAACTGTCTAGACAGCCGTGCTCACAGTCAAGAGCAGGCTAGTAACTCTCTCATGATTAGCATGGTTTGGTTGGTGGTCTTGGATTGGTGGTTTTCGGATGAGATCGGTGGTTTTTGGGAGATAGATACAGATGGCTTTGGAGATACTCGGAGGAATTGGTTGGGATGGTTGGGGTATTCATCTAGTAAATAGGATGCTTAATAAGAATAAGGTATAGGATGCTTAGTGCATAAACCGTGTTTAGCCTTCATTTTTTTCTTACCTAATCATGCATAAAACTTTTCACACTTGCTGAGTACATTATGTACTCAAGCATTTTTCTTCTCCGTTTTTTATAATTGTTGCTCAGTGAAAAGAAGATCAAATGAAGACAGTGTGAAGAAGGTCACGTAGCTGCTAGTTGATTCGCCTGTGGATGGTCATAGAAGATTCTCCTCTTCCGCTGCTACTTGAGACTCATCTAAGATACAAACGTAATTTATTTTCGATATATATATATATATATATATCGCTATTTGTCCTATATGTATCATTAAGTCGATCCTAGCATACATGTAGTTTGCGGCCGGTTTTGGTTTTGGTAAAACCGGATGTGACGGGTAACTATCCCTTGGCGTCCTCCTAACGCGGCTCCTGAGGCCGATCTCGGCGGCCGCCTCCTACTAGGCGTCGTCCAGCTCTGCGACCTCGCCGCTGTAGCAACAGCAGCAGCACCATGCCGCCACAGCAGCAGCAGCAATCTACTGCTCCTGCTTCCTCCTCCTTCCAAGCTGACACCGGGCTCCAAACCGGCAGTGACTATCGGTTCGCCCCGCTGCCCCACTACCTCGCTACCGCCATGTGTTGGGTTGGCGCCCTTCGCACAACTGGCTGTGCCTCCGCTGTCACCGCCGCCGCAGCATACACAGGTGCATATGCGGTTCGCGGCGCAAGCGTACCCAAGCCACCAACAAGCCATGGCCGTTCTAGTAGAAGTGGTGCCCCTCGCCGTCGTGCCCATCGGTGTCGTCGCCAACGGTCCTCTGCCTCCAGACACGCGGATCGAAGGTGCTAATAACTCGCTCCTCGGCGTTGCGGCCGTCCTCGGAAACCCGCGGCCGCCTCGAGTCCCAATCGATCACCTGTGCCCCGGAGGAAAGTTTCTGTCGCGAAACCAGCAGCAGGGTCTCGCCAACTCCAGCAACCGGCGCAGGCACCGGCCAGTGTCATCCAGACGGCGTCGTGCTCCAACGCCACTGCATTGTCGGACCAAGAACAGCGCCAGCTTCGGTCAACCAGCAGGAATCCATGTGCGTGGGAGGGGGAAGCCTCGGTGATCGAGGAGGCGACCGTACCATACGCAGACATGAAGAAGCCAGGCGTGCGGTTCAAACCATAACCCGACGAGATCATCAGCTTCCTCATGACAAAGTACCTTGGCCGCAAGATGCCCGTCGACTTCATCAAAGATTACGATGTCTACCAAGCGCACCCCGAGACAGTCCGAGGCTAGCTTACTACTACTCTACCCAATCTTTCTAACTAGACGAAGATCAATCACCGCATAAACAACATTATTATGAGTGTCAAGATCTCAAACACCTAATCTTGATCTTTGGTGGCATCGTGCGTCACGAGCGTGGATGGGTGCTAGTACGTGTTCTCGCCGAGGAAACGGCGGTACCCGAACGGCAACCGGCCAGTGAGGAACGTCGGCGAGGTTCGGTAATCTTGATCTTTGGCGGCATCGTGCGGCAAGAGCGTGGATGGGTGCTGGTACGTGTTCTCGCCGAGGAAACGGCGGTACCCGAACGGCAACCGGCCAGTGAGGAACGTCCGGCGAGGTTCGGTAATCTTGATCTTTGGCGGCATCGTGCGGCAAGAGCGTGGATGGGTGCTGGTACGTGTTCTCGCCGAGGAAAAGGCGTTACCCGAACGGCAACCGGCCAGTGAGGAACGTCGTCGAGGTGGGTTTCTGGAACTAACACCAAGGAGAACAACGTACGCGCCGGTGCCCATGAGGACGTCGCGGTGATAGGGAAGGTGATTGCGCTCACATTCGAGCTCGTCTGTGAGCCCCGTGGGATTCAAACGTCATGGAAGACGAAGGAGTACAGCTTGCCGGAGAAATAGCACAAGCCTGACGGGTCAAATATGATGGTGACGACAATGCTTCAGCCCCAACTTGCAATCTATGAACCGCTTGCATTAGATCCGACTTGGCTCTGATAAAGCAATTTTTTTCGTATTTTTCTGCAGCTAGATGATTGGGCTCTTTGCATAATTTCTTACAACGGACATGACGAAAAAGATGAGCAAACGTTCCTCGTCGAAGAGGGAGATGAATTGGACGACGTTGATGAGGATGCCGATGAAGCAGAAGGAGACGAAGATACGCAGATTGTGACCATTGAGCAGGGAGCAAAGGACCGACGCTGGTGTGGCCGCTGGCGGAACGAAGAGAGATGCAAATTCGCAGATTGTGCTTGACGACGAACTGTCACACCCGGTTTTCCATAAGGAACACCCGAGCGTATACTCACATGTATGCCAGGATCAGTTGACTCATACATGTATCGACAAGAGTGAAATATCATTATATTACAAGCCAAGTACAACGTATATCATAATAATATAACATAAGACATAAAATACTAAATAGGAGCGCTATTACACTAATAACATAACAGCGAAAGACTATAGCGTGGATGCTCCAGTTCGACAGGCGTTGCCCGGGGGTTTTGCCAAACTAGAACAACTCTTCGGGATCGAAGTCCTCCTCATTGAAGTCTATATCTTCATTTGCACCTGAGCAACATATGATATCCAACAAAAGCAAGTTTGAGTACTAAAGGTACTCAACAAGTGTAGGAAAGAATGATATGAAGGCTAATAGCAAGGAAAGGCTAACATGGTTAAGCACTACGCTTTAATCCTAAGCCTTAGCTTTGATTAGCAACCTATCTTACTAAGTGATAATCCCACCAACTTCATAATTATGTCATTAATGTTAGATTACACCACCTAACAAACCATTTAAACTCACATCCATGTTTTTCTAATCATGCATAATTCCAAGCCGCTCTTGATCGTGAGCACGGCTATCATGACAGTTTGGTTCTCTGCTCAGATTGTACCACTTTATCCACAAGTAGTGATTTCATCCCCTGTTGTCAGGTGGACTAAGAACCTCCCTGATATCCGTGGTTGCAAGTCACATTACACACTTCCTTTGGTGTGTGATCAAGAAATCACTACATGGCCTTTACAAAGGATTTACCGGCAAGTACAAGTCCACTAAAGTTTCACCGCTGCAGTTCCTGTGAGTAAACCCTCCCCTGCAGAAGCCCTCTCTTGAGCCTTGCAGTTCCCATGGCAGTCAAAAATGGACTCCCATTCCCCGCACCATCTAAACACTCATACTATACCGACAAACTCATAATTAATAGGCCAAGCTGCCTCATCTCAGTCTTGTGGTGGCACTGTAAAGTCGGGTTAACTGTTCCATGAACCGGTCCTTAGAATATAAGACAGGCACTATCACTAACCCGAATCTCGTGCACGAAGCACCATCCAAAACAACCAGCCTGTCTAGATTCCTAACACCATGACACACACTTGTGTCTTTCATATAATCCACAAGACTAACCACATTTATGTTTCATTCATTCTCTAAGTACTAAGCATGACTAAGCACATAAAATGATAACCAACAAATCTTAACTAAATCTCTCCATGGTTTAACAAGGAATGATAAAGGAATAAAACTAGGTAAACAATCTAAATTAGATTTCATATTGATGACATCATACAAACACACTAACTAATCATCCTACAATAGAAACAAAGTGGTCAAGGAACACTTGCCTTTTTCTTGCTGCTCAGAAATATCGAAATTTTGTGTTGAAGATCAACAACTTGTTTTGGGGCTAGTTCTTAATCCAACTATTCCGAGCGAGCCACATCGTTCCGGCCATGACTGACAGAGACACACGGTGCCGCTCGGAGGCGATGACGATTTTCTTGTTGGAAAAACGCGAGCACACGGAAAAACTCACTAATTCATAACTTTTCTACTAAATTCAGAGGAGAAAAATACGAGGAACTCACCTAATGCGGTTTTCGTGTATTCTAAAATCCCGGAAGGTGATCAACAACGGTGAAGAGCGACAACCGACGGTGATTTTCAGTTTCCGGCGTGATGCGTATGTGAGCGAGGGGAAGAAATTGGGGGTTTGTGGCTGTTTAAATAAAAAATGGAGTGGCAGCGGTTGTGGAGCAAAGGAAGCGCGACGAGAAAGGACGCAACGTGCGCGGTCGCGGAGGCGGTTAGCGCAGCGGCTTTTGCTTTACGGGCAACGTTTTTTTTTAATACGGGGACATGACAAACTACCCCCTTTAAATGGAATCTCGCCCTGAGATTCGGTAGGTTTAGGTTTTCACGTGTTTGGTTGACTATAATTTGTTTCATTAAGACATTTAAGAAATGTGTATCCAAGATTAAAAGAATTAGGACAAAGATGAATATTATCCAAAAAATATGCTTACTATCATGGTTAGGTGTTACCAACGGTTTTGATATTGTTAAGTAAGAGGAGGCTTAATAAACTAGGATAGACACTACTTAGAAAAAATATAGTATTAGAACTTCGTGAATTTTTTTAATGCCTTCGAGCTTGCTTCCTATTAATCAGTGGTCTTTCGTCTTAATGTGTGAGAGCCCTTTGTGACGATTTTTCTTCTTTGTGTTGTCATTGTTGGTGATGTATCGATTATCTAATCGTGGTTAAAAAAAGATGCTAAAATGAGATAGGCTACCCCCTTAAATAAAAAAACACTAGACCGTAATACATCAAACAATTTTTTTAACTTAATGTGATCAAGGTATGAATTTCACTAGCTGATCAAAATGGAGGCGAGTGTTGAATATTTTTTTAAAGTCTTCTTCTCTTATCGGGTTATCTTCATAAGTTAATCTTTAAATTTTTTTTATTGAGTAAAAAAATTAATAAAGTTTGAAAACAAAAAAAATTGAAACTAGATGAGGCTAGACAAGAAATTAAGAATAAAAATATCAACAAGTAAACAACACAAATATATGTTTTTTAAAATAATTTATTGAAAATAATAATAAAAATTATTACGTTCATTTCTAACTAGGCTCGCGTCCTATGGGCAACCTTGACTCTGATACCACTTTGTCACACCAGGTTTTCCATAAGGAACACCTGAGCGTATGCTCACATGTATGCCAGGATCAGTTGACTCATACATGTGCCGATAAGAGTGAAATATCATTATATTACAAGCCTAGTACAAGGTATATCATAATAATACAACATAAGACATAAAATACTAAATAAGAGTGCTATTACACTAATAACATAACATCGGAAGACTATAGCGTGGATGCTTCAGTTCCACAGGCGTTGCCCGGGTATTTCGCCAACCTAGAACAATTCTTCGAGATCAAAGTCCTACTCATCGAAGTCTATATCTTCATTTGCACCTGAGCAACATATGATATCCAACAAAAGCAAGTTTGAGTAACAAAGGTACTCGGCAAGTGTAGGAAAGAATGTTATGAAGACTAATAGCAAGGATAAGGCTAACATGGTTAAGCACTACACATTAATCCTAAGCTTTAGCTTTAATTATCAAACTATCTTACTAAGTGATAATCTCATCAACTTCATAATTATGTCATTAATGCTAGATTACACCACCTAACAAACCCTTTCAACTCACATCCATGTTTCTCTAATCATGAGCAAGTCCAAGCCGCTCTTGACCGTGAGCACGGCTGTCATGACAGTTTGGTTCTCTGCAGAGATTTTACCACTTTACCCACAAGTAGTGATTTCATCCCCTGTTTCAGGTGGACTAAGAACCTTCCTGATATCCGTGGTTGCAAGCTACATTACACACTTCCTTTGGTGTGCGATCACGAGATCACTACATGACCTTTACAAAGGATTTACCGGCAAGTACAAGCCCACTGAGGTTTCACCGCTGCAGTTCCTGTGAGTAAACCCTCCCCTGCAGAAGCCCCCTCTTGAGCCTTGCAGTTCGCAGGACAGTCAAAAATGGACTCCCATTCCCCGCACCATCCAAACACTCATACTATACCGGCAAACTCATAATTAATGGGCCAAGTTGCCCCATCTCAGTCTTGTGGTGGCACTATAAAGTCGGGTTAACTGTTCCATGAACCGGTCCTTAGAATCTAAGACATGCACTATCACTAACCCGAGTCTCGTGCACGAAGCACCATCCAAAACAACCAGTCTGTCTAGATTCCTAATACCATGACACACACTTGTGTCTTTTATATAATCCACAAGACTAACCACATTTATGTTTCATTCATTTTCTAAGTACTAAGCATGGCTAAGCATATAAAATGATAACCAATAAATCTTAACTAAATCCCTCCATGGTTTAACAAGGAATGATAAAGGAATAAAACTAGGGAAACAACCTAAATTAGGTTTCATATTGATGACATCATGCAAACACCCTAACTAATCATCCTACAATAGGAATAAAGTGGTCAAGGAATACTTGCCTTTTTCTTGCTGCTCAGAAATATCGAAATTTCGTGTTGAAGATCAACAACTTGTTTTGGGGATAGTTCTTAATTCAAGGATTCCGAGCCGACCACATCGTTCCGGCTGTGATTGACATAGACGCACGGTGCCGCTCGGAGGCGATGACGATTTTCTTGTCGGAGAAACGCGAGCACACGAAAAAACTCACTAATTTTTAACTTTTGTACTAAATTCAGAGGAGAAAAACACGAGGAACTCACCTAACGCGGTTTTTGTGTATTCTAAAAGCCTGGAAGGTGATCAACAACGGTGAAGAGCGACACCCAACGGTGATCTTCAGTTTCCGGCGTGATGTGTATGTGAGCGAGGGGAAGAAATTGGGGGTCTGTGGCTGTTTAAATAAAAAATGGAGTGGCAGCTGTTGTGGAGCAAAGGAAGCGCGGCGAGAAAGGATGCAACGTGCGCGGGCACGGAGGCGGTTAGCGCAGCGGCTTTTGCTTTGCGGGCAAGTTTTTTTAATACGGGGACATGACATGAACGGACTTTGAGCAACTTTGCATACGAAAAACTGTGCGTAGAAGACTACCTTGTATTTGATCAAACGTCGAAGATGTAAGTTTTCTTTAGGGAACCAAAGATCATGCTGCAAACTGAGATTTCTTTAGGAATACTGCTTTATTTTAGCACACATACATACATACCTATACGGATCTTGTAAAACCAATTTGCTGATGGTATATATCTGAATTTATTCTTGTAGCAGTTTATGTCTAGGTGTAAGATTGCCCAATTATAGATTCGAGATGGTGCAAGTGTCAGCTGATTTGAGGTTTGAGAATGCATCTTAATTGCCCATGATCATTTGGTTGCGCGTAGTCGCCTCGATCAACCATCCATGCGACGTCGCCTCGTCGGTGTCCATGGTGTGCCGGGGAGGAAGATGGGTTGGCCGCCGTGGCTATTAGCCAGGCCCACGGTTCTCTTCTCCCTAATGAAGGTCCATGGGCCTCGACTCGCCGAGCCCACCGGTGCACATCGAGCGAGATCGACCATCACCAAACCCTAACCAAGGAACCCGGCTCGACGACGAGAAATCCCGAGGAAGGAGGAGGCGACCGAGCGAGCGGGGGAGGAAGATGAAGGTCCGCGCGTCGGTGAAGCGGCTGTGCTCCTTCTGCAAGGTGGTGAAGCGCCGGGGCATCGTCTTCATCCACTGCAAGGCCAACGCCAAGCACAAGCAGCGCCAGGGCTACTCCACCATCGCCGAGGCCGCCGCCTCGTGCCTCCACCTGCCGCCGCCGCTGCCGCCTCAGGCCAGCGGCACCAGCTCCGCAGCGGCGTTTGCGGAGTAAGGCCACCCTTCTCGCCCTGCGATTTCTGCCTCTTTTGTAAATGTCCCCAATCCGTATTGAGCAGGTCCTGCGTCTCCGACGCGCCACTGATTATTAGCCGAAATCAGGTATCTAATTAGATTAGAGGTTTGGATGTTTGGTTTGTTCTGTATCCCTGGTCCTGGTGAGGTATACATCAAGGCTATTAAGATCAAAGACATTTTAAAAGTAATCAGTCATTTGGATGCGGGTACCTGATTATCTAGGATGTCTAGTTGCTCTCGAATAAGCCATTGACAATTTTGACTTGACCAACACTACTAATAACCAGTACCAAACAGTACTAGTTTGTAGTCTGTATTTTGGCCACCTGCAATCTCGGTACATGCTTGTTAAAGGGCTGTGCCATTGCGATCTATTTGACCCTGTGGAGTTATATGAGAAGTCATTTTTTATGAGCACCCTTCCTGAGGTTATGATCATAATCAGCTTTCATCGTCTTGTCGTACCGTTTGATTTTTCATTATCTGCAAAAGGTATCATTTTGAGTCTCATCATCTATGCTGTTTGAATCAAACACATTAGTGCATTGGACGCAGCACCAAATCTTCTTTCCTTTGCATTTCTGCATGACCTTATATTGTAAACCGAGTATCCGTATAGATATTTGTATACCTGGACCATTTTGAGGTCTCATCAGCTGAAGATCTACTGATTGAATTTACCACATCATGCATTAGGGCATTGGATACAGTGCCTTGTATTATAAAATGATTCCATGATATGCTTATTCTTTGGAGCATTATGCACCTGGGCCTACTTGACTTGTAGTTTTTCTTCTGATTTGTTTTTATCGTCTCCTAATTCAAGTTAAGTACTTTGAAAGACAGTAGACTTTCTTGAAAGATAACAGTACAGCATATTATGTCTCCAAGAAGAGTTCAGCTGGCTAATTTGTGCATGTCGCTGTTCGGGGAAACTAATGTGTCACTTCACTTTATCTCAACGTGAGCTACTTGTTCTGTTCTTGCTACCAAATTTCACATTATCTGTTCTGATATATGCTTTGCAGAGCATCAAAGGTGGCTAGGCAAGAGATATCTATGAAGTTTAATTGGCCACTGGGCTTAGCTGCCCTGTTGAAGAATAGCGCAAAATAATTACTCGGTGATTCTCTCAGACATTTGTCTTCTTAATAGAATCAGATGATGAGTAACATCTATTTTGCAGTTTGATGTGAAGTCTCATCTTCATTATGTGGCAAAGATATCAAAATGTACGATCATCATGTTCTTGCAACCACTCTGCATCAATCAAATGGGTTATGCTTATAGTTACATTTTCGTACGATGGCATATGACATCATACACAATGTTAGAATATTTTTTTCAAATTTTTTTATAAATATTTTCATGCATTATTTCATCTTCTATATCAAATATGAATTACATGCTTTCAACATAGAAAAATTACAAAAAAATTATTTAACTATGTTTTGACATAAGTTATGTTGTAACTTATAATCTCATAAAATTTTATGCTCAAATATTACATGTACATAAAGAAACAAAAAAGTAAAATCTTATAAGGTGGCTGTTGGTGCTCTGCAGACCAGGTATCCCCACGTAGTGGGTAAAAGATAGTCTAGGCCCTGCCTCCCTGCTGAGGCGGGCACCATCATAAGTCACGTACCCTGAGCCCCATGATTAGCCCTGGGGCTACCGCATGTGCTTGAGCTCCAGAGCTTACACGTGCCCTAGGCTTCGGCCTGAGCCTCCCCGTTGAGGTGAGGTCCGAAGCTGCCATGTGTCCCCGGCTTCGAGCCACCTCCTCGAAGAGGACAACATTGGGGCTGGCACGTGTCCCGGGCTTCGACCTAAGCCTCCTCGCTGAGGAGAGGTCCGGCGCTGACACGTGTCCTCCGGCTCCGAGTCGCCTCCTCGCTGAGGACAGCTTCGGTGCAGACACGTGCCTAAGGCTCATGTCCGAGCGTCCTTGTTGAGGTAAGGTTCGGAGTTGACACGTGTCCCTTGGCTCCGAGCCGCCTCCCCGCTGAGGATAGCTCCATTGTTGACACGTGCCCTGGGCTCCGGTCCGAGCCTCCCCGCTAAAGTAAGGTCTAGAGTCGCCACGTCTCCCCAGACACCATGCCAGTCGGTAAGGGCTCCAGAGCCGCCACATACCCCACGATCCTTCGTGGGTCGTGGGACGAGGAAGTCAAGAAGGAAGTGCGCTGTCAGGCTTCGCATTCAGGGCTCGTGCCTTCCCCAAAAGCTTGGCGCACTCCGCACATCTCCGTCACTTGCGCATTCGCTATTACGGTGACAAGACGGGACGATGGGGCGTGACAGCAGTACAGTGCCGCCCAACAACACTAAACCGCCCAAACAGAGCAAGGAGACACGACGACAAGATGGCGTCTTCATCATCACCTCACATGCGGTCAGGGGCGCTCAACGCGCTGGACGGAGGGACTTAACTCCCCCACCGGCCACTCTACTCAGAGGACGAAACCTTAGATCATGTATAGGATACTTAAAGTTTTGGGGTCACCTGTCGGGCCCCATGCCTCATTGTAACCACCCCAGTATTGAACTATAAAAGGACCGAGGTGATCACCCAGCAAAAGGTTTCGATTCCACACCCTCTTGATCACACAACGCACAAGCTCTCACGCTCAAGCAATAAACAAGCACGTCCATGGACGTAGGGTATTATGCTCCGGCGACGTGAACCACGTAAATCTATGTGTTCATCTGCTCCCTTGAGCCCAGGTCGCGAAGGGCGCCAAGCCCCCTCCGAAAAAAAGAACCTCGTGGGATGCTTTCGAGCAACCCGGGAGGAGTATCGCAGCTCACACTCCGACATTTGGCACGCCAGAAAGGGGGTCTTTCCGCGCTCTCCTCGCGACCATGGTGAACATCACTTCTCATGGCGAGCATTCTCGCCCACCTCGCCGTCGTCTCAAGACGGGAGATGACGAAGCTACCTCCCGCTCTAGGGCGGGTACGTTTGGTCCAGCTAGCGGTCAGACGACCAGTGTGCCACCAGCGGCCCCAGCGACCAAGTCCGTCCGAACTGGCGACCAAAACGCTGGAGCCCTTGAGACGCCCGTGGCGCCTAGGACGGGACGGACTAGCAACCGCACGGATGGTGCTCCGTTGGTGTTCACACCGTCAGTGGTGGCTTCCACTCGGCCACCCTCTTCCCCGACAGTGGCGACAACACCGCCATGGCCGAGCTCGGAGAGTGTGTTGGCTCCAGCACGCGCTCTGCTCCACAACCCTCCGGGTGAGGGTGCCACTCCCGAGGCGGTGGAGCAGTGGCGGCACAACGTTGACCATCTCGGCTCAGTCGCGTACGCCGACGGTGGCCCGTGGGGTAGTAGCCCCGCGCGCGACGGCCACGCCCGACCTCAAGGTCGAGCGGAACCGTCGTCTCACAAGCGAGGATGGTCGCACCACCATCGAGCAGCGCCGCTAGAGGAGTCACAACCTCGAAGGAGGGTACCACTCTCTGAGCGCGGTACCGGCGAGTCGCGCTCCCCCTACCCCTGCCTCTCCGGGGGAAGTACGAGGATGAATGGCGCTCGCCCCACATCTTCGTATGGTGGTCTGGCCACCCAAGTTCCGGCCCCACCTGCCGGAAAAATACGACGGGACAGTCGATCCCGCCGAGTTCCTGCAGATCTACTCGAGCTCCATCATGGCAGCAGGAGGAGATGAGGCTGTCATGGCCAACTACTTCCCCGTGGCTTTGACCGGCACAACCTTGTCATGGCTCATGAACCTTCCCCCAGGATCCATCACGTCCTGGGAAGAGTTGTGCTGGAGATTCACAACCAACTTTGGGAGTTCCTACACGCGTCCGACACCGGGCTCGACCTCCATGCCATGCGTCAGCGCGATGGGAAGTCGCTGCGATCCTTCATCCAGCGGTTCTCCCAGGTCAGGAACACCATCCCCGCATCTCCAACACCTCCGTTGTCGTCGTCTTCCGGCAAGGCGTCCGCGACAAGAAGATGCTCGAGAAGTTAGCCACGCATGACGTGTAAGACGTCTCCGAGCTCTTCAGCCTGGCCGAAAAATGTGCCAGGGCGGCGGAGGGTTGAGACTGGCACTCGCGACCCACCTCTTTGGTGGGGAGTGCCGGAGAGGCTGCTGCTTCACGTGACAGCAAGAAGAACAAGACCGGAGGCAGGACCAAGCCTCTGGCCGGGGCACCCACAGCTGCCCTAGCAGCGACCGGTGGGGGCCGAACCCCGCACCCAGACAAGCGCCCGCGACCATCATCTGC
The DNA here is from genome assembly GCA_030760725.1 of Neostapfia colusana. Classification (NCBI taxonomy): domain Eukaryota; kingdom Viridiplantae; phylum Streptophyta; class Magnoliopsida; order Poales; family Poaceae; genus Neostapfia; species Neostapfia colusana. The sequence continues at coordinate 1,298,188 of JASWHV010000013.1, forward strand.
TGGCGACGATGGATAGTGGTGCCCAGTGCAAAACACCGCCAGCCACGGCGCTAACGACCGTCGCGAGATCAAGAAGCTCCCGGAACGCTTCCGCGAGCTGCAACAGCAACGACCGCGCCAAGACGGTGTACCCTCCTGTAAGCGGGAGGGCAAACAAAAGGCCAAACCTGAAGCCGACGTTGAGCAGGGTATGGAGTATCATGACGCCAAGAGAGCGTTGAAAGCCGCCTACGGCCACTCCGACTCCAAGTCCAGCGATCACAGCGAGCGACGCAAGACGCTCCACGCCTAACCAGGCGTCCCCCCCCCCCCCCCCCCCCCCCCTCCGTCGTGCGACAAGGGAAAACACCCTCTTACACTGGTGTAGGGGATTGAGGCCGCCCTCCCCCAGAACACACCTAGGGCTCACCCGACGTCCAGACATACGGTGAAGCCACACAGGATCAGCTTATGCTTGAAGAAATCGACCTCGTCGACGAGGCAACATGGCTAGAGGCTGCTCGAAATGCGCTACACCACAAAACGCTCCGGCCACAGAACGCGCAGAGTAGGCAGCCCAAGGTAGGTCCACCTGGTGTCTCGGCCAATGCTTTCTGGAGGAGGGGTGACAAACCCTCCCCCGGCTGGGAGGGTCCCTCTCGACCAGTACAAGTATGTCGCTTCAGGTGGGCCCGCTTGGCTGCAGGGATGGATATCTCTACCCAGACCACACGACATAGAACATCTCTGTAAGTTCTACCCTTAGCACGGTGGTAGTATATTTTTTCTTTTTCTCTTTCTTGTAAGGGTGTCATAGTGTCTAGGAACAACGCTTAGAACAGCTAAGTCCTCGAGGGGTCCAACTTCTCTTGTCATCCGGTGCGGGTCGTTGCCTTCTTACACGGTCTGTTACCTCCTATTACCCGAAGGAAGCCAGAAATAAGAAAAATTTATCCTACCCTGTACACTTTATTTACAGATTATGCTAACTCATGCATATCAACTGTAAACGGCATGTCCGGAGCCTGCCCTACACACTTGTCCTAGGTCCCGTGCCACTGGAAGGTCTCCTCGCTGAAAAGTTAACGCCTGCGGGAGGTCCGGGGTGTGTAGCCTGCTATGCCTAGTTCCGTACCCTTAGCGTGCACATCCTGCTTCCCCAGCGCTACAACTGAGTATTTGGGGGGCCAGAAAGAACACACCTATAGACAAGAGAAGTAACCGGACCCCACACATTGCCCCATACCTTTCGTGCTTCCTTTTCATACCGCTTCGGTCGTGTGTCCAGTCACTTTTTCTTGTGTCCAACCGTAGCAAGAGTTGTGCAATCCTTGTACTAGCGGGTCCACTTGAAGTACCTGTGGCGTACCCGGGGATCCTGCGGTTGTCTTGTATGGTCCCTCCCCCGAAAAGCTTACGCCAGCGGGAGGTCCAGGGGCGTAGCCTGCTATGCCTGGTTTCGTACCCTTAGCGTGCGTACCCTGGCTCTCCAGTGCTACAGCTCATTACCGGGGAGCCGGACGGCTCATACCCCTCAGCAGGGAGGTCCATGGGCGTAGCCTGTGATGCCTGGTCCCGTACCCTTAGCGTGCGTACCTTGCCTCTCCAGCGCTACGGCTCGGTACCAGGGAACCAGATAGCTCATACCTCTGGGCAAAGCTTTGACCAAAACTCGGGCGACCAGCATCGAATTACCCAAACCTCGCAGCTTAACTATGGACCGTAAGCCACAACAAAGCTACTAAACAAGGAAGAGTGACCAGAGAGCACGACTACTCCATTTTCCTGCTATGACTGCAGGTCCGCATAGGTCCTTGGCGATTCGGACCTCCCAGGGGGCCCGATGCTGACGTCGTGCCCCAACGCGAGGGTCACACCTAGCAGGGGCCATATGAACCACGCGGGCAAGACGTCAGACCACTGCAGCAGCAAGCAGAAGACTCAGAGCACCAGCTACCACAAGCTGAAGACAGGGGTCGAACTTCCGTTGGGTCCTTGCGCCGTCGAGGACCCGAAAGGAGTGGTAGACACATTGCCGGAGCGCCCTGGGTCTAAGCATCGACAAAGAGCTACCCACGTCGGCTAAGTTATTCCAGACCTTTGCGTTGCCAAGGGTTCGAAGTCTACATCAACAACTTAAGGCCTCCTGCAGGTCAGGGATCTCATCCCCAACGGCCACCTCGGTCATTGGCGGGCCTCCCGACAGCTCTAGCCGATCATGGACGTTAGTCTGGGCAATTACGCTGTCCTCCCTCTAGTGCTGCCACTTCTCGGGAGTGAAGGGTACGATGTAGGGCGCGGAGTGCCTCCCGCGGTGTTGGAAGTAATAAGCCCCCAACTAACTTGTGCTTCTCCTTGAGGCCCTCAAGGAGAAGAACACCCCGAGGAGTCGCACCGAAGGTCGTACGCACACGAACATCTCGTAGAAGTGGACAAAAACGGCCACGAGTGCGAGAGCGTGCGGCATGAGGTGCTACAGCTGGAGCCCATGCACCTCCAGCAGGGTGAGGAGGAAGGATGACGCCAGGAGCGCGAACCCGGACAACACATACAAGGTGAAGAGTACCACCTCGCCGGGTTGCGTGTCAGACAGCGGGACCCTCCCACGGTGTATATTTCCATCAAACGTGGCTGATTGCCAGCCGAGCAGTCGCCTCACGATAGCGATGTTGCCATCACTCCTAAGCCTAGATGAACGGAGGCCAGAAGACATGGTGGCGAGGAAAGGTTGAAGAGCGCTGGGGAGCAGAGGCTTCGAGCGCGCAGGAGGGAGGCGAAGATTGCAAGGGCAGAAGGGAACGTCGTTATCCGGAAGGATTCCCTTTATACGCCCGCAACCTCTGGCAGGGCAATAGGCGCGACATTTGGGTTTCCATCGTGCTGGGCCGCGGGTTACCTGCCTCCCCCAACGATGAGTAGGACCTAGGTCCACCCGTCACACTCTGGGGGCCAGGCAGGTAACTTCTCGGGAATGTCTTGCGGTTCCCGGGAAAAGCGGTTAGTGGAGCTGCAATGACTAACCCAAAGGCTGCCGCAATAACTGCCTCGAGGCGACCCCTCGAGCACGTCGCCATGACCCGCCAGCTAGGGGCGAGCACGCGCCCACTACGCTGACGATGTGCTGTCACTTTGACTGGCAAGTACGCCCATCACGTCAGGGACGTCCGACCTTTTCGTCTCCCAGGTACAACCACTCGGCCTCTACGCGAGAAACTCTCCACCACTTTGGTTTCCAAAGCACAGGTTCAAAACCACCACGCGGGAGAGATGGGGGTTGTCGAAGTGTTTCGTCGACACTTCCCCCGGGCCTGCTTAAGGAGCAGCCCACAGAGGTTCTTTTTCGGAGGGGCTAGTCCTCTCGAGAGGGTCGTGATGGATGAAGGAGGATTGACACAGGGATTTTTACGTGGTTCGGGCCGCCGGAGCATAAAACCCTACGTCCACGGGAGTTGTATTGCTCGGGGCTTAGAACCGGAGTTCTAAGCTTGAGGGACTGGATGAACTGGGTGAGTAGTCGGGGTCGTAATGAGCCGAACCCATTACAACGTTGCCTACCCGAGCCTTTTATAGTTCAAGACTTGGGCGGCTTACAAGGTGGGCCCCGGAGCTCGACAGGTGGCCCGGGGGTGATTTCCTGCCATCTACCATGTCTTGCCGTGAATGTTGGTAGTTGTCTCCTGGCGATGGTTTCTTGGTCGTCGTCCTACCGTCCTGCCCATGCCGCAAGCTAGGCGTAGTGCTTGATGATGGCAGGGACGGCAGGTGTCGGTACCTGAGATATGGGGTACCCCCGCGCACAGGGTGAAATGCCTAAGGTGCTCGCCCTTCTCCGTAGGGAGAGCTCCGAAGGCGCCACGCGTCTGGCGGGGTCGGACCTCCCTCTCCTCAGAGGAGAGCTCCGGACCCGCCACGTGGCTAGAAGAACAGTGCTGCCTGCCCCCGAGCGGTAGGCAGCGGGCGTAAAGGCGCCCCTCACCTTGCCCGTACAAGGTATTCAAGGCCCGCGTCTTCCCAAGACGCGGAAACGCGGAGCACGCGCCTGTCAGGTGCTGTTGCGTCCAGTCACATCACAGACTGGCGCGCGGTGTCAGAACCTGACAGGTAATAAACGCTGCGACAAGACATCCCATGCCGCCTGCGCCGTCATCAACCACTACGACAGGCGCGCGGCATGGGCAGGGCGGCAAAAGGAAGACTCAGAAGCCTTCGGCCGGAGGAAACCACCGGCATAACTACAGATACGGTAGATAATAGACAATCTTCCCGGGACCACCTGTCGGGTCCCAGCTTCCCTTGTAAGCCGCCCGAGCCTTGGACTATAAAAGGCTCAGGTAGGCGTCGATAGCAAGGGTTCGCATTCTGCAACTCATACGCTAGCCATACACTCTCAAGCTGTAACTCACCCCCGAGCTCAGGCCCCTGGCCCTGAGCAGCAAGCAATACAGCGAGCTCCATAGCTCGCCGTGGACGTAGGGTTTTACGCTCCGGCGGCCTGAACCACGTAAAACCTCCTGTGTCAAGCCCTCACTAACTCGTCCATCCGCGCAAGCTCTCCGCTAGGAACTAGCCCCTCCGAAAAAAGAACCTCCGCGGGCTGCCCTGTGCAGGCCCGGGGGAAGTGTCGATCGCACACTTCGACATTTGGCGCGCCAGGTAGGGGGCTTTTCCCCTAGCGCGACGAGTTTCCGCCAACGAAGATGACCAAGCTTCCTTCAACGGCAACTTCTCCCCCTCCGCGTTCACGGCGAACCGTGACCACTGGGGAGTACATGTCGACACACTCAGGACGGAGTGTGTCGGCACAAGCGGGCAGCCAGCAGCCGACTCCGGCAACGCCGACTCCGGCTATGCAGGCCCCGACCAGCGTGAGGTCTTCTGCAGCGCTGAGCGTACACCATGGAGGTGCGCTAGCTGCAGCAAGAGCGCTGCTGCGCAACCCGCCTGCGGGGGATGCGCCCCATTCAGCGACCCAACAATGGGTCCGCGAGGTGGACCGCCTCGTCGTCGCCGCCGCGAACCCTCGGTTTCGACGAGGACGACGTCCAGGGCAACCGGCTGTGTCGCTGACGCGCACACCCACGGTTGACGGGCTAACGGCGGATTCCAGCTCCTCCAGGCTCCTGTCGACGGACCTGCGAAGGGAACTGGAACGGTGTCACGTGGGGCAGGACGCCCGGGTGTACCTCGAGCGACGCCGAGAAAGGCGTCGCAACCAGGAGGCAGGCGACAGCATGTCGTCGACCTCGACACAACCAGAAGGGCAGGTCTTCGCCATGCGAGCCCCACCACAGGCATATGCTGCGCAGCATATGCCACAACCATATGCGCCGCAAGTAGCGGCCCCGGCCTATGGTGCAGCCTTGCCCATGCCGGGATACGCAGCGCAGGGTGCGAACCAAGTGTTCGCAGCGCCTATACCTGCCGCAGCAGGAGCAGGATGTGTGGCCCTTGCACCCCACCTTCGCTTCGCAAGGTGGCCACGCAAGTTCCGCCCGCACCTGCCCGAGAAGTACGACGGCAGCGTCAACCCAGCGGAGTTCCTCCAGATCTACTCCACCGCCGTACTTGCCGCAGGAGGGGACGAGGCTGTCATGGCCAACTACTTCCCTGTCGCCTTGACCGGCCCAGCCCGGTCTTGGCTCATGAATCTACCTCACGGGTCCATAACCTCCTGGGGTGAGCTCTGCCGGCAGTTCGTCGCCAACTTCGGCAGCTCCTACACCCGTCCCGGCACGGAGCTTGACCTCCACGCCGTCAAGCAACAACCTGGGGAGTCGCTGCGCTCTTTCATCCAGCGGTTCTCTCAGATGCGCAACACCATCCCACATATCCAAAGCGCCTCTGTGGTGGTGGCGTTCCGACAGGGTGTCCGGGACGAGAAAATGCTCGAGAAGCTCGCGACCAGAGAGGTCCGCGACGTCTCGGAGCTCTTTAGCCTGGCGGATAAGTGCGCCAGGGCAGCCGAAGGGCGGAACTGGCACGCACTGCCGACCTCCGAGTCAGGAGGGCAGCCCGGGTCCGGTGCTGCTGCCTATGGGGGTGGCAAGAAGACCAAGAACCGGGGGAGTGGAAAGATGAAGCCACCGTTCACGGCCCCCGTCGCCGCAGCTGCGACAACCAGCGGAGCTCGGGGGCCGCGCCCCGACAAGAGGCAGCGGCAATCACCGGCCCCAGACAGTGGCCAGAGCGGGCTATGCCCCGTGCATGGCACCTGCAACCATACAGCTGCCGAGTGCTGGGAGATCCAGAGGCTCGCAGAGCGCTTCCGTAATGGAAGACAGCAGAGGGCTGAAGCACCGCCCTACCCTCAGAGGGATGGCAAACAGAAGGCCGATGCCCCAGTCACCGCTGCCCACCAAGTGGGGTACCAGGAGCCTCAGCGTGTCATAAAGACAGTGCATGACGGTGAGGACTCCAGTTCTGACGGTGACGGGCCAAGGTGTTAGCCAGCTGCGGCACGCCTCCGTGCCTCGAACATACCTCTCGGGGGCCGCCTAGGGTCCGTCAACCCCTTTAAGGCCTTGCTAGAAGGGGGAGACGCCTTAGGTCATCCAAGGCGAGCCCGGGTCCACCTACCCCTTGAAGGCCTTAGCCAGAAGGGGAGAACTCCTCGGGGGCCCCGGAGAGAAGCCACGCAGGACCTGCTCCAGCGTGAAGACAACAACTTCGACAAGACTCGACTTGCAGGGAACACCCCACAACGCACGGTCTCGGCTAATGCTCTAAGCACTACCGCCAAAGAACCAGACGCGACGGGGGCCCGCAAGAAGGCAGCCTGGTGAAGCGGCACGCTATATTCCAAGAAGGACCCATAAGCTCTCCCCAAGCAGGGAAGGTCCCTTCCGAATCATGAAAGCTGCCGCCCCAGGTACACATGCCTTTCAACCGAGAGTGGGATCCATTCCCAAAAATCCTTATCATGCAGCAACACTGTAAGTCCTACTTACTGAGCATCGGTAGAACAGGGTTATTCACTTCTGTAATAGACCCCATAGAACTTAGGAACAGAGCTTGGGGTAGCTAAGTCTCAAGGGACGGTACAGGACTACGTCCAGTTTAGCCTGGTTCCGACCCTAAGCGCGTAGAGTCTTGCTTCCCTTGTAGACGAGGCGGAACATTGCCCCCACGAACAGCCAGAATTCCACCTATGGGCGCAAATACAGAGACCTCTTCTACTTAGCTCCTTCTCATGCGCTCATTTAAATTATGCATTAATTTTTATGATCGCACTATCTCTGTATGTTCATCATACGTCTAGCTCCCCCTCTCCTGCGCTCACCCATAGTCGGCATTTGCTATCCTCCCGAAGGCGGCTGCGCTTGAGGCACCTGCCGATGGCCGAGTGAGTCTCTCGGGCCTCCCCCAGTCAGGTGTTGCGGTGCCAGTTGGTCACCTCCAGGAAAGGCTAGCGTTGTGCATGGGGAGTCCAGGGTGCGTATCCAGCTTAGCCGGCCCAGAGCCCAAAGCATGCGCATCCTGCTCCCCGGAGGTCCAGGGGAGTACGTCCGCTTTGCCTGGTCATGAACCCAAAGTGCGTGCACTCTGCTTCCCCAACGCATGGCCCGGTACTAGGGATCAGACAACCGTACCCGGACCTCGGAGGGAGCCGGAGCTCCAGCGCCTCGTGCACAGAATTGCCCAAGCCCCGTATAGCGGGCCAGGACCATAAGACTAGGAGACAGGAGGGGAGGACCCCCCGAGGAGAATTACGTTTCCTCTACCTGTGTGCGGGACCTTCAGGTTACGGCAACAGGGGCTGCATGAAGCAGGGGGAAAGGAGCTACCAGCTACACCGGCCTGGGACTGGAAGGACCGGGACCTGCCCCCCCAGAGGGGCAGGGCCCGGGGGCCCCGCGTGTCCAGCAGGCCCGGAACTCCCTCCTTGAGGGCTCCGGGCTCGCCACGTGGCGGGCAGGAACCGGACCTCCCCCCTCAGCGGGAGGGCTCCGAAAGCCCTACGTGTCCAACATGACCGGAGCTCCCGTCTCTTAAGGAGGAGCTCCAGACCCACCACGTGGCCGGCAGATTTGGAGCCCCCCCATAGGGCGAGGTTCGGAGACCTCCAGGGCCCCTAACACAGTTAGGACCCGGAGGGAGTGTCTGAGCGAAGCTCCGGGATTGGAAATGACCTCTGAGTACCTTGCGGAGCTAAGGACTCAGCTAGGCAAAGCCAAGAAGGAGGGAAAAGCATCACAGACACAAGTATCCAAGAGAGTCAATTTAAGCAAGGCTCCTTGAGCTGGACTACAGACTCGATAAAAAAGGGAAAAGCAAGTCCTAAGGACCACCCGGCTCTCGCCGGAACCTTGCTGCTACAAGGGCGGCCACATCCTCGACTTCAGCCCTGGCAGCTTCCTCCCGCTCCGCGGCTGGGCCCTCTCTTGCTGGCTCCAGTGAGAAAGAGGGGTCGCGGCTCTTGAAGCATGCCAGCACATGCGAAGCGACCTCTAAAGCTAAGCCGCGGCCCTCGGCTTCAAGCTCGCTGGCGACCACCGAGTCGAGTCTGTCCAGCTTGGCGTCGATCGACTCCAATGCAGGGATCACCTCTGCCACCTGCAATGCGGGAGTTGCGGCCCTCACCGGACTGAAACCAAGAGGGATCAGGGCGGACCCCGCCCGATCCACGAAGCTTGAGACCGCAAGGGCCTCGGAGGACCGTAGGGCTGAGAGTTCCTCCACCTCGCGGCGGGCCGCCCGCAGAGCCTCCAGGTTCCTCTCGGAGAATTCTTTCTCCTGGGCCGCCAGGGAACTCTCCCGAAGGCGGAGGGCCTCGGCTAGCCGCTCCAACTCAGCGGCCCTGAAGCCGGCAGTCAACTCGCGGTCCAAGACCGCCCGACGATCTTGGGAGACTTGTTCATCCCTCAAGTCGAGGTCTGCCTTCAGAATCTCCAGCTCCTCCTTCCGAGCTCGGAGGTCATCCTCGCCCGCAGCCAGCTGCGCGGTGACCCTCTCTGCCTCAGCTGCCACGGAACGCTCCCGCTCCTCAACGGCGAGTTTGCGGCGCTCCAACCGCTGCCGTATTTCCACAGCAGCTGAGAGGCTCTCTTCGGCCCGGGCGTGAGCCTCCAGGGCCTCCCTGTTGATCCGCCGCGACTGGGTGTCCATGCGGTCAACAGCCCGCTTCATCCGGTCAACGAGCGTTTCCCGGAAGTCGAGCAACTCCCGCCTGGAGTCGAGCTCGCTCTTAACCTTCGCGGTCCTCTCCCGCAAAAGGTTCCCCCAGGTGAGGTGGCGGTCCCGTTCAACCGTATACTCCTCCCGCTCGCGCCCTAGCGCAGCCAAGACCTGCCGGACGCTCGATTCGGCAAGCGTGAAGGCTGGGGCAGTCCCTCCGACCTCCTCCATTACCTCGTCCTCGGGAAGAGCCGACGCGCCAGCCGCCGAGACGAGACGCCGATCAGGAGAAACTGGCCCAGCGGCCCTGGCAGCCGGGCCAGCCGGGCTCTCTTCAGCTTCAGGCTCCTTGACCTGAGGAGAGGGACGAGCCGGGGAAGACGGTGCTGGAGAAGAAGCCAGGCCGCCTAGTGCAGGGTCAACCTGTGCTGGCTCGGGGGCCGCGGTGGCTGTCTCGGCAGGAAGAGACGACGCCGCCGCGGAGTCCGCGCGCACCGGAACAGGAGAAGTCCGCGCTGGCCTGGGGGCCACAACAGTTGCCCCTGGCTCCGAGCGCATCGGCACAGATTCCCCGCAAGACGGGGAAGGCCGGGAAGCACGGACACTCCAGCGGGCTTTGAACCCCGACTTCCGAGCCGGGGTAGGGTTTCCAGAGCCCGCTACCGTCTCCGACGACCGCTCCGCAGTCGCTTGGACTGGCGGAACAGGGGACGCCTCAGAGGCTTCCCCCAGCACATCAGCCCGGGGCCTCTTCGAGTCGCCACCGGAGGGAGGGTCGGGCACCCCAGAATCCCGACTTGGCACCGACGCCGTTGCTGGAGGAGATCAAGCGCGTTTCTTCTCTGGCAGCGGATTGGAAGCCATGGCAAGGGAGAGCTCAAAGGCAGAAGAGCAAAAGCGCAAGAGTCCAAGAAGAAACGCAGAGAAGTGCGAAGGGAAGCTACAACGTGGGTGAGACCCCCTCTAAAAAAAAGCTTCCCGGTGCAGTTCCAAGCGATTCGGAACTCTTCGAATACCCCGCACCCGCAACCGCTTCGGTTCCTAGACCGAATGCCGATGACGGGTGGGCCCAAGCCGCTTAGCTAAAGCGGTGGGGTCATGGAGTCAGTCTCCTAAGAAGATGAGCCGGCAAGGCCCTTCGGCGGTTCCCGAAGAAAGCGCCGCAACGTGCAGAAGTGGCAGCCTTGGGAACCACCGCAGTAAAAGCAATCATCAAGTGGGCGCACGCTCTCACGACCCCGCGGCCGTTCGTGCTCCAGCAGCGGTCAAGTCGGGACTTAGAGAAAGTGCGCGGATCAGAAGAGACGGAGGTCCCACCTCGGGCTCGCTATCTCCCCCGAGATGGGCCCGGGGGCCACTGTCGGTACCTGAGATATGGGGTACCCCCGCGCACATGGTGAAATGCCTAAGGTGCTCGCCCTTCTCCGCAGGGAGAGCTCCGAAGGCGCCACGCGTCTGGCGGGGTCGGACCTCCCTCTCCTCAGAGGAGAGCTCCGGGCCCGCCACGTGGCATACAGAAGCCGGACCTCCCCCTCCGCGGGAGAGAGGTCCGAAGGCGCCACGCGTCCAGCGGGGCCGGACCTCCCTCTCCTCAGAGGTGAACTCCGGGCCCGCCACGTGGCATGCAGAAGAGGGACCTCCTCCTCCGCGGGAGAAAGGTCCGAAGGCGCCACGCGTCCAGCGGGGCCGGACCTCCCTCTCCTCAGAGAAGAGCTCTGGACCCGCCACGTGGCTAGAAGAACGGTGCTGCCTGCCCCCGAGCGGTAGGCAGCGGGCGTAAAGGCGCCCCTCACCTTGCCCGTACAAGGTATTCAAGGTCCGCGTCTTCCCAAGACACGGAAACGCGGAGCACGCGCCTGTCAGGTGCCGTTGCGTCCAGTCACATCACAGACTGGCGCGCGGTGTCAGAACCTGACAGGTAATAAACGCTGCGACAAGACATCCCATGCCGCCTGCGCCGTCATCAACCACTACGACAGGCGCGCGGCATGGGCAGGGCGGCAAAAGGAAGACTCAGAAGCCTTCGGCCGGAGGAAACCACCGGCATAACTACAGATACGGTAGATAATAGACAATCTTCCCGGGACCACCTGTCGGGTCCCGGCTTCCCTTGTAAGCCGCCCGAGCCTTGGACTATAAAAGGCTCGGGTAGGCGTCGATAGCAAGGGTTCGCATTCTGCAACTCATACGCTAGCCATACACTCTCAAGCTGTAACTCACCCCCGAGCTCAGGCCCCCGGCCCTGAGCAGCAAGCAATACAGCGAGCTCCATAGCTCGCCGTGGACGTAGGGTTTTACGCTCCGGCGGCCTGAACCACGTAAAACCTCCTGTGTCAAGCCCTCACTAACTCGTCCATCCGCGCAAGCTCTCCGCTAGGAACTAGCCCCTCCGAAAAAAGAACCTCCGCGGGCTGCCCTGTGCAGGCCCGGGGGAAGTGTCGATCGCACACTTCGACAGCAGGCCATGTCTTGTCGCTGTACTTATTGGTCTTCAGCTCCTGACATGGTGCGCCTGTCTTGACTGTGACTGGTCACAGTGCCTCCTAACAGGTGTGCGTCGCGCCTTCGCGTCTTGGGAAGGTGCGGGTCTTGAATGCCTTCATCGGACAAGGCATGGCATGCCTTTACTCCTGCTGCCTACCGAGCCGGGGTGGGCAGCGCGGCTCTGCTGGCCACGTGGGGGGCCCAGGGCTCACCTTTAAGGAGAGGGGAGGCCCGGCCCCACTGGACACGTGGCACCTTCGGAGCTCGCCCCTGCGGAAGGGTGAGGTCCGGCTCTTCTGGCCACGTGGCAGGCTCGGAGCTCTCCTCTGAGGAGAGGGGAGCCCCAACCCTGCTCGGCACGTGGCGCCCTCGGAGCTCACCCCCCGCGGGGGTTAAGGTCCGGCTCTTCTGGCCACGTGGCAGGCACGGAGCTCTCCTCTGAGGAGAGGAGAGCCCCGGCCTTGCTGGGCACGTCGCGCCCTCGGAGCTCACCCCTGCGGAGGGGGCCAAGGTCCTTAGGCGGTTTTCTCCTGTGCGCGGGGGTACCCGGTATTGAGGGTACCGACAGGGACCCCACTTGCGGGCTCAGTGCCTCCCCCCGAGATGGGCCCGAGGACCACCGTCGATGCTCTGCAGACCGGGTACCCCGCGTAGTGGGTAAAAGATAGCCTCGGCCCTAGGCCCCGCCTCCCCGGTGAGGCGGGCCCCAGCATAAGCCACGTACCTAGGGCCCCATGGTCAGCCCTGGGGCTACCGTGTGCGCTTGAGCTCTGGAGCTCACACGTGCCCTGGGCTCCGGCCTGAGCCTCCCCGTTGAGGTGAGGTCCGGAGCTGCCACGTGTCCCCGGCTCCAAGCCACCTCCCCGAAGAGGGCAACACTGGGGTTGCACGTGTCCCGAGCTCTGACCTAAGCCTCCCCGATGAGGAGAGGTCTGGAGCTGACATGTGTCCTCCACCTCCGAGCCGCTTCCCCGCTGAGGACAGCTCCGGTGCAGACACGTGCCCTAGGCTCCGGTCCGAGCCTCCTCGCTGTGATAAGGTCCGGAGCTGACACGTGTCCCCTGGCTCCGAACCGCCTCCCCGCTGAGGATAACTCAGATGCTCACACATGCCCTAGGCTCCGGTCCGGAGCCACCATGTGTCCTCAGACACCATGCCCGTTGGTAAGAGCTCCAGAGCCGCCACGTACCCCTTGATCCTTCGTGGGCCGTGGGACGACGAAGTCAAGAAGGAAGTGCACTGTGAGGCTTCGCATTCAAGGCTCGCGCCTTCCCAGAAGCTTGGCGCACTGCGCACGATTTCGTCCCTTGTCCATTTGCCATTATGGTGACAAGACGGAACGACGGGGCGTGACAACAGTACAGTTCCGCCCAATGGCACTAAGCCGCCCAAACAAGGCAAGGAGATGTGGTGACAATACGACATCTTCATCATCACCTGACATGCGGTCAGGGGGGCGCTCAGTGCGTCGGACGGAGGGACTTAACTCCCCTGTCGGTTACTCTACTCAGATGACGAAGCCCTAGATCGTGTATAGGATACTCAAACCTTTGGGACCACCTGTCGCGCCCCAGACCTCATTGTAACCACCCCAGCCTTGAACTATAAAAGGACCGGGGTGACCACCTAGCAAATGGTTCCGATTCCACACCCTCTAGATCACACAACGTACAAGCTCTCACGCTCAAGCAATAGAACAAGCACACCCGTGAATGTAGGGTATTACGCTCCGGCAGCCCGAACCACGTAAATCGCTGTATTCATCCGCTCCCTCAAGCCTAGGTCGCGAAGGGCGCCAAGCCCCCTCTTGAATAAAAAAGAATCTTCCGAGCAGGCCGGGAGAAGTGTCGCAGCTCATACTCTGACCAGTAGTCAATCAAACCAAGCCTTTAATATCTCTCTTGATCATCTCTCGTTTGTTGTGTGCGGCGCCATGCGAGGCACTGGTGCATGCCATCTCGGTGCTTCTTTCCTCTTGCTGCTGTAATATATCTAAGCATGGCACTGCATTGTTCCTTTAGCGAGAAGTGAGTGACACGAAGTAGTTGGTGACTTGGTGTCGAGAAATCAAACAGAAGTAAGATCCATGTGACGCGGTCAGGAATCAGAAGGCAGAAGAAAACTCTGAATTGGTAGTAGTTCAGATGAGCGGAGACAACCAAGCCTTTAAAGTAATTTCACAGTCAGAAACGTTAGATCAACGGGCCGAACTTCTCTGTGGAGGCCCGTCGGGTGCAGCAGGATGGAGAGACCAGGCGGCCCAACTCAGCCCCGTAGGTTCGTGTTCGCGTCGTCCCGAACATGAACCCGCCGTAGTGACTGATGGCTCCTTTGGATGATAAACTTGCCGGATCTGCAAATAAGCTGGAGACCGTGAGGATGAAGAGACCGGGCAGCGCGACTGTCCGTCCGGTTCACGGCGGCCACCACCATGGCATTCCACTTGACTCACCCAAGGATCTCACGCTAGAGGACGTCGAAATCGCAGCCCACCCGGCCCAGCCAGCCTGTTTCCCCCTTCCCTTTCGTCGCGAGGCCCAGCCTTCCTTTTCCCTTCTTTCCTTCCCACGGACTTGCCTTCTTCCCCGCGCGCGTGCCCGCAGCAGAGCAGACTCGACCCAGCCGCCTGCGCCTCGGAAACCCCAGCGCGACAACCACCGACATCGCCGCCGCCGCCGCCGACTCGGAACCGATTTCGAAACCGCCTTGGCGTGCGTGGTTTGGACTCTCCAACTCCGCGCCCCTATAAATAGTCGTCACCCCCTCCGCACCCGTTTCACGCCATCCCCAGCCGCGTCGTGCGCCCTCAAGCCCTAGCGCCTCCGCCGACTTTTCCCGAGCCTCGCCGACCCTGCGTGTCTGTCTGGTGAGAGTCTCCTCCGCTCCCTCTTTTGATTTCTTCAAGCTTCGACGAGAACCCGTACACTGTCTGGTGAGCTGGGCGTTCTTCACCTTGGACACGCTGTTGAGCCTCGCCGTCATGCCCGCCGGTGTTGTCGGCAACGGTCCTCCGCCTCCAGACACGCGGACCGATGGTGCTAATAAGCTCGCTGCTCTTGTTTCCTCCTCCTTCCAAGCTGACACCGGGCTCCAAACCGGCAGTGACGATCGGTTCGCCCCGCTGCCCTACTACTCGCTACCACCATCTGTTGGGCCGGCGCCCTTCACGCAACTGGCCGTGCCACCGCCGCTGCTGCCGCAGCATACACAGGTGCAGATGCAGTTCGCAGCGCAAGCGTACCCAAGCCACCAACAAGCCATGGCCGCTCCAATAGAAGCGGTGCCCCTCGCCGTCGTGCCCGCCGGTGTTGTCGCCAACGATCCTCCGCCTCCAGACACGCGGACCGAAGGTGCTAATAAGCTCGCTCCTCGGCGTCGCGGCCGGCCTCGGAAACCCGCCGCCGCCTCGAGTTCCAATGGACCACCTGCGCAAGCTTCTGTCGTGAATCCAGCAGCAGGGTCTCGCCAACTCCAGCAACCGGCCGGTGCCATCCAGACAGCGCCGTGCTCCAACGCCACTGCATTGCCGGACCAAGAACAGCGCCAGCTCCGATCAACCAGCAGCAATCCATGCCTGTGGGAGGGGGAAGCCTCGGTGATGGAGGAGGCAACGACCGGACCATACGCAGACACGAACAAACCAGGCGTGCGGTTCAAACCCAAACCCGACGAGATCATCGGCTTCCTCAGGACGAAGTACCTTGGCCGCAAGATGCCCGTCGACTTCATCAAAGATTACGACGTCTACCAAGCGCACCCCGAGGCAGTCCTAGGCTAGCTTACTACTACTCTGCCCAATCTCTTTAACTAGACGAAGATCAATCACCGCATGAACAGCATCATTATGAGTATCAAGTTCTCAAACACCTAGTCTTGATCTTGGCAGCATCGTGCGGCAAGAGCGTGGATGGGTGCTGGTACGTGTTCTCGCCGAGGAAACGGCGGTACCCGAACGGCAACCGGCCAGCGAGGAGCGTCGGCGAGGTGGGTTTCTGGAAATCCAACACCAAGGAGAACGACGTACGCGCCGGTGGCCATGAGGACGGCGCGGTGATAGGGAAGGTGACGGCGCTCACCTTCGAGCTCGGCCGTCAGCCCCGCGGGGTTCAAACGCCATGGAAGATGAAGGAGTACAGCTTGCCGGAGAAACAGCACAAGCCCGACGGGTCAAATATGATGGTGACGACAATGCTTCAACCCCAACTTGCAATCTACGAACCGCTTGCATCATATCCGACTCGGCTCTGATCAAGCAATTTTTTTCGTATTTTTCTTGCAGCTAGATGACTGGGCTCTTTGCATAATTTCTTACAATGGACATGACGAAAAAGATGAGCAAACGTTCCTCCTCGAGGAGGGAGATGAATTGGACGACGTTGATGAGGATGCCGATGAAGCAGAAGGAGACGAAGATATGCAGATTGTCTCCGTTGAGCAGGGAGATCAAACGGCCGATGCTGGTGTGGCCGCTGGCGACACAACGGAGGGAGATGCGAATTCACAGATCGTGCTTGACGACGAATGGACTCTGAGCAACTTTGCAGACGAAGAACTGTGCGTAGAAGACTACCTTGTATTTGATCAAACGTCGAACATGTAAGTTTCTTTTAGGGAACCAAAGATCATGCTGCAAACTGAGATTCCTTTAGGAATACTGCTTTATTTTAACACACATACGTATAGATATATCTATACGGATCTTTTAAAACCAAGGAGCTGAAGATATATGTCTGAATTTATCTTGGTGTAGCAGTTTATGTCTAGGTGTAAGATTGCCCAATTCATAGATTCGAGATGGTGTAAGTGCCGGCTGATTTGAGGTTTGACAATGCATCTTAATTTCCCATGATCATTTGGTTGCGCGCAGTCGCTTCGATTAACCATCGATGCGGCATCGCCTCGTCGGTATCCATGGTGCGCCGGCGATAGGCGGGGACCGGGGAGGAAGGTGGGTTGACCGCCGTGGCTATTATTAGCTAGGCCCACGGTTCTCTTCTCCCTAATGAAGGTCCATGGGCCTCGACTCGCCGAGCCCACCGGTGCACATCGAGCGAGATCGACCATCACCAAACCCTAACCAAGGAACCCGGCTCAACGAGGAGGAAGGAGGAGGCGAGCGAGCGAGCGGGGGAGGAAGATGAAGGTCCGCGCGTCGGTGAAGCGGCTGTGCTCCTTCTGCAAGGTGGTGAAGCGCCGGGGCATCGTCTTCATCCACTGCAAGGCCAACGTCAAGCAGGGGGTGGGGGCAATGTCTGTTTGGTTAACAGTTGCAGTCTCACTTCGTGGGATGGACCAAATAAGAAGCAGCTCATTCGCCATGAAAGTATGCTGAGTTCCTAGAAACACAAGGCCATGATGTGCATTATGTAATTGCGTGCAAAGTCCCTCACTGAAACAATAACAGAACGTCAGTCGCGGGAGTAGGATGATCCAATATGGAACTCGTTACATTGGGCTCACAATGTCGGTCCAAATTTTTGCCAAAAAGGCCCTTTCGTTCTTCTTGTCCAGAGCAGCTGTCCATACCCTACGCGAACAACAGTTTCCACTAGACTTAAGATTAAGAGCTTTTTAAATGATGAACCTGTACAATGTAAATGTGCTTGACACCTGATAGTTGGTGGTTGAGGATTACCGTGTCATATCAGTTGCTATTGTGCTGGCGAACTTAATTAGAATCAATGACTGGACCTATAAGATTCCAGAACAAACTAAATGTAGTCTACCATCTTATAACAACACAAGTGATATTGCTGTGGCATGGTGCCATATATTTTTTTCCACCAAAGGGACGAATAGTCCTGCTTCAGCACGACGCAATCATATAAGGGAAACTTTAATTTGGGGCATACAACCAAATATTGTTGCCTCAGGGTATCCCTTGTAACAACACAAATAATAGAATACAGTAAACCTTAATTAAATGCACCAAAATTTCAATATGTTGAGTCCCTTGTTTTTTTTAAAATAGTGTATTAAAAAAATAAGGTTTTCTGAGGTGAATACATAACACATGTGAATTATCCAAAACATACGTCTGAATGAATATGCATACGAACAAAAAAAGAATCATCTACTCAAACCTGCAAGTTGCAAACGCATGTTAGATATGACAAACTAATATCTAGGCCACTCAAATTCCTAATTCTTTTTAGCATAAAACACATACTACATCACATCACAGATCATCAGAGACAAATGCCACTCTGCCAAACTCTTTCTGCTATCTATGATCACACATGCCAAGTTGACCCAACAGTGGCTCCTGATAACTACACATCACTGAAACATCAATGATGTTCATTCTATTATTCCAAAGAAATGTAAAAAGATTTGCTGCAACACTCTGAATTATCCACAAACATATGCTGCATCAGAATGAATCTGCATAGTAAACAAACAGAAGAATCATCTATCCAAGCCTGATCTCGCAAGCACATACAGCAAACTTAATATCTAGGCCACCCAAAACTCATTCTAATCGGCATAAGACATATACTGAATTGGTCACTGATCACAAACAGACAAACTACGTTCTGTCGGATCCTACCTAATAATGTGATCATGCATATCAGGTGAATGCAAATAGGAACCCACAATCATTGAGACCACTAAAAACATCCTGGTTAAACCACTCACTACACATCATCACTGACAAAGTAGTGACAAGTTCCATCAAAACATTTCCCTGAACATTGTAGACATAAGCATTTGCATCGGTAAAACAGGAACAAGCATAAACACACCTAAAGGTTCCTGATAAACACAGAATGTTCAATTTATAACAACAGAGTAATCAGAAAAAAAAAACAGATGAAACATAGTACAGCGCTAGCAGCTGTTCCCCCTGATTACTCTTCTCGATACATGCTGCCGCAGAGGTAAGTCTAGTCGCTCAGTCGGTTGAACCGGGGCCACCAGGGGTCTTGGAACCGATTCCGTACTTCTCCTGGAGCTTGGTGATCTCGTCCTCCTTCTTCTTGAAATCGGACTTCTTGGACATCTTGGCGGGCTGGTAGTAGAGCACGATGAGGTAGCGGTTGGCGACGTTGAAGCCAGAGAGGTGGTCGACGGCGTTCTTGGCGTCGTAGATGTCCTCGTAGACGACGTAGGCGGTGCCGCGCGTGTCCCTGGCGTTGCCCAGCCGGATCTGCCTGATGGCTCCATACTTGCCGAAGATGTCGTACATCTCCTCGCTCGAGATGTTGAACGGCAGGTTCCGCACGTACAGCACCCGGTTCACCTCCGGCGGCAGCCGCGTGTTACTCCTCCGCCCCAAGCTCGCCGCCGCCATCGCCGCGCTAGCCTCCTCCCCTCCGCTCCTCCGTCTAGGGTTTGGGGATTGTGAGGTCTCTCGGATTTGGGGGTGGTTTGCTTGCGGCGCCTCTCTCTCGATTCTTCTTTGGCTTATGGGAGGTGGGGTCGGGCGCATCGGGTCCCTTGGTTGCCGACTTCGGGGAGCAAGTCACTGACATGTGGCCCTCAGATACAAGAGTATCCACATGTCGGCGTTACCGTCATAAATCTTGGAGCAGCCTTCGTTTCACTAGCTCCGCTGTGAATCTCTGGCGACATCGCTTCCAAAACCGCCAGCCCTTCAGCACTGCACATGGCATCCATCAGCGGAGCGGCCATCTCTGCAAGTCCCAAGCCGCCTTCAGCGACGGCGACTGCGGTGGAGTGGCACCAGAGGCCGCCGAACCCGAAGAACCCGGTGGTGTTCTTCGACGTGACCATCGGGTCCATCCCCGCCGCCCGCATCAAAATGGAGCTATTCGCTGACATCGCCCCCAATACAGCCGAGAACTTCCGGTACTGCTCCAAGCCCCGGGCAACTCATAAACCCTAGGTTATTCTGCAGCTGATGTGTTTATATCCATGGATCTCTAATTGTTTTGCACTGGGGAGCACAGGTAAGAAATATCCTGCTCTTGGTTATTGTTACGCGCTGATTTCCTAGGCTAATTCTTCAGTTTTTGCTTTATATCTGATGTTTTTAAACATTTACCTTCGTTGTATGAGTTTATTGTGGACGTGCTACTGAGCTGTTATTCATGATAGGAAGCTTGGTTTCTCGTTGAGAGACTAAGGCTCTGTGGAGTGGGATGAATAGAAGGAATAAGTGCTAATTGTTATTTTCTCCACTTAAGCTGCTGCCAGGGGGCACGCTACACGCGCCGCGCCTGAAAACGCAGCGGGCGCGCGCAGCGGGAGCCGGTACATCGACGACGGGAAAATGGCGGTGCGTACAGGAACTCTCTAAATGCAGCGGTGGGCTGTAGCGCCTGGGAAGGAAAGAGAGAGAAAGAGAAGAGGAAGAAAGGGAAAAAAAAAGAGAAGGAAAAAGGAAAAAAAAAGAAGGGAGGGAAAAGTGAGAAAAGAAAAGAAGAAGAAGAAGAAAGGAAAAGGAAAAAAAAGAAAAGAGAGAATAAAAGAATCGATAAATAAATTTGGTGATTTTTATAAGTTGTAATTGTAATATTATTAACATAAAAATAATTATATAAAATTTTAAAATATAAGATAGCTGTATTATCTAATAAAAAATATGTGATAGTTGATATAGAGGTCTGATTTAGAGGTGAACGAGTGCAGTGAATTAAACTGTAAATGTCGGAATCTTTTAGAGTTGACTGTAAAAGGATAAGAATATTCGTTTAGCGGTCCGATATAGAGGTCCACGAGTGGGAATAGCCTTATGCTGCGTGTTATGAATTATGGTGTGGCAAATGGAGCTTTAGAGGTGGAACTGTTTCCTGGGACATATGTCACTTGACTTGAGCTCTCGGACATGCTTGACTTTTTTATAGTTACCTGTGGTTTGATAGTGATTCACTAGTTCTTGCTGCTTTTTAGTCTGGTCTTGATCTGATGTTTGTTAAATTGATGTTGGCCACTTAGGGCGATGCAACAATACGGATGTAAATTTTATAATATTTCTCCTGTTATGAAATGATAATTATTGATATCAGTTGTTAGTAGTTCAGCTTTGTGTTTGCTTTTTTCTTAATGCTTAATTTAATTTTAACTGCAGAAAAAGGGAAACAACAGGGGTACAAGGGCTGTCAGTTCCATCGAGTTATCAAAGATTTCATGATTCAGGGTGGTGATTTCTTGAAGGTTCGTCTGATAAACTTGTAGCTTGGCACCCTAAAACTAAGCATGTGTTATTTAGGCAATAAACTCGAAATCAAATCTGATACGTTGTTTTAACTTGCTTTGTAAACTCTAATGGATCTCAAGTAATTTGTACCAGAATGATGGTACTGGATGCGTATCAATCTATGGTTCCAAATTTGACGATGAAAATTTTACAGCAAAGCATACTAGGCCTAGTCTTCTCTCTATGGTACTCTTTCTTTCCACCTGCTTTTCATTTAAATGTTGTATGAAGATATTGTTCTTTTTTTGGGGGGGGGGGGACAAATCTATGCATGAATCAGTGTAGATAGAATTTCTCAATAATCTCTACGAGAAACTTTCTTTTAGTCCATTCTAACAGCACACAACTTCTCATACTTTATACATTTTATATGTGGGGGTATAGGAAATTATGTAAAGATAAGAAATAAGTACTGCATCAAGAATATGTTTAATTTTATATGATCTAAAACTCAATGAACTACATGTTGCCGTTTTCTCTACATACTCCTATTAATCCATAGTGTTCGCTTGCTTCTGTAATTCTATGGAATGACTATTCCATTTTCTGCTTCTTTTTTCTTATCCTTTGGTCCTCTTTCTCACCGTCATTATTGGACAATTTCAATAGTTTATGGTAGAATCTCTAGTCAAGTCATAGTGACTGATAGCACTTGAAAATTTCAGTTGCCTGGTTTTGTTGGTTACTCAAACATGTTTATGGACAAGCTATCAGCTGTATTTTGTTTTTCTTCTAAATGATTCTTTTCAGCATAGCCTGTGCATCGTGTTTTGTTTCCATTCCACAGCATATTCAGTGCTCCAGCTATATGTTAGCTTTGACCTTATAGGTGTCAACACTCAATAGTTGACTCCCTTTTGCAGGCAAACAGTGGACTTTAATGGATCTCAGGTATATTCAACTTCGCGATACCTACTCGCAAGCCTTTATGCATGAGCATGACTGCAAATTGTATGTTTCTGTTGTTCAGTGTAATCTTCTGAGGCAGTGTAGTCATGTTCTCAAATTTTATATTTCTGTTACTCGATTGAGAATGTATTTGCCTTTTTGAGTTGTTTAAGATTGGAAAAAAGGTGTTCTAGTTGTGGTTTTTTCCACCAAGTCCACAGATTACTTGATATGAAAATCTTATTTTCTCTTGTACGCTTGCAGTTCTTTATAACATGTGGAAAGTGTGACTGGCTGGACAACAAGCATGTGGTTTTTGGGGTAAGTTTGTGATTTTAAAACTTCCTCTTTTGTTACTGAATCAATATAATTGGATACTATAAAACTGTGGCAGGTGGAGATATTCCTGTTAACATGGTAATTTCTAGTTTTGAGATAATAAAAACATGATTCCCAGAAACAATCTGCATTTTTCATGCTTCAGTTCTTTATGTAGCATGTGTAACCCAGTTGGTGGCTGGCCTTTGTATGTATGTGGGTGTTCTTTCTACTGTTTGTCCTATCAACATGAGTTTCATGCGTCTTATGTCATTTTGATCAACCCAGAGTTTTCTTGGAGACGGTCTGCTCGTGGCAAGGAAGATTGAAAATGTGGCGACTGGACCAAACAACCGACCAAAGCTTGCATGTGTTTATAAGTGAATGTGGTGAAATGTAGCTTGATCCTCGAATGTGGTTAGCTCCTAGCATTGTGCTCGCGTGGATGAAAGTACCGAATCACTTGACACACTGCACTGATGTATGTCAAAATTGGCAGTGGATAAAATTGCATGAAATGAGAGTTATGATTGACTTGGGTTATGTTGTGTTGGGATATTTGGGTTCCTTTTGTGATTCAGAAAATACTAGTTGACCCTGTTCTGACCTTGTCCACGGTGACAGAGGTACAAATCGAGTATATTGTGTGATTGTGTCTGCTAATTATCTGCTGATTTTATTGGGAGTGGGCTGCCATGAACAAAGCTGTACAGTCGAGGAATCACAGGTTTGGAGAATTCTGAAGTCATATGTTCCACGAGGATATCATATTCTGAGTTTTCTGGATGGTCAGGCTCTGCTGCCTCTACAGATACTTGTTGGGCAGCATTACCAAAGTCACATACGTGCGTGCCATTATGCAGCACTCGGGTTTTTAAGGCCCCAAAGAATCCATTTGATCTTCGCCCGCCCTGCAGTTTCGCAACCATGTCGCGCACGACGCCTTCGAGTCCAATGTCGACGCGCGCCACGCCGCCGCTCTCCCCGACGGCGGGCGGCACCCCGAGCCGTCTGGCCGTGGCCCCGGCCTCACCTTCCACCCCGCAGTGCGCCGTCCCGGCCTCACCGCACACGCCGGGCAGGACGGGCGCCCCCACCCCGCCGCCGGCCACGCCTCGCACGCCGCGGCCGGAGATCACGCTCCGGCAGCCGTCGTCGCAGAAGCGCGCGCCGGCCGCCGTCCGGAAGCCGTCGCGCGCGCTCCGCGCCATCCGAGCGCTGTTCCGGTCGCTCCCCATCGTCGCGCCTGCCGCGTGCCGCCCGGGGTCCGCGCTCCCGCGCCGGTACACGCGGCCGCACGGCGGCGACGGCGCGCGCGTCACCGGCACGTTCTACGGGCACCGCCGCGCGCGCATCACCCTCGCCGTGCAGGAACGGCCCGGCAGCCTCCCGACGCTCGTGCTCGAGCTCGGCGTGGCGACGGGGAAGCTCATGCAGGAGATCTCCTCCGGCGGGCACCTCCGCATCGCCCTCGAGTGCGAGAAGAAGTCCAAGAAGTCGTCGCCACCGGACGGCAACGTGAGCCTGCTCGAGGAGGCGATGTGGACGGCGTACGTGAACGGGCGGCGCGTGGGGTACGCGGTGCGGCGGGAGGCCACGGAGGGGGACCTCGCGGTGATGCAGCTGCTGAGCACGGTGTCGGTCGGCGCCGGCGTGCTGCCTGGGGACGTCGTGGACGCGCCGGCAGGGGAGGCGGACGGCGAAGTGACGTACATGCGCGCGGGGTTTGACAGGGTGATCGGAAGCAAGGACTCGGAGTCGTTTTACATGGTCAGCCCGGAGGGAGACGCCGGCGGTGGCACAGAGCTGAGCGTATTCTTTGTCAGGGTGTAGTCGGTGTTGGTGTACACTAGGCCTAGGCGTGGCCTCAGCAAATTCAGCACTAGTAGAACCGTTTTACTTTGTGGCATATATGCACAAGCATTGTTTTGCATTATCTTTTTGGTCTTGTATAGTATATCACTCCCTTCGTTATATTTATTTAATGCTTTAGATCTTTTATCACGGTCTTTATGTAAATAAACAAATAATTTTTTGCCATGTAAAATTAGCCACATGATTTTCTATGTTCAATCTTGATAGGTTTTAATATAAAAAAGTGTATAAAGTTTTACAATGGTTGACGACTGACACCTATTTCAGGGTGTTGGATAGAAAAAATAGATGGGAGTGTAAACAGAAGAAACAAAGATGCGAGAACAAGTTTACAAATTTGCACCATATATGACTTAGGCTATTACCCTATTCACCACCTGGAAATTGTTACGTGCTTGTTCAAGTCTTATTGGCTTATTCGATATTACCGGTTGCAGGTAAATAAAATGCTAGAGCAATCACGTATTTCAAAGTTAGATTTAGACTTTTGGCGTCAACTTGTGAATTGTACGCATAAAGTTTTCAAATTTAGACCTCTGGCGCGAAATCGCTAAACAAAGAAAATTTCCGACAACAACCTCCTTACCGTTATATTACCACACTCTCATTTTTTCTTGATGATTATAAATCTGCAGTTTAAATTTCTGAAATTACAATTTAGTCAGGTGTCCACCACCACTTCCATCACAGGACGTGAGGACGTGGAGAATACCTTGATACTCGAAGGGCGTCATCGCGAAACATCTCGAGAGGACCCGTTCGCAAAGAAGCGCGCCATCCATCCAGAGAGAGAGAGTGAGGAGGAGGGAGAAGGGGAAGGCGACTGGAAGGGAGGAGGATAGTGTTGCCGTGGCAGTGCGCGTGGTGGGATTGACGGCAAAGCCTCTCCCGCGTCGAGCAGCCTCCCTCCCTTCCGTCTCGCCTGCCACCCCCACAAGAGGGAGAAGTGAGAGATAGAGAGAGAGAGAGAGGATGGGAGAAGTTACGCACGAGCCCCACCCCCCGCCTGGCCTCGCGCTCCTCCCCTCTCCCCCCCCCCCCGCGTCGCGTCATCATCCCCCGCCCCCCCTTCCATCTTCCTCCCCGCCTCGTCACGCCGCGCACCGGCCCGGCCCAAATACCATCGCCCTCGCCCTCGCCTTCGCCTTCTTACTCCGTCGCCACAAACCCTAACCCTATCTCCCTCACCGGTCCGCCGACGCTTCTCCGCCGGCGCGGGCGGGTTGGGTGCGTCGTCGGTCCGGCCTCCTCCAAGGTAGAGCTCCCTCCGGTCGCTCTAGGGTTCGTGCGCCTCGGCGCTGGCTGGTCTGATGGTTTGGGGGGCTTCGCGGGCTGCTTGCTGCGCGGTGGTGCTCTCCTGCCGTGCTGGTTCCTTGGGTGGGCTTGTTTAGTTTCTCCTGGTCCTGGGTTTTCGGGACCCGAGTTCTAGGGGTTTTGGGTGGAGGGCTTCGATTCTTCCCCCGTGCCATCTGAAGCTGCTCATTGGTCGTTCACCTCCGTGGTCCCAGTCCCTCTTGCGAGGTGCTCCAGTTTGAGTTCTCGCGGTGTCTCTCGTTCTATGCTCTCGCTTTCATGGTCGGTGATCTAGAGGTATATAGTCTTCCGTTGATTATCTACAGTTGTTAGGGTTTGACGGTTCTGTTGGGCGATGCGTCTGTTTTTGAGCACTAGCATCTTGTTTGATTATCTACAGTTTCATGGATTTGATGGTTCGGCTGGCTGATGCTTCTATTTGGTGGCACCAGCACGTTTTGATGTCACGGTAGATGTAATGCTGCATTCTGATTGTCGCAGGAGGCGTGGATAGCTAGAAAAGAGGTGATCTGTCCTGTTCGCCTAAGCTGTGATGGAGGGGCGCGGGAACCCTCCACGTAAGGCAGCCGAAGCAGTTATGAAGAGGCCAAGGAGTGTTGCATCAAGGAAGCCGAGGTCCATGGAGCAGCTGGCCTCTGAGTACAACGGCGTCCTGCTCACGCCGTCACATAGGTCTTCCCATGATGATGATGCTGGCATTGAAGCCGGTGGCCATCGAAGGAAGGAGCTTTACCTAAATAGCCCTGAAATGAAAGGATCCACTATGCATAGGAGTGACGTGTCCGGGAAGCTAAGGAACGAGGATAGAGCTGCAGGTGACTATAATGGCAACACTCGGAGCAGCAAGTCTAAGGATGCGTCCAAGCGTGGCAGTGGGGATGTTCTTGCGCTGGAGTGCACTACAAGAAACTCAGGATCCTCAGATAACCCACTTTTGATCCCGAGAGATGGAAATGTTCCAGGCGAAAATAGGTTGAGAAAAGTGAAGCTCAAAGTGAAGCTGAAAGATGCTGTTGATGGTGGCACTCATGCCACGTTGGATGTCACATCTCACCGAAATAAGCATAAGGTGTGGTCTGTGCACTTATTGCAAGGGGAAAATGTGTTCAATCATAATGCACTTTCATATCTTTAGTGCTTACTTGATTATGTTGATAGTGTTCAGTTACTTCATTATTCCGACTAAAATGGCATCTTAGTATTTCCTTGGAAAGCGTAAGTTATATCTGGAAAGAGTTTTCTAGATCCAAATGCTCAGGACAATTTTGAATTAAGTCCTGGGAATTCTTGGCACAATCTCCTTCTGCATTAGCTGCTTTCACCCCTTAGTACCTGAATATTATTCTAGGGAAAAAACTGGCTGTATACCAGAATACACATACGGCCAAAGTTTGTTGGCTTGCTTTAGTGACATTAAAGTTTGCCAAACTTTTCAGAATGCAAATCCGTCCAGCTCATCTTTCCTAAGCGTTAAAAACGGCACGCAGCCCCTCTCCTTTGTATGGTACTCGGTCCCCATTGAAATATCCACTCATCCCTCTCCAGAATTGTACATCCTAGATCCATTTCCCCCTGTGTTGTGATTTGTTCCATTGCCGGCCCTGTGGCAGTTAGATCCGCACACAGATTTCTTACTGCCTTCCCTCTGTAGCACACCTGCAAGGCCGCGCCACAGCTACCATCTGAAGAGATGCCTCAACGGGGCTCGTCGAGCAGAGGTGCAAGAGGTGGAAGAAGGGGCCGGGGGTGGAACCAGGGCAGGGGTGGTGGTAGGAGTAAGGCGGGCAGGGATAACCTGGTTTGGTCCAACCTGGTAGGGGTTGTTTCATCCGCTCTCTGTTTCCTGATTTTTCCCCAACGAAGTGAAATCAGTATCTGTTAATGTCTGATCCGGCCAATACAGCTATAACAAGATATCTGTATAAGCTTCTTTTAGATCTTCAAGTATTTTTAGATATCGGTTACCTTTGTTCAATATATTACATCTGCCAGAATCCATGTGATCCTGATTTTGGTTCCACCCTCTTACCTAAGGCTTTGCAGTGTCATATTATGGTTCATCATTAGTGTCCTGTTGATACTTACTTTCTCTCGGTGTTTAAAGGCCCATTTTGGACTAGCTTTGTGTGTTAAAGTATTTTTAGATCTACAAGTTTTTTAAGATGCTGGTAATCTTTGTTCAGCAATCAGCAGGCCGTCTGTGCTACAATCCATGTGATTCTGACTTTGGTTCCATTCTCTTGCCTATTTGCTTTGCAATGTCATGTGGTCATAGTGTCCTGGTTATACTTATTTTCTGTTAGTGACTGAAAAAACATAATTTCTTTAGCTTTGTTTTTAATCTTTTTTCTCATTCCAAATGTTCATCGGTTTTCCCTTTTCTTTATTATTAGGATTCTTCTGGGCACGTCAACAAAAACATCCATGGTAATCGTTCTGAAGGAAAAGGGTGTGATAAGCATGACATTTCATCTTCTGACCCTGTTCGCAAGAGTAAAAGGGTTCCTAAGAAGAGAACACTTGACAGCGATTCTGATGATGAAGATGGTGAATTACGTTACCTTGAAAAACTCAAAGGTGCTAAAGTTGCACCAGAGTATCCTGTTACCGCAGCTTATGATGATTCTCTTGATGATGGCTTCAAGAAAAAGAAATTGTCTAAGTTTGCTAAAAACAAGAGCACCTCGTATGAAGTGGATGAGGACTTTAAAGTGTCACGAGCTGGTATAAAGAATTTGAATTTGGGGGATGAAGGTGAGTTCAGTGAAGAGGAGGAAGCTGAGATGGATGAAGACAACAAACTGAAGGAAGCTGATTCACCTTCAGATGCAAAGGTAGAAACTCCTGGTCTTACAACAAGGCAGCGAGCCCTTCAAGGCAGGGGTGGCAATGGAGAAAGTCTGATTGAATTTCCTGATGGATTACCAACCACTTCATCAAGAAGTAAGTTCATAGCTTACTGCCTTTTTGTTGGAAATAATATTCGGGCCTCAGGCATAGGGCTAAATGCTATAATTGACTATGTTGCAGAGCAAAAGGAGAAGCTTTCCGAAGTGGAGATACAAGCTAAAAAAGCAGAAGCTGCTCAGAGGCGCAGGATGCAAGTTGAGAAGGCAGAGAAAGAGCAACAGGTCACCACTGTGCTTCTAGCTTAAAACTTTGTATGGTTTTTGAGTTGGGCGACATAGTTTTACAATCTCAAATTGCATGTACAGGCTGAAGCAATTAGGAAAATACTGGGTATAGATTCAGAGAAGAAGAAGGAAGAGAAGAAGTTGAAAGAACGGGAAGAGAAGGTACAAACTCCTGAAGTGTTACAGTAGCTCTATTTCCAAATATGCTGCAGTAAACTCATCTTCCGCATTCCTTCTTTTACAGGAAAAGCAAGCCAGACTGGAAGAATACAGAAAAAACTGCATTCGGACTGTTATAGGGCCCTCAGGAACTACTGTTACATTCCCTGAGAGCATGGGGCTTCCAAGCATATTTAACTCTAAACCTGTCAGGTGGCGTACAACTCTATTACTTATTCATTAGCTTTCAGTGATTTCAGCAAGTTAATACACTTCGTTGTAGTATCTCTCACATTTGATTCTCCTTGCTTGAATTCTTTTCATCAGCTATCCACCTCCAAGGGAGAAGTGCGCAGGCCCGTCATGCACAAACCCGTACAAGTACCGTGATTCCAAGACGAGGCTTCCTCTCTGCAGCCTGGCGTGCTACAAGGCTGTCCAAGGGGGTGACGTGAAGCCAGCAAATCCGGGGAGTGACGTGAAGCCCGCAACCCAGGGGGGTGAGGTGAAGCCAGCAAACCCGGGAAGTGACTTGAAGCCTGCAATCCAGGAGAGCGAGGTGAAGCCTGCAACCCCTTGGAGTGAGGTGAAGCCCGCGACCCACCAGGGGAGTGAGGTGAAGCCAGCAACATGATGAGATTACCTGATGCATGACCGTCAGTGGGCTGGTAAACTGTATGTTGACATGGCCAGCTAGCTGGTGTGTTGTTTTTGTTATTCCCTGCTAGTCTAGAAATCAACCTGACAAAATGTGTGGTGACTGCTGGTTTCCTTCCTTCGTGAACGGGTTAGGCGTCTTAATGGTGGATTTTAACTTAAGTTGGGCGTATGGAACTAGTTGGGAGAGTGAGAAAGAATTGTACAGCCATCCTCTGCTTGTGCGGCTCGTTGTTTTTCCCTGCTTTTGGTGATGAGATCCTGGGCTGTGTTCATTGGCGTGGTTGCGATGTTTGTGGCGGGCAACATGGTCTCCTGTGCGCTCCGGCGCGCGTTCCACGTTCAAATCTTTTGTAGGCCCGTGATGTTTTTGTGCTCCACTTGTTCCTAGTTTAGCGTGGGTTGGGAGCCAATGAAACACCCTGCTGGTGTGGCGGTGGTGCTGACGGCGGGCGTCCTCGCCGGACTGGAAATTTGCTGTGCGAGCATGGGCTGAATTAGTTATCTTGAGATGGGCCCGCGATACTGAGTAGTTGGGCTGTTTTTCAGGAACCAGATATGGGCTGTTTTTAGGAACCAGATATGGGCTGTAGAACTCTACTAGTACTACTTGGTAAGAGCTGGGGACACGTCACGGGCAGCGTAAGAATGGCAAGAACAGCAGCAGACATCCCTCCTCCTCCTCCTCCTCCTCCTCCTCCTCCTCCAAGGCTGCTGCCTGCTAACATCGTTGACCCTTTTCCCACTGCAACAACGGCACTCAATCCATGATGGTGTAAGACTGTATGTCCAAAGTTAACTGGCCTCTCCTTTCTCCAAAAGTTGTGTGACGTCTCAGAGCTATAGAGCTGAAAAGAACGGCATCTTTCAGAGACTCTCACCTCGCTCAGCTGCCCGGCCTTTCGGTTCCTGTGAGCGAGAATGTCTCGTCTCGACACTGCATCAAGGAACGGTCACCATCTGACAGGTGCGCGAAGCACGAGGCGCGGATCGATCGTGTTTTTTTGATCTTTTTTCTTCCTTCTCTCTCTCTCTCTCTCTCTCTTTTTTTTGGTTTTCTTGCTACGCATCGACTACAACTGAATCCCCCGCGGGACAAGCGCCCTGACTGCTTTGCTCCCCTCCCCCTCCTGCTCCTGTCGTTCTGTTCTGCCGCTCTTGGCCCCCTGCCTACAACTACACAGCTACTAGTACACTACATTGTGTGCTGTACCACGAGAGCTGTGACAGTTAACCTACTGTCGTTTCTACCAGCAGCCAGCTGCAGTGCTGATTAACAACAGTTACATGCAGCAATCCATGGACGTTTTATTTTTTTTTCAGACACACTCTTTCACTAAGCAATTAAAGCAGTCGTGATATGATGCTTAGCTAATTGCTTTCCCTGTGTGTGAGCTAGTTACTCAAGTAAGGACAGAGACTGCTACATCGAGTTTTCCAGAAAAAAAAAGGCAGCTGTAGACCAGCAGACCGTCACATTTTTCTTCTACTGGGCTGGACTGGCTGGCTGCTGCTGACACAGCATGTACGTATGGCATTGAGCCACAATTCAACTGGGTGAGCCGCACACGATCCGAGGACTGCGTGCGACCGCTTTTTACGGTTTTGGACATTTCGTTCGCGCGTTCACTCATCAGATCCTTTGACCCAGCTGGAACACTATAAAAACGATATATATGCAGTAATTTTTTTTTCACTGCAGTGGTGCTGGAGACAGGACAGGAGGCATCCAGACATTGCACAGGCATCAGGCTTCTCTTCTTTTCATTCCTCCGTGCGTCCATGCACATGCAGAGTCTGGGCCGGGCGGCCGGCTGTGCATGCCCCATCTTTTGTTGCCCGCGTCTCGCTCCTGCTGCCATGATCATGCATGGGACATCGATCGCCGCGGTTAATCATGGCCTCTCGAGCGCGCATGTCAAAAGCGGTCCGTACTTATTGCCCGCGCGCCCCTGCCTTTTCACTCTCATCTCGAGTACTAGTAAATATATTACAGTGCTCGCTCTCGATCATGGCTGTAGCAGCTGCCACTGCTGTGTGGTGGGTGCAACCCGGCCGGCCCCTCTTTCGTTTTATTATTTAATCGGCAACCTCTCTTTGTTTTATTTGATCTCATCTCGATCGAGTAAACTAATCTAGCATGGAAGCATGGACGATAACTAGTGTGGGAAGGGGTGGTAGCTAGCTAGCTAGCTTTGGTTAATTCTGTGCATGAAAAGCTTTGTTGTATTTGTAGACATGCATGATTATGATCTACTAGCTAGTAAGATAGATCGACCTCTTACCCCATGCATGTGGCATGGGATTTGACCATCGTCACACTAGCTATTATTACTGCAAAAATTAAAAAGTTGAAGTAAAAAGGATGGACGGCTTAGTAGCTTAGAGAGGTTGTAGTAGAATGATAGAGATCATATATGCATGGTTCATCACATGCATGGAATGGAAAGCTAGAGGCCTTTCTTTAATTTGCGTAGCTATCTAGGATTTGTGGCGTGAAAGCAGAACATGGAACAAAAGGAATGGAAGAGGCAGGAAAGAAAAAGGCGCTGTAAAGTCGTTAACTGGATCGAGAGGCTGTGCCGGCCGTACTGCGTGATTACTACCACTTGCATTGGTTCGAGAGAGAAGAACAATACTAACAGATGAGTGTGTGTGTGTGTGTGTCGTACTGATCGAGGTGGACGGGTTGGCCCCGGCCGGGTGCATGACGGCATGAGCGCCGTCACGTGTGCGGCGATGATCGGAGGATGCATGGCCGGGGCTGATGGATCGAGGTGACCGACGGAGGAGCGAGCGAGCGAGCGAGGCGGATCGAGCTGCGTCTGCGTGCATGACGCTGGCTGAGGCAGCTACCCGGCCCGCGCGCCTCAGCTCTCAGCTCATGGGTTGAAGAAAGAAGAAGAAGATGACGAAAGGGGAGCTCGGAAAGAGACAGAGCGGCGTTCCGTTTGTTGGTTGGGGCAAAGGGAATGATGATTGCCCACCACTGCGCCCCCCTTGCTGACACGCTCCGCAGCACGCGTGCCCCGGCCGGATCCTCTACATCCGATCCGTCGTCATGCATGGTCGTTCCACCGGCCCCGGCCGTACGTCCTCTCTAGCTAGCTAGACGACACTCACTCTCTGTCCCGGATTCATTAAGCATCTCTTAATTAGTTTTGTCGACAAAACCAATTTTATTTTAAATTTTGATTAATAACGTGTATAAATACAGAAAATACTATATTATGATAGTTGAATTCGAGATGAATACACATGATCAAACATCATCATGCTGGGTTATTTGCTATATATTGCAGCTTTCTCAAATGCGCGCACCCTCTTTTATGCATGCAGAGATGGGGAAGAGGAGGGAGACACGGAAATAATTATCACTAATTAAAACCGCAGGGACATATAACCAACCTTCGCTGTGCATGCATGCCATTTCACGGACCTGCAAGCAGTCCTGCTGGTACATTCCATGCTACAACGGGCACATGAAATGAAGGCGTTAGGCGTGCGTGTATAGATAGTCGTATAGGGATCACCAAAACTGCTCCAAGCAGAGAGAGAGAGAGAGAGAGGGGAGCTAGATGGTCCCCGGCCGGACATGTGGGCCGGGGGGTTGCGGCCGCCGAGAGCTGAGCCGAGGGTGAGGCCGACCCTCGCCGTGGTAGGCCTGTCGACCGGTACCTGTCTACTTGATCTCCTCCGCCGCACGCTTCCTTTGTAACTACGCGCCTCCTCCGCCCGCACGCATGACCAGTCCATCCAACTCATGCCTCCCACCTTCATTCACATGCATCTTCTCGTCGCCACCTTTACAATAAAAAAAAAGGAGTTGTTTTTTTTTCGAACTTGAAAGGGCTGCTAGTTGCTTGTTTGGTGAGCATCTCATTCTCAAGTTCTATGATGGTCCAGGCCTTTCCATCCATGGAAGGAACCAGCCCTAAATAAAAACCAATTAAATGCTTATTTCAACTTTTTTGTGTTAAAGTAATGGGTTATGTATATACTGATTTTATTTGATGTTGGTTAGTTCAAAAACGAACATTTTTTTATTAGAAAACTGTATTTCAACATCTTCCAGTAAATTTCGTTTAGCAGACGCACCACAACATGACAGCCACAAGCTCTATCATTATAAGAGGCTCCTCATGCTGCTCTTGATGATAGTTCGCGCTCACCGAATCTCTACGTACGTCCTATACATGCGCAGTCAGCGTGTTGTCTAGTGGTCTGAGTTAGTGGCCAGGCCAGTCTATATATGCAATGCACACACAACTACAGCTCTGCAACTAGCTAGCTAGTGCGTCAAATCTGCTGCTCGATTACAAGAGTACCCTTTCCCCCAAAATATCCGCACGAGGATTTCGATCTAGGTCGCCGTAAGTCACATCAACGATTTGGACACTTCGAATCGGATTAGTGCGCGCGGAATATATGCGGGATCTGAAGCCAACGCTTTTCTGCCCTCGAAGATGGTCAGAAATGAGGGCGCGCGCGCGGAATACAGACAGCAACATGTACAGCTACACAAGAAGTCACTCGCAGAGAGAGATGTCTTAGATGATTTACATATGTGATCATTGATTATTTAATGTTGCCTCTATATATTATTAAACAGCTTTCGATGAGCATTCCATTTGGGAGGTCGGATCAAATCATGAAAACTTCTGCCATGCCCTGATGATGAGCGCCCTGACAGTTACATGTACCATTGTACAGACAGCAGCAGGCCCGATCGAAGCTTTTCTTTTTATGCTATAGTTAGTAGAATATCTTGATGTAGTAGAAGCCTGTGTGTGCTGCTGCTCTGCTCTGAAAAGCTTGGAACTAGCAACATACTGGTACTGTATGCAGACGGCAGCAGCGCCTTTTGTAAGTGAGTGCTTGTCCCTGATAAGGATCCATACATTAATGCCATCCTACTGATCACTGCTGAAACTCCAACGATTTAATGTACGTATGCATTCTTAATCTGGCAGTTTCTGGTGTATTTCAATCGCAAAATCCATTTTTTAGTTTGAAATGTTTCTCCATCTTTGAATATATACCATTGTTTCCCTTTTGTAACCAAGCTACGGACGCACACTTCACTGGTGAAGTACTTATCCGGTCTGCTGAGTCCAGCTGACTGTTTCTGGCTAGCTACTAGAGAGAAAATGAGCTGTTCAAAATAATGAGTGTGTGTATTCCAATGTCCTACAGTAAACAAAGAAAGGAGTGACTCCAGCCATATACATGCTTGTGACCGGTGAAGAAGCAGCAAAACTGCCATTGCAGGCCACAGCAACCAGCTAGTGTGGGCAGAAAGCACACCACATCAGTGCTATTGTTCCAAGTTACAATACAGCCTCCTTTTGTCCCCACCAAGTGTCATCCTGGCTTTTGCCACAGAGGGAGGCAAGAGTCTAGACCATAGCTCAGCACAGTGGCTAGCCCTGACATGGAGATCTCCTCCTCTCCATCTCCAAAAGCTCGTCAAGAGGAGCATTGCAATGCGATGCAAGCTTACAAAAGGGAGTCAGCAACAAAACAAAAGCTCATCACCTCCCCCCCCCCCCCTTCCCCAAACAGACAGTGGCAGCATATACTACTCCATGTACATATCCTACCAAGCTCAGCTCCATGCATGCAGGCATGCACTCATGTGTCATGAGAGCTCACTGCATGCCACACTGTGCACTGCACCAGCAAGCAATCATTGGCTGCTCCAATAGCTCCCCCCATCTTCTCCCCATTGATCAGACAAGCCCAGATCATTCATTCCAAATTCCGATCACTTACTACAAGCTAGTCACAAGAGTGGTAGTACAAGGCATATGAAGCTGACTAGAGCTATACCTTTCATGCATTTGGTACAAACATCTTGAATGATGGACAGGACCTGGCCGGCATGCATGCATGCATGTCCGGAAAATGCATAAGTAGAAATGTACAGTAATTGTTTGAATTTGAATTTGTTTGTGAACAATGGATAAGATATATCTTTTTAATACATATATTGTGATTCATCAATTGGTAACAAGTCTGCAACTTTGTATTGTGCTGCCTGTAGACTCTTATTATTTCAGGGATGGGTTTACAATGGCCTTGCAACAACATTGGTTCAAGCTCAAGCAAATTAAACCCTGATAGTAGCGTACTGAAACCTTTTCCTAACGACGGCATCAGAAGAAGAGAGAGAGAGAGAGAGAGAGCCGCCATATATAACTAGAAGACGTACAATAACTCATTAGCACACACAAAACTAAGAACAAGGTGATGAGCAAGCAAAGCACGCAGTACCATCATGGCACGAGCTGGGCATGCAACTAACTGTTTGAGATTAGGGCTGATCTCGTCATCAGCCGGCCGACCGTTTGCTAGGCTGCCGCTTGCATGTTCATGTCCGACACGCGTCGCCTCTTCGGCCTGTCGCCGGTGCCGGCTCCCGGCCTCTCCACCAGAGCCCTCAAGGCTTCCTTCAGGAAGTCGCCGCCATTGCCGTCGATGGAGCCGCCGGCTAAGTCAGCACGGCCATACCCACCATCTCCCGTCGTAACGCCGCCATGGACGTCGGCGCCGGTGGTGTCGCGCGCCAGGACGAGAACGTTGCGGACGCGGCCGCCGAGGGTGGCCATCTCGGCGCGGAGCGTGCGGAGGCGCAGCGCGCGCAGCGTCTCGATGAGCTCGGGGAGGAGGTCGGACCGGTCGTCGCAGCAGACCGAGGCCTCGAACACGGCGCCGCCCGAGGGGAGCACCACGATCTCGTCGTGCTCCGTCGGGAACAGGTGCGCCGGCGCCGCCTCGCCGACGCCAGCTACCCGCTGCTTCAGGTCCCGCACCCTCTCCACCGCCTTCGCCAGCAGCGACGCCTTGTCTATCTGCACACACGACCAAACCTTGTAACCGCGATTAAAAACTTGCTAGCTCGAATGGAAAACCCTAGAATGTTTAGTCAACGAATCATATGCAAGGTAAAAAATAGAAAGAGAGCTTAAACCTCAACTAGTTTAAGAAACATGGTACTTGGCAAAAAGAAGAAACGATCCCCAGTCAAAATCATGAAGCTAGGAACAAGCCAAGAAATGAGCCCTATCCTAGCTAGTGTGATAGGAATAGGAAAGGCTCCATTCTACTTTCCCAAACCAGCAGCTTTAATCAGACCATTAGCTGCCCTGGCAGGTTGGTCAGCGTCTAGCTATACTACTGCAAGCTAGATGCCAATCCGGTTCTTGAACAGTGCAGAAATGAATCCAAGTAATCCCATGCATATGGACTACTGTCAATCCTTCAGAAAATATAACCAAGAAAGATTTTTTTAGTTAACAGTCAGCACATCAAGAAGCGTTTTCATTGCCTTGGGGTCGCAGGCGAGGACGCTGCGGAGGCGGTCGAGGTGCGACTTGATGCGCTCGCGCCGGCGCTTCTCGGCCTCGCGGTGGTTGCGCGACGCGGCGAGCGCGCGGTCGTGGGCGGCGGCCGCGGCCTCGCCCTCCTCCGAGGCAGAGGCAGAACCTCCTCCGGCGCCGGATGGCCAGATGGAGCCCATGAAGAAGGGCGGCAGCAACGGCACCACGCCGCCGTCGCCCTGCCGCGTTGCCGCCGCCGCGCCGGCTCCGCCCGGCGCCAGCGGCAGCGCGGACACTTCCGCCGGAAACATGCGCTCGCCTTCACGCGCCTCGTGACGACGAGTTCTCAAGCAGCTATTGCGCAGCGGTAGTAGTGGTGGTGACGGCGTCAGTTGTTGCGGTGTGCTATTCCTAGGACATGGACTGGAAGAGAGAGAGAAGGAAGCCGGAGGTTAATGGATGGGAGGAGAGAGGAGATGGGTTGGATGGATGGGTGATCAGTGAGAGCCGGGGAGAAGGAATAAATAAACAACAAGCAAATGGGGAAGCTTGGCTCCGAGGAGAGAGAAAGCGAAGTGACTGGCTGGCTGCTCTAGAGAGGGAAAGCGAAGCCGAGTGCTCTAGGGAGAGAGAGAGAGAGCATGTTGCTCATCTTCTGTTGGTCGACGAGTGGTGGCCCGCGTACGTGTTGACTCGTCACGGGGGAGGAGGTAGAGAGAGAGAGAGAACGAGTCCTAGGGATACGGGGATCGCACTCCGGCGGTTCGTCGGACCGGATGGACGGCTGCGATGGTGCCGACCTGCTGCCGGGTCGCCGTCGGAGAAGATACGGTGGTGCCGGTGTTGGAAAGACTGGGATTGCCATGCATTGCAACTTTTGGGAATGAGTTGTAAATTACAGTGCTCTGGTCTTCTCTTGCTGTTCTTATACGACCTCTCTTGAGGTGAATTTTGAGCTGCAATATATTCTCTGTAATATTTGAAAAATTCAGATAAACTGTGGCTGCCTAGCTCATCTCTTATATTTACCCCACACATGCCAGAGGTCCGTGAAAACCAATTTAAGTAAGTCTTGATAAAAAAATACTCCATGGTGTAAAGTGGGCGCATGCTGATTCATGGCATGATTACTTTTATCTCCCCAGAACATGCCAAACCTACAAATGTAGGCAAAAAATAATCTAAAAATTGAAAAGATATCTTACCTGGAGGAGGTTGATAAGATCAGAATGGTCATATATGGGTAACTGAGTGAACTGAGAATTTCGTAGCAAAAATATTGGAGCGTTTTTCTTTTATATAGTTCCTGTTATGTTAATACACAGTATAGACTTAAACAAATTCCCTCAAGACGATGAAAAAAAATGACACAGGAAAATAGAACAAAGAACATAATAGATCTCTGAACAAAACACAGAGATGGAATAGAGGAAAAATAAGGATCAAAACTGTTGCGATATAATATCAATTATTATAGTTACTATCATGCCATGGGGTGAGAGTAATCATTGTAGAAGACACAAGTGCTCTACTTGGTAGCCTGTGCAATTATGCTGCTCAATGAGCTTGCCTCCTCCTTTGCAGCTTCCACCAAAGTGTCCTGTAAAAATACCAGCTTATTCCACCACGTCATGATAGATAATCAACCCAATCCTATGCAGCAACCAGTAGTGCATTTCACATGCATGAGGATATGAATATGTTGGATTATCCTTTTCATTGTACTGCCAAGAAATTCACGCAGTAGAAATGAGAGTAACGACTATCATGCGATTTTCTAAAGTGTTTCTTGTGAATCCAGTAAAGCTGTGTCAATATAGGCAGGTATAGACTGCAGAGTACTCGAAGCACAAAAAGAAGGGCTAATACATGCGGTTAGAAATCATGAGTAAATACCATTCCACTTGATACACTACCTGATAGTAATTATCTTGCGTATTCATGATAAAATAATTGAGAAGATACATGTGCAGTGAGCAGACGTAGTACCGCTTTCTCGTTCGATTCTTAAAGTTCACCAGCAATCAAAACCTCATCTAATATAAAGTATGCCTGCCAATCCAGAACAAAAAGGTTGAATTGCCTTGGTAGCATCACAAATATGACTGGCAGGAGTATGTTTTTTTGAACACAACACGCTCGGACCATATGAAAGTTGAATATCGAGTCAAGCTCACAGACCAGCAATACTTTTTTTTTTCGAAAACCCCACAGAGCAGCAATATGATAGACACCAGCCATATGGAAAATGAGTCTTCAAAAAGAAAAGAAAAAGTTTCTGGCAGTTAAGGTAAGTGTTGTAAAGATCTTACATTGCCAAAATACCGGTCCAATATCTCGACGTAGTGATGGATGATTTGAAGAGTTTCCAGTTCATTGTCAGTAGGATCAATGCACATACAGAAGTAAGGGCTTGCATACCTGAAGATGGAGCATCGTTGATAGGAATGGATTATTGTGCAGTCATATAACTGTGATTCATTTCACATACTAACAATCAGAACATAGATTTCAGAATTAGAATTCCCTAGATTCAAAATAGCATCTTAAATTGACAGTTTTTCATGAATTAGTGCAGAATCTTTAGAATCACCTCACAACACGGAGATGGAACGCCGGTCTCGTCCTTTCGCTGCTCTACACCCGTCGGCGGCCGATGCGGCTGAAGCCATTGAGGGAGCCGAATAATATCCTGAACAACTCAAAGCAATATGGAAAGGTCATTACAAATGGGAGCATCCCCCAGGTCCCGTGTTGTTCAATAATCATATCTCATCCATGTCGAGGAAAAAAGTACAAGCATCGAATCCCGTTCGGCAGAGGATTTACCTCGGAGAAGCGCGGGGAGTGTGGCAGCCGCAGGTCGACATGGCGGCCGGGCGGTCGCTGCCACCGCCGCCACCACGGGAAGACAGAGGGGCGGGGCGCGAGGGTCTTCTTTTCCTTTTCGTTCTTCTTGCTAATTTAATACGTAATTGGTTTTACGGATCTCTCTCCCCGCCACCTCTAGGTTTCCCGCCAGGATCGTTTCCGCGGGAAAGGGGACGAGGACGACCGGGCGTGCGAAGGTTCCTGCAGCACTGGCTGACGAGTGGGCCCGATCCTAAGCCTCACTATCATTTTTTTTCCACCCAAACTTGCCAGTGTTCAGTTTTCTTCTTTAAGTAGCTGTCGAATCGAGAAGATTCAGTACCCAACAGCAATAGTTGAGCATTGGTGCTGCCATTTTCACCAGCAGCCACACCATCAGTTTAAGGTAATTTCATAGCATTAATATTTCCTCCGTTCTGAAATAAATGATGTTTAGGACAACTAATTTAGTTCATTTATTTCAGAGCAGAGGGAGTATCACATTTCCATGTTATGTGGTACCAACAGCACAAGATTTACATTGCCCACAATTAGAAGAGGAGATGAAATTCCATCTTTACAGAAGGTCAAGCTCAGATTTTATCTCATGGACGAGACCTACACAAAATTTGGTCATTGCGGCCAAAATGACCGATTTGTACAAAATCTAAACATAGCTGCACAGATCACTGCACGAAACAAGGTTCAACAAATGGGTGCCGGTGCTCCAAAATCATGAACTCTTCAGGTCTGTGAGTGCAGTCTTGGTGGCAGCGGAAATGACAGCATCTGAAGCATTTGGCAGGTAGTAGTATTTTCCTGTGCACAGCAAAAGTTGCATTCATGACACTTCTGCGGAAAGAAAAAGAAATAGCTTGCAGTACATTGGTGTTTGGAGGGGTAGATGGCAGATTATCTTCAAGATTATTTGTGTCATCTGAATCTCTGTGTGCCATTAGCCATGAAACACGAAATAATGGCAGCATATTTTGTCATGGAAAATAGGATTGGCAAGATAATTAGTTTATATTTCCTTGTAAAGGGAGCTGGTTTCATTTAATGTATTATAGATTATTTTTCATTTGTTCGCTATGCTACCCATTTGATAACATAGTCTTTCCCTCTGAAAATATTTTCATCCTAGCCTACAGTCTCTTCTCCTAAAGCCCCTTCTTATGCCATCATGAGTATCTTGTTCATTGTACGGTAGTTCACAACTTGCCCTCAAAACTGAGGGGTCATGAAATGGTATTATTAATTTTTAAAAAGAAGAGAAAGAAAGAAAGAAAAGAGTGACAGTAGAGATCATTGGAGTTGGCATTCCGAACATACCTTGGGCAACCCTTGCAATTTCCTTAGCAAATCCCGTAGATACAAACTTGTTCTCGGTGTCAATAACAAGAAGTGACATCCCTGCCTTGTATATTTTGCCAGACACCTCAAGTATCTCATCCTTGGAAAAGGCAATTAAACCATGTTAGCTTCATAGTAGTTAACACACTTCTACAGAAAGCAATTTGGAAGTAGCTTGAGCAAAGTGAAAATTTTGAGCGGGTGGCAGTGGTCACAGTGATCCATGAGTGTTCACTGTTAGCATGGTAGTAATACCTTTAATTCTTGAGAAGAAGGTCTTGGAGCATCTGAAGCAGCAGCAGCTTCAGGATCAGTAGATCTCTTCAGTGATACATTAGCTCTTCCATCAGTGATTGCTACAATCATTATACGTCCAACATCCCCACTCTTTTCAGCATTTAATCCCACTCTAACAGCCTTTACAAAGAAACCACAATGTTAATAAATTATATATAGCGAATAACCTGTAGCAAAAGTCAAGGCAACGCTTGGTTCTTACAGTACTGAGGCCATGAGCTAAAGGTGAACCACCACCACACGGTAGCTTCTCCAGACGTTTCCGGGCCATTGCTATAGATCTTGATGGCGGAAGCAAAACCTCAGCATAATCTCCACGAAAAGGAATAATAGCGACCTGAGGCATACGCCAAAACTCAGAACTAAGGTTACTCAACCTAAAGATTGATGGTACACAGACTATCCATGCGGAACAAATGACAATGCCTACTTTTATATTTTCTTTTGTTGTACCTGATCTCTGCTGGTGTAGCTTTCTGCAAGCAACTTCAATGCCGCACCTTTCGCATTTTGCATGCGGTTCAGAGCCATGCTGCCACTAGCATCCACAACAAAAATGACCTATCAAGAAATAATTCGAGCCAGAGGTGTTAAGTCTAACATAATATATTGTATTGGATAATATCAAAACATGCAAGTAAAATAAACTTCAGGTCCACATAAACAGTATAAGGAAATGTGCAGGAAAAAACATACCAGAGCACCTGCTTTTCGAGCCATTCTTTTGGCTCTCATGTCAGTCTTTTCAACAAAAACCTTTCTTTCCTTGTCACGTTCTTTCTCTTTGCGCAGTTTTTGATATGGTGCAGCTGCTCTAAGAGTGGCATCAACAGCTAACCTCCTTACAGGACCCTACCACAGAACTCAGTGTTTAGGCTGGGCAATCGTATTGCGACAAGGGTGCCAATCAATAAGGTCGGTAACATATACATGGAGAATGCAGAGCCGGTGTTTATTTTCGCATTGGATGACCAAAGGCACAAAAGGGGTACCTTTGGTAACATTGGCTTTATGTATCGGCCCCTATCTTCTGAAAATATGACATTTTTTGCTCGCCCAGCTTTTCCACGCCGTCTTTGTGCTTGCTGAGCAAAGAAAAGGAGCTTCTCATCTACTAACCCACCTTCGGCATCAAATATGAACTCCTCAGGTATCTGCTGGTTTTGTTGTTCATTTTCTTCCTCGTTGTCCTATTCGACAAAACAGCTATGAGCTATGAGGAAAAAAGACAAAAAAGGTAGCGACAATTTGATAAAAAAGATGAATACAACAAATCAACCTCTTGGTCATCTTCCTCCTCCTCCTTCTCATCTTTGTCTTCTGAAGAATCCTGATCTTGTGGAGGTGGCGGTGGTGGCGGTGGCGGCGGTTGCTCTTGCTGCTGGTCTTGTGGGTTGTCTGATAGGACTGAGCGTGGAAGAATAACTAGCTCTACCTGCAAGAAGGCACCAAAAAATGTTAAATATATTGATAAGATACTTAGATTTTTTTACATCAATGTTGTGGTACAGTGGACCAAAATGCTACTTGTACTTTAATTTGTTTTTTGTACTAAGTAAACATGTGAGGATTTCACAGAAATCAAGGTACTTAACAGCTTTCTTGAGGTCATCCACAAATACTTTTTCACGTCCTTCCGTAGCAGCAAGACATTTGGCCACTCGAGCAGCATACAATTCAGCCCGGTGCCCCTGCAAAAACGTGTCAGAAACTTGTATGTTTTGCATCATGATTAGAATACAGTGACTTTCCCACTTAGCGGTTAACCTTAATTAATTGGTTTAGTACGTAAACAGCAACGCAAGGCTTGAAGTATTGACAAGGGGGTCTATCAGAAACGACACTGGAATGGCATCAAGGGTAACAATAAATAACTACTCCCTCCGTTCCTTTTTATTTGACGCTGGTTAGTTTAAAAATGAACTAACGAGCGCCAAATAAAAAGAAGTGGGGGAGTAGTTACCAAGACGAGGTCATAATAGAACTAGGTCGGAGTTTGAGGTGCATATTTCTTTTCAATTGAAAACCACCTACTCCCTCTTAGGTTGGTCAAATTTCTTTCCCTTTTTTTACAGAACTAGGTCCCACTTGCAGGTATGAGGACAATTTACTTAGAGCGAATCAAAATGATATTTAGAAGGATGCATTCAAGTCCAACAGAATCCTAAAACTCGAGTATTTCTGATGCCAAGCATTAAGGCCCAACAAGTTAACTAACCTGACAGCCACCACGTATAGCTTCCATCACAAGATATTTGACCTGCTCTGTGCTGATAGTAACTTCCTTCAGATACTCTCTTGCCAAAATTATCTGTGTGACCATGTATTAAAACTTGTGAAGTGAACAGTACATACTGAAATATAATGTAAATTTTGGTAACCTGTTGTAAATAGCCTTGGAATTAAGAACACACAAATCCTATAGACAATCCTAAAATTAAATCTACCAAACTGTCTAATGTCTGTGATGTATAAACTACTTTTTAGCAGCAACAAAACCTACTGCATTGAACAAGCGAGAACTTGTGATGAACAGTATTTCAGTTAAAATGCTTATCAGTTACCACTAGTAAATACTTCCCCCGGCTGGAAAATGTTGACGTTCTGACAGGAGGTGTAGTACAAACTTGTGCTGTCAATCTGGTCCGTACGTCAACATTTTGTGACCAGAGGGAGTAGCACATAACACAATTCAAGAAACAACGAGTTGATTGAATCACACCACATAATAGCTTATGGCACTTCATTTTAAGGCTTGCAAGCTTGCATCCAAAATGAAATAAATCATAAAATTCTAGAACATTCCTGTGTAA
Organism: Neostapfia colusana; assembly: GCA_030760725.1. Classification (NCBI taxonomy): domain Eukaryota; kingdom Viridiplantae; phylum Streptophyta; class Magnoliopsida; order Poales; family Poaceae; genus Neostapfia; species Neostapfia colusana. The sequence goes on from JASWHV010000013.1 coordinate 1,341,908, forward strand.
TAGGTTCATAACACAAGCAGATTATATATTTGCTTTTAACATGGAAGTGTTAGCTTGTTTCATTAATAGTACAAAGTACAGGGGGGAACTACAGGTACTTCATGAGTTCATACTAGAATTTAGAAGTCCAGAATGGAAAATTCCTTCCATTCAGTTCACTTCACTCTGTCACCATCATATTTGATATTTATCTGGTTTCAGAACTGGGAACGCCAATAAGCATGTCCTAGTTCCACCTTTTTCAATCTTGGCATGCATTGTATACAGTGTGTTTAAATGTCTTATAGTTTGTTTCCTCATCACAAAACAAACATGGGTGTTTGATAGCTCTGGCATACGATTATACAAATGAACCAAAGATAACTTTGATAGCATATTAATGAACCCTGCAACCGGCATAGAGGACTGATCTATTGAGTATTTGAGAGTTATGAAGAAAGTAGTTTGTGCAAATAGATAGAGAGAATAAGAGAAAAATAAAGCAACTACATAATCTCTATGCCATGTTATTGTTCAATAAAGGAGGTATATTACAGTTACATCCCCAATTAGTTAACATTATCGCTAGTACCTGAGTTTTTGCAACTTCAGTTTCCTCCTCCACCATTTTGAAAACCTCTTTGCTGGACTCTTGAAACTGTGTTGCAATGTCCACCGCTGCAACACGGTTATCAAAACTCATCGGAAGGTCAGCACTGCAACAACAAACAGTATGGCAATGAGGAAACTAGAGACTATGGTAGTTCAAATACACAGTGGAGATTCCTTCATGTATCATATTATGATACTTTAACCTAAGATGAATAATGCAAAATGTGAAAAAGCAATCAATATTTTGTCTAAATACCTTAAATTAATTGCAATACGATCAAGTAAGTGTTCATGTACAGATCCTTCCTCCGGGTTGTAAGTAGCAATTAGAAGTGGTTTGCATGGATGACGAAAACTAATACCCTCTCTTTCCACAATATTAACCCCTTCCGTCAATACATTCAAAAGTAGATTGCTGATGCCCTCATCCAGTAGATTTATCTCATCAACATAAAGAACACCTCTATGAGCTTCAGCAAGAAGACCAGGTTGAAACACAGTGGTTCCTGATCTCACAGAAGCTTCAACATCAACTGAACCAATGAGTCTATCCTCTGTAACACCAAGTGGAATCTGGCGAGACCCAAAGGCATTAATAAAGGAACAATGTCATGAAGAAGTACCATCCATAACACTAAGTCAGTGTGTTATACCTGCACAAATGGTGTTTTCACGATCTCAGTTTTGATATTACCGTCAGCATCATATCGAAGTCGGTCAGCTAAACCATCCTCCCATCTGCCACAGTAGGAACCCAATCAAATGAGCTGACACAAATTTCATAAACGGAAATAAGAAAATCTAGTAAGTGGTAGCACGACTCAAAACACATATTTTTTAGGCACGCAATAACACATTGTAATGAGTAATTATTGAAATCAAAAGAATAATTTGAATTCTGTACAAGGTAGATCCTTGGCATTATCAATAAATTATTTAAGGGCATTACTCTTCTGGGATGTCGGGGTCTGCATTTGCAATCGATCCTACAACCACTTCAATGGGTGGAAGCATAGCGTGCAAGCCACGAGCCATCACAGTCTTTGCTGTCCCACGCTTCCCTGAGATGGCAATGCCTCCAATCTCACGATCAATTGCCCCGAGCAGCAGAGCAGTTTTGATTGCATCCTACACAGACACGAGAGTTCACGAGTTACAGTCACAAAGGGGTTTATACTTCAATACAGGTGATGGGCATAAATATGTGGTTTGAAATAAAAAAAAGGCAAAAGGTGCATTTTTTTTCTTCAAAAATCCGGTGCAACTCTTTCAGCTTTATAAAAAAAACATCAGTGCTGATTAACCATGATAATAACAATGACGTTTCCACAAACACGTCCATACGATTTAAAATCCTCGCACGTGTTTATCAGGCTCATTTTGCTCTTAAACCACTGCTCCAAGCCACACTACACTGCTGTGGGCTGCGGTCGCTCGCACTAACTCAGGACAACAGAACTGAGTGGAACCAATACCAATGCCAGCTAACCCGACACATTTTCTGAAACAACGCGAGCGACGAAATGCACGATCCATAAGCTCGACGAAATACCCCTAGCCACCACGGGAGACACTGCCACCATCAACCCCACCGCGCGATCAGCGGCAACCTAAACCCAGATAGCACGATGCGAGGTCCACTCACCTGCCCGACGACCGCGGCCAATGGGAAGTAATCCCTCCCGTACCCACGCGCCGAGCCGCTCTTCGCCGCGGAGGGGACAGCGCCGTTGGTGGAGTCGAGGACCTCGGTGGCCGCCGATGCCGTGGCCGAGAGGCGGGCCTCCCTCCTCCGTGCGGGGTGGGACGGGAGGGAGACGGTGGAGGAGGAGGAGGAGGGACATGAGGGGAGGCGGCGCGGCGGGAGGTGGGGGAGGGAGGTGGAGAGCGCGGTGGCCGTCGCCATGGAGGCGCCTCAGTTGTGTGTGGGGGCGTGCTCTATCGTTTCTTATCCTGGTTCCCCAACGTGAAGCGCGCCGCACGCATCTCGACCGCGCGCTCGGCAGGACCGTTTGATCTAACCACGCTCATCTTCTACTCATCTACTCGCTCTGTTTCATCCACACGCACCGTTAAAGAACATGAACAGAGGAAGTGTAAATCAATTTCATTGTAGAGAAATTTTTATATAATCCCTAATTTTAAAATTATAATACTTTTTATCTATACCATCAATTGATGCACATTTTCATCTGTGCAGTCCTTGACATTGCCTCAAGAGTGATGGTATGGATGCAAATAGCTCTAATCAAAGTCAAACGTTTTGCAATTTTGTTCTAACTTCATCGGTTAAAATTTGTTTTGTTTAATAATTGACATGAAAAACATGAATGAAATTCGTCTTCTAATTTTGTATTTTTGCACACCGTGTCTTGTACAAGTGACTCCCTTTTTCGCAGTCATGTTATTATTGTTGGGATCAAATTGAGTTCATATCACTTGGACGGTGTTTCACATATTAGTCAAAAGAAGCCTTTTGTGTAAATTGTTATTATACGGTTTTAAAAATGGACCGTACTGAGCTCATAAACTTATGTTTTTCTTGTTAAATGAAGGAGAGTCATTTGTTCGGAGCTCTATTTCTTTATTTGATACGGGTTAATTTGTTTTTAAACTAACCAACGTTAAATAAAAAGAAACGAAAGTAAATTATTACTCCCTCCGTTCTGAAATAAATGACGTTTAGGACAAATTTAAACTAAATTAAAACATCATTTATTTTTAAGAATCTTTTAGAAATTTCGCATACTGTTTTTAGCTACAGTCTGTAACAGTGCAACGGACTCGCAGGCTTGCAGCAACAGTCTCCAGCCTACTGTTTCGATGATTTTGACCGTTTTATGCATACTGTAGCTCTCTCGTCTGGTCCATTGGTTCTTGATCGGACGGCCAGGAACGGAGCTAATTCCAGCTACAGTACGCCCTCTCCCATTGAGACCTCTAACCGAGAGGATCTCGCGACTTGAGTAAAGTCCGTACGAAACCTGCCCGCAAAAGCAAGGAAGCAACAAACCGGCCGTTTCTGATCTTCATCTTCTTCTTCCTCTGAAAAAGAAGAAGCGGGGAGGCGGAAGCAGCCAGGTGATCCGTCTCATCCATTCCTCTCGCGCCACTAATAATCCCTCGACCGAGCTGACGTCGCCGTATCCTCATCGCGCTGTTGATCCATCATTGCGTCCACGCCTGTTCCACTCCTCGCCCGCCCACTCTCCCCTTCACTTCCACGCAAAGGATTTTATTTTAATTATTGTACAGTAATATATCTTAGCTCGATTCTGTTGGAAGCTTGTGCTTATATACTTCCTTCTTTCGCCTTTCATTTTTTTTCTCCGAGGCTGGGATCGGAGGCCACGCGTTGATCCTGAGCTGCGTGTTTAGGCTGATTTATCTTGCGTTTTCTTGATCAGGTGGCATACGCTGCTCGGAATCCGGTTCCTTTACTTCGGATTGCTGTGGTTGCACGGCTTTGGCTACCATTTGATTGGTTTCTCTCCGATTCTCCGGCTAGTTTGTGTGAGGATCGATTTCTTCCCAAGTGGTTCGAAGTGGTAGTTGCGAATTGGGGGTTCTTACCATTATTGGATACTCGTCGAAGAAAGGCTGCGTCCTTGCAGTTCTCTCTAGTCAAAATCCAAGTTTTTCAGGGGTTCGGAGGAGTTAAACCAGTTGTGGATTTCGGTTCAGCTTGCCAAGATCACCTGCCCAATGGACGAATCAGGGGAAGCAAGCGTCGGGGCCTTCAGAATCGGACCGTCGACGCTGCTCGGCCGCGGGGTCGCGCTCCGCGTGCTCCTCTTCAGCTACCTGTGGCGTCTGCGGGCGCGCGCGTACGCCGCCATCTCGCGCGTGCGCGGCACGACGCTGCCATGGCTGCACCTCAGGAACACCCACGGCGTCCTCATGGTGTTCGTCCTCTTCGCGCTCTCGTTGAGGAAACTCTCGGTTGCGCGGTCGCGGGCGGCGTTGGCGCGCCGGCGTAGGCTGTGCCAGAAAATCATGCGGAATGCGGCAACGTACGAGGAGTGGGCGCGTGCTGCCAAGGTGCTCGACAGGATGTCTGAGCAGGTACATGAGGCCGATTTCTACGACGAGGAGCTGATAAGGAATAGGCTGGAGGAGCTCCGGAGACGGAGAGAGGAAGGGTCGCTCCAGGATGTGGTGTTCTGTATGCGCGGCGATCTTGTCAGGAACTTGGGCAACATGTGTAATCCTGAGCTTCATAAGGGCAGGCTTGAGGTAATCAACTAACAGTTTGTCATTCTTTTGGATACTGATTCATGCTTTGTTCCTTTTATTTTTAATTTTGTATTTGTAGATTTTTTAGGCTGGGACTGTGGTAAATTGAGTATGATCTGATTAACAATATGTGTCTTTTGGTTATATAAAATGTAAATGCAAATGTCCTATGATCACAATGGTGAACTCAAAATTATACTGAAGATCTTTGCCTGAATTATAACCTAGGATATATTTCATACAATATGGTATCATCCAAGCCCAAGATGTTTGTGATTGTTAACTAATTGCTCCAATGCTATAAAATCCATAGCAAAGTTCTTCCACTTTAAATTAAAAACCCAGCATTACTTATATCATTGAAACATTGAAGTAGCTTCTCCACCATTTCAGTTACATGTTTGTTTTGCTGCTACATAGGTTCCCGAGCTTATACAAGATTACATTGACGAGGTTTCTGCTCAACTGAAAATGGTGTGTGAATCTGATACCGATGAGTTACTTTTGGAAGAGAAGCTTGCCTTTGTTCAGGAGACCAGGCATGCCTTCGGGAGGACAGCACTACTCTTAAGTGGGGGTGCTTCACTGGGGTCTTTCCATGTAGGTGTAGTAAAAACATTGGTTGAGCATAAGCTTCTGCCTAGAATAATAGCTGGGTCTAGTGCTGGTTCCATCATATGCTCAATTGTTGCTACCCGAACATGGCCCGAGATTGAGAGCTTCTTCATAGACTCATTACAGACCTTGCAGTTCTTTGATAGGATAGGTGGGATTTTTGCAGTGATGAGGCGGGTCACGACTTATGGTGCACTTCATGACATTAGCCAGATGCAAAGGCTTTTGAGGGATCTCACAAGTAACTTAACATTTCAAGAGGCTTACGACATCACTGGCCGTGTTCTTGGAATCACTGTGTGCTCACCTAGGAAAAATGAGCCCCCACGCTGTCTCAACTATCTGACTTCACCGCACGTTGTAATTTGGAGTGCTGTAACTGCCTCTTGTGCCTTCCCTGGGCTCTTTGAAGCCCAGGAGTTGATGGCGAAGGATAGGTTCGGCAATATTGTTCCTTTCCATGCACCCTTTTCCACTGACCCTGAACAAGGTCCTCAAGCATCGAAGCGCCGTTGGAGAGATGGAAGCTTGGAGATGGATTTGCCCATGATGCAAATCAAGGAGTTGTTCAATGTGAATCATTTTCTTGTAAGCCAAACTAATCCTCACATTTCTCCACTCCTTCGGATGAAAGACCTTGTTAGAACTTATGGAGGCCGCTTTGCTGGAAAGGTATGTTTGTGATCCTATGGAATATAAAATTCCCATTGTGATAGTAATCTCATACTAATAGATTATGATGTGATGTACGCATGCATACCTGTAGGTCTTGTTGTATGCCTATTTTATTTTTGTTCTCTAGAGTTCATTTGATGGTTAAGGGAATTTAATTCATGGTTGATATCCATTCATTGTTATGTACCTATGTCACAAATACAGCTGCATGTATATACACCTTTTAGCATTGGTGGTTCCATGTTTTCCTGAGCACTGATCTTTCTTAGTAGTCCCTTTCCAAATTTAGTTTCAGTATGATGTTTTACATGCTCTAACTTGTTCTACTTCCAATAGCTTGCTCGTCTTGCTGAGATGGAGGTCAAGTATCGATGTAACCAAATCCTAGAGATTGGTCTTCCACTGGGAGGACTTGCAAAGTTGTTTGCTCAGGACTGGGAAGGTGATGTCACAATGGTTATGCCAGCAACAGTAGCTCAGGTATTTTTGATGAGTTATGCATAGGCTATATCTGTGAAATGCAAGCTCTTCGAGTTCAAGAATTTTCCCTTACATCTCTTCATTTTTCAGTACTTGAAGATTATACAGAATCCAACGTATGCGGAACTCCAGATGGCTGCCAACCAAGGCCGCAGGTGCACGTGGGAGAAGCTCTCTGCAATCAGAGCCAACTGTGCTATCGAACTTGCATTGGATGAATCCATTGCAGTTTTAAATCACAAACGGAGGCTAAAAAGAAGCATTGGAAGAACAGAGGCGGCTTCCAGTGGACACGCTAACTATGTTAGAACCAAAACACCAAGGAGGGTGCCATCATGGAGCTGCATCAGTCGAGAGAACTCTTCAGGATCTCTCTCGGAAGATATTTTTGCAGCTGCTACTTCATCCACGCACCAAGGTGCCGTCCTTGTTGCACCAAATATTTCTCACCATACTCGGCATAGTTCATATGATGGAAGTGAGAGTGAATCAGAGACAATTGACCTCAATTCTTGGACCAGGAGTGGTGGGCCTCTAATGAGGACATCATCAGCTGACAAGTTCATAAATTTTATTCATAATCTTGAGATTGACACTGAGCTCAGTAGGGCCTGCACAGTAGAGGGTGATACTACAGGCAATTTTTCAGAATCAACCTTTCCTAATGATCCCCGCCTAAACAATATCTATAGAGTTATTACACCAGACCTGTGCACAGAAGTTTCTGAGGACAATAGAGCCAGTCAAGCTTCTACTTCTACAAGCATAACTGTTTCTGAAGGAGATCTGCTGCAACCTGAGAGGACTACTGACGGTATTCTACTAAACATCGTGAAAAGAGATGCTATGCTTTCCCAGCACAACGGTGTAACTGAACTGGCCGGAAGCTCCTCTGCAGAAGCGTGTTTGGAAACTCGTGATGCTGTCTTAGTGTCGGACTCTGCTGAAGATAACAATGATGTAGCTGGCTCAAGCAATCCCTCAGTTGATCATGCTGATTCTGTAACTTCACAGCCATCTTCAGTAGATTAGTTTCTAGATTTTAGAAGGCCTATGGTAGCTTATTACATCAATGCTGTACAGGAAACCTGCAGTGGCTCTAGTTCAAGAGCGCCGTAGAACATCAGAGATGCAATTCTTATAAAGTGATTATATGGTATCGTTCACATCTGTCATGACGGTATTGTTCGTTGTATTATACTCCCTCCGTTTCAAAATAACTGATGCTGATTAGTTCAAAATTGAACTAACTAGCGTCAATTATTTTGAAACGGAGGGAGTAGCCTATACGAAATCAATAAATCATTTTTTTTACTTTGCACGTATGGTATGAGTACTCATGATATGCTCGACTGTTGGGAGACAAGTTTTTATATTGCTCTGATCAAGTTTTGAAAACAATACACACTGTTTGTTCGGGCATTGCTGGAAATGCATTCATTTTGAGAATATTCAACGATCAAATACGTGAATCCAGAATAGTTCAACGATCTATTTTTCATACCGTCGCTGGAGACGCTTTAACAGCTTTTGATTTGAAGTTCATCTCAAACTTCATCATTACGCTGACGTACAGCAATGCCGTGCCGCGAGTGAAGAGTGAACTGGCACGCGTGCGTGAATTGTGTTGAAAGCCTGGGCCCTGCAAAGGCCCACCATTTTACATCAAGCCCAACATCGAGCTGAAACGAAAAGCCAATACGGATCTAAGCCCGTGCTCTCAGTAGGCCCAGTCCACGTCACCTCAAGACCCGTTCAGACCCGGGAGCAACCTGCGCTGCGAGTCCGCCGCCACTTTCTTCCACTCCAAGCCGAAGCAACCTCCCATAAGAAAGAACGAGCGAGCCGGCCCGCCTCCCGACCCCACCCGCTGACACGCACAGCCGCAGCGCCCCGAATCCCGCAAAACCCTAGCTCGAGCGTGCGGGCCGGGAGAGGAGGAGGAGGTCTCGCGCCATGGCGGGTGTGACGGCGCCGGCGCCGGCGGCGAACCTGGCCGGCAAGTCGGGCGTGCGGGTGGTCGTGATCGGCGACCCTGGCACCGGCAAGTCCAGCCTCATCGTCGCGCTCGCCACCGAGCAGTTCCCGGAGAACGTCCCCGGCGTCATGCCCCCCACCCGCCTCCCCGCCGACTACTTCCCCGACCGCGTGCCCATCACCATCATCGACACGTCATCCAGGTTCCCCCCCATCCCGCGATTCCTCTCGCGGTTCTCGGATCCAATAGATCGGCGCGAAATGGTGGTGATTAAGTCGTTTGACTCTGTCTCTGTCTCTGTCTCTCTCTCTCTCTCTCTCTCTCTCTCTCTCTCTCTCTCCATGTCACCGTGTGGCTGCAGCCCGGAGCAGAAGGCGAAGCTGATTGCTGAGTGCCAGGCGGCGGACGCGGTGGTGCTCACCTACGCTTGTGACCGGCCCGCCACGCTGGAGAGGCTCAGCTCTTTCTGGCTCCCCGAGCTCCGGCGCCTACAGGTAATGCTCCGCTGTACATTTTGGTTCCGTTCATAGTTTAGGTTGGGTTCGCTCAATATTGATGGATTTGTAGCTTGTCCGATGTGTTCTTCTGATGATTGATCTATGTTGTGCAGTTGAAGGCCCCGGTGATCGTGGTGGGGTGTAAGCTGGACCTGAGGGACGAGCAGCAGGTTAGCCTTGAGCAGGTGATGGCGCCCATCATGCAGTCATTCCGTGAGATTGAGACCTGCATTGAGTGCTCCGCTCTTCGCCAGATCCAGGTAATTCCTCATCCAGTATTTGATAGAACATTTCTAGCTTGAAATGTATATGTTGGTCATGCTGTCTGAATTGGTCTCCTGATATATTGATACATTCAATTGTTAATGACACATGAGAAAAAGGCTCTCATATGGTGTTCTGGGAATGCATTTTTTGTAGCTTGATTGTAACATTTTTATTATTTTACTGGTAACCGTTGTTAGTATGTTAAAGATTTGCGATATGTAGTAGGGATGATTAGAGTCTCTCATGAATCTTAACTTCTTGGTTATTGCAGGTGCCTGAGGTCTTCTATTATGCCCAAAAGGCAGTGCTTCACCCAACGGCTCCTCTCTTTGATCAAGAGGCACAATCTCTGAAACCACGCTGTGTTAGAGCCTTGAAGCGGATATTCATTATGTGCGATCAAGACCATGATGGTGCTCTCAGTGATGTAGAGCTTAATGAATTTCAGGTGTATATCCACAAATCTGCCCTGCTTTATGTGATTAGCCGCAGATAACATGGTGGTTTGATATTAGCTCACTTCTCTCTGTTTATGTTGCCTTTCTTTTTTTTTCTATTGCTTTACAGGTCAAATGTTTTAGTGCTCCTCTCCAGCCTACTGAAATTTCAGGCGTGAAGAGAGTTGTACAGGAGAAGTTACCTGAAGGTGTAAATCAAAATGGACTTACCTTGACTGGGTTTCTTTTCCTGCATGCTCTTTTTATTGAAAAAGGTCGGCTGGAAACAACATGGACGGTTTTGAGGAAATTTGGTTATGACAATGACCTCAAGCTTAGGGATGACCTTATTGCAGCTCCAATTAAACGAGCTCCTGATCAGGTAATGTTTTGGTTCATCATTATCCGTCTCAGTTCTAACAGTGTCTGTTGCGGCAAGAATAATCTAACTTCAGATGTTTCTTTATCCTGATTAACTGTCTATTTTGATAGCCTCACCGTAGAGTTCCTGGAATTCAGGGATTGCACACATGATAAATTGGATAACTTAAATCTGATTTTGCTTACTTCAACTGGTCTTGCTTTTATGCATTGGTTGTATTTGCACTTCTGTTGCTAGCACTAGACACTTAACTTTGATTATTGCTCTCATTAGTGTGTAGGTAGCATTTATTCCGAGCCTCACATAGAAATTAACACTGTTTGGCATACTTCTTGTATACAATATTTGTAGATGGTATAGCAATAATACTAACCTTTTTTTGCAGACTGTGGAAATGACAAACGAAGTGATTGATTTCTTGAGAGGGATATTCAGCATGTTTGACATTGATAATGTAAGCTGGATGCACTTTATTTGCATGTCCTCTTTGTAATATTATCCTGGTGTGCCATTAATAATCTGTACCATGGACATGCATTTAAATTGCAAACTTAATGTAGCTAAAATCATTTGCTGTTACATTAATCATTGGATAATTTATTGTACATATCCAGGATGAAGCATTGTTACCTGCCGAGCTGGATGACCTTTTTTCCACGGCACCTGAAAAGTAAGATGCATAAGTGAATTTTCTGTGTATGGGATGAAACTGTAGCTTTAGAACATTGGTTAATGTTTGTCTTTCGTTGAGTTTACGGAAATTCTGTATATCTGAGGAAGTAGGAACTACAGAATAGGCAGTTTCTTTGGTTGATCTGTTTTATATTTTTCTGCTGATTTTTTTTCTTTGTATCTCCTTTTGAATATTTCAGCCCATGGTCTACTGATACATATAAAGATTGTGCTGAAACAAATGTCTTGGGTGGGTTGTCACTTGAAGGATTTCTGTCTAAGGTAATATCTTGACCTTAGCATGCTATATCCCTGTAATTTGTTAGTAGACATGTTTCTCCTTTGGATTTTAACATAAGAAATTAGCACCCTTTCTTTATTCATAAGCTATATGAAATGTACTATTTTAGTGTTCCCGGCTGCTTTTATAGCCATTGAGAATGGTAATCAGTTACTATATTTGTCTGTTGTTTATTATACCATAGTTATATATTCACCTTGCGGTGTGAAAAACTAGTTACATGTTGTGGTTCTGTGCGAGGGAAAATAGGAACACCCTGATTTGTTTCCATCTAGGATTCTCCTTTCCTAACTTCTAGGACCCTCTTTCCTAATCTAAATGGCAGCAACCTTTCCATCTTTAGGACCTGCCTTATCTATGGATTTCCTGCCTTATTACGAAGTCCTATCCTAATACGATTCCCAGGCGCCCCCAGGCCCATCCTGCCTTCAGCAGGCCTGCTGCCCACACCTTACCCTTGCCGTAAAGCCCAGGATCATCCAACATTATTGAGATGATTGAATTCTTCACTGGATATGTGAGAAAAATAAGGTAGCAGAAGTGGGCTAACTCGTATTCTAGGTTCTCATGGTGAGCTCGGAGAATAAGAAATACATTTGTGAAAAACTCTGTTTCTTGAAAAGTAAAGAAAATGTTGATCGGCATAGACTAGTCTGATTGTGATGTGTCATTGTTGTCTTGAAGTGGATGAAATGTTATATTAAAACCATGCTATTTTATGGACTATGCCCAATAATTTTCTTTGGCAATGCAGTGGGCTCTTATGACACTACTAGATCCAGCAAATAGTTTTGCCAACCTTGTATATGTGGGCTATCAAGGCGATTTTGGTTCCGCATTTACTATCACCAGGAAGCGACGAGTAGATCGTAAAAAGCAGCATACTCAAAGAAATGTGTTCCAGTGTTTTGTTTTCGGTGCTAGGGGATCTGGGAAGACAGCACTGTTACAGTCATTCATTGGAAGGTAAGTCATGAATTTCCATAGATATATTTATGTGCTGATCTTCTCCATTTTACATGAACTACTTGTTACAGGAAACCATCTGATACTCTACCATCTAATTGTGAGCGGTTTGCTACAAATACTGTTGAACTGCCTGATGTATGTATTTTGCATATACTTATTCTGATATTTTGTTATTTCTGTTCTCAACAATTGTCCAAAACCATACTTGTAGATTTATCAGTTTGTTCTGGTATGAGGAGACAAACCCTGCCGAACCGTCCAAATCCTTTGTTATTTGGGCTTATGAGCATCATATGTTCTTAGATGCCAAATCACGTTTTGTTAAAATTAATTCGCAAATTAGCATGGTAGTCTGACAGCCATATCATCTTACATATGATGGATAACATTTAATATATAAATTTCATATGATAAAAAGAAGTCGCATGTTTTTCAAATTAATCTTGCCTAGTATACTTCTTTGTAGACTAGTTCAGTTCTATACTTCTATTTGATATAGCTGTGTCCGCGCATCCAGGTGATGTTTATTATTTTTTTATTTTGAATAGTTTTTTGTTTTACTATAAGTTTGATTTGACTTGGTGTTTCCGTTTTCTGGCTAAAGGGAACTAGAAAGACGCTTATACTCCGAGAAATTCCTGAAGGTGATGTGAGATCTTTACTGTCAAACAAGGAATCATTGGCACCCTGTGATGTAGCAGTATTTGTTTATGATAGGTACATTTTTCTCCTGAGTTATTCTCTTATTTATTCATGATCCAAGAGTGCACCCTGCGAGACAACTGTTTACAATAAACATTGAACTCTTTTTTTTCATGCAATGATACCTTTTATCGCTGACATAGTTATTAAGGTGTCGCTTAAGCGACGCTTAAGCGCTAAGGCGACCAGGGACGGTAAGGCGTCCTGTCGCCTTAGATCTGCCGTAAGGCGACCACGCGGGGTAGATCTGCCGGGAAAGAAGGGGTGGGGTGGCGCCGCCGGTGGAGGAAGCCAATCGGGGGGGGGGGGCGTGCAGAGGAAGCCAATCGGCGTCCGCGAGGCGAGATTAAGGTGAACTTTAGGGGTTGGGGATTGGGGTATTTACCTTAGCCAGCACCCGCAGCCGGCGGCTCTGCTCACAGCGGCGGCGCTCGCGACTAGGGGAAGGAGGCGGCGTCTCGGCGGCGGCGCCCGTACGGGGGGGAGGGCCGCGGCGGCGCTGTTCACGCGCTCGAGGGAAGGCGCCAACCCTAGAGGAAGCTCGGCTGCGACGCAGGGTATCTGGGGCGGCGGGGCGATCTGGTGGGTGGGTAAGGGTTTAGGGGTGTGGAGTTGGGCCGGATTAGTGGGCCTATGCAGTTGGGCCAGGATAAGTGAGAGCAAGTCTTTCTGTTTTTTATTTTTTTACAATACACTTGTTAATATAAAATGATATTGTTGATTAAATTTTCCTATATTTCTAGATTATTAAGGCGTCGCCTCGCCTTACGCCTTACCGCTTAAAAGATGAAAAGGGGGCAGGTCGCCTTATGTCGCCTTACCGCCTTAATAACTATGATCGCTGATGCTCTGAAATTTGGTTTTAGAATTTTATTTAAAGCTGCAAGTGTTCGTAAATTTTGATAACACAATATGTTGTTTGTAGCCCTTAGATCCACATATATGTACATTCAGTGTTAGGGCTATTTAAACCAAATGGAATCCTGTTGAAATGGCAGCTGTGATGAATATTCTTGGCAAAGAGCTAGAGATTTGCTTGTGCAAGTTGCCACACATGGAGAAAATACCGGCTATGAAGTTCCTTGCCTGATAGTTGCTGCTAAAGATGATCTTGACCAATCTTCACAGGCTCTGCAAGAATCAACCAGAGTAAGCTTACTCTGCATTGTCAGTCTGTTATATATGTTTATCCATCTTTAGAAATGTTATTCTCCTACGGAAAATGGACACCAGTACATCCATCTTTGGAACTCTTAAAGTTAAAGGCATATCTACACTCATGGTAGCGTTAGGAAAAAGGGAAGATTGGATGAGATTTTAAGTAACTTCTATAGCTAAGACGCTGGTGAAATGCTTCTTGAATCACTAGTTTTTCTGTCCTGTGACTCTGTCGAAAGAGTTCACAATTATTTTGAGAAATGTTTATTGTTGTTACCTACGTAACAGATGCTACATTTTTTCCTGTGATTACTTAATTTTGCTGTTGCCCACTTTCTCTATACCTATTTGTCAGAAAGATATTGCCATGCATTACTCCCTCCGTTCTTAAATTCTTGTCGTTAGGACAACAATTCTGGTTCAAATTGAGCTAGAATTGTTGTCCTAACGACAACAATTTGAGAATGGGGGGGCATTTGTTATTTGTTGACTGCTGACTTTGTTTCTATAGAATAAAATATCTTATTTGCCAAAGAAAGTAACTGTAAAGGAATAAATTTCAGGTGAGCCAGGACATGGGGATTGAGACACCAATTCCTATTAGCGTGAGGTTGAGGGACTTGAACAATATTTCCTGCAGGATAATCCATGCGGCACAACTGCCCCATTTGAGCATTCCAGAGACTGAAGCTGGGAAGACACGCAGACAGTACCGTCAACTCCTAAATCGTTCCCTCATGGCTGTTTCAGGTGAGCCACACTTGTCTGCGGTTGAATTTGCTTATAATACCAAATATCCTAATAAGAGTGGTACAATTTAGCTTCTTGTTGGTGCTATTTATGTTTTTCAAGTCAGTTGCTGTGTAAGTTCCTTATTCGAAACACATGCTGACATTACACTAACAATTTGCAGTTGGAGCTGCTGTTGCAGTTGTGGGAATAGCAGCTTACCGCGTATATGCAGCTCGGAAGAACTCATCTTCCTGAAGACCCTCCCAGACAGTGGGAGAATAAGTTAATTCCGCTGCTCACTTGGCAACATGGGCTGGATTCCATGCTTGATGAGCATTGCTGCTAGATCTGTTTGCTCCATGAAAAACACCATTTTGTACAGATGTCATCCGCTATCAAATGCTGTGCCTATTGGGGTCTGAGATCCTTCAACTCACGGCAGTCATCCGGCTCCGTTAATGCCGTATCTGATAGGGGTTTCGAGGCAATATCAGCTATGCAAAAATGTTGTTGCGCTTAAGTTTTGCCCTCCTAGAATTCGAGCCAGCATGGTTGGGGCCGTGCCTAGTTTTTTTTTTTGGGGGGTTGGGAGTTATCGCATTTGATCGAGTACAATGGCAGCATGTTGACTACATAAGGTGTTTGATCTGTTTATTATTCATGATTATCCCGGCAGTATCGTCTAAGCTAAGCCCTTCACAGGGAACATTCACTTCCCTGGCCGTTTATGGTTGAACGTTACCATTGTGGATTCATTGAATGAACGATAGCGCTTATACATGTATTCATGAAGAGTCGGTGCAGGCTGGTGGCGTGGAATCCGTGCGGTGCGGGCTACGTGTTTGGGTTCGGTTGCCTGCGTCTGCGTGGCTTCGGTTCGGAGAGAGCAGCCGCCAGCCGGTGAGGGCACGACGACCCGCTTGGTCCTGGGTCTACGGGTCCCCGCCGGAACCGATGGGCGCCGCAACATTTGCTGGCAGGCAGCGCCAGCGCGCGCGTCCCCGGGGATTCTGTGGTGCCGAGAGCTCGCCCGTCGTCTCCAACGGCTTGAGTTCGCCGCCGGCTGGGCTGGCCATTCAGGGGGCATAGAATTGCAACGCGGCCGGACCAAGCCCCCAAATTGTCACGGCCACATGATAAAAGAAAGTCACTCATAGCCACAAGATAGCTAAGGATTTTCTTTTTTTTTAAAAAAAAAGAAACTTTATCTATACAAGCAAGAACATGTACCGAGTCATCTATATTGATACTTTTATAAAATATCTCTGAAACTGCATAACATAATAATCTATCCACATACGTACCTTATCTACTCTTTTTCTTTTTATTTTATTTAGAAAAACTTTATTGGCGCAAGAAAACATACCGAGTCATCTATGTTCATCCTTTTACGAAACGCCAACGAAACACCGTAATCTGTTCGCGTGTTTACCTTATCTAGTCTTTTTTCTTTTAGAGAAAAAAAACTTCATCGACACAATTAAATGTGCTGAGTTATCTTTGTTGATCCCTTTAGGAAACATCAGTGAAACGGTATAACGTATTGATCTATTGACGTGATCTTGTATTTTTCATAGAGAAAAAGCTCCATCAATGTTAGATCATCTGTGTTGATCCATTTATGAAATATCAGTGAAACAGTAGAACATAGTAATCTATCCACGTGCTTACCTTACCTAGTCATCAATATTGATCCTTTTACTAAATAGTAATGAAACGGTGGAATGTAATAATCTATTTATGTATTTACCTTATCTAGCATTTTATCTAGAGAAAAAAGTTATCAACGCCAAGCTATCTATGTTGATCCATTTAAAACGGTAGAACATAGTAATCTATTTCACATGCTTATCTTATCTAGTCTTTTTTTTCTAGATAAAAAACTTTATCAACACAAAAAATGAGTCATCTATGTTGGTCCTTTTACGAAACGTCAATGAAACGACAAAAATGTAATAACCTATTCATGTACTTACCTTATCTAGCTTGTTTTTATCGAAAAAAACTTTATCGACACAATTAAACACGTCAAGTCATCTATGTTGATCCTTTCACGAAACGACAGTGAAACGGTAGAACGTAGCAATCTATTTATGTATTTATCTTATCTAGTGTCCTCTTTAGAGAAAAACAAGCCATCTATGTTGATGCGTTTACGAAATCACTGAAACGGTTGAACAAATACTCTCATCAACACAAAGCAAACACATCCAAACAAGAGAAATCCCAAACGTTAATCGAAACAATACACCATCGTTCTGACGCGCCACGCAATCTAAGTTGGGAAAGATTTTTTTAAGAAAAGCAAAAGGCAGCCATATACATATATATTAAAGAAGAAATTCTTAAGAAAAGCAAAGGCAAGAGATTTGGGAAGACACAGAGGTGGCCACGCCGCCCTGCCGAACGCAACCCAAACTCCGAGCGGCCCCAAAAAAGCAATATCTCCCTCCCTCTCTCTCTCCTCTCTCCCTAGCCCCGCACAAATCTCTCCTCCCCCCTCTCGCCCTCGCCGCATTGCCGGCCGACGACCCCCGCCGGAGGGAGGAGGAAGAGCGCCGGCGGAGGGGGTAGCATGTGTGACCTGGTGGCCCGCACGGGCCGTCATCAGCAGCGGTACGAGGATGGTCGTCGGCTAGTGGCCGGGTACGCTCGAGATTGATTGATTGATTACCTTCCAAATTATTGCTACCAGTGCTTGAAAGTTCCCTTCTTGATTTGGATTTGATTCTATTGGGAAGCAATGGCTACGTGCGCTCGTGCGCGCGGGCTCATCGCCCCCTTGACCTAAAGCAGCGCACGGTGCGGTGCGCGTCGTATTCTTTATGCCCGTACGGCGTCGTATCATTGGCTCAGGGGAATGGATGTGTTCGATCATTGTGGTGTGCCTTTCGGGGCTGGATTGTTTCTTGCTGGTGTCTGAATTTCCTTTTTCTTTTCTTTTCTTTTTTTTTTCCACAAAAAAACTGAAGGGGCATCAGTCAGGTAGTCATATATGAATTGATGTAAGCACCGAGCAGGGAGTTGTTAATCAGTTTTCGGCATCTTAGTTTCTAACACCTGATGACAGCGACAATACTGAGACTGCTTTATTTCACTTGATGCGTATTATAAGCTAGCATTTGGATTCCTTGAAAAATACAAGTTAGGATTTGTGGTGGATGTGGTTTTCTTGAAGTGATATGTAAAAAGGGTCAATTTACTTTCTTGGATCAAACTTAAGACATGATATACATTATACAAGAGTAGAGTGTGTTAGCATGCCATCTGATGAATGGTTTGTATCCTAATGTGAAGTAGCTCTGCATTGCAGTTCAAATTAGTATCGATAGATGTAAACAGGTGCAGGTTGGAATAATCTGTGTCTTTGGGTGGGTTTGTCGTGTCAATGATGTCAAAAAGGTCATGAATTAGTGCTGATAATCCAGGTATTTGTGCATGATAGGTGCCTTATTTTACCCCAGATTTCCTCTAAGATCCTAGATAACTTCTGTTTTCTCATAGCTAGAGCAGACATTTGCCTGTTCAGTGACTTTGTGTCTGTGTTTTCTGTCGTTTTTTCTTGAAGAGCATGTTTGTAATGGTGTCTATTATGAAACATGTGTAAAAAATAATAGCAGCAAGAGAGTATATTCGGGATATTACGTATGGACAGGTAATTACTCTATGGAAAAGGCTCGTACTGTAAGGAGGTTCAAAATTAATCAAATTTGATTAGGTGGTACTAGTAAGTTACGCACTATTGCAAATTTGCTACCTTAATGTATAGATGTCGTAAAACTCAACTCCTTGATATTCAAGGGTACATGTCAATGAACATTAATTACTGTTGTTAGCTGGTGGGACCTACTTCCTCTCCATATATGGTTTTATTATTTCAAACAACTATTTCCTTGATTATCTCTTGAGGATTTGGTATGCTCTGTATCTCAGGAAGTATAGGAAACTTGTTTTCTTGCACACCGATTTTTTTTTGACAGAAGAACTATGTTGTGAATGCTTCTCATAGTGGTATATTTATATATTATCTGAGTAAGGTCTGAGTAAGGTCATTGCTCTGCAGGTGCATACCTTTCAGGTATAGGTCTAATAACGATGAAACTTCTGACGACGAACATAAGAAAGTTGTGGAAGTTCTCATGATTAACTCCCAAAGTGGTCCTGGTCTTTTGTTCCCAAAGGTAATTAGTACTGTCATCATCTGGACATGGAATGCCCATATAACTGTTATAATATGTTGGTGCGCAAAGTTTCATATCTGCAAAGTTTTGCTTCGCAGTTATTTACAAGAGTTGCATTTTTTTGGCAAATTTGTTCTGTTTTAGCGTGTAGACACCATGCTGTATGAGAGTGCTTAGCAATATTTCAGCTCCCTCCCAAGTGCAAACATGTTGTGCCTCTTAGAGAGAGACTGATAAGTAACTAGAGTGCTCTG
The DNA here is from genome assembly GCA_030760725.1 of Neostapfia colusana. Lineage (NCBI taxonomy): Eukaryota > Viridiplantae > Streptophyta > Magnoliopsida > Poales > Poaceae > Neostapfia > Neostapfia colusana. The sequence continues at coordinate 1,361,035 of JASWHV010000013.1, forward strand.
ACACTCTGAGTTGCTGATGTGAACACCTATTTCCTTACTACAAGAAATTCCCATTACCATTTATCAACTGACTTGGTCGCAAGCTTGGATTTAACACTTTTTTGTCTATTTGGATTATTGATATGTTTGCAAATACCTATATATATGCAATGAGACTCTTAGATATGTCTAGTGTTAGATTCGCCTGCTTTCATGTTGCAGGGAGGATGGGAGAATGATGAAACTGTTGAAGAGGCAGCTGCTCGAGAAGCTGTAGAAGAAGCTGGGGTTCGAGGTGATATAGTGGTAAGATACTTGTAATACATTGTACTTTATCTGAAAGTTACTTTTCGTTTAATGTTTCTAAATAGCAATGTATGCCATGTGCTGACTGCTATACATGTTCCTTCTATGTTTCTATGGTGCTACATTTTTTTCTTTTCAGTAGTACTATGCTTATCCAGCCACATATTTTGCACTTGATTGTGTTCTATGCCCCCATTTGATCTGTTTCCGTGGTTATCGGCATCAGTTTTATGATCTTCACACTTGTATGTGCATTATAACGTATCAAATTCTTACTAATTATACTTGCCTGTTGTGTATTTTCTTCTGTAGTTTATCTAGCAATGCAATCAAATATAATTTAGTGAAAAGAAACATGTGATGCTGATTTTATGGGTTGGCTGCTGTGTATTTCTCCTGATTTTTCGAATTTGTTGCTCTATGTTGCTAAATCATGTGTCATCTTGGTTATTGACATGGAGTTAATATATTTCTAGGGGAATTTGACTCCCTTGTATACTGAAAGCTATCCTAAAATAGTGGAATGCTTCTCAGAATCCATCTAATTTCTGGTATTGGTAGTCCTTTTTCATGGGTTGCATTTTCCTTACCTGAGCATTTTTTTTGCTATGGTTCACATCAAGTCGGATCTTATGATGGTACAGTTGTAGTCTCATTAGTGCCCTTTCTGCTGTTGCCTTCCACAGAAGTTGTATCAGACATGACCCTCACCTAATAATATTCTTCACTTTAATGGGTTTATCGCCGTGCATAGGGTATCATGGTATACTAAAACGCTTCAACTGACATAAATCGTACTTGACTGGTGTGCAATAATCTTTAAGATTTATTGTAGAGAATTTGTCTAGTAATGCAAGCAGGACATACTTTCGTAGTGGAAGAAACATGAGATGCAAATTGTGGTAGTGTGCCATGATTCTGGTGTTCAATAGTCATGTCTGCTGGATAGATTGTTGCTTTGTCTGGCATGTCCATCAATCGTCCCAAGTTGGAACTCTTCTGGCCAAACTTAAGGTCCTTCCACTATGCAGACATCCTGCATGTTACAAGCACAAACTATTATCTTTTCTAGAAGGTTCTTGGGTCTTGCTGAACGCATGTAGCTACAAAGAAGCTGAGTTTTTTTTCCTTTATCCTTGCCTGGTCTTTAGTGCTTAATCATGATGAAAGCATACACCTATATGCCTCTAGCCTAATTCGATATGTACAGTAAAGTACCTATTGCACATCACTTATTTCATATATTAATCGATGACTTTCGTCAATTGCAATTATACATGGCTTATCTTGTGCCATTCTTTCTCTGAATCAGCACCATCTGGGTTTCTACGACTTCAAAAGCAAGACACATCAAGATGCGTGCTGCCCTGAGGGTATGTGCAGAGCTACCGTGTTTGCCCTGCATGTAAAGGAAGAGCTGGTCTCATGGCCTGAGCAGAGCACCCGGCAGAGGACATGGCTCACAGTTCCTGAAGCAGCGTCAAGGTCCCGGTACCAGTGGATGCAAGAGGCCTTGCTTACAGGCTTCACCGACTGGCATGACAAGTGGAGCAAAGGTGGGGGTGGTACTAACTGCGACCAGGCCTAATTGCCGGACCCATCACCGGTCCTTCATATTTATTTGTTCCCCCTCTTTCTTCTCTTTCCCCTAGGCTCCAACCTTGCAGATTGCAATAATGCAGTGTACTTCTCTTGATGGTTGGTAGGCCATTGACCCTTCATGTCAACATGTCAGGATGGTTATCTAGTTTAGTGAGGTATCTCATCAAAACGAGTATTCTCACAACTTTTAAGGGTCCGTTTGGTTCAAGTTTTATGCAGCAGATTCACTGTCAATAATCTGGAATGCCAACCCAAAAGGTTTTTATGCAAAGCAGATTTTTAAAAAAATGTACATCTTTTAGCACAAATTAGAATCTTTTTCTATCCTAATTTTTCTAGAACCCTCATAAAAAAATACTCATTCCCGTGTGTCTGATCATTCTTTAGTACAATCAACAAAATTGCTATATTCAGTTCCTCTGAAGTAGACATTATATGTTGGAGAGGTCGAGGCTTGGCTGGACAATGAGCCGGGAGGCATAAATACTACTCCCTCCGTTTTGAATTATTTAACGTTCGTTAGTTTAATTTTGAACTAACTAACGTTAAATAATTTGAAATGGAGGGAGTAATGGATACCGTACTGTTTACAAAATGTTTTTGTTACCATGGTGTGCAACAGCAACTTGATGCCCGTTGAAATCTAAGAGCAACATGGGAGTGCAGAAGAGCTCATATGTGCTTTGAGCTAATCAAGAGATCAGTGTCAGTAGTGACGGACCCAACCAGTCACATTATAGCACAGGGTTTAATCATTGCTCTACTGGTGGGCTGAGAGAGGTTCGAACTCTCGGCCTCAGGATTACTCAGCCATTCAGCTATGAGACCTACACGCTAGTCAACTACACCACCGCCCCTTGTGTTGAAAGATGAAACAATACTTCTGAAATAAATGATATTTAGTTTAATTTAAATTGAGCTAGATTTTTTTGTTCTAAACGTCATTTAAGAGAGCACAAATCAAACTGATAACCATATGACCTTCGCGGTCACCTTGATCAGGTAGAGCCGGAAATCGGCTACCAGCTAAATAGGTAACCTACCTGTGGATGCAAAGTTTTACTGTTACGATATGATGCCCTAGTCGCAGAGGATCATCTAGACACCGGGAGCTAATCCGCCCATTAATCCAAAAATTACAAAACCCCACGATAAGATCTTTTATTGCAGTCAAACACGCAACTACTCCCTCCGTTTTAAAATATCTGAATTCAAACCGGTAGGGTGTATAATTTATAAAGTGTGTTTACATGTCTAGAATCCCTCTGTAAGGAAAAGAAATGGGATCTGTTTTTTTTTTCCTTAAGAAAACGAAATGGGATTATTGTTTCCTGTTTTTGACACAACAAATGGGATAAAAGCTCCACAAAGCGTTCAACCAATCAAAGATATATTCCATGATAGGACGGCTCTATGTGTTTCCTTTTTATCTCTAGGCTAAAAAAGCTAGCCCCTTATTTAATTTTGCCAATGGAAGTGTTGTGTGCATCAGCTTTGTACATATAAAAGAAGAAGAAGAAAAACGCTAACAATTCTTCAAGTTGAGAGCAAACCAATCTCACTGACTAATTGTAGCTATTGTTAATTATACATGATTTTAACTAGTAGAAGATATACACCGTATCTCAAGGAGATAAAACTTATTCTAGTTAGTGTTGCGACATTATGTTGAGCTATATGACGGTGTTGCAATGACATTTGTCTTAGCAATGTAAAATATAATTTTTTTAGTATGTTATTTTTAGGCAAGCCAATATTGGCTACGGTTCTGTATGATAGACAAGTGAGAAGTTTTGTTCCCTGAGCTCAACATCGAAGGTTGCTGTCTTAGAGCTTTTCGTGAACTTTGGATGGAAATTTAATAATAGACTTTGTCATTCTTAATGTTTTTTTTGTAATAGTTTGCTTCCCCTGCTGTATATCAATTGGATGATTGAAATTTGTAATAAGAACATATTGTGTGCAGCGACGCTGAGACTGGGATATTTTATTCTGTTATCTAAAAAACTATAATCAGTGTAGTATTTTGACACAAGCACGGCTTGCATGGGACCATCTCTTTGCACCGAAAGAGGAAAAAAAATATGCATGGCTCGATGGGTTAGTCAAGGCTAGAATCGGATGCGTAGCCATAAGAACTCCCGAAAAAGAGAGGGATATAGTTAGACTTTCTATTTCTGATTAAAGATCCTTAAGAATCCTCTAATTCTGAAAGGACGAGAAGGCATGCGATACAGAGATAATGATGGCGGTTAGTACAATAATACTGTACTACTTGAAGAAATTGAAGTTTAAAATGTGCGTGAGCAAGAAGTTGTCGTCTACAATTGCAGCTCAGGTTGCGCCGTGTTTGGACGAACACGAGTCTCGAGGAACACAGTAAGCTAGTAGAACATTTCAATATTATTTGACTAAGATGAACAACTTGAGTGCTGTTCTTCCTCTTGCATTCAGTGGAAGAATATGTTCCATCTCTATCCACACGCAAGTGAACTGCTCCTAGTGAGTTTTTTTTTTTGCCTGAAACGACCATTATATGTATTTAATTCTTCAAGTATCATGCATAGACTAGTTCATCCAAATTCACAATGGAGTACTGTGTCTCCAATAGAACGACCATTTCTGTTAGTACCATCTTTCTCAACTTGTTATAGGAATACTTTGGAAATTTGGCTGTCAGGTTTCAATTTCAGATCCAAATTCTGTGACTGATACCATATGGAATTATCCACTAACAGTTGATTCAATGAACGAGTAAAAAATGCAATCAAATTTAGGAGAAAGTAACTGACTCGAGGCAATGATGCAATCAAACATTTTTTTTGTTTTGTGTACAACATGTAACACCAACCAGCGGGAAAGCTGTATTACACAATCCATATGTATTGTGACCAACAGTCACAAATCAAATCACCCCACCAACTACAAAAACTGTGAGCAACGTATAGTAGTATTGCGAGTGATGTACAAAAGCTTGTAGATCTGGTTCATCCAGGATTCTATAATTCTCTATAGAGTACCAGTATTCCAAATTAACGGTCTATACAAAATGCACCGTTCTGCAAGAGATTAGTCATGTTTATCTGCTAACAAATAGCTATCTAATATATATATGTCCTAATCACTTTCCACGGGCATTGAACAAATCCCTGCTATATTATTGCAGTGTTCTTCATTCTTCTCTTTTTGGCCTCCACTGGCACGCGTGTGTGACAGTGTAGCATCAAGGCTTGGCGTGTCCGAAAGCGATAGGCAACTGCAAAATTCCCTTGAAAATTAAAACACTAACATGCCATAGCTTGATGCTCCAGGCACAACTATAAAAGGGGAGGATAACCATCCACACTTTATATCATCATTTGCGTCCCAATTTTCAATTTTATCAGGGGCATAGCATAACTCTAGACTCTAGAGATCTAGAATGACCAGTGGAAGAAGAACCAGAAACTCACTTGAGTCCAATGTAAGCGAGGGTGACCAATATGCTTTTTCCATGCTACTTTCTTAGGGAGAAGAAAATCGTTCCAAGTGGTGAATACTAAGAATCCATGAATTCATTTTGGAGGGTGTTCCAGGTTTGCCCTATGGAAGATATGCAATCTTCGTGATGAGAATATATCGTCGTTTCAGAGGAAAGCATTAGGTGCAGAATCAGATGGTTCAGGTCGATCCTCAGGCACCAATCAGACGCATATCTTACTGGGAAGCCAACATGAGTTTCTACTGGAGTCATGAGTTTTCTTTTCTTTTCTTTTTTTTTGGCTAGAATGCAACACTGATATTGAGGAACAGTATAGTTGACGGGTCACATACAAAGGTCCATATCATCCATGTACTTTTTATGGCTACAACACTATGCCAACGACGAAATGACAGTTGATAGCCGTAATCCGTTTGATGCAAAAGTTCACTCGCCTGCTTTGGGATATAGAATCGGAATTCAGAGAGGCTGGCTGTGTCAAGACCCCATAGAACGAGCTAATAAGATAGGCATCAAGGATGCGTGTGTGCTACTAACACAATTTGGAATTCTCTCTTAAAGCTAAAGCTAGTGACAAGAAAGGCTAAGACGAGTAGCTCGCATTAGTGGCCTGTAAGAGACTTGAGGATTTACTCGAAGCAGCTCTACTTTGCATCGTTCAACTATTAGCCGATTTGTCCTTAAGCAACGATAGGAACCTACCAAGCAAGCTAGTGGTTGAATTGTTCTGCAGGGAAAAGACAAGGCCTGCTCATGTGCACATTTTGTCTTTTGATTTCTTAGGGAGTACATTTCTTAGGGAGTACATGGAGAACGCACATCTCATTCTGGAGAAGTTGCATTGAGGTAGCCACTGAGATGAAAATGATATTGGTGATGCTAAATGTGACGGTTGAGGTGTACCATCGTTAAATTCGGTTGCATTTTGCAGCTCCAAAAGCAGGTATGTATGTTAGTGCCATGCCCATGGATTGCAATTCAAAACTAAAAAGGTTAAACTATAAGTGGACGTCTGCGAAAAGCCTATTGATAATAAACCTAGCATTGCACTATTATTTATATACATAGGAAATTAATTAGGAAGATGGAAAGATAGGATATGTTTGACATTGTTTTTTCTGCAAATGGGTATAAATAAGTACTTTTATTTGGTGCTTATAGGGATGACCGACTTTCCTGGTGGTTAGTCTTGAATGGAAGTACAAGACAATGATGATGCATCTCATTTTAAACAAGTTTATTACCAACTTGGATGGTATGGGCAGGTGCATGCTTGAACCCTCCTATAGATGCCAATATAAAAACACTATCTAATGATCACCACTGCCCTTGCATAATCTATTACATATGCATAAATAAAACAAAAGGGAAGAGACAGATGCTAGTGTCACCTCGATAGAAAACTAAAAGTTTTAGTATAGGTACAAGGGAATTCCTTTTGACCTTTGCTTTAAGCCAAGATTAGGGGCAACAGGGCTCGTCCTTAGAGGCTTGCAAGAAGTGACAGGCATCATAGCTATAGCTAGTTTGTAATGAGGAGCCATGGATTTGTATTTCAATGCCTTGGCTCACATACATGCAGCTGCTTTCAGCTCTGCTTTTTGGTTAGAGCACCAATGTTTTGTTCTCAAGTTTGCAGAGTGCATTGTGCATCTGTCCTTTCCTCGCCTCAGCAGTTCCTACTTCTAGTGTTGTATACTAGAATGCTTTTTAAGCTTTTCTATCTTTTTCGCCTTGATGTAGCATTTTGGCCGCCTGCATGCCCTAACAAAATAGCAGTAGTGACCATGTTACTGAGTGTTGTTCATCTTGGATTTTCATTGTTGGGAGGGTTAAAATAGTTCATAAGAGGCTGGCATAGCAGCCGTGGTTAACATCACCACTGAAAAATAATCTTAGAGCATACAACAAAAACTTACCACTGCTATGTATAATTGTACCATAACAAAAGACAACAAGACACACAAAAGACAATAAGACATATGCAAGATGTCATATACATTCTTAAGGCAGGTTAGTGATTACGTGGCCAGTGGTGGACTGGCCTAAGGGTTGACATCAGCTACTTCTTGCTGCATGCATACAGGATTTTATTTGTTAATAGAAAACAAAGATCAAAAAGCTTTTGGGCAACAGCTCATACGGAAAACTTATAATATAAGTGGATAGGAAGTGGATCCACTCATGATTGGCTCACTGTTGCATGAAAAGGAAATTGTATGCAATTCATGGAAACTGTTTCTGAACCAGTCGTCAACAAAATATCAGTGCCACTTTTCAACGAAAAGCAGAGAAAGGAGAGGAGAAACAACACCAGACAAGTGGTTGATTTGTACAAAATATTCTAGCAACTGATAATACCGTGGACTGGTTTGGGTTTCTAGGTGCTAATTACTTTGCTAAGCCTAGTCTTATAGTTACTCCACGACCTAACTACTAGTAATATATCCAACATACATATATGTGGTGCAAGTAAAGCACTTGGGCCCAGTAGTAGCAGCTCAACGGCTTCTACGCCACGAGTTATGTGGTTCCTTTTGAATTCAGTGGTGCATTACAAACCATTGCCCCCAAAAGAATTATGTAAGCTCTTGTGTGTTAATTGGCATCAAAGGTTGTTCCATTCGTATTGCTTAAGGCCCTCTTGCCATCTGGTGGTTCATCCAATCTTCCTCTTCCTCTCTTCTTGTGCGTCTTGCGATTCGTTTGACCTTCTAGTTGATCACACCAGTCTGACTTTCTTCTCCACAGATAAGTATTTGACTTTCTGGACAACATGTTTGTTATTGGGAGGAGATCAGGAGAATCCAGAGCACATTGTGCAATGAAATTATTATTAGCGATGGCTCTCATTTATCGGTTATTATGTCGAATCGGTTGGTCATGGTCTGTGTTCAACAAGACCAAAAGGTTTTTGGTTGTAGGTACATTCCCTCTGTCAGACGATTCCAGCAATCTGTACTTTGGTTGACCTTTGGAGCAAGAGGCAGTAGCAATTAGCAAGTGATTTATTTCGTTTAACGACCTTTAGTATGTACTAGAGTTATACATTGTTGAGAAGAAGATATCAAGTTGGGAGATCATGCTCAGGCATCGGTTGATTGGCATAATCTGGACTTGGCTTTGAGCAGCCCAGGCCCTGATGTCTGAATTTGACGGCATGCGAAACCCTCTCTTGACTAATGTCATCATGCATGAGAATGCTTCCATGGCCAAGACCTATAGCTAGGGTGGAAAGTGCTCACATTCCAGGAGGAAACGAGAATATAAATGTTACTATAGTGTAATTTTGCCACTACAATTTGCCTACAAAACACAAGATATACTACACAAAGTCAATAGCTGGATCTCACATACCCACTCCTTCAAAGGGCTCTCAGTCAAGAACAAAAGGTACAAGAGCATATATATAGTTCTAGACTATTGTAGTGCGCGGAGAGCGAGATTCTTGATAACACAACTCAATGGCGACCATGAAAAGTTCAGATTACGATAATGGCTAGAAAATTGATATTCACCCTCGCATCTCATAAGAAATCATCTTTTGCTCATTAAAATTTACTGATCTCTCCCTCTGTTTTGGAACAAAAATTCAAAATCAGCTCTCGCTATCTCACTCGGTCGATCATCTCGCTCGCACAAAAACACTGAGAAAAAAATGGAAGGAGAAAAAAAAGTACTATCCCCTGAAAGAACAGAGTGAGCTATACGACCAGGCTTGATTCGTCTGCTCGGTCATCGAGTGCTTGACCGTAGCAGAGCATTCGGTTGTCCACGTGCTCTGGGTCGACCGCCACGCCAATGGCGACTAGCCTGTGGCATCAACTTGGTCATGGGTTTCGTCGATGTACCCGTGTGGCCGTGTTCGTTCGGACGCGTGTGCAATGTCTTAGACGACGGCTGCTGCTACGGCGGCGGCCGCCGTAGCAAAGACGGAGCCTTTAACCATGCTGTTTGTGCTGTATTCTTGGCCTTCTAGCAGGAAGGCCCGTACGGCGTCAATGGACGGCGCGGCGACGAGCCGCTGCCACGCCTCCGCCGCAGCGTGGCCGCGCTTCAGGAACACCTCCGTGGCGTCGACGCGGCGGACGCTCCACATGCGCGCCAGCCGCTGGATCTTGCCGCGCTGGCGGCAGGCGAGGCGGAACGTGTTCTCCTTGATCTCATCCACGGCCTCGGCGAGCATGCGCTCGCGCTCGTCCTCGTCGAGGCCGCGGGACCGGAGGTAGGCGTCGAGCTCCGGCACGCCGATGGCGCGCCAGATGCCCCTGGAGTAGTCGGTGCGGCGAGGGTCGAAGGCCGCGGCCACCTCCTCCACGAGGCCGCGCCGGCACATCTCGTCGACGCGGCGGGCGACGAAGTCGTGCAGCACGGGGAGCTGCGCGTCCACCCAGAGGAAGCAGCACTCGTACCGGTCCCGGAACGCGTGGCGGTCGCCGTCTACGAGCTCCTCGACGTACGAGTTGGAGCCCCCGGCGATGATCGGGACGCGGCCCCGCGCCGCGACGCCCGCCGCGGCGCGCCCGGCCTCGCGGCGGAAGTCCGCGGCCGTGAACTCGGCGTCCGGGTGCGCCACGCCGAGCAGGTGGTGCGGCACGCCCGCGCACTCCTCCGGGCCCACCTTGTTCGTGGCCACGTCCAGGCCGGCGAACAGCTGCATCTTGTCGGAATTGATGACCTCGCCGCCGAACCGCAGCGCGAGGTCGATCGCCAGGCGCGACTTGCCGGTGCCCGTCGCGCCCAGCACCACCACGGCCTTGTTCTTCTGCGGCGCCACGACGCGCCTGCCCACGACCGGCAGCGGCGGCGGCGGCACCCGGTCCGGGAGCGCGATCGCCGGCGGCATCTTGAGCCTCGGGAAGGCCGGAGCAGCAGCAGCAGAAGCTGTCGCGGCGGGCGCCATGGACAGCGGCATGCTAGAGCTGCAGCGATCACAGGTCAGCTAGCCGGTAGCTGAGTCCAGTGCAGTGCTTACTTTGCTTCGCGTTCTTGGACGGTGGCTTCCTCACTCGCTTGCTGCTTGGGGGCGTGCAGGAGCAGAGGAGGGCGGGGTGGGTATTTATAGGGGTGCGAGTTGAAGTAGAGGTGATCTGAACGAGTTATTTAAGCTTGCTTTCGGTGGATTGATGACTGGATGCGGCGAATGGAATGGTGGCTCTCGCCTGGCCTGGCCTGGCCTGGTGGGGAAGAGAGAGAGAGAGAGAGAGAGAGAGAGAGAGAGAGGTAAAAGCTAAATGCGTTGCCCCTCGCCAAAGAGTGATCCGGTTGCCATCATCACCTGCAACCCGCTAAGGGTGGCATCCCGCCGCCGTGCCTCCAGTTCCCCAATATTGCTCTGACCTTGCCAGTGGTGTGGCTGCGATGCAGATTGCGGCAGGGCACCGACGAGAACGCGGCGGTGCAGAGCCGATCGACGTCCCCCGTGTCACCGGATCTTGGGTCCCGACACGGCGGCCAGACGCGGCGCGGGACGACGCGGAGTTCTCCATGGCGATGTGCATGACGCCCACGCACGCGCGTCACCACACCAGCCATATATATATGTCATCAGGTGGCTCCTCGACGCCATGCAACCCGACCCGGCGCAGCAGCGAGGATCCCGCTTGCGCTTGGAGCTGTGTGTTCCGCAAGCTAGGTCCGGTGCGGTACGCACGGCGCCGTCGAGTTGGTGGTGCGTGGATCAATGGCTAGGCGATGCCGCGCGCTCACGTCCCGTCCCTGTTAACTCCCGGGGCGCTTTTCGGCCGTGTTGCAACGGCGGCGGTTGAGTACTGCGGATGGATGTGCCACGGCGAGGACCGGACGTGCAGTATTTGGATTCACCGGCGGCCGTCACAGCACGAGTTGACTGACCTCCATCATCATCATCATCATCATCATCATCATCATCTCCCTAGCTACGGAGAAAATCGCCGCGTTCACGATGACTAGTTGAGTCTCTCAGACAGAACAGAACAGTAGGAGCATGGTCATGCCGAGCGGTGCCGATTTCTCAAGGCGCCACGGCAACGGCAGGAAGCAAAGCGTGGAGAAGATCCAAGCCCTGGGAGCCGCGACGACAGGAGAAGATGTCTGAGGCCGGCAGGGGAGGCGCAGAGACAGGCAGCCCGTGGGGCGCGGACAATGCGGGGGTTCGGGTTGGGGCCCAAGCGACGTGACGGTGGTGGGGGTGGCCGCCGAGCCGAGCCGAGCCGAGCCGAGACGAGCGCGTGGTGCACGCGCGCGAGCCGGGTGGTGATCATTGCGCCGGTGTTACGGTCGGGCATGGTGGTACCACGGGCGAACCGAGTGTGCATACTGGGCTAGTGACACACGGGATCAGTCAAGTCGAGCAATGATCAGAGGATGGCACTGATTACGGAGGAGACCGACCTGCTCGTCCGTGCCAATCGTAACACGGCAGCACCCCCACTGATTACGGACAAGCCTCGCTGCAGTGCGGGCTTCGCGTCACAGGAAGTGGAAGATAAAGCGTCATCAGACGAGCATACAGATCGAGAGAGGGAGAGAGAGAGAGGTGGTGGAGCGTCGCCTTCACCGCCTCCTTCCCACCGGGTTAATGTAGCCAGTCGATTTGGTTTCCGTCAATGGAGGGATCGGATCTCACCGGGCTGGATGGACGACGACAGGTTGGAAGGGGATGTCGGCCCGAGGTAAGCGGCGGCGCCAATGGATGGCGCGTCGGTGAAGGAAGCCATATCGTTCGCCTCTCCCCTCCCAAGAGAGCACGGCGCCAAGGTCTGCGTCGCGGACATCAAGGACGGCGCCCGCAGCCGCTCCGCGACGTCACGGTGGAGGAGGACGTGAGCCGGCGGCGGAAGAGCGGTTCGCCGCCACGGACGTCATGGCCAACAACGCCGGCATCATCGCCCGACCCAGGCGCGGAAGGCGTGTTCGACCTCGACGTGCACGGCGCGTGTTCCTGGGCACGAAGCAGGCGGAAGATCGAGAGGCTCCGTCGTGTGTCGCTGGCCAACAATCAAGGGCGTCGACGTGGTGCCCAAACCAAAGCTGCGGTGCTCTCTATCTGGGGCAAGGGCAAGCGATGATGCCAGGTTCGTCGTCGACACCGCGATCGATCGGGTGCCCTCTACTTGGATGGCGACGTTTCATCCGTACGTCGACGTGGACCACAGCCGGCGGTTAGCTCAAGTTGTCAGCCGCCTTGTTATGCATGCCAGTGCTCAAGGACTGTCCTTCTGTTACACACAGGTATTCAAGCGTCAACACAGACCTATTCCATATCTGTGCAAAGCGGGTGAACTCATTGTTTCAGATGACGAAAACAATGCCAAATCCGCGTATCATATGATGATTGGTGAATCGTGAGAGAACGAATGCGTCATCAGTTAACATGACTGAACAGCATAGCATCGCAGTCACGAGCCAGATCAGCTAGCAAACTTGCTCCCCATCGTGATTCTGTTTTGCACAGAAAACAACTTCGCAATAGTACAGTCACACGTGTGGACCAGCCTCCGAATCAGGAGTTCGAGATCAAAGTTTCGAGTTAATCTCAAAAAGCTTAGTGCAGGTATAAGGCTAGCAGAATCAATATTCAGGTTGTAAGACTATCACATGACCTAGCCGCTCCTACCCTCAATTGGCGTCAGGGCAGCAAGCCTACGCGGTGGAGTCCTGGATCTTGGGCGTGATGGCCTGTGAGATAAGACATATAATCAGTAGACTGAACCACACAACCATAGTTTTTCACCATTTCAGTGAACAAATACCATCATAGTAACCAGAATTCCACTTACTCCATACAGGAGTTACAAAATTAGCTACAGAAAGAAAAGTGTTCTGTGTAAGAATTTCACAGCACACAACATGATTGAGATACAAATTGTAGACATAAGTTCCTCAGCAGATACATGTGACAAAGAAGCAAATACATTATATGTACGCAATTGAGCTTGTGGAGTAAATGAAGAAAGCATACTGATATTCATTAGGAAAACATTTTCTTTCGTAGATGAAGGAATATACATCATCCCACCCTTTCCACCCAAGGATACAAACAGTCAATTGGAAAAACATAATGTTTTTTTTGTGAGGGAACACAATGATTTTTTTAGAAGTAACACTAAACTGCAGAATAAAAGTATTTTAATACCATACCTTGTACTCATGTGATTATGTATAGGACCTCTGCTGAATGCCCAATCAACATGGACAGTCTTGGTCAACAGCGGAGTCCCATTCATTGAACTGATAGCTCTCTGTGCTTCCTCAAAGTTTCCATATTCAATCAGTGCATATCCCTGTTGGACAGAATCCAAGTGCAAACAACAATTAGAGAACTAGGGGTCAAGAATCAATTTAAAATACATATAAACTAAGCGCAAAGTTACTGTTATGACCACCATTTCCTTAAATAAGCTTCATATGAAACATACCATTTTGTCTAACATTACAGTACAGTGTTCCTTGTGTGTTAGCATCTGATTTAGCACTTTGCAACAAATGTAAAGAGATAGTCATCGTCAGCCTCTTAAAGCAATCGAATTTACCTTGGCATATCCAGTGCGACGTTCTAGATTGTAATGCAAGTCCTTGACATGACCAAATTCACTGAAAACATCATGCAGATCAATTTCTTCAGCATCTTCTTTAACTCCAGAAACAAGAATTGTCCATCCTTCGATAGCTATGAATTTAAAAAAGTTCTCCATTACACAAGACATAGATTGATCAATGAATAATAAGCACAAGAGAAATAAAAACATTATTGACAAATAACAAATACCTATAAGTATGGCACCACAAATCAGACACCTTCACAACCACTTAGATTTGCATATAATAGGATACTACACCAGAGGACCGGCAGATCTGTCCATACCAGTTTTCCAGGTATTGACAAACTAACATGCATATTTGGAGTAGTTAGCCCACAAGTTCCTGGGTGCAGATAAAAGCTGGGCTACCTTTACATGATTTATTAGTCAATCCACACAGAAATCAAAGTATACAAGAAAGTCATTTTAAAATCATAATTTGTACTGTAAAAGAAACAACACAATAAGTGATAGCAGGCAAGCAGCACAACGAGAAGAAAAAGAAAGATGATATCATGCTACTCATTACTACCCTGCTGCATTTTCTCTTAAAATATGTCAATAAATACATCCCAGTTCTGTTCTCCTACTTGATACTTGTTGTAATGAGATGTATTTGAACCATCAAGGACATTATTTTGAGCAATCATACGTTTGTGTATCAAGTAGTATGAATGAGCAAATCTGGCACACAAAACCCATTTCTTTCAAATAGAATAACACCAGGGTTTATTTATGAGAAAATACACAGCAGAACAAACACCGTTGAGTGCAAACAAAAGAAGAGAAGCATTATTCAATACCTCATAAAATCAAAAGAAGATATTCACCAATAATATATATGTCACAGCGTAAGTGTTTACAAGATTGTTCCATTTTAACCCATTTTCCTGCTAAAACGTTTCCTAGACCTAATATAGCCCCTGTGCATCCAGAAGGTGACTATTTAGTATTTTGTTAGCTCATATGGACTGCACAACTACAGCTGTCCTTCACAATGTGCTGTTTAGACCAGAACTCTATTTATGTTGATCCATCAGCAGCCTACGTTGTGTATGCCTTTGTCGGCAAGCACTATTGGCCGCAAAAGACGGCTCGAAGGGTCAGTAAACATGCATCCACGAGATAAAGATAGCGATTCAGTTAGTTTGATGGTTACTTTGTTGGCTGCTTGGGTTTAAGTTAGCAGATGAGTTATAGAATATTTGGCTTGTTAGCATGATTGTTAGATCCATTACGTTTTGCTGCCGGCTACATAGTGCCAGGCAATTGAGATGAATAAAACCAAGCAATAATCAGACCTCGAACTTAGAGCCTCCACTGGAGGGCAAGTTAGTTGTCCGCCACTAACCAGTAACCACGGACCCACATCATTGATCATGTTCGCATATTTCCTGGAATCCAACTTCAGGCTAAGAACACAAGAAATTACGAAGCCTAACCAAAATTTAGCCGACGATGGAGGCCAAAAACCCAACCAAAAAAAATCGAAGTTCAGAAACCACGACAAAATACGGCCGTGCCCGAGGTCCTCGGTTCTCACATCGCTGCGGGCCGTGCCCCTGGCCGCCGGAGTCGGTGAGGGAGTTGAAGCTGTCGCGGCTGGAGGCGAGGACAGAGGGACTGCGACCGGAGAAGCGTCCGCGCGCGCGCACCAGGGCGGGGGGGACGATTTGAGGCACGGGGAGCGCGCGGGCGGCGCGACCGTCCTCCTCCATGGCGTCCTCGTCGTCCTGGTCGTAGTCGACGAACTCCACGTCCTCCTTTTCATCCGCCACCGCCGCCTGCCGCATCGCCGCCGTGAGAGAGAGAGAGAGAGAGAGGACAGAGGAGTGTAGTGGGTGACAACTGGCAACGTGAGGGTCTTATAATGGCGGTAACTACATGAACTAAACGTAATTAGAAGCAAATGACCACGTCCACCTTTGCATAATGACCCTTACTAATTCCACCAATTAGAAGCAAATCACCAGATCAGATGAGATACAACATATACCGTCCGATGGAAACCGGATGGTTCAGATGAGTTCAGGGAGCCGACTTGGTACTGCCCCGTGCAAAAGAGCATCTGACACGTCAACGGTCCAGACTCCTCCCTGATATGGCGGCGGGGTCCGCCGCATCCACCTCGTCCTCCGGCAGCGGGAACGGCGACCCCGACCGACCCGCGACGGAGGCGGCGGCGAAGAAGGCGAGCGCTAGTGCTCACGCTTGTCCTATCTGCCTCGAAGCCTTCGAGGACGAGGCCTACCTCGATACCTGCTTCCGTAAGTCCCATCCTCCTTGCCAAATTCTCTCGAATTTTCGCCTGATTTCCGTTATCAAGATGGCTTCCATCCGATAGAAGCCTACGATGTGATCATGAACTCTTGAACTTCATTTTGGGATGTCATTTTGTCACGATTCTTGCTCTGTTGCTCAAATCGAAGCGCAGACGCAGTTAACTGCTAGTGAACTTGCTATAGTTCAGAGTCAGACTATCGTATTTGAAACTCCTACATGCTTCTGCAGATTCATTTTGTTTCAAATGCATTCGTCAGTGGGTCAAAATCGTAGGGAGCAAGCATGTGGATCCTTTGTCGTCAGTGCAATGCCCGCTTTGCAAGGTGAGAATTATTTTGTTTATTAGTGCCACCATTCACAGTGACAATATCTCTGCTCAGGTAACCCTATGCTATCTTGAATCGCATGCTTAGAGAAACAGTCTGATTCTTTAGGCACTGTTCTATCTTAAGCAGCAAAAAAGTGTTAGTTTAAATGTTTTCCAAGTACTGTTGAAGGGCACGATTGGTTGAACTGTTGAGTAACCACTGAAATGTTCATGTGGTTTTATTGGATTTACTGAACTCGCTGTTCAACAATGAATACAACAACAACATCCAAGCCTTTATCCCAAGCATGTTGGGGTCCGCTAGACATGAAACCCAATAATTATATATATATATATATTATATCAATAAAGTAAAAGAGAGGAAGAGATATAAGAATAACAAGAAAAAAACAAGACTAAGATTCAGTACCCTTAAGGCCGTAATTCTTGGTTGTTAGTTGGCTGAGTGAACCATAATTAGTATTTACACGTTGCTGTCTATGTTTTCCTGAGACCTGAAGCCCTAATCATACGCAACCCTGTGATATTTTGCAGAGCGAAAATCTATCCACTATACATGCTTTCGATGGTGAATCCTATGAGCGGTGGTACATAAATCAGGAGCCTAGGAAGAGGTATATCTCCCTCCTCTCTATTTTTTCTCCCTAAGTTGTGCATAGCTGCAAACTATAGCCCATAACCATTTATTTGGTTATTGTAGTGGAGACTGTCTGCATCTCATTAATCTAACTGTAAAGTTAGCTTATTCTTGCATATATAAAAAGTGTGGTTGCTAACACCCCTTAAACTTTTGGTGCAGACGTCTTTCAGATGCACATGAGTTGGTATCACAATTTTATAACATGGAAGTTTGTGCGTCAAACTGGTTTACTTTTTTGTCTGTATTTTGATATTTCTTATGAAAAAATTATTTACCTCATTTGTTATACAATACTGAATTTTGCTAGATTCAGCAGAGATTGCAAGCGATGTCTCTAGTGTTCAGCAATACTGGAAGCAACAAAAATATCTCCGGAAGAACATTTGGCTTGAAACCTGGTTGAGACGTGAAATTCAGGCTCTTACTCGGGTATGATATTGATTGTTATCTGTGCAATGGTTCCATAGCTTATATCACCTGCACTTATGACTAATTAGATGTTGCCTAGCTTGTTGGAAAGAGATATAAGCATCCAATTGGTACTTATTAGTGAGGAGCATATCAAGATAGTAAATGCTTAACTATTCTCAATCATGAATTCATAGAAAATCATATGTAGGAGTTTTCAGAACTCTGAAACAGTTCTTGAGCTATAGGCTATGTTTTACATCAGCAAAAAGTTTGAAGAACAAATTCAATCCCATATCCAGATACAGAAATGACAGTTACAGGTGTTATAGTGTGCATAATACATTTCTGTCCTTTTTGTGACGAACCACTTGTAATCTATACTCCGTGTGTCTCAAACAGTATCAAATTTGCTCTTGAAATGTTGTGTGGAGATAGCACATAAACTCAACTATATATCATGTTTTCCCATATTTTTTTTGAAAACTTTGTTCCTATGAATTTCAGCTAATTCGTATAATCTGCAATGGTAAGGCCATTTGACCTGACTTTGGTGTTAGGTAGTACTGATGAATAACCATTGACTACCCGGAAAGGTGCTGAGAAACAGGGAGGGGGGAGACCCCTTGGCTGCGCTTAGGGCTGCGCAGGGGAGAAACCAGCAGCGAGGAGGCGTGGGGGCAGCTGCGCAGTACGTAACGTGGGGGACAAAGTAGCTGGTCACGGCGGCTAGGGTTAGGGTTCAAAGCCACCGTGATCCAAGGAGAAGAACAGCCCTCAACGGGGATTCTTATTTTTTCCTGGATGCTCAAAACATAAGGGAGGGGGGCTGCTTATAAAGGGGGGACAGGACCCCCCCCTTGGCCGCACCCTACTCCTAGTCGGTTTGGGGACAATCCCCCAAACTGACTAGGATTTTTTTCTTCCCTTTTTTAGTCTATTTCTTTCTATCTAAACTGACTCAATCTATAACTCTCTTTTATTCCTAAACCTTATCTATTTAATTCTTCTAAATATCCTCCTGGTGCGGCTGCAGGGCCTGGCCGGCCTAGTTGTGGGCTTTGTGGGCCCCACGCCCACCATATTGGCGGCCCACAAACGCATCCACAACAAAAGGGTAGAATAATGGGACCTATTCTGGAACATGCAATGCCCTTTAGTTGTGTTAGCATCCTTTAATTTTCCTTGTTTGCACTCTATATATGTCTTACTACAAGTACAATGTTGTGACGTGGTGTCAGCTTGACAGTTGGAGACCAGCTTGGACATCTAGGTTGTTAGCCGATGTTAGAGAATTCACTAATTCAGAAAGTTGCTTGTTGGCAGGGCATATTGAATTTAGCCGATGTTAGAGAATTCAGAAAGTTGCTTGTTGGCAGGGCATATGAATTTAGCCGATGTTAGAGAATTCAGAAAGTTGCTTGTTGGCAGGACCAGCTTGGACATCTAGGTTGTTAGCCGATGTTAGTGACCAGCTTGACAGTCATGAGTAGTATTATTTGGTTTTGCAGGATGAAAGTGTGGAGGCCATTGTTTACCACATCCATGGTGTGCTCGAGTCCTTCATGAAAAGACATAAAAGAGATCACACTTCAAGGAATATTACAGCGGATGAAAGGAGGGAGAAATTTAAGAATTTGCTCTCTGACGCTGCTAGGCCGTTCCTTCTTGGCCGAACAGAACGATTTGTCAGAGAGGTAGAGCTCTTCCTGGTCTCAAATCTGAACATGGAAGCCTACAACAAATTGCGCATTCAAAGATTTCGAGAATCCAGTTCCCATTTAACAAGAGACCAAGACGCACTGCCTCATGATAGGTCTCTCGAGGACCACTACTTGTATTTTATTTGTAACGACGCGGATTGTAATGGTGAGGCATAGTGATCTGCAGTTTTTGTCACAAAGTATGATGTTCTCCTGTAGATCTCTCCAAAGACATGCTGCAATTCTTGCCAGTATTCGATTACTACAGCTTCATGCTGATGAATGCTGAAGGAGGGATATAGTATGGGTTTAAACATCAGAAGTAGAACTTGCTGTATGAGAAAATCAAAGTGCAGGGCTTCAAAACTGACGAAATCATCAAAATATCAATACGTATCGCAGTACACTGTCCGTCAGATTATGCAACTACTTCTTTCGGCTAATTTAATTTTGAACTAACCAGTGTTAAATAATTTGAAATAGAGAGAGGATTATCTACCATTTAACTAGTCTATTCGTAGAACTTTGGTTCGGTGGTATTCGTAAGAATCAATGGTAGGGAAGTAGGTGTCAATTGATTGCTGGACTTGGGCCAAAATGAAAGAGACCCATATTTCGCTGGGCTTGGGGACCGAACGGCACATTAGCGAGCCGGCCCGAGACGCGGGACATGGAAAAGCGGGGAAAAAAAGGGGAAATAAAAACGCGCGAAACCTGGCCAAACTCGAACCTTCTCCCGCGCCTCGGCTCCCTTCCCCATGTGAAATGAAATACACCGTCCCAGCCCACTTCCCGGCCTCCCTTCTCCTAGGCTGCTCCGCCCTACTCGCCGGTCCCGCGAAGCCAAGGAGCCCTACTCCGGGCGGCGCCATGGACGCGGAGCCCTTCGACGAGGCCGAGCTCCTCGTCCTCCCCGCCTCCCCCGTCGTCTCCCCACCTCGCCGCCTCAAGCGCCTCAAGAAATCCTCATCCCAAACAGTCAACGCCACCGAGATCCCTCCCGCTGGCTCCCCACCACCACCGCCTCCGTCGCCGCCGCCGCCGCTGCCGGCCTCACCGGGCGAGGAAACCCTAGCACCGCGCCTTTCTCCTCCCAGCAACCCTTCCCCGCCGCGACCAACGGCGTCAGATGCGGATCCTCTATCGCCGCTACACCATTCCTCCCCTGACCCCGACTCTTCGCCGCTACCGCCGACGGACTCGCCAGATGAGGAGGATGACGGGCTCGATCCGCTGTTCTCTGATAGCGGTCCCGCCGCAGGGTGGGACCCGCTGGGCGCGCCGGTGGAAGGGGACGGCGAGGACGAGGAGGAGATGCTTGGGGGCGGGCTCATCGAGGAGCTGCGGCGGGAGACGGCGGCGAAGAAGCGGCTCGACATGGACCAAGTCGAGGAAGAAACGGTCGCGGGTGGGGAAGGGAAGGGGAAGAGGAGCAAGAGGAAGAGGAAGGAGGAGGCGCCCAAGGAGTCGGCTCGAGGGAAGAAACGGTCTGAGAAGGTATCCACTCTCACCTGCTTCTGGCTCATGCCTGTGTTCAGTTGAATTGTTTGTAGATTTTGTTGATTGGCTTTGTGGGTTGATGCGTGCAGGAGAGGAGGGTGGAGCTTGATTCCCTCCACGCCGAGTCACAGAGGTTGCTGCGAGGTATGCAAGTCCACTGCACATTGTAAAGGAATTTAATTGCTGAGATCCCGTCTTTGTTTCTTACATTTGTTATTTGTAGAAACGAGGAGTGCATCATTTAAGCCCACTATGCAGCCAGTTTACAAGCCCATTTCATCAGTCCTGGAGAAGATTCGCCTTCGTAAGATGGAGATTCTAAAGAAGTAAGTGTTCCAGTTGGTATGTCATGTTTCCTAGTCCTAGAGGGTGCTTTAGTGGATTACTGATGATACTGCTTTTCTTGCTTCAGAACAAATACTCCTATTGAAGACAATAGTGATGATGATGATGTTGCCCATTCGGAGCCAGCAAGTGGTGATGATGTCCCTTTGCAGCCAGCAAATGGTTCTGCTGGGCATTTGGGTGTGTCTCAGGTTAAGGATGTTGGAAATCCGGGGATTAATTTCCTCTAAACTGTTTTCTTCTTCTTAATCTCAACCGGGGAGGGGGGGCTGTATATATAGCCCCAAATTACAGAGTCCTAATCTAATACTAACTCCTACTCTTATTGGACTAGGACTCTATCTCTAACAGCAATTATTCTAGAAAAACGGGATTATATCCAACAATCACCCCCTAATCTCGTTTTTCTAGATCACACTCACACTAATTAGGATGGAGACACACTTCCACCCTAAACACACTTTCGGGATGGACACAACTGCACCCCCAGGATGGTCACATCTACACCCTGCACAACTCAATTTTGGGATGGGCACGTCTTCATCCCCAGGATGGCCGCATCTTCATCCTGCACACAAATTTGGGTTGGTCACATCTTCAACCCTAGGATGGGCTCATCTTCATCCTGCACACGCATTTAGGTTGGCCACATCTTCAACCCCAGGATGGACTCATCTTCATCCTGCATTTTATCTCGGAATGGACGCATCTTCATTCCAACCACATACTCGAGATGGTCACATCTTCATCTCGGGCACACCTTGCATTGGTCTGCTCTTCCTCACGCGACAGAGCACCCAATATTGTACTTCTTCACCTTCATCGTCGTGGCGATAGCACCTTGGGTCAGTGATCTCGTACTCCTCCAAGATCCATCCCGTGCTACGACGCTTCCCGAGTTCTCCGCGCATGTAGAAGCAAAACTTGACCATACGCCACTGCACCACAACTCCCATGTAAAAAATTGACTGTGTGCACTTGGTCGCGCTACGCTTCAAGATGCCGCCACCGGAACCGCTGTACTCGAGGCTTGTTTCACTTGCGTAACGTGAAGAAGTATCCCAAGTCGTGTAGGCCGTAGTTCGCCAAGAGGTCCCACGGCGTCACATCATAGAAGTCTGCTTCTATCACAATGCCTGCCTCACGCAGTGGAAAACCACACAGCTGTGGTTGGAGAAAGTGAAGCACCAGCTCGTCCTCTATTGATCTGAAAGTCGAATTATGTACCATGTTCTGCAGACACCTCATTGATCGTGGGCAAGAACTTGACTTCCTCTGGCCCACCTCAGCCAAGCCGGCCCAGCTGAGCACACTAGGCCTTTGTTGGCCCAGGTCAGCCCAGCCGGCCCACTCTATCTCCCAAACCCTAGCAGCATCTCTCTCCAAGCCAGCCGCCAGCTTCCTGTGCTCGCCGCCGTGCTCCAAGGCAGAGTTGCTGCCACCTCTTTGCTCTGCCCAGCCGCCAGCCGCTCGGCTCACCTCCCCGCCCACGTCGCGAATTGGTTGCCCGCCAGATGCGTCTCCGCGCTCCTCCACGCCGCCCTGGACCACCAGGACCTCGGCCTCCTCGGCGGCGTCCTTCCGCGCGGCAGCAGCTGTTGCCCAGCTCGAGCACAGCGGGCTCAGTTCCGCTGTTGTTGCCACCTTCGACCGCTCGCCCGCCTTGGACAACCCCGGTCTGGGGACCTTCCTCCTCAAGCAGGCGCGCGACGCCATGGTCTCCGAGGACCCCAAGCCGCTGCGGCGCTCGAGCGCCCGTGGCTCCGAGCTCGATCTCGTCATGAGCCTCTGCGTCGACCGACGGGGAAGCCGACCGCAGGGACCTCCGGAGCGCTGCACCGGCGAGCTCCAAGGGCATGGTGAGGTGAGGCCTGCGTCGAATCACGCCGGATCCGTGTCGCACCACCTACCAGCCTACCTCGACGCGCTCCTCGCCTATCTGAGGTACGTTCGTCCCTTGATCCGCCTGCCTCGGCGCGGTACCCTCCTTTGACCCCGCACGCGCTACTAGCGCCCTTGCCGCGCGGGCCCGATCCTGGCCGCGCTCCTCGCGCCCGCGCGCTGGCCGCGCGTCGCGCGCTGCCCGTTGCTGCGCGCGGCCGCTAGCGCCCACGCTGGCCGCCCTCGCGCTGCTGGACGTCGCCCGCCCGCCGGATCTGCGCCGGGATCCACTCGGCCAGTTTGGCCGCGCCGCCCCTAGGGGTTGGCCGCCCCGGGAGCATGTTCTCCCGGGGCAGCACAGGGTTAGATCCTAAACCCTAGCTCTGATACCAATTGTTGGAAATCCGGGGATTAATTTCCTCTAAACTGTTCTCTTCTTCTTAATCTCAACCGGGGAGGGGGGGCTGTATATATAGCCCCAAATTACAGAGTCCTAATCTAATACTAACTCCTACTCTTATTGGACTAGGACTCTATCTCTAACAGCAATTATTCTAGAAAAACGGGATTATATCCAACAAAGGAAGTGGCCACTGATGTTAAGGATTTGAAGATTGTGAGTCCTTATCAATGGCGTTTGATTTTATTGTAGTAGTCTCCATGAGACTAAAATCTGTGATGTTATTGCAGGATGATGTTGACAAGGAGTTTGTAGCAAACGACCCTGACCTGGATCGATGTGATAGTATTCCAGAAGATGAGGTAAGGATTGTTTTTCCTTAATTCATTGGCAGCTTGGTGCTCGTATTTTACTGATACTGCACTTTGGCGTGCAGGATGCTTTGAATTCTAAGAAGAATCTTGGTAATCATGGCCCCAAAACTTCAAATGAGGTAGGACTATTCCCTTTTTTAATCCTGTTGCCATTTGCAACAGTAACTATAGTCACAGAGCATGATAAGATGATGCTTAAGCTATTAACAACGATTTCATACTTCATTTTGCACCTTCAAGCAGTTAGCATAAATGTAGTAAATTGCTTATTTTACCATTGATTGTTTGATTCCATCAGGAAGTATTTCATAGTTTGCAAGACAATCATGACAAGAATGGCTGCTCAAGCGAGAACAACGTTGATTTTGGCAATCAAACTGAGCCACACCCCTCTTCAAGCCCCACCAAGAGTACAGATGAGACGTAAGTGTGTCACCTGTTCTGTATATCATTCCTCCGTACCATTTCTTTCAGTTGTCCATGACAAGCATTATGCATTTATGCTTGTTATGTATGCCTTAGCTGCAACTGTTGAGTAACTGATCCTAATTTTATTCTATACTAGCCTTGCATGAAATTTGAATGGTTAAATTGAAACATTATGCATACTTCATTTACTATATTTTACCAATACATCAGTTTGAAGGTCCCATTAGCTCCATACGGAAAACTTGCTGTAGCTTCTAATATGTTTTATAATTTTGATGAAAGGTCAAAATTATTTAGAGGGCAGATACATGTCATTTGTAATGTATTGAAAATTGTTGGCTTCTTTTCCTCCATATATGATCATTTGGCATAATATTAAATGTTGTCTGGCATTCTGTCTCAGTTTGTCAGAAGATGAAGAATATGACGATAAAGAGAACATTGATCCAAGCTCTCAGAAAAGTGATGAAAATGTTCATGAACACACTGAACAGGCTACAGGAGATTCATGTCCAGATGTTGCCATCCTGAAGGATTTCCTCGATGATGAAGCTGAGGAAGAGGATGACAGTGACAATGACATGATGAGATTTAAGGACAACGAGGAAGATGATGGAAGTGACGAAAATGAAGTGTATAACGATCTGATAGAAGTTGGTTACGAAGAAAAGGAAGTAGATCACAAGAAGCGTAACGAACTCCATCAAAAGTGGCTTCAGCAACAAGATGCTGTAGAAACAAATAATTTTATGCAGAGATTGAAGTTTGGTCGTAAGGAGAAAGAGATATTGGATGAAGATGAAGATATTGAAGAGTGTGAGGATGAACTGGAAAATGAAATGCCATATGATTTAACTCCAGCAAACATTGTACGGCAAAATTCTGAAAGAGCAAAACAAATGGTCTCAAAGATGTTCACTGACGATAATGATGTTTATGAGCACTCTGATGATGATGAAATTGAAGAGAATTTGGCTCGGCAACGCATTTCAAAGAGAGAAGTAAGTATTGATACATGTGAATAATACATCAGGGATTCCTCAAAAAAGTCATCATAATATTCACCACTTTACCACTATATATTCTCCTTTGGTGCTTAAGTAATTTGTTAATGCCATACATTTTCATATGTAGAGTTATAATGGCTCGTTGATATCTCCATTGGAAGATGACAATTCAAGGGAAGTATTTAGTCTGATAAAGAAGCTTAATATTGGCCCTCAACCTAAGAGGAGAGGAAAACAGTCCTCATGTAAGGGTGCCTTTCTTCCCAGTCCATCTTTTCCTCTTTTCTGTCAAAGTTCTTCCCCTCTAATTATTGTTCCCAACATTTCTCCAGCAAATCACGAAATGCTTGTGACTGGAAAGAATAGCACCACCTCAAAGGCAAGTTATTTATATCTGTCTTGTACTTCTTGCACTGTTGCACATGATTGTTAACTACTTGAAATTCCCAATTTGCCATGCTCCTTCATATGGTAAATCAATGGGCATCACCTTCAGTGCCCGCTAGTGGTAAAATGACTATTTTCTATTTGTAATAAATTTAGGTTTGGTATTTGTGTTACTCCATTTCAGTTGAGTACCATAGATGTTAGGACAACATTAACTATAGTCAACCAGAGGGTGTATCCGAAACAGGATTCCCTACGATTGCTAGATTTATAAGCTAGACGGCTACATGCACATAATTTTCTGTACTGCTACATCATTCCATTGTTCACTTATATTGCAATTATTCTCCATCACTTCATGTTTTGTCTGTCAAATAACCAATCTGTATCTTCATTGCAGTCATCTTTTATTGGTCGAACAGCCAGTGGCTCATCAGTATCTTCTCACAGATCAGTTTATAGATCCTATGTATTTGGTCGTGATGATAGCAATAGCAGTAGTAAGAGCTGCATGACTTCTTCTGAGAGTAATTCAGAAATGGTAAATTTCTTTGTTGTTTTGATGCATTTGAATTGGCTCTGAAGAATGGTGTTTGTTTCTCATTTTAAAGAACTTCCTTACATGCTTCGTACCACCCTACAGGATCAGGCCAATCCGAATCAACCCAAGAAAGCTAAGTTCAGTAGCTCACAGCCAAAACCAACAGGACCAAGGACAAATTCTGAGGGTGGCACGGATTCAAGTGTTTCCCTATTTGAGATCCTGCGTAGGTCTTCTTCAGTTACTTCTGATAAACAAGAGTTCAGCCGTCAGGAAAGCTGTGCTACGATCACGGAGAGCCAAGCCGTGCATCAGTTCTCAGCATTCAAATTATCAAGGAGGTTCTCCAAGGTGGGAGCAAGAAACTGACGGTCGCCTTTCGCCAGTTTTCCCCGCTAATCTCTGCGACCTTTGTCGCCGTAGTAGCATGCTTCATGTGATGAGATTTCAACAGTTAATCTTATGTTTTATTGATATGATTGGAGAACGTATACTGTATTTTCTGTAAGGCCGTTGAAAAAAGAATACAATGTTCATTTACATAAATCTCGATGCACTGGGTCTCATGTAGATAACTGTTTACCCAACATATCTATAGCACACAGCATGTTCTATAACACCGTGATCCTCTAAAGGATTTGTACATGGAGTGAGGTTTACGGGTGATCATCAGCTATTTTTCTTCGTTTTCAGACCAGAAGCGCAAGTATTTTGTACTATGTACTTCTGCCCGTATTCTTCCTTGACCATGCGATTAATGGGCCTGGGCCCGGACCTGAAGCTATGTGGGCCGGTATACTCTGGCTTCAAGGCCCATCCGCTCTGCGCACGCACGCGCAGAATTTTTCCTGCTTTCCAGGGCTCGGCGGCTCGCAATCAAAATCCACATTGTCCTCGTCGCCGTCCTATCCTGTCTGTCTCCGCTCCCCATTTCCCCAACAAGCAACCCTAATTGGTGGCCACGCAGCCGCCGCAAGCCCCTTTCCGCGGCTAGATTGGATGCGCGAGCGAATCCGCGCGGGAACTTGGCTGGGTCGCTCTCGGATCTCAGCTTGCGCGCGTGTATAAATCTCTCCACTGTTATCTTGGTAAGAAAGATCCCCCGCTTTGTTTCGCAAATGGAGTTCTTAATTTGATCATGGAATGGCGTGCGTTGAGAATTTCATCTAAAAGGAATTTCCCCCATGATTTTCTCCGTGGTGGCAGGAGGTGATGAGATCTTGCGTGGCGCTCATCGCTCGGTCCTAAGATGCTGGCGGGCTACAGCGGCGGCGGCAGCCATCTCTCCTCTCACAAGGACCTCGTGAGCCGTGGCGGCCGGAGCTTCCTCTTCGGCAACACCTGGTTCCTCCTCTCCACCTACTCGGCACGCCTTCTGCACACCACGGATCGCCGCGCGCCCACCGCCTTATTCGCTGCCATCAACCGGGCCTCCTGTGTGCGTTCGCACTGTACGGGCCAAGGCTTGCTGCACAGGGGAGGCATTGTCATGGCTGCTTGTGGTTATGCCTTTCGACGGGCGGAGCTTGGTGCGGCTAAGCGACAACCTGATATGGATCCATCTGCGGGTACACGCACCTCACGGATTACGGCTATGGGTTCAGTTGGAAGTGCAGCAAGGCCAGATGTGTCTTTTAGATATAAAGGGGTGGAATGTTGTAAGAAGGTTGGCGCTAGTTTGAAGTGCCGTGTGCCATGGGGGAATAGGACATTCTGGACCATTGCGGCTGGGCCTGGTTGGAAGTTGAGCTATGCACTTGAGCCATGGGCCAGGGACTTCAACAGATTGTGTGTTGCTCCATACTCTGCTGGAGCCACAGAACATCAGTTGTCGCTTGATGAGAAGACTGATAGCTCTACCGTTGCATCTGATGGGTATGTATCAAATTATCATTGCATCCAAGCGTCCAAATACCAGTTATATTGACTCTATTTTTCATGTCTTTGTGCATGATTAGTACTCACAGTTGTTTATGTCCAATTGAGCATGTACATAATATAACTAATCGAGGTCAATTACTCGATTGAGGATGTAGAATTCCTCGACCTTTCATCTGTTCTGTTTTTTTTTAAACTCTGCAAGTGATGCCATCCCTCTTAGCTGCCTAGCCCTGCCTAGACACCGATTAGGTGCATGTGCTGATCTGCAATTCAACAAACACCAAGGAAAAACTGTTCCCAGATGAGTTTTCCAACAGGGATAAATTGGTCGCTTTAATTTTCATGCACAAGGGTTTTTAACTGTTTGAAAAGGGATACGATCTCTTTTTTGCTTGTTTTGATGTATAAATGTATGATTGGAAATTACTTGTGTCCTTTTTCTGTCTTTTGGTCTACTGTTTTTCGCTTATATTTTCTTGCAGTGGTTGACTGTGTCATCCCCTTTACAGAAAATCTTCTACTCCTGAAACATTGAAGCTGCTCTCGGGTTCTTGTTACCTCCCTCACCCAGCTAAGGAGGCAACTGGTGGAGAGGATGCTCATTTTATTTGTGACGAAGAGCATGTGATTGGTGTAGCAGATGGTGTTGGTGGTTGGGCAGATCTTGGTGTTGATGCTGGACTATATGCCAAGGAGCTCATGAGTAAATCAATGAGTGCTGTCAAGGATGAACCTGAAGGGACTGTTGATCCAATAAGGGTTTTGGAACAGGCTTATACAAGCACCAAAGCAAGAGGGTCATCAACTGCGTGTATCATAACTCTTAAAGATCAGGTTAAGCATCTCCCTTTTTTCCATTTTTATTGGCATTCCCTTCAATTGTCGTTTTGATATATCCTGGCGATTTAGAGTTGTTTGCTAAAATATCTGTAAATGATTCTTCGAGTCACTTAGTATATGTATACCAAACGCCTCGCCGGCAAAACATAAATCATATATTGATATGGTTCGTGATGTCTGTTTCAAATTTCTGGAGAAGTTCATGTCTCTTCTCTTCTATTTTGGAAGGGTTGTGCTAGTTCAATAATGACTTGTACTCACGTCGTAATGTGTAAACTTGCAGAGTATCCATGCTGTAAATCTTGGGGATAGTGGCTTTGTGGTAGTCAGAGATGGCCGTACTGTTCTCAGATCCCCCTCTCAGCAGCATGATTTCAATTTTACTTATCAGCTTGAGAGTGGTGGTAGCAGTGATCTTCCTAGTTCAGCTCAGGTGAGTAGATTACTAACCTAGCTCTGCGATTTGGACCTATGTAATACATTTTAATTTTGCGACTTTGTGCCGAAAGCTTCCATAGCACTGGTTGCTTGGGGTTGAAATGCTTTGATGTTGCGGTGTTGTGTAAAGAACTCTGCTAAGACAGCTTACATTGAGATCAACCAATACTTCTATACATGTTGAATAGTTTTTATCTCAGATTAGATATAATCATGCTCCACATTCATTTTCGTAGGTGTTTCACTTTGAGGTTGCTCCTGGTGATGTGATAGTTGCTGGCACCGACGGACTTTTTGACAATTTGTACAACAATGAGATTAGTGGCGTTGTTGTCGAAGCTCTCAGGGTCGGACTTAGTCCTCAAGCAGCATCACAGAAAATTGCAGCCCTTGCTCGGCAAAGAGCGATGGATAAGAATAGGCAATCGCCTTTTGCTGCAGCTGCTCAAGAAGCCGGGTACCGGTACTATGGTGGGAAGCTTGATGATATCACAGTTGTGGTGTCCTATGTGAAGAGCGCCTCATCCGCATGATGTCTCTTTCCTTTTATTGTACATAACCTTAGTCCCAAGTACTTTGTACTGGGACGTAGACGCCTGGACGACTGAGGTAGCTTGTTCGTAGGTGTGAAATTCCCTGGTTCTAGGATTTAGCAAGGTTGCCGTGTACCGCAAAAAATGGCAACAAACCATGGCCGTTTCTCATTTACTGTTTCGAGAAAAGATAATTATCTGAAACAAGGCTGGGTTCCTTGTTCTCTTCGATGGAGGATAATAACCTGGTGCAAACAAATTTTGTTGTACAAATAGTTATTATCGATGTATTTGTATGTGCTTCTATTTATGATGCTTATCTTGATCCTCAGTTGCTTTTAATACGAGGAAAAACGTGTCTTGCATAGAAGTTCCGTGCATTTGCCTCGCTAAATTCTCTGCGCAATGCTGGCTCAGACGGGCGACCCTCAATTCAACATATGCATCTGGTTTGATATATTGTTTCGTTTCTTTGTACGGCAGCGTATGGTCTATCTGCTGTTTGATTAATTCACCAGTTAAACCCATCATCAACATGATATTCTTGGATTGTGTACTATCACGTGACAGTAAGTAATCAATCCTCAATATTTCTGTTTGAAATGATGACTCGAGTGTCTGATAGACATCAGAATATATACATTCTTTTCAGCACACGATCTTACACATGTAAACTCTGTCGGTATCAAAACAACAGCGAGTAGCTTTAGAACGGAAAACAATACTATGCTGCTAGCTCTAAAGAGGGAAAACGTATAGAGATGGGCGACTGTGCAACTAAATATTAAACACCGCATCTCATCTTGAGACTTCATAAAGTTAACTGTTCAAGTTCTTCTCGAACTACCCTTTGCTGTCATCATTATTCTTATGGAGATGACCATAGTTTCCAGGATGGCCCTTTGATGCGTCAATCTGGATGCTCAATGTAGTCGAGACGCCTTCTGGTCCCCCGGCCTGTTTCATTTCTTCCTGCAAAAAAAAACGCATGCTACTGTAGAATTTATGGAGTACTGCAATGCCTACAGGTACACACAATTGTCCAGTTTCGTGCTCATGGCAAAATATGAGTAAAGAAGTACTAACTGTTCACCATTAGTTGTAAATTCTCTGCCTCCATGTCTTCACAGGCCTTCTTAAGCTGGTCAAGTTCTAATCTGAGTGCATCATTAGCAGCGGTGAGGTCAGTTACCTTCTGGGCCAGCTCTTCACATTCTTGCTGGATAGTATAAAAGGAAACAAAGGGTTAGATACCTGTGGCGTAACAGCATCTCCCATCACATTCAGTGTACAATTAGATATCTTCGTTATGACAGTAGTACCTGCTTGCGTACTCTTGATCTCCTCGCAGACTCTCTGTTAGATTGTTTTCTTCTCTCCCTCTTCAGTTCTCGTTCATCCTGCTAAATGACGGAAATTACGAAGCATGTGATGAAAAGATGGTAATTAGATAGGTCAAAAAATATGATAACCGGGCATGCTACTTATTACAGGTGAAGGATACTGTTTATTCATGAGCATATTCATCGAAGGCAAGGTTGTATTACCATCTGAGACAAGGTGGCAGCATTTTGGGAAGGCGCTCCAGCATTCAGTTCTCCCTGTTCTGAGGTCTCTGCTTTAGCTGGAGGCCTGCCCCAAATATCCATCCCAATGTTCAAGTCAGGCGGGGCATCAGAAACTGTTGCCCTCTCAGGTATTGTAGCCGAGACCTTTGATGCGGACTTCCCCTTGGCCGCGAACGGCAACACAGCTGCAGCATACGTTGTGCCAGCCTGGGATGACTCGCCTGAAAGTGCCAACCGTCAGGCATACCCAAAAGGAAAAAATGCCGCATTGCATATTATAAGTAAACATTATAATTATTTATGAGAGACACCTTTAACATTCGCATTGCTGGGCTTCCTCCTCTTTGCAGAGGGTAGCACCTAGACAAAATTATCAAATCACATTCAACCGAGACTGATTAAATACAGCTACAATTAGCTGCATTTAGGCAATGACCAACAAGGCACCTTCAGGTCAACACGAGCATCTCTTTTATCTGATGACTCCTCGCTCTTGCCATCACTGCTGCGCACACTACAATCGTTTCAAAGTCAGCTCAGTGAAACTAACCGAACAGACCTATAACAAGCACCTAAACGCAAGCAAAAAATTCATCAAAACAAAATGCAAGCAAAAGCAAACAAACAGAAGCTACCTCCTGGAAGGGCCATCGCCAGAGGGGGCACATGAGCTCTTCATCTTGCTACTCACTTCCACCATCTGCGCGGCCTCGCCAGCAGGGTAAGGCACACCCTGCACAGAATCGGAGTCAGCAAGCAATGGCACACATCAGCTGCAGCTCCAGGGCCGATGACTGAACTGGAAAACTTCACCGAGAGATTAACGAGAGAGGAGAAGCGTTCGGCATTCACCGATGCCATTGACGCGTGCGCGTAGTAGGCGGGGTGGTACATGGGGAATGGCACGGGCGCACCGTACGGCGCCCCTGCCGCCGCCGCGGCCAACATGTGCTGCTGCATCCAACCATGCGAGAATCCCTAATCAGAACCCGAACCCAACTCGACACGCACTGCTAGCGCCTTGACGGAAAAGAAAAAGGGAAGGAAACAGAGCACCGCCCGGACCTGCGCGGCGGCGTAGTAGGCCTGCATCGAGGCCGCCCACTCCGCGTGCGCCTGCGGCCCCGGCGCCGCCACGGACGACGGGTCCCGGGGCACGCCGGCCAGCCGCTCGTCGCCCGACGTGGAGGTGGATGACGCCATGGCTGGCCGCGCGTGCTCCGACGTGGAGGTGAGCGCACCGTGGAATGGGAGGTGAGGCGGAAGCGGCGCGGCAGGTGCAAGCGCAAGCGAGGGGGCGGGTCTGGTCGCTTCGGGGGGAAGCGTGGAGGTGGCGGCGCGGTGTTCGGTTCCCGCGGGCAGGCCAGAGGGACGACACGTCGAGCGGCGCGCGGGGACGGGTCCACGTGTCCGTCAAGGTGGGGGCGTTCGGCGGGAGAGTAGGACGCGGGTGCACGCGTGGGTCTGGTCAATACGGGGCCCATATATCAGTGGCGTATGTGGTGAGTTACGCGGTGCTGATGAGTTGGACACTTGGACGCCGCACTGCTGACTTGGGGATCGCACGGGCGAGCGCGTGGGCTTGTATTGGGCCGGGTTCTCCTCTGGACTGGGCCTACTCCTGATGAAATGCAGAAATCCACGCAGATCTTGGGCCAGATAATTTTGGGCCTCAAGTGTTTTTTTCATTCCAACCTTCTTTTTTTATACATATGACAGAATATGTACTCCCTCCGGTGCACAAAAAATTGTCGTTTTAGACATTTTCTCGCATACCAAGGAAGTATTAAATAAACTTTCTTTTCATTACTATCGTAGTCCCTTTAATAGTTTGATTGGTCTACTTCACTAGTTCTCAAGCCTCTCATGCAGGTTCAATTCCTAGTCACACACATTACCACTTGTTTATTACGTTTTTTTCACGAGACAAACTACTCGGTTCTGCTTCAACGTCAATTTTTTGTGCACTCATAGCTTATGTGTAGAACGACAATTTTTTTGCACCGGAGGGAGTACAGTCTATTTACATTGTATCACAACGAACACATGTCATTAGTGGAGCGCATAAAATTACAAGATAATCAAGGTGGAAGCAGGCAGGCTTCGAGATTCTAGTGACACTCTTCGCGTGCTCGAGAAAGGCATAGAATGCTCCAATTACAAACAGTTGGATCTTCGGGAACATGTCCTATGTAACGGCCAGGTAGTTATCTCGTCCGGCAAGAATTACCGGACCATCGTCGGAGTTCTTAGGGACGTCTGACAATTATTCATCTAGTTCAATGTAGTTTGATCTTGATGCCCTTTATCACCTCCATCAAGAAGCATGCTAGCCTCAACCGGTCGTTCATGGCTCACCAGGTGGCCTCCATCTGCATGGAGAGTGTCGCTGCAGGCTGGAGCTTCTCCGCGCCGCGAGCCTCCTCGCATGATGCAGCTGCGCGACGACACCGTCCGTCCGTCCCTGCCATTGATAAACGCGCTTCACCTTCACGTACAACGAACGGGGTGCCGTGGGCCTCTCTAGGTTCCGGGACTGCGTACGAGCTTCGGGCCCGGGTTCTTTGTCTTTCCACCCTTCGATCCGTTGATCTCAGGCTCATAGTTACGGAGAGTGGATGCCAAACTCATCGGCTGAAATCAAGCGGTAAAATCACAAGTCAACCCTGGAGGGGGCTCCGTGCACCTTGGCCGATCTCCAGCCTTGCCCCGCGTCGTTGGTCGTTGCTTCGTTCAGCCTCCAACAACCGGCGGGCCACCGGACCAGCGACACGACCGGGGAGAAAAAAAGGAAGGGCGCCGGCTGCAACTGCAAGCGGCGGTTATTGGGGATCCTGCTCCGCTGCTCGTGCTCTTCGTGGCGAGCGCACGCGCGCGCTTCTCCAGGGAGGAAACAAAGCCATCCCCCCGTCCAGTTATGAGGTGAGCGGCGGATTCTTTCTCGTAGACGCGATTTCGTCAGCCTTTTTCTTGGGCGATTTCGTGTTCTCCCCGTGTCCTCGGAGCCAATGCTTGCTGACCACTAATTATTTGCTTGCGATGTGCGTTACGTTCGTCGTTTACTGGATCCAAGCCATCTCGATTACGTCAGGAGGACATTGTATTACCCGAATGAATCTAAATTTGCTGCCCCCCTGATTTTAGGCTAATAAAGGAGGGATTTTTCTATGTGCGTAGGCGTTATCTAATCGGATGAGTTTGTCCGAGGCGTTATCTGATATTTGGAGTCTGTATACTGGACATCACATAGATTCAGAGTGCCCTTGCAAGTTAGCATTTGCACTCACCGGAAATAAGCGGTCAAACTATGTGGTGTGGGTGCAGATTCAGATTCAAGGGTTCCGACCACAAGGCAGTTCTCCTAGGATTCCATTCTCCACCAAATTAGGCAATTAGCCTTTGTACTATTGTTATTGAGCTATGAGAAGTGTGTCCCTTGATCCCTTCTTTACCAAATGAAAGAATACACAAATCCTAGAGCATGTGTGAAACCACTATCTTGTTTAGTAAAAATGTATATAATTTTCATTCCAGAAAGATATATAAGCAATTTTCTACCATGGAGCCTTTTCGTCTTCTCTTGTGGTATCGGGAGATGGAAATATTCTCATAATACTCTCAGTGTTCCATCTTGAGATATAGAAGCTGAATCTCTTTGCCCAAACAACATTATCCATTTGTAGTTCTATGTGGAAATTGAAATATTTCCAGTTTTATACACTGACCATCTGGTTAACAATCTTGCAGTGATCTTTTTAATTACTCCCTCTAGTCTTCAAAAACATGATCTTTGTGGACCTGACCAATGTTCCCGAAACACAACTTTGACCATTGATTTCCTCTTAAAATATGTTTAAAAATGAATAAATCATGGTATCATAATACTTTTTGTAGAGGAGTCCATATATATTTATATGAAGATATTGTAGGCCAAACTTGACCATCGATTTCCTCTTAGAATATATTTGAAAATGAATAAATAATGGTATAGTAATACTTTGAGAGAAGTCCATCAATATTTATATGAATATATTGTAGGTCAAACTTCATTATAAGCTGGCTAATATAACAATTGAAGCCTGCTGCTATGTTGCCGTTTCATCTGGAATGCTTTGTATCACACACCTGCCATTTCCTCAAATTCATTTCTATCTGTGTCATATATCCCTGATCTTGTCTCACAATGCAAAAGTAAGGTTCAGAAAAGGGGCAAACAAATAATGCCGCTAGGTCTATGACCACAATTAGTTTCTAGCCTGAGTGTGATCGAATTCTTTCACACCATAATTCATTATCCATTACTAATGCAGCTTCCACCCACCAAATTATCAAAACTTCCAAGAGCGGTATCACTCATGCCAGTGAGTAAAACTAAACTAAATTGGTTTGAATGTATTTTGTGTTACAAAACTATCTCAGGAGGCCAGGATTCTTGTAGCACATGGCGTTCCGAAACAAAGAATAGAACTTGTCTTGCTTTGTTTATGTTATCGTTCTCAAATAACTTTTCCTTATTTCAGGTCAAAGAAGATGTTTGGTTTATCCATTTCTCTTATCCTCATCAACCTAGCTTCCATATTGGAAAGAGCTGATGAGAATCTTCTCCCAGCTGTTTACAAGGAAGTCAGTGCTGCCTTCAATGCTGGTCCTACTGATCTGGGGTACCTTACATTTCTGATGAACTTTTTGAAGTCTATAGCATCTCCCTTGGCAGGTGTCCTTGCCCTTCAATATGACCGCCCAGCAGTTCTTGCGATAGGGACTGTCTTCTGGGCTGTATCGACTGGAGCTGTTGGTGTCAGCCAGTATTTTGGGCAGGTTGCATTCTGGAGAGCTGTAAATGGTTTTGGACTTGCCATTGTAATACCTGCACTTCAATCCTTCATTGCTGACAGTTACAAAGATGGCTCACGTGGAACAGGATTTGGTTTACTAGCCCTTGTTGGTTCAGTAGGTGGCATAGGAGGCAGTGTTTTGGCAACAATCATTGCTGGAGGCAATTACTATGGTTTGCCAGGATGGCGGCTTGCATTTTTCGCGGTTGCATTTGTGAGCTTCCTAATTGGGATTCTTGTATACTTTTATGTTATCGATCCTCGGAAAACATCTCCAAGCCATCTCGGAGTTTATGAGGATCATGAGAGGTATGGTTTTCTTCTAACTTTGGGGGGAACCTCTTTTACGCACATGTTTAAAATTTAAAATGTAATTATATAAGTGATACCATAGTAGTATGATGATTAATGAAGGCATAATTGGCATTGCTAGTTTGCTGATTATGATCTAAAAATTTTCATCTTAGTGAAAGACATATCGAAGTGCATTTTCTCTTTTCCTCCCTTTGTAGATTATGTATTGGATGGCTATATATATCAGCATATTTTTTCAGTTTTTCAAGTGAAACCCAGTATACTACCACTACTGTATATTTGCATACCTGTGACTCTGTAACATTGCAATCTTATGCAAATGACAGGTCACATTTGGTCAGCAATGATGTCCTTCCTCCGCCTTCTATGTGGAAGGATTCATGGACAGCGGCACTATCAGTAATGAAAGTGCGAACATTCCAAATCATTGTCTTGCAAGGCATTGTTGGCTCTTTGCCATGGGCCGCGGTAGTTTTCTTCACCATGTGGTTCGAACTCATGGGTATGAAAGCAAGGAAGAATTTTCAATTCTTGAACTGATAAGCATCCCTTATAAAATTTGAACATTTATACTCTTCCATCCTCATAGGTTTTGACAACAGCAGCTCGGCAGCGCTAAACAGCTTTTTTGCTATTGGGTGCGCCATTGGATCGTTTCTTGGTGGGATCATAGCAGATCACCTGTCAAGATACTATCCGGATTCTGGTCGCATTATGTGTGCTCAGTTTAGTGCCTTCATGGGCATCCCTTTCTCATGGATCCTCCTTACAGCCATTCCCCAGTCTGTTGAATACTGGTCTTCCTATGCTGTCACCCTCTTCTTAATGGGCATTACCATAAGCTGGTGTGCTACTTGCGCAAACAACCCCATTTTCGCAGAGGTAGTCCCTCCCAGGCACCGCACAATGATCTATGCTTTTGACCGTGCATTTGAGGGTTCGTTTGGCTCACTTGCTTCTCCTGCTGTTGGCATGGTCACTGAAAAGATCTATGGCTACAATGCAAAGACTGTTGATTTAGCACGTGGATCGGTTGAAGGAGCCTATGCACTCTCAAGAGGTTTGTTGACTATGATGATAGTCCCTTTTGGTCTGTGTTTCATGTTTTACACCCCATTGTACTATCTGTTCAAGCACGACCGAGAAAATGCTAGATTGGCCAACATAAAGGAACAAGAGCTTATATGAGTAGCTTTTCTGACAGGGGTCTAAACATCAGAAGCATCATAACCCGATCGAAGTTGCTTACATAGTTTTGGTTTGGTTGGTGTATCATATTCACGATAGTGCAGACAAGTTCACTTTTGGTTAAAACTATGGGTAGATAGCATCTAGGGAATTCAGATTTTCAAGATTCTTCAGATTGTTGGCATACAAGAGTGAGTTTATGCACAAGTAATTTGTTGGATGGGCATCGCATTAAAATTGCCTGATTTTTTTACATTTAACCCTCATTTGGAGAGATTCTACAACTTTTTTGACAAACCTTTGTAGATAATTTAGGTGCCAGTTGCCATGTTCATTTGCGGTTCCTTACTGTATACTGCCTGTAAACTTGAATCTACGTCATACCAGGTCAATGCTTATACTGCTAGCGGAATTTGTATGGTACGTTATGAATAGAAACGAATTTGACATTCTTTCATTACATGTTTAATACACCAAACTGTTTTGACATGATGAGCATTTTCGTTTTGAATATTATGTCAAATGACCCTCATCAAATTGGCCCTGTGAATTGAGTTCCCTTCACTGACATTTACTCCCACTTACTCATTCATTGTAGCTACACAAATTTGTACTATTAAGGAAAAAATATATTTTACTACCCCTAAGTATCTGTGTTGTTCAATTAACCCCTAGATAAATTTTAAGTTTGATTTACTCTCCCGATCTACTCTCCGCATTCCTTTTTATTTGAAGTTGATCAGTTTATTTTTGAACTAGCTTTCAAATAAAAAGGAACGGAGGGAGTATTTAGATTTGTTCAATTCACCTCTTAGTAGAAATTTTCTTTTTTTTTGTTTCTCTTTGTATGAGTTATGTTTGAAATTAAAAATTTTGTTGGATGGTAGTTGACATTGACATCATACGCTATGCTAGAATCAAACATTCAAGAATTTTCTATATTTTTGCATTATTCAATCTGTCATGTCGAATTTGTATTACCTGCCTTCAACATATAATTAACTATAAAAAATTACAATATTTTTCTAGCATATGCTGTGTTGTAAGCTATAATCTCACAAAATTTTACCTGAAATATGATGTGTGCATAGAGAAACAAAAAAGAAAGCTTTCATTAGTGAGTGAATTAAATCAATCTAAATAGTTTTGTGGGTAAAGTAAACTAAAGTTTTGTTTAGAGATTAAGTGAACAATGCATATACTTAGCGGTAGTAAAATAGATTTTCCCCCTACTATTATTAATTCACAACTAGATCTATAATTACAAAGAAAAAGTTAATACACTCAAATGACACATGGAAATTTTAGAGACTAGAAATGTAAAATAGAAGTTTGTGAATCTGGACCACACGGTTGGATAAGTTCTTGCATCTTTGATGTATTTTACTCTTCACAGTTGGATTCACAGCTGTACAAATTTATACTATTGATTCATAGCTGGATCATCGCATACTGCCCATACATAACACCTATAAATGTGCAAACATCTCTTTCCACAAAAGCAAGGATCTTTGCAAATTTTGGGCTATAAAATAAATGCCACGCGCCCAACTCTACTGCACCTAAGGCAACTGGTAGTCAGATCACAGAACAGAGAACAACATGAGGACTCCGTTCCTGCTCCTAGCCGTCCTCCTCGCCCTCGTCTCCGTCCAATGCAACGCTACCACTAAATTGCTTGGCCATCGCGAGAAGATCACCAAGCTCCGCTTCTTCCTCCATGACACCCTTAGCGGCAAGGACCCGAGCGCCGTCCTCGTCGGGCGCGGCGCCAACCACAGATCCAAGCAAGGCGATCCGGTGCCCTTCAGCTCCGTCTACGCCGCCGACGACGTGCTCACCGAGGGCCCCGAGAGGCAGTCGAAGGTGATCGGGAACGCGCAGGGCATGTACCTCGCGTCCGGGAAAGGCGAGGCGTCGCTCGTCCTCGGCATGGACTTCGAGCTCACGGACGGGCCCTTCAAGGGCAGCGCGTTCGTCGTGTTCTCGCGGAACGAGATCACGCACCCTGTCGGGAGGGAGCTCGCCATCGTCGGCGGCCGTGGCAGGTTCCGGATGGCCCGGGGCTTCGCCTTGCTCCGGACGCACTACTTGGACGCCAACAATGGCGACGCCGTCATAGAGTATAACGTGACCCTTGTGCACCACTGAGTTTGTGTCTCTGCCTGTGGTTCCGTCTTGTAGCACAATAATGTGTTGGTGTTGGTGTGTATCATTCTGGTTCTACCTCGCTGGATCCAATCTGATGATTTGTATGTCTTGAAGAGAGATTCGAGGACCACGTACACAATACAAGCACCCACCTAGACCTGGATCTCCAGGGTCCATCTGTGGAATTCCTGCTCCGGCGGCACAGGGATGTCCAGCGCGACGAGCCCCGTGTCCGCGTCGTAGCTGAACCCCACCTCCTCCGCGTCCAGCGTGCACCGCGCCGGCCGCTGCGAGCAGTACGCGCCGAACCGGCCGCAGCCGCGGACCCTGAGCACGACGGACGCCGCGCCTTCGTCGCACCGCTCCACCGCGCCGCCGGAGTTGAACATGCTGAGCAGCCCGATGGGCGCGAACGAGACGCCCGGCGCGACCGCCTTGACGGGCGCGACGTGGAACAGCTCGAACTCCAGGGCCTGGAGCGTCACCGGCAGCGCGGCGCCCTCGGGCAGCCTGATCAGCTCCCCTGACCTGTGCGTGTACACGACGGCGTCGCCGTTCCAGCCCGGCCCGGCGACGCTGGCGATGGCGTCGACGTCCTCGGCGCGGACCGAGCCGGTGAGCGTCCCCGGCGCCGCGTCGTGGATGCGGGTCTTCTTGGTGATGCGGCACCAGCCGGCGCCCTGGCAGTTGAACACGCCCACCACGCCGGCGCACTTGTTCACGTTCCAGATCTTGAGCAGGCTGCGCGGGCAGGAGGAATCGCGGTCTGTCTGAATCGGCCGTGGCGTCCACTGGCAAATCGGGCGAACGAAACAGGAAATTTGGCGTTGGCTGGTCTGCTCACCTCGTTCCGTCGCGCGCCGGGTCGGCGAAGAGGCAGTCGCGGGTGGGGCGGCCGGGGAGCTGAGCCCGGAGCACGGAGCCGTCGGGGAGGACGAGCTTCTTGAGCAGGTCGAAGTTGTGGTTGCCTGGTTTGTCACTGAAAGAGAGACGAGACAAGGGCGGTTGCAATTCAGTCATCCCGTTTCCCCTCTCGTCGCATGTCTAGAGGGATCGATCACCTCACCTGACGTAGATCGGGCAACCGCCGATCGCCCGCGCCGCGCCGTGGTACTCCGCCGCCGGGTGCAGGCTCTGCACACATGCGGATCATCAACGAGGTTGAGCCAACCAGAGCATCTAGCTACTGATGATACAATCCAGGCAGAAGGAAGCTACCGTACATGGAACATGTCCCAGTCTGGTTGCATGAACTCTCCGAGGAAGAGCGTGTTGTAAGCGACGGAGGAGACGTGGATGGTGTGCGACGCCGGGTCGCGCGGGTAGAAGTCGTCGGAGGCGCGCGCGACGGCGGTCTGCCTGGCGCTGTAGAGCATGTCGGTGTTGTGGCACATGCAGGAGATGCACCCGTTGTCGGGGAAGTTGCGCGCCACGGAGGCCTCGAGCGCGCGGTGGTACGCCCGCGTGAGCGACACCCGTCCGCCGTGTCCGGCGCCGAGCGTCTCGATGATGTTCTGCACGTCGACCTTGACGCCGTCGACGCCGCAGGAGGCCAGGTACGAGTGCAGCTCGTCGTAGAAGCGGAGCGCCTTGCGCGGGTGCACGAGGCCCAGGCCCAGCACGGAGAGCGAGTCCGTGACCACGTCCGGCTGGTTGCCCATGACGCCCGGAGACTGCACCGGGTACGCCAGCGCGCTCTCGTAGTGCTCCATCCCCTCCGCCGCCGGCTTGACGCCGCCCCAGTACCCCGCCATGGCGTGCCACACGTACACGTACTTCACCGCGTGCTCACGCTTCGCCTCCCCCACCAGAAGCTCCAGGCCCGGAGTCTGGTCCTGGTCCTTATTCTCCCCGTCGCTGCTGCTGCTGCTGGTGTTTCCGTCCTTCTTGGCCTGATTCTTCTTCTGGAACTTGGCGTTCTCCCTGATTCCGGTGAGCCTGCTCGCAAACCTGCACACGGCCGTGATTTGAGCTCCGTTCACTTGTTGATCACCGTCAACAACTAATCAACAGTTGATCGCACGTACTGCGCGCCCTCCTGGACGGCGACGACACTGGCCTCCTCCTTGTTCTCGCCGCCGATCTGCTGCCATCCGTCGTCGATGATCAGGAACCGCGGCGGCGTGCCGCCTTCCGCCAAGCTGCAGAAACATTTCAGAGTTTCGAACACGAACAAAAACCGTAAAGAAGAGAGGAAAACAAAAAGAGAGGATTTTTTTTCTTATTACCTCTGGAGGCCTTGCTTGACGCCCTCGGCGGTGACATCGGTGTAGAAGGCGTCCCACGTGCACCACCCGAACCAGTCCACGAACGACGGCAGCTGTGACACCAACACAACCAGACCAGACCGGCTTAGTTGAGTTGTTGCCCGGAGGCCGCAGAGCGACGCCGCGACCAGAGGGTGAGGCGGTCCGTACCTTCTTCTTCTCCCTGTGGTGGAACGTCTGCATGTGCCTCTCCGCCACCCTGCATCAAGTTTTTATCCAACGCGCGTCGTCGATCAGTTAAGTTAACTAATCTAATCCAGTGTTACTCATCACCACATCACATGAAAACATGTGTAAGGTGAATTCTGCCAGCATGGTAAGAGTGAGAAACAGAGCAAGAAGAAGAGGACGACGCACTTGACAGCCTGAGCGATGGTGTCGAAGGGGTTGGTCCCGGCGTGCACGTACACCATGTTGGCCGCCTGCGCCGTCCGCACAGCCTTGTCCCCTGCGCACACGCGCACCCAGTCGGGCGCTCGCCACGTGAAAAACACAACGTCTCACTCCCATCCAGGTCACGATGCCCCCCCCCCCCCCCTATGTTCACTCACCGCTCTCGAGCGTGATTTCCAGCTCGTCGCGGCCGTTGCCCCGCAGCGCCGCGCGGAACGGGCCCTCCAGCAGCGGGAGCATCGCCAGGTACACGGGCTCGCCGCCGCCGTCCTCCTCGTCGGCGTTGGCGGCGCGCGGGCGAGGGCGGCTCTCGAGGAGCATGAACTGCGTCTCCAGCGGGACGTCGCTGCCGCGGGTGCCCATGCGCTGGGTCATCCACCACAGCTTGAACCGGAAGCAGCACACGAACCGCAGCTCCCTGCCACCACACCGACCGTTTTTTTTTCAGGAAGGTGAAAACGAAAACAAAAACAAAAAAAATTAGGATTCCAACAAATAGAGCCCAGACGACGGGGTGCCGCGCGCCCAGAGTGCTCACCGCAGCGTGCCGAAGGCGAAGGCGTGCATGCTCCTGGCCTCGGCGGCCGAGGCGCCGACGAACGCGCCGTCGACGAGCCCCGCGC
The DNA here is from genome assembly GCA_030760725.1 of Neostapfia colusana. NCBI lineage: Eukaryota > Viridiplantae > Streptophyta > Magnoliopsida > Poales > Poaceae > Neostapfia > Neostapfia colusana. The sequence continues at coordinate 1,404,222 of JASWHV010000013.1, forward strand.
CGGAGGCGCGCGTGAGCACGACGTTGTCCGGCACGCCGGTGAGGACGGTCCGCCCGTGCGCCACCAGCCGGCCGTCCGCCACCGTGATCTTCGGCGTCACCGTCATCTCGGCCGCCTGGTTACGGAGCAGTTAGCGTGAGTGCGCGGCGATACAAGCCCCACTGGTCTAATCTATCAGTTCAGTGGTCGATTCCGTTGCCCTCGCGATCGAGGCTCGTGGGTAGCAAGGCGGCCGCGAGGCGGAGGCTTATGTAGCCGGGCCCGGAGGGTTGGTTGGATGGATGGATGGATGGTTGACGGTGAAGGATGGGGAGATCCGGAGATGGTTGCAGAATACGAACGAATGAGCCAGCCGACCGTACCGAGATGCTCGACCTGACGGCCGATGCCGTCGAGCACGAGAACGCCACGACGAGATGAATGCCCGATGCGGATACGGACACGTCGATTGCCCGGGACGTACGTACGTACGTACTAGCGTATGATTGCGATGCTGCCATGATGGACCGATGGCTTGACGTTTTGTCAATCATTTGCATCTGCCGACCTGACGACCTCCCCTATCAGTATCACTATCAGCTCGACCGGTTCATCATCGCGGCCGACGACCGCATGTGGCAGCGCAGCTACAAACCTGAGGGCGAAATCCATGGGGGGCAGCGTAAGCTGTTTTCATGGACTGACTGCTGAAAATCATCACACGACTCGGTGTCGTCGGCGGCCATCGAAAACAGTTGTACAGGACTGTTGCGCTACATTACAAACACATGGGGAATCGAGCTCGGTGATCAGCGACATCTTCTCCCTGGAAACACACGGGTGCCGCTGCTGGTCTGCCATCGAGAGAGCATCGACCATGGTACCCCGGCGCCGGAGAAAGAGAAAGCTCGGGCCACACTGGGCTGCATTTTTTTTCCTCTAGGCACGGGGTGAGGGCCCATTCTAGACGGCTGGGAGGCCTCCAGGAAACCAGGCCGCACGGCCTACTCGGAACCAACACCAATACAAGCCGGAACAACAAAAAATCAGTAGGTACATCTGAGCGGCGTCAGCAGGCATAGAACAAGTTGATTTCAAAATTAAAATAAGAGAGGCGATTACAGGGAAGGATCAGCTCCAATCATAAAATTCCAAGTACAAAACATCTGAAAAGTCAACGTAGGCTACAGCAAACCGCGAACAACCAACGGCCGGGACAGCCAATGTACTGATAAAGAAGCCGCTGCCAAACTAATCGATCTCCAAAAAGTCTACAACTGTGTCTTTGTTGTAAGCAACTCTTAGCGCCTCGCAACTGTCCAATGGTCAACCTCACCGAGCTGCCTGTTGTGCTGCTTGAGCTGGCTCCACAATGTTCTTTGCCAGCATGTAAGTCCGCATGTTCAGGTTCTTTAGGTTTTCGATAATCTGCTCATGGCTGCGAAATATTGTTTTCCCTCATAAATGGTGATGATAGAGAACCAGGTTATTATTTCAGTCCAGTGGTAAACGCATGGCTATTGGTCTACATCACATTCCTCAAGTAGTTATACGTGTAAGGAAAATAACAGTGAACCATCTCTAGAGTGAATAGTATGGATCGGGCAACTTACACATTAACTTGATTTGTCGCCATGATAAGAGTTCCTGAAACTGAATCAATCTTGGCATCCAGTTTCGAACTCTTAATCAAGTTCATTATCCACGATTCCGCCTCATCATAGTTCATGTTCAGCTTCCCTGCAAGCATGCTGTTCATACCAAATACATAACTTAGATATGTCAAGATTTACATCCAACATGGTGTAAGAAATTGTGATTTGCAAAACTATAAAACTGAAAGGTTACAACAGATAATGACCCTAAGAATTGCTGCACTCAGTTAACAAGTTCATACTCCCTCCAGTTTCTAATTGGTCAAGTTAGGACAACTTCCTTAGCTAAAAAAAATGGGCTAAGAATGATGTCCTAACACCATCAATTAGAAACCGGAGGGATTAAGAGGTTTAGTCAGAGCCGATAGTTAGTTTCAAAACTGAATCACACGGCAGAATGACGTTAAAGATTGAAATATTAATTACTATTCATTAAGACACTAAGATTGCAGTTACAATGACGTTAAAGAGTCTCAAATCATCTAGCCATAACTACCAACAAATAATCCAAGTAGGCACAGCATATAGTGACAACAATCATTAGAACTCTGGATTTAGTGGGCTCATACTTTACGATTTTGGATTTTTGGTGCACTTTAAGGTATAAGTAAACATTGAAACAAATATTTCATGTGTCCTTTAAACTTGAGTAAAAGCCAAAACCACTCACCCAATGTCAATGCACCGATGTATACGGCAGTAAGTCTCAAAGATAAACAGGCGAGCATTTTCAAGGAACTCATCTCTCAAAGGGACAGTGGCAAAGTTTCCTTCAACATGGCGCTTTCCCAGGAAAGGATCATTCAATATAACCTAGAGAGGCAGTGATTAGAACACAAGGAAGGTTAGGCACCGGCTCTATAACACCTCAGAATCATGAGTATCGCTTATTGCTGATGCAATAACTCAATCATATTGACCATCGTCTACAATTTAGCAAAATAAGATGCAGATAACAACATATAAACACCTTTCAACAATCTTGTTGTAAGACGCAGATAATTACAAGACAAGCACTTAACAGTGAGCAAAATTCAACTACGAAGTAGGCGGTGCATGCATATCTCACTGACACACATAGAATTGTCTTAAAGGTAATAACTGAAGTTTGGCATGTTGAATTAAAATAGTTTAGAAAGTTGTCATACAAAGCAATAGCAGGTGAGGATTATTGAAAAAAGATGTTTCGCCAACAAAAGAATAGAACATTCCCTTTCAAACATTCCAACATTCCTAAAGCAGAAAGGCAGATGCACATTAAGTTTCAATACAATAAACTGGATGACCATGAAGGTTGATAAAAATAGCCTGGAACTTACCTGCTCACACTCCACAAGTTTCCTTTGTGCCCCATCAAAATCATAGTTCACATACAAGCATTCCAGGAATTCAGTTATAGGATCCTTGTAGCTATGCTGCTCCTGCTGAATGACTTTAATCAACTCTTTAAGCATATTCCTCCTTCTTTTGTTCACAACAACTGCAGTGGCTAGGTACCGCAGAAGATGGTGTGCGTTTGCCTGAATAGCATTCAAATATCTGGGGAAAAATCACGGGCTTACATAATATTAACTGTGAAGAAAAATAGTTCAAAATTTGAACTGGGTGGCACAGCAGAAAGAATATCCTCAATGCAATTTATTTCTAGAAATATATGTTAACAATGTAACATTAGCAATTCATGCATACTTTCAGATATATTGAAGATAACTCTCATAGTGAAAATAAACACGTACTTATTCTTTTTACTTAGAAGGCTTGTTAAGTTCTACTTTGAAATTTTGAAACGTGAACGTGATTTGCCAATATCTTGCTAACTACTGATAACATCAGATATTTCTAATGACACTCCCTATTGAACAACTTCGATAAATAAACAAACCTGTCCTGGAAAAATAGATCAATTATCCCATTTCTGCCATTTTCATGGTTAAAGAAGATAAAAAGACTCCAATGCATCAGCCATATTCTATTTTGGAGCTGATTTAGCGGTGATGAGAAGTTCTGACAACAATTCAAGGAAAAAGAAAGGTTGTTAGATAAAATAAACTAACATCAAAGAACAGAATAGAAGCATTGAGGAAAACCTTTGAATCAATGATTTCTTTCAAGCGGTTGAGCTCTTCCAATGCAACGTCCCAGTTCTGCATTAAAATCTCTGCTGCTAACTTTCCCCACAGGGCACTCACGCTCCTCTCACTGTTTGTGCACAAAGCACGATACTGGTAAAGGTAGTCAGCAGCCCCTGAGTAATTCCCACACTCAAATTGAAATTTGGCATACTGGTACAGAGCTTCGATCTGATCAGGACCAATCTGCATCATTAACAAGAAAAATTCAATTAGTAGGCTACCACATGAGAAACAATAGATTGTCCCACCTTCAATTGCTCTTTTCAGTCCTTATTCTAGTTATTATACACCATGCTTCAAGAATTGTTAAATGCGTGCACAGTACTCCTAAGCAACCAATGTACGCTAGGGTCCAGGAAAGCCAATGTAAAGGTCTCACTTGTTCCTCTCTAACAGAGTTGCATGCACGCAGGCTTTTAAATTGGCGCCTGGTCGCCTAGGCGGCCGGCCAGGCGGGCGGCGGGCATGGCGGCGACGGGCGCAGCGGGCGGCGGCACCTCGTGGCTGTCGGGCCAGGGTGAGTGTCGGGTAGGGATGGGCTGGCTATCTGAACCGTTGGATCTAAATTCTAATCCAACGGTCATCTTTGCCAGGCTTGTGAATGCCCACCTGGACGCCTAGGCGGCCGGCCAGGCGCCCGCGGAGGGTAGCGACGGCGGGTGCGGCGGCGGCAGCGGCAGCAGAGGAGGCGGGCGGCCAGCTACGCGGCGGAGGAGGCGAGAGGCCGGCTAGGAGGCGGAGGAGGTAGGGCGGGCGGAGGCAGGGCGGGCGGGCGGAGGCGGCAGACTGGCGGGCGGGCGGAGGAGGCAGGGCGGGTGGGTGGGCCTCACGGCCCAACTATTGTGGACAGTCGGATGAGATCCGACGCTCCTCATTTTCACTGGGGTATATAAATAAACCCTACCCTAGTTTTCTCCTCACCCTCTCTCCCTCTTTTCTCCACTCCTGGCGGCGGTGGCACTATGACTGTGAGGCGGCGGCGCTAAGTGTGGACAGCGGCGGCGGCGGCACCTACGACGGCGCCAGGCGAGGTGGCGACAGGCGGAGGGGGCGCCAGGCGAGGTGGCGGCGGGCGGAGGGGGCACAGGCGAGGTGGCTGCGGGCGGAGGGGTCGCCGGCGGCGGGCGGAGGCGGCGGCGCCACCCGACCAGGCGAGGCGAGCCGCCCTGGCGTCCGTGCGCCACCGACTGGACGCCTAGGCGATGCCTCAAAAACGTTGATCTTTGCACATCAGGACATATAAAATAGCACCCCACCCCTAAACCTAAACAAAATTCTTCTCTCATCCTCACTCTCCTCTCCACCCATCCCTCCACCGATGGCGGCGGCGGCGGCGGTGCGGCGAGGGCCGGCGGCGACACGGCAACCGGCGCTGAGGGGCACGGCGACAGGCGGCGGCCTCCAGGCGAGGCGACCTGTCTAGACGTCGAGGCTGCACCGACTAGACACCTAGGCGGCGCCTAGGTGACGCCTTGAAAATATTGCATGCACATGAAACCTATGTCGCAAACGTAACACATATTGCAATTGATCCGACCTAACAATCTATAGCTCAAAAAATAAAATAAAAACTCCTTGGAAACTAGTAAAGTTTTCAGCATGTCCACAATTTTGGGACGACGTCACAATACTAACATTTTGAGTTATGCATGCCTCCAGTTAACTAAACCCCATTATCAATGTGCTGCAACATGCAAGCCAAAACAAGGCAACAACCAACGAACTAAAGTTTTCCTCACAACATTGCCGGAAGAGCAAACTCCATGCTCTTTGTATCTTATCTACCGCTAAGGTCACATTGTCACTAAGAATGTCAAGCAACAACATTGAATACACAGCTCGAAGAGGCACATAACACGAACCTGAAAGCGCTCCTGGAGCATGTGGATGTTGTACTGTTTGTCGGGCCTGAGCTCCTGCACGAGCTGCGGGTTCTGGAGGAAGGAGACGATGGGGGCGGCGGCGGCGTCCAGCGACTTGAGCCTGGCGAGCACCTCGGCGCGCCGCGCGACCATGTCGGCGGGGACGTCGTCGGTGCCGTGGAGCGACTTGTGGATGTCCATGGCGTAGTCGACCATGTTGGTGCCGTTGAGGAGGCGGATCTTCGCCTCGAGGATCTCCTCGTCCTTGTAGAGCTGCCGCTCCTGCAGGAACTCGAGCAGCGGGAACACCAGGTGGCGGTCCAGCTGCGCCGCCATGACCGCGGTCAGGTCGTGCTCCCCCATGGCCGCTCTCCTCGTCGGCCTAGGGTTAGGGTTTCTGAGGTTTCGAGGGTGGCGGCGCGGGGAGGGAGGGAGGGAGGGAGAAGACGATGGAAGGAATTCACTCGAGGCCGTCTACGTTGTTTTGCTTTTGCAAAGGGAGTTTTATCTTTGGAGGAATGGACCGATCCCATGGTGGCGAAAGAGGAAAGATCAATCGTCCATATGCTTTTAGATTCGTGCGTCCATTAGCTTTGCCATCGATTTCTTTCCATAAAACTCAAATTATTTGACGTGATTGGACTAAACAGCATCAAATAATCTGAAATGGAAAGAGTATATAAATAAAAACAAAAATTGCATTTTGACACGTGACCACACCCAAATCACTGGATCTATAAATCAAGCGCATATGGGCACCACCAAACCATCCCAAAAAGGCACAAAACTTCAAACTGAGTGGTGACCGCCAACCGCCAGATGCATCTGATCTTCTTACTAGATGCGCCGGAGCTAGGGGAACGGCAGGCACGTTATGATAATGCTTCCACTATAAGAGGAAGAAGAAAGTGCATTTCAGTAATTTGATTTTCGGTGTTTATGAACTGCCTCTTGCATGCAGAAGCGCCGGCACAGGTTGCAAGAGGAAGGCAGCAGCAGCAGCAGCAGCATTAGCATGAGTGGCAACAACCAACAAGGTATATTGGTTTTGATTAGACCATGGTAAAAAAGAGACTGTAAGCACCGCAAGCGACTGTATATGTTGCATTACACAAAGGCACAGACAGGATTTACTTACAAGTTGTCCTCACCCGGCCTCTCTTCTGGGACCATGCTACTGTAACACTGATAGGGGCTACAACAGCAAACACTATCTTTACAAACCCAAGAATTACTTACTAAATGGTGTCTCAAAAATCTGATAGAAAAAGGTATTGAAGAATCTGATTATCAGGGTCGGCATTGCAAAACAAAGGGGGACAACACTAACACACAATTCCACTCAAGATATCAACATGAAATCTTTTCTTTTCTCTTCTCTGTTTAGTGCTACTTTGTATCAGCGCCGATGGACCCATCCTTTTGAAGCCTCAGGCTGAGGTTGCTGAACCTTTGCCTTGAGTACTGCCTAGACGCCTTCCTCCAGTCAGTGCCAGCCTTCATCATGGTTGCAAATTCGTTGAAGCTTATTTTCCCGTCCTGAGAGAGGTCAAAAGCACAGAGAAAACACCTTGTTATTAGGATTGCCTGTGGATTAGACTGATTCAACTCGTATCAGGTGGAACTTGAACAGGTCAAGGCTGGTCACTTTCAACTAACAATTGCATTACCCTTATCCTATCCTTTTCTTGCCCACAATGCCAGTTTTTAACAACTGTATAGGTCCGGGGCGATAACCATCGACAAACTTAATAAACTATGCCTTGGAAATAGAGCAGAATCAGAAACCCTGATGGCTACTTGGTCGTGCACAAACATCATTATTATATTCCTGGAGCTACTACAATATTCAAAGCAGTTTTATCCAGTATTTCCATCTCAATTTAACTTGTCCATTAACATTTACAAAGAAACATGTTCTACGAATTAATTTTCTGGATTTGAAGGTAGATTTTGCTGACCTTATCTGTGTCCACATCACGGATGATGCCATTAATAATATCATCATCATTACCCTCCAATTCATCCGCCAAGGCCTCTCTCAGCTCTTCAATTTCTATGTACCCGCTGTTATTTCGGTCAAAGTACAAGAAAGCCTTCTGGATATGTTCATCATTGCCTATTTTTCGCACATGGATAGACACAGCAACAAATTCTTCGTAGTCTAGGGTGCCATTTTTATCAATGTCAGCCTGCAAAACAGCAAATGTAACATAAACCAAGTTCTCCAAGATATTTTTGTACTAGAGCAGACCATATTTGGTAAGGAACTTACAGCATCCATTAATATCCTAATGTCTGAATCAGGCATCTGGTTTCCAAGTTTACGAAGGCCAGACTTGAATTCATCATAGGTTAGCTTGCCATTTTTGTTCACATCCATCCCATCAAACATTTGCTTTATATCAGCTACCTCCTCTACAGAGAGATGCTCAGCAATCACCTGAAGATGCATAAGGTAAGTTAATTGATAGAGGGGAAAAATAAAGTATAATATTTTAACTAGAGAACCATCTATCTGTAGGTATCTAGTGCAGCTTCTATGCAATTAATTACCTATAGATTTTTTTTGTTCAATGAGGGTATTGATGTATTCAGCACCATTATGCAAAAAGCCTTACCCTAAGAGCTTTCTTCTTTAACTTGTTCATTGCTACAAATTGCTGCAGTCTCGCTCGGACAGTATCACCAAGAGGAATGTCCGGCATCTTTTTAGAGTCATGTAGCCATGGATGTTCTGTCGATTCAATTCACATTATCAGAAAACAACGCAACATGATGTGAGACGTGAAATTAGTAAAGTAATTATTAACCCCAAGTGACATATTTCAAATTTCAACAAAGTATACATGCAATATAAATGTAGAACATACTAAATTAATCTTTGCACAGAACCAAACTTTTATGGGGACAGTCACTAAATGAGAAATAGAGCTGAGAAATGTTTAAATTGCCCAATTTATGATCATGTAGGTTCATAATGAATCAATTGCCACACAGTATGACAAGAAATACATAATATAGGCATAATGTTCAATCCATCATAACAAAAACAGTGAAATAGCATTCTGTAGCCTGTTGCGCATCGGCAACAGGGAATGGTGATGCTCACCGAGTACTTGTGTTGCAGTAAGCCTTGTGTTTGGATTTGGGTCCAGCATACGCCTGACAAGATCTTTAGCAGGTTCAGATACTCTAGGCCATGGATCTCTTTTGAAATCAACAACAGAGCGTATAATCGCCTGTGCTACTCCCTGTTCAGTCTCTGTGCAGCGTCAGACATAGGCTGTTATGATTGTGCTCTAACTACCGAAAAACATACAAGTCTTCTAGTCAAGAGAACAAAAGTACCTGCCCAAAATGGGGGCACACCACAAAGGAGTATATAAAGTATCACTCCTGCACTCCAGACATCAACTTCAGGACCATAGTTTCTCTTTAAAACCTCTGGAGCCATGTAGTATGGACTGCCTACAATTTCAGTAAACCGCTCACCTGCATATGGAAGCCACTTGTAATGGTGAATAAATATTCAGATTTCCCTGAAAAGCATGTTATGCATATTTTCGATCAAGAATGAACACAAAGTTGGCTCAAAGTTTCAGGTAATGAGGCACAGTACATTGGCAGCTGAATGTGCGCTTCCGCTTCACTTTCTTATTTTATGGAAGGGACAGAAAATCCATTTATTCAATTTTAAGTGCTCGAGCATCAACTCTTAGCAAAGCATACCAGGCCTGAAGAACACAGACAGCCCAAAATCAATTGCCTTCAGAGGGGAACTCTCCTTCTTGTTTGCATATAAGAAGTTCTCTGGTTTAAGGTCCCGATGCATGACGCCATGCCTGTGGCACATCTTTCACCACAAGAAGAACAATGAAACATGTCATGAGAGTGGAATGGTGCAAGAAATAATGAGGAATAAAATGATGTACCATTGGCAACTACAATCCAGCATGAACACAATTAAGAATTACCGACTTCGTATACTGATTTGCATTTACAGTTGCACTTGATTCATATAGCCCCTTAAAATCCAATCTAGTCTTAGTCTAGTTAACGGTTGAAATATGTCCCCAAGCTTATCTATCCTAACAACAACAACCAAGCCTTTGTCTCAAACCTGTTGGCGTAGGCTAAACTTATCTATCCTAAGGTCAGCTAAAAGCTAACATGTTTCCTGTCGTCAGTAGTTCATGGGCACTGGCGCTCATGACCAATTCATAAACATAGAAGCCAGTGCAAACTACTGAACAACTTGAGCAAGAACCAAAGACTTAGTCTTCCCATTAGTACTTAAATCGCATGAGTTTAACAACCGCTGCTAGTAATCGTACATGCATACATCTGCAATAGTACGCAATAAGCTAAGAACCAAGAGAAGTTATCGTCGCCTCACCTGGACCACCTCCACGATGGTGCGCGTGACGGCGGCGGCGGCGCGCTCGGTGTAGTGGCCCCGCGCGACGATCCTGTCGAAGAGCTCCCCTCCCTCGCAGAGCTCCATGACTAGGTGCACGGCGTCCTCGTCCTCGTAGGCGGCGCGGAGGCTGACGATGTTGGGGTGCGGCGGCATGTGGCGCATGATGTCCACCTCCCGGCGCACGTCCTCCACGTCCACCGGCGTCCGCAGCTTCCTCTTCGATATCGACTTGCACGCGAGCCGCGCCCCCGTGGCCGCCTCCGTGCACAGGTACGTGATGCCGAACTCGCCGCGCCCCAGCTCGCCGCCGAGCTCGTACCTCGCGTCCAGGTCCCGCCCCGTCGGGTCGCGCAGCACCACCAGCCCCGGCCGCGCCGGCGGAGGCGCCGCCCCGCGATTGTACGCGACGTTGTAGGGGTTCGCCTTCTGCTTCCGCCGGTTCTTGCCGCCGCCCGACGTCACCGGCGTGCCGCAGCAGTTGCCCATGGTCACGGCCGACTGACGCGGATTCGGGGGACCGGAATCCCGGCGAACTGGAGTCAGTCCAGCAACGGATGCGACTGAAACCGGAAAAGAGAAAAGGTGATCTGGAATTGTGGGGGGGAATTCCGTGGGCTTTGTACTGGGACTTTGTACTAGCGTGTGAGGAGGGGTCGGGGAGGAGTCCACGAATTCTGGACGCGTTCTAGAAGCGGGGCAATTAAAGCCGCAGAAAGATGCAACCTGTCTCGTGCTTTTGCGGGGAATCGCTGCTCAAGTGGGAAAGATCCAACCTTTTTCGGAGATTTCGTGGAGATGGTGGAGATTTCTGCGGAATCAGTACGGGCAGTCAGGGAGGTAATCCCGCGACGAACGGAGCAGGTGAATGATGTGTTTGTGTTTCTGGAAATGCGCAACGGAACAACGCTTGCAGCTACTACGCCCAAGAACTTATTCATCCTCCCTGGCAAAAGGGTTGTCTGTTTATATTGGGAGCATCACCTGGTCAAGTCTCCCTCCTCATTTTCCATGGTGATACTGATACGCCCCTCTTTATTACGGAATAAGGTTCAGATGTAGCCGCCCGAAACAAACAAATTGGTCAACAAGGAGTTATTTGAAACGCAGGAATTTTCCAAACACGGCGTGGATTTACACTGTTCTTGATAAAATAAATGGTATCCAAACACCGCGTGAATTTTACTACCAAAGTGCTTGTTTACGCGTGTCACCATGCTAAATACGTCGAATAATGATACTGCAGGCCGAAAATTCTGGTTTCGACATGACGGGATGGGGCTAAAGCATAAGATGAACAAAATGGGTTTCTTTTTGTTTGGTGCCTTTGAATACCTGGAGCCCTCTGATTATGAATAGACTACTGTAGAAAAGAAAAGAAAAGAAAAAAAAAAGAGAGTGTGTGAAGGAGACGCGGAAGTTTGAAAGCCCCAGAGGGGCGACTTTGTGGGTGTGGGTGTGGGCTTAGACGTTGACACGCGGCTTGCTCTTGCTCCTGTAATAAAGAGGGTTCGGTAATCACGAAAGCGACGTGGCATGAGCCTCTCCTCCATCCATGATATGAACCTGAAAAAGGGCCAAAATAACCTCCAACGCCCGTCCCCCCCCCCCACGTTGGAATTCAGCAGGCGAACGGTTACTCTAATCCCAACCCCCGGTCGTCCGTTGACCCGCGGCGTTGCTTGACCAGGTCAACAAGACAGCGAGCCGTGGCAAACGGAAGCTTCAGTCCAGACTTCAGAGTTCACTGGCTCTTCAAGCTTCAGTTCAGGCTCCGAGCTCATCTGTTCATTCGGAGAAAGAAGACTTCCAGGGTTCGGAGCCTGGCCCTTCTTTTTAGGTAAGTTTTGTGTCGCTTTTCACTGAAGTTTCTGCTGCTCACGGTGTTGTGACCCGGTAAGCAAGCCGCGTGTTCGCTTCAGAAAATGATCTCCCTATATCTCCTTTGACAAGTGATAATTTGATCTCAGGCGGTCACTTCTGGGCTAATACTTTGAATGCATGCAGTCTTAGTACATTAAAGGTCCAGAACCAAATAAAAAGAAAAAGAGAAAATCGGAATGCTATTAAAGGTTGTTCTCAGGAGTAAGCATGGCAGAGGTAGAGCCGCGAACCACATGAGACAGTTTCACCAACAGTCTTCTTCAGTGTTAGGATTGTATGAAAAAAAAATTCACAAGGCTCTGCATCTGTTGGTTGCATCACAGCCACATGGATCATCCTCCTCAGGGAGCAGAGGTTGAGCAGTCGAAAGCTGTGAGCCGTTCCTGCCTCGCGAGTTCTCCAAGTACGTGTCCGCTGCCGGCAGCTAGCCAGCTAGTGATAGCGCGCGCGCCTCTGTGCTGCATCACAGGTTAGACAGATTCAAATCCTCGCCGGAAACAGAACAGGCCGCAGCTGCTCTGGATAGTTTTAAAATCGAGTCGGGCGCTGCAGAGAAGAGACGACGACCTTGAGGAAATTCTTTTCTTCACGTTCGCGCCTCATGCTACCATCCCCAACAGCCAGCTTTATTCCATTCCCGCGCGCGACCATCGTGCCCCTGGTGCCAGCCAAACCCTCTCCTTGGCCTTGGTGCGCGTCCCACCACCGATCTGATCTGTCCCCGTTTTGTTTTCTCCATGTCCTCGTAACCTCCTTGATCTGTTGTTGCGTTTACGCGTTCGGCGTAGCCAGATCGCCGCACGAACTCGTCCGCGCCCGCCGTTCGGCGAGTGCGAGCTCGACCAGCTGCAGCGATGAGGGTCATGGTGCGGACGCTGCGCGGGGAGCGGGTGCCGCTGGACGTCGACGGCTCGACGACGGTGGCGCGGGTCAAGAACGTGGTCACGGCGCGGGAGCGAGTCCCGGCCGAGATGCAGCGGCTCTTCTTCGCCGGCCAGCTCCTCGACGACGACGACGCGCCGGTCGCGCGCTACGGCGTGCAGGACGGGTCGGTCATCTTCCTCAGCCTCCGCCTCCGAGACGACGCGCCGCACCGGTACGTACTCCTCGCTCTGGCAATTGTTTCTCCCATGGCCCGGCCAGCCTGGGCTCACACGTCGATTTGACCGGTCACTGGTCGACCGAACGGCATGGCGGCAGGCAGGAGACGCGTAACTACGTGCGAACGCAGCCAGAACCGGAGACCGTGACGCAAGGATCGCATCAGCATTCCGTGCACGTCCACGACCGCAGCGAGTCCGCCGCCGCGAGAGAGGGAGGCGAGCCGGCGGCCAAGAGGAGGAAGCCCGTGTCGCGGCGGTCGCTCCGCAAGATCCTCTCCCGTCTGCACGTGGACGACGCGTGGACGAGCCAGCACGACGCCAAGCTCATCGACCTGCTGCTTCTGCGGCAGCGGCGGCGTCGACGACCTGACGGCGGACGACTGGTCGTCCATCCGCGCGGAGCTGAACGCGGCGACGAGGTCCGCGTTCCCCGTCGAGGAGCTGCGGCGGCGGGTCGCGGAGCTCGACGCCGTGAGCCGGATCAGGAGCTACGACGCGCGCCGCCGGGCCGTCGTCGCCAGCGAGGCCGACTGGGGGCGATACGTACTTGTGCGCCGCAGCCGCCGCCGTCTGTCCCGATCGAAAATGCTGGTCCGCCTCGTCGTCTCTTACACCTCGATCGCTTTACAGGAGAACCCGGAGGCGGCGGCGTACGAGGGGCGGAGGCCGCACCTGGGTCGTCTCCGAGCAATCTTCGCCGGCAACAGCGGCGGCGCCGACGAGACGCGCGGGCACGGCGAGGCCAGGTGCGGCGAGTCGTCGCGGGCGAAGAGATGCCTGAGCAAGCTGCTGCGCAGCTTCGGGCTTCCGGTGCAATCTTTGAAGACGTCGGCACCGGCACAAGTGGATGCACACGCGAGACGCCTGTTTGTTTAGCAGCACGCGAGTTTTTTTCTACAAAGCAAATTTAGGTCGCGGATTTGTACAGGGACGGACGCGCAGATCCTCATCTTACTGCTAATAAATAAACTGTTGGAGCGAAACTGAAACGGTCGGGCCAAGCCCATCGCACTGTTACTGGAGGCCCAATCCCGTTCCCTTGCACGGAAATGAAAGGCTCGCTCACCTAAGCCGGATTTTACTTGGGCCGACCTCCTTTACACGGCACCGTCCGTCCGGTGGCCCAGTGGCTGCTCTCTTTCGACCTGTTTCAGCTTCACGTGAGTTTTTTTTCTGTTTGGACCTGGATGTAATTTTCATCTTCTTTTCGGCCCTTTGTCTGTTGCAGAAAGGCATTAGTTTAAATACCAGCTCTGGGGCAGTGCTTAACTAACCATTGCTTTTGGTAGGTACAGAGAGGCCTGCCCAATAATCATCTGGAATCCTGAAGAAAAAAAAAGAAAAGCAGACAGCGTTCGTTGTATGCAGGCTAGCACTAACAAGGATGAGACGATGATGATGATGATGTTGATTTGCCTTTCTTCAGCACTTGCATGGACGGCCGCAGCTGCCTCCCCATCACCTGTCCTTTTCCCTCTTTCTCTCAGTTTTCCTCCGCTCCCATCAGTAGTGGCGTTCCCTAATCCATCGGCCACTGCCATGAACCACACGTGTTCCAGCTTCTGGAATAGAAAAAAAAAACTGGTGAGCTACTGTCCTGTCCAGCCCCGGTACAGTAACCATCGGTTAGGCTCATTCAAAGATGGAGCGAAAATAACTAAAGCTCGAAATCGACGGCCTTGGCTTTGGCTGGCTGGCTTGCGGCACTCCATCCCAGTTCCCAATGCGCCGCTGCCACCTCGCGCGGGCGGACACGGCAGCATCAGCAACCGACGCTCGCTCGCTCGCGGGTTAAAATATTAGTAAATACCAGCCGTGATGAGGATGGTGGCTTACGACGACGACGACCTCGATTACTGGTGGTTTAATTACTTGTTAAATCACGTCGACGTTTGGTGATGGAACGTCTTGTTGCTTGCTCTGTGGAGAATGGAGGAGGACCGATAAAGAATGGAGACGTGGGGAGATCGCCTGCTCTGATCCTGCGCGCAAGAAGGCTACGTGTCACCCGCGCGCGCCACCCATCCTCTCCCTCTTGATATATACTATACCTCGCCTCCTCCGCGCCCTGCTTCCTTCTGCTCACCGCGACACGCGCCGCCGTTCACCCACCAACACGTACCGACGTACGGCGGCCTTGCGTTGCGCGCGCATGGTGGCGCCTACCTAGCTATTAGCTCGCCCACCCGCGCGCGGCCAGCACATGTTGCATGAGCAGCAGGCGCCGCCGGTAGTCCCTTCGGCGCTGACCGGCGATGACGACGACGAGGAGGCCACCACCGCCACGTTCCGCGACATCCACCCGCTGACGCCCGACCCCGCGTCGTCCTGGGACGCCGCCAGCCACCGCTCCGCCTCCTCCGAGGAGCAGTTCATGACGATGAGCCGCGAGTTCACGGCCATGGTCGCCGCCGGGGCGACCATGCACACCATCGACAACGACGGCGGCGGCGGGGCCAACGCCAACGGCGCCGACCACCTCGCCAGCATCGGCGAGGACGAGCCGGAGCTGGAGGAGACCAACCCGCTGGCCATCGTGCCGGACAGCCACCCCAGCGTCGCGACGCCCGCCAGGAGCAGGCCGCCGCCGCCGCTTGACCTGGAGGTGGTGCCCGCGGGGCCGCCGCCGCAGCCAGTGGAGGCCAGGCAGGTGAAGAAGGAGGAGGTGGAGACCAAGGTCACGGCGTGGCAGACGGCGGAGATGGCCAAGATCAACAACCGGTTCAAGAGGGAGGAGGTGGTCATCAACGGATGGGAGACCGAGCAGGTGGACAAGGCATCCGCATGGCTCAAGAAGGTCGAGGTAACACTATCGACCTCACCTCATGTGACGAGTACTACTTGCTACCAATCATCTTTATTTACTTCCTGTAAATTCTGCGAATCAAGCCCGATTACCGTTTACTGTATGTAGAAGCACAGACAAACAATTTCTGCCACACGTACAGATACATGCGTGTACGATTGATAATCAACTGACGCTGTTACGGCTAGAGCGAACCGTTTCCTCATCATCACATCATAGAGGAACCCCGCTGATGTGACAATCATCAGTAGAGCGGTCTGTTCTGCAATTAGGATTCTTTAGTTTTATTCTCCAACCTGCAGCAACTGGCACCTGTTTCAACCGTTGCCGGCTCACTGACACACACACCGACGCGCGTGTTCTGATGGTTCCGCAGAGGAAGCTGGACGAGCAGCGCGCCAAGGCGGTGGAGAAGACGCAGAACGACGTCGCCAATGCGCGGCGCAAGGCGGAGGAGAAGCGCGCGTCGGCGGAGGCGAAGCGGGGCCTGAAGCTGGCCAAGGTGCTGGAGCTCGCCAACTTCATGAAGGCCGTGGGCAGGGTGCCCACCAGGCGCTCCTTCTTCTAGCCTCGATCGCCCTGCCCCCCGGTGCTTGTTGCCCAACGGAACGGCCATATAGCTAGCTGTGAAATGCTGCTGCTCATGTGCTGTGTGCCGTGCTACATCCGAGAACGAACCTCGTCTTCTCTTTGTAAAGAAGAAGAAGAAAAAAAAGAATGTATATGTACTGTGGCCGAGTTCTGCTTGTGTTCAGAACGGCCGGCACTTGTTTCTTGTTGGCTTGTATATGGATGGTGCGTGAACGATTTGTTTGTTTAACCGTGCAGACATTCAGAACCAAACGCTTCAAAAGCTATTGCTGCTAGTGGAGTGAACAGTAGGACTGCAATATAATCCACGGAGGAATGGATAAGCTTTTCCCTTTTTTTTCAGGAAACTTTTCTTCTCTCTCTCTCTCCTCTATGATGATGAAATCCCTGCCGTGTACAGCTTTCCACCATGGTTCAGATACTGCATAATATGTTTGTTAGCCTGATGAAGAACCATCCCTCACACGTGTTCATGCATCTGAACTCTAAACATCGCGTTGCCATTCACACACACACACACCACCACCACGACCGACGGACAAGGGCATGGCGACTTCGAGAACCGGGCCTCGATCTCTGCACGTCGGAGCGATTCGCCCTTCTCCTCATGACAAGGCCATGCATGCCACGCCATGCAATCGACGAAAGCGGGGCATGATCCAAGGCACCATCGATCGAGTCGCGAAAGCGATTGGCGTGGTGCGACCGATCGATGAGCAGAGCGCAGAACGATGGGCTCGCGACGGGGGGGTCGGCATCAATTTCGTGGCCGTAACATCGTCGACGGCGCGCGAGATGCTCAGCCGCGTCTCGGTGGCGCTTGCCCGAGTCCAGGCGAACCCGACGGAGATAGTCACTTGTAACCGGCGGGTCTCGACAGCTGGTTAGGGCATCAGTATTACCGTGCGGTTGATGGCGACGAGGCTTCTACTAGTATTAAAGTAACAGTAATAAAACTTATGTTGATGATCACAGTGCCTAATCCTCCACCGCACGCTGTCAGAACATGGGCCTGGAAGCCCACCAATGCCCAATTTCGCCTGCTCGGCCCAGAACCTGTGACTAGCGCCGTCTGGTCTCTTCCTCTAGCCTACGAATTACAAACATTTGTTCAGATAACACATGAGATGATTGGAATCATGCGTAACTATGAATTGCAGTATTTCAGGCACAAAGAGATACTTAGCCCGGCTCGGCCACGTTCTAAAGAAAGTCCAAATCTGAATTCTGAAAAGAAAAAGTCCAGATCTGAATTCTGGAAAAGTCCAGATACATCCGTTTTAGATTCAGCCATATAGGGCCGGAAACAGATGTTCTTATCGGTCATGATTTGCTCGAGTAGCGTGATAATTAAGGGCGGCATGGTGAATTGGTGATGATGCATGGTAACCGATCAATTAATTAGGTCTTAAACAAGACGGTGCGTGAGTTGTTAGATGAGTCCAAGGCGGCGAGCAGCTGGAAACCGCCGTACAGTCTCAACTTCTTCGCACTCTGCGGCGACAAGCTGGAAACTGGTAGATTCAGCACATCCATTCAAATCTCATCTGCGTAGTGAAATATACATTACTGGTCATTGTTTTGTATGAAAGAATTTACATATAAATGTTACATGAACCAATTAACAGCACACTAATTAATCCACACCGCCTAATTGAGCTCTGGGTGGAAAAAATCATACGACTATATTGTAAGACTACTAGACTATTGGTATATATATACAGTGTACTGCTTGTTTACACACCATTTGTACAAGGTACAGACACATTCAATTTTTGTACCCCGGCCCTCCCTGCTAGTTCTTGGAACTGCAGGGCTGTGGAAGAACAGTCCCGGATTTCCTCCAGTTCGCGTTCTGGCAGATGCTTTCCGCGGCACCCTTTCCACCCTCCATCCTGAGATCAATGTTCTGCAGGGTAATGTCATGGCATGGGACGTTCCTGCTGCAGTTCAACTTGATGGCTTCCTTGGTAACAGTTGTCCCTCTAATGTTCTTGAACACGACATTGCTAACCTCCACTGCTGACCCTTGCGCTTTGCACGGCTTAGCCTTGTCGCAGTAGTTTTGGTCTACGATTATCGGGTTTCTGACACTGTCCATGATTATGTTTTGGAATGTTATATCCTTGGCGTACCCGCTTCCTCCCTGCATAGATAAATAAACGAAAATTGTATGGATGATGAGGGTTCAATTTCTTTCCAAAAAAAAAGTAGGTTAGGGTGTCGATCGTGTTGTGTGTGAATTCAAATTTCACCCACTTGGTATGTTTTAATACGTGCTCCATTAGTCGTGCCATATAACTGGACCGAGTCTATGGTAATGCCAGACACTTCTGCTCTCGAGTTGTCATCTCCCAAGCTTCCAATGCTGATCCCGTGTCCTGGCCCACACACGACTTTTGAAACGTGTAGATTGTGCGTCCCGCTCTCGATCGACATGCAATCGTCTCCTTCAGTTAAATCACATTCAGAAACTTAACTTGTAAGGAATTTGCTAAGCATTTGCAACTTCATAAGAGAAGTGTACTGTCTTAATTCGATCGAGATGTGAAGAACATGCTTACCGGTCTTGATCTTGCAATTTGTGACCTGCACGTCTTTGCTGCGGGTGATGTGGATGCCGTCGGTGTTTGGACTAGTGCCAGGCGCTGTGATGGACAGCCGCGTCAGTTGTACGTTGGTGCAGTCCTCGACCGACATGTGGATTTGTTGGCTGTTGACGATCTTGAGATCCTCCACCCTCAGATTCGTGCAATAGTGGAACGACAAGGCTGTTGGAGCCTCCTTGCAAGGCTGTTTTAGTTTTTTTTAAGAAAAAGAAAAGACAGAGAGGAGTTATTACTAGATCGGTAGTACAGTTTCCAGTAGTGACGGCCAGAGTTGGAAGAAGAAGGACGACGACGAGATTTCAAGCTTACAAGAGCCTTGTTGATCTTGCACGAGTGCTGCCACCACTGGTCTCCGTTCCCGTCGATGTCGCCGCCGCCATTGACGGTGAGCCTGTTGACCCCACGGAACACGATCCAGTGCCTCCTGTTGCCGTCGCTCCAGTCCGCCCGGTCCGGGGACGCCACCAGCGCGCCCTGCACCGCGACCGCGACGCCGGAGGACGACTTGCACGGCCCCGCGAGGGTGACGAGCTTCAGCAGGTAGCGCTTCCCCGGTGGCACGAGCACGACGGCCGGCCGCGGGGACGCGCACGCCGCCTTCCACGCTTCCACGAGCGCCTGCGTGTCGTCGTGCGTCCCGTCGCCGCGCGCGCCGTAGCGGTCGAGGCTGAACACGCTCTGCCGCGACGACGACGCCGACGACGACATCAGCGACCTGCCCCTGGCCGCGGCGGCGGCCGAGCTGCCGTTGCTCGTTCTTCCTGAGGCCTCGAGGACAGCGGACAGGAAGAGCAGCGCTAACAAGGACGACGACAGAAGCTGCAGCTTAGGGTACGCGCACGCCATTGTCAGAGCTGCGCACGATCGGCTGCTTAAGTGCACGTAGCAGCGTAATCCAAGTAATAATACCCCTGGACTCTGCCTAGCTCTGAGCAAGGTCACAGGAGACTTGAGGCCACGTACGAAGCTGCTCTTGTTGCTTTGCTTGGTTTTGTGTTTCGGGGATTGGATTGGATGGTGACAAGGAGCGAGATCACGGGGGCCGTATTTATATGCGCGGGCGAGCGAGAGATCGCAGCAGCAGCTATAGATTCTGGCAGGGCAGGGGCAGGGGCAGGGGTTGCGTCGTCTGTGAAGAATAGTCACGAGTTAGGCTAGTTGGCAGCAGATCGATGCGTGTGCTCTCAAGCGTTTGCATTGTGCGTGCGTGCTGCAGCTAATAGCTATAGCCAGGTGATCCAACTCCAAGAGATTCGTCAGGTATGGTGGGCGTACGTGTGCCCGGCACGAGAAGATACGTACGTGCTAGTAATTCATTGAGACGAGTCGATATATCCCAGGCTCTCCTCACGAGACGAAATCTGTTGGTGTCCTCCCCGTCGCCGTTTGGACGAGCGCGCGCGCGCGCGCGCTTTGGTTCAGGTGGAGAACGAAGTCCCCGTGCCGGATAAGTAGTTGGTTTCAGACCAGATACGCTAACAACCTCCACCACGTTACACATATGGCGTCGATCCATCAGCAGAATGATCGTGCGCGCGGAGTACTACTACCCTTCACACCGAACAGAGAGAGAGAGAGAGAGAGAGAGAGAGAGAGAGAGAGAGAGAGAGAGAGAGAGAGAGAGAGAGAGAGAGATTCAGTTGAGCCTCTTCATTGCTGTCGGCGCGCGTTAATCGCCCACCCTTCCAACACACGAAAAGCGAAACCCTGTACCAGCACTAGCTGAGGAAGATCGAAGCGCTCGGTCGTTACAGCAACCGCCATCCCCCATTGCCGTACGCGCACGCGCCGGCCGGCCGACGGTCCCTCGCCGTCCGCCGGAACGCTGACGTGTGGGACCCGCAGTCGACTCTCGCCATACTTAATTTGCTGGCGGTGAAGAGCTCGACCGATCCATCAACCTGGTAGAGTGCTTAATACACGTGTCGCGGAGTGAGGGAGCGATGAGCTCTCTACGTACGGCTGGCTTCGAAGATTATTTGCCGCTAGCTAGCTGCAGATTAGTCCCAAAGGTATACTCCCTCCGTTTCATAATATTTGATGCTGGTTAGTTCAATTTTGAACTAACCAACGTCAAATATTATGAAACGGAGGGAGTAATTAAGAGAGACGCCGGACCGGTGCCTCAGCTCTCCCCAACCGATTCAGAGGCCCAACTGACCAAGGTAGTAGCAAGGCTTGGCGATCGAGCCAGTTGAACCTCCAATTCATCGTTCATGATCCATACACACCTAGCTCGGATTCCCCCGTCGTCTGATACAACTGGCCTGCCAGAAATCTCCTAAGCGACTGCGCGAAGGCAACGTACGATGCCATCCATGCATACGATGGCCTGATCATCATCAGTTCGGCGCCTCGCGCGCCAACGTATAATAACCACCCTGTGTTCTGAACTGATGATGCCGCGCGCACCATTAAGCTGATTCTCTTGGAGGATTGTTCTGAGTTTTGCAGGACTGTTGTGCTCATGGAAATCGAGAGAAGGTCCCCGGTGCATACAATTCTTCTGCAGTTAGGCATCGCGTCCGTATATATGTTTAATTGCCGAGAATGCGACGGGCTCGTCTGTTACTCGTTTCTGATGAAGAATTAATAAATCCCAAACACTCAACCAATCTGAAAAAAACTCCGGATGCTAGCTGCTGACCACCAGACTTCTGAAACCCTGACGGGCGGCAGCAGATAAACAGTATGCTCTCGGACGAGACGAGCCTAGCTGGTGCCGTAGACTGCATGCATGCATGCATGCGCGGACGTGTGGTGATGCATGCATGGCCTTGCCTTGCCGAGCTAGTTGCGTTCTGCCGAGACGAGAGCGGCACGCAGTGCCTTGTTGGGCCGGCAAGCACGTACCGACGTACGTGTGGTCGCGAGCTCGGCAACGACCACGGCCTCCATGCATGCATGTGCATCATCCATCTGCTGCCTCGCTCGATCGAGTTCTCAAACGATTTTATTATAAACGCGCGCGTAGACTACGTGCGTGCGTCGATCGCGTGCGATGCAACGCATGCCCATACCAGCTGTTGCCATGCACATGGGCCGGTCGTCATTTATCCGTGATCGATCAGGACTGGCGTGTCACTGGTGTGTCCAGGGACTCTAGCTAGCTAGGAGACTCTGTAGGCAATGGATCATGTCTTGTCATTAGATATATAGAGCGTCAGCAGCTTTGCGTCGATGAACAGCGCTGGACGTTGCTTCCATAGACCAGCTGATTGCATCACCCATATGTTGCTTAATTACGGGGGGCAAACGTAGTAGTAGAACAAAAGTCTTACTTTGCTAGTTCAACAATATATATATATATATATATATATATATATATATATATATATATATATATGTGTGTGTGTGTGTGTGTGTCTATGCAAAATGCAAAAAATGGTTACTGATTTGTACGTACGAAGCGTGTGGATTTTCCAGAGCTTGCATGGTCTTACGCGTCCTGAAACATCTCGAGGACTTAAGAGCTGAACCCAATAACATACTCGTGTACTGACGTACGTGCTGACGGCAGTCAACAGAGGAGGAAAACGAGATTGACAAATTTCGCCATGTGACCTGCAGCTGCAGCTGGAGGAGAGGGCGCGCGCGATTCAGGCACACGTACGTATCATCATGCACCCTCTCTCCTCGATCGCGCTCAGCTCCATGCTGCTGCCTGAAGAATCTACGCGGGATGCATCCACCGGCACGCATCATATCAGCGCGTGCATGCATGGCCATGCATCATGCACCTGGCTGCTGCAGCATGCATGCAGACTCCCGCGAAGCACGTATCTCTGCCAACCTAACCCGGCCCTGCCGTGCGATTCTTCACAGGGAACGCAACCCCTAGCTAGTAGCTCTGCTCCCAGCTTATAAATACGCCCCGGCCGTGAGCTAGCTTCAATTCTGAGCTGAGCCACGCAGCTGCTAGCCGTCCGATCCAATCGAACACCACAAGCAGGAGCTAGCAAGTGATCCGAACCGAGCCGAGGTAGAAGACGTTGTTCTTCATTTGTTCAGGTCTCCTCCTGTGACGACCTCGCTCACACACAGCTGCTACGTACGTTCGTGCCTGTCGATCTTGTAGTAGTGTTTATCACACGGCTTGCTTGCAAATCGGCAATGGCGTCGCGTCCTGTGTTCTTGGTGGGGCCCCTCCTCGCGCTCCTCTTCTTCACGTCGTCCCGTGCTCTGGAGGCGCCGTCGTCGCGGTCGCAGTCGCAGAACGTGTTCAGCCTCGACCGCTACGGCGCGCGCGGCGACGGGACGCACGACGACACGCAGGCGCTGGCGAACGCGTGGAGCGCGGCCTGCTCGTCTCCACGGCCGGCCACCGTCCTCGTCCCGGGGGGCGGGCGCTACCTGCTCAAGCTCGTGACGCTCGCCGGCCCGTGCAGGTCCTCCAGCGTCGAGGTCGCGGTGCAGGGCACGCTGGTGGCGTCGCCGGACCGGGCGGACTGGAGCGACGACGAGGACCGGAGGCTCTGGATCGTGTTCCGCGGGGTCGACCGGCTCGTCGTCCGTGGCGGCGGCACCATCGACGGCAACGGGGAGACGTGGTGGGCGCACTCGTGCAAGATCAACCGGGCTCTCGTAAGTGTACTCCTGTTATTTCTGCTGGAAATTAAGTGTACCGACGATGATCTAGCTCAACCTTGGGCTAGCTAGCTTATTAATCCTTTTTTTCTGCTGCAGCCATGCAAGGACGCTCCGACGGCTCTGTCGTTTCACTACTGCACAAACTTGAGGGTACAGGGCCTCAGGATCGTGAACAGCCAGCAGATCCACATGTCTGTCGAGGATTGCACCAGCGTACGATTGGCAGGGTTGTCCATCACGGCGCCCGGAACAAGTCCCAACACCGACGGCATCCACATCACTCGTAGCGAGGATGTGCAGGTCACGAATTGCAAGATCAAGACTGGTAATATATAAGTTGCATCGCATCGATCGATCTTGCTTACCATTTAATTTACGACGACGACGACAACATCTGATATGATATCATATGATATAATCACTTTATATACCACCAGTACGTAATTAAGTTTTGTGCTTATATGAAATTCTCTTTAATTTGTTATCGTTATTTGATCACGTACGCGCAGGGGATGACTGCATCTCAATCGAGAGCGGAACCCACAATCTCCAAGTCTCCAATGTCGTGTGCGGTCCGGGACACGGCATCAGCATCGGGAGCCTGGGCGACGACAACTCACGGGCCCAGGTCTCAGGCATCACCATAGACGGCGTCCAGCTCCACGGCACCACCAACGGAGCCCGGATCAAGACGTACCGGGGCGGGAGCGGGTACGCGAGGGGCATCACCTTCCAGAACATGGTCATGGACAGCGTCGAGAACCCCATCATCATCAACCAGAGGTACTGCGACGAGGCCAAGGCGCCGCCGTGCGACGAAGCGTCGGGTTCTTCTTCGTCTTCGGCCGTCGAGGTCAGCGACGTGGTGTTCAGGAACATTAGAGGGACCACGACCAGTCGAGACGCGATCAAGCTGGACTGCAGCCAGAGCGCGCCCTGCCATGGCATTACCTTGCAGGACATCGATCTGAGGACGGTGGCCGGTAGTGGTACGGGCGTTACGACAGAAAGCACGTGCCAGAATGCAGAATGGAGGCAATTCGGAACTGTTCTCCCACAGCCCTGCACAGCTAAAAACTAAGATCAGAGATAATACGAGCTGTCTATATATAGCTCATGTAGCATATTAAAAACTTATTAAACTCTAATACTATCCTCACTGCACAGATGGTATGTTGAAACTCGTTAGCATGCATGCACATGCTCCTAACGTACGTACACTCCTTCCTATTCCTTGGGTTTCTACTACCAGAGAACCCCAAAACTATGTATATCTGTAAATCTTTATTTGTGGTTTATGGAAGAAAGCAACAATTAATTACATCGCCATCGGTATTGTAAGATTCAGCTGCCGCGCGATGACGTACGAATGTACCAGTACGATATACAAACTCTGAGAAAAAGCTTGCACTAGTACCATTGACCGACTGTCTGGTGCAGAAGCCGCAACAGTACCGCCATTGACCATGCATGGAGCTTAATTAAAGCACCTTGTTTATAGAAGGTCAAGATAATTCAACCCGAATTTCTCCATCAAAGCACGTACTCTATGCATGTTTGCATGATCACATTTATTCCGGTGAAGGATGTCCTTCCCATCAAATATATCCTCTGAAAGTCGCAGCGAGCGAGAGAGATGAGGCGTGCGGGCGTGGAGGACGGGGGCGGACACGGCAGCGAGGACTGGGTGATGAGCCGTGCAAGCATGGACTAGTAGGAACACACTGCAATTGGAGAAGGCGAGATGAATTAATTAAGATAAAAATTATTAAAATGTCTTAATATGCAATTAATTAAATTCATAATCAACCTTTTAATAATATAAACAGATGAAAATAATCATGTGGGGGGGACTCTAGTTCCATTCATTCAAGCACCGTAACAAGTCCCGAAAATATTAGTTCCTTGACAGTACAAAACTAAGGCACTAGGACTATATATATATATATATATATATATATATATATGAGTTAATATATATACAAATCTTATGTAATAGAGAGAATACAAGATACACATATACATCGAACAGGACGAACCGAAAGTAGGGTCGGCGAAGAAAATGTAGTCTCACGCACTAAAGCTCCGGAGCGATGATGATACGTAGCAACCCAAAAATTTCTAGAACTTACCTCTACACATCCATCTTCAATCCATCAAGTCTTTTTAATATATAAGATTGTGTCATGAAATCTAAGCTTGTGATGAATTATTTTTTCTAGTTAGAATAGAGCATCACAGAAGGTTCAAAAAGAAAATGAAACAAACTTAATTCAGTTTCATGTGTTTTAATATTTTTTACGGTCGACTAGGAGGAGAGTATTCTAACCTGAAATTTATATAAACAAGCCTTTGGAGGGCAAATTCCTTACAAAAAGGATGAGAGAAACTAGAAGTAGCAATAAGTGGGTTTTTTATGGTTGGGGGGAGGGGGTGAAGCGGGCCGGGTCGACGATCATCGTAAGCGAATAGTGAAACAATGTAAGAACTTCCAAAAGAATTCAAGACAATCTGAATTCTCCTTATTCGTACAAACAAAATGCAAGTGAAGTATTTTGCGTCCCATAAATTTGGCAGGGCACAACAGCACGCCGTAACACCTGAAATCAGTTTGGCACCGCTGACGCTGAAAGGGACGTTTAATACATGAGTTTGATGTGTCTTCCTGAACACTGCCCAAATTAAAGTATTACTCCCTAGCTACTAAAACTTCAATTATATACAACTGGCTGACTGACTGATGCAGAAACCAAAGTGACGCTATATATATATATACCTAAGGAGCTAAGCTTAATCAGCAGTAGCAACTCAAAAAAAGAATTCAACCAATCTTCTCTGTGTCAGCGTCGTCCGTCGGCCAGACCACCGTCTCCATGAGCCGCTCTCGCATCAGCGTCAGGTTCTCGTCGGAGATCCTCTCGTACATCTTTGCATGGTCGCATTTCTGATAACAAAAAAAGAACTTGATAATTTCAGTCTAAAACTGTACTGGCCAAAAGGATTGTATGTTAACCGGTGAAAAGAAAAAGACTGCAGTATATATAGTAGTGATGGCAGCCGGCACAGTTAATTACCTTTATCCATTTTCCATACAAATGAAGCCTTGTTACCATCACTCGTTCTGCAAGCTCCTGCCTCTCCTGCAGTAACAGAAGCAAATTAATTAATCCGATTTGTGAGCCCGTGTTAATCAATCCGCAGCATTAGGTGTGAAATAATCGTGGATTGATCAAGTATACCTTTCCGAGAGCACGAAGGAACAGTTTGCCGTCACTGGGCTTGTTTACAGCAACGAAGCTGAGAGAGAGAGAGAGATTAACGAGATGACAAAAAAGTGAGACGGGTTGCAACAGCTTGATCGATTAGAAACCAGTGGTACGCACGGAGTACAAGAGTGTGAGGTTTACTTGTAGAACCATCGGTAGCTTGGCGGGTTCATCTCGTAGAGCTGGTTAAGCACGGTCCTCACAGCTTTGTAGGTGAAGTAGTTCATCAGTTGCTGCATGCAGACGAACGGCGTACGACGTGAGGAGGGAATGATCGCCGTTCACCAGCAGTACGGCAACAGAAAAGCAGAGCTCAGATTCATATGTTTCCATTAATTTAAACAGAAGAGAACTTTGTCTCGGATGTGGTTACAAATTTCGCGGACAAAAAAAAGGAGAAGGATTTCGTCGAGAATCAAGATCCGTCCATTTTAAGAGAGACCAGTTATAGGTGTGTATTATTGTACTAGGTAGTAGCGAGTTACCTACCGATTGGACGTCCTCGAAGCTGTCCTCGTACTGTCCCCCGAGGTTGCAGACGATGCCGAGCCCGCCGCCGCTGCTCCGGCCCTGCTGCCTGAGGGGGGCCCGAACAGAGCACGCCGGCCGGCGCCGAGGCCGCCGCCTCCGGTCCCCGGGGAACGTGCTCGTGACGCTGCTACCCACCGCCACGCGCCTCTTGGTCATGATGCCCCCTTCCGCCCTCGCGTCCACGGACGCCACCGCCGGCATCATCTGAACCCCCGACATGCTAAAGCTGCTCGCTCAACGAGCAAAGAACGACGGCTCGAGGTCGTCTCCTTGTGTTCCCCTGATCTGCTTGCTTCGAGCTCTCGGCTTCAGGGGGAGGGAACGAAGTAGTGTATAAAAGCCAGGTGGCGCAGCGGCAGTGGAGGAGGAGAAGAGGGGCCGTGGTGGTGGTGGTGGTGGATGGCTGGCCCCTGGTCTGGCTGCAATTCTCACCAACCAATTTTTCTGAGGCGCAGGGACAGCACCGGTTGGGGTCCCCCGGCCCCGCGCGGAAGATTTCCAAAATGTCAGGCGGCAGAGCCGTGAGGAATTCCGTGCGGCCCCGCGTGTCATCGGCACGTGCACGGCAGCCAGAAGAGGGCAGCTTCGGTGAACCTGGAGCAAAAGCCGGGACGACGCCGCGCCACGGCAGGTCAAGACCGCAAACAAGTATGAACACGAGAGGGGAATCTGAGATTCTAACAAATGGAGAGCAAAACGAAGCACGGGAGCCCAGGAAATCGTGTGCGCAAGACAAGAACATAAGGTGGGCGAACAAGAACAAAACTGCGGAAAAAAGGCTGCATGTCTATTGGCAGTTCAATCTACAGCCGGCCAAAGTGAATTTTGTTACAGATGTTTTGGATCGGAAGTAGCACACATCCAGCGGCCAACACCGTACGTAAGCCCTAAGAACTACTACCAGCTTTTTGTATAAGAACCCGCTAATGACTACAATATGGTTCGTAAGGTTGTACTTTGAACATATCAAAAGCACAAAAATACTCTATTTAAGCACACAGCAACGATTCAACAGGGTGACACGTCACCTGCCAATTTGCCCTACATCACAACTGTGAAGGGTCTATGTAAACAGCAGGAAAACTACACATCCAAGATGAAACATTAGGTATGCAACAATCATCTCTAGATACTTTACCTCCAAATATAGGTCACGAGACAGGTATGTAGCATTCATAGATTAAAGAGTAACAATAGTACCATGATCCAAAACTTGAGAGATAATATCCAGACAAAGCAAAATCCAAAAGACAACACAAGGTTCTTAACTATAACAGAGCATAGTGCATTTGACAGCTCACAAGAGTTATGTAACTCTTTACTCCGACATCCTAAGCCTCTACTGTCTCAGTGGGGGCATCAAGAATGAGACCCTTGGTAGGCTTTGCCAGGAGGTCAGTGTACTCCTGGAACGGAGACTTGGTGAACTTGGTGTCCCTCCAGAATTCAGGTGTAAGGAAGCCATAAGTCTTGGCCAGGCAGTCGAAGGTTGCCTGCACAACACCAACCAAACAAATTACAAATGGCACTGAATACATGTGAATCATCTCCCAAGAGCAGGTAATCATGTTGGGTGTATAACCACAGGAAATAGTCGAATGTCGGTCCAACTCAGACTAACAAAGCAATTAGACTCCAAACAATGTCAGCATATTGAAGGATCACATAAACATAAGTATCCGAGTTGCTCATTAATGTAGGGTATCAGACATTGATAGACTAACATGGACAACAAAATGCAGTTATGCATGTCTAACCTCACTAGAACCGACAACCAATAAATGTTTAACTTCATTAGCAAATGAGAGAATAAAAAAATGAGATAAACAGCCTCCCAAAACTTATATCATGTCTAGTATGTGGAACATGACTACAGAAAGTTTAAGCTTAATAAAAATACATTACTTACAACAATAAACTGTTCAAAAGATTACAAGCTAAACAACTAAGATAATATAAACTAAGCTAAGAGATTAGTTAACATATCAACAGATTACAATGGAACCTCCAAGCACAATATATGCAATTCAGTAAACAGATCCAATTTCGGGCGTATTACTGGTTCGCTAATGTACTGTAGTGGTACGAGAGCACAATTATGATCCAATTCATTGCTAGACCATCCAGTTAACAGGTCCAAACCAATTATAAAAACTGAAAGTATCACAATCTGTAACACATCAGTTACAAACAGCGCAAAGATCTATTATCACAGCTGTGTCACAACATAATGCTAGAGCAAATAATATTTATACCTTCACGAAGTTGCCGAGGGTCTTGGTGGATCCACGGGACGAGGTGAACACATCCTCGATACCTGCAAACTGCAGTACCTTCTTGGGCACGCGCGCGGCGACAATACCCGAACCCCTAGGCGCGGGAACCATGCGCACGGTGACAGAGCCACACTTACCGGTGACTTTGCACGGCACGGTGTGTGGCTGGCCGATCTTGTTACCCCAGTACCCCCTCCTAACAGGCACGATGGAGAGCTTGGCGAGAATGATGGCGCCGCGGATGGCGGTGGCCACCTCCTTGGCGCACTTGACGCCGAGGCCGACGTGTCCGTTGTTGTCGCCGACGACGACAAAGGCCTTGAAGCGGGTGCGCTGCCCGGCGCGGGTCTGCTTCTGCACGGGCGTGATCTTCATGACCTCGTCCTTGAGCCCCGGGACGAGGGTCTCCACGATCTGATGCTCCTTGACGGGCAGCGAGTGGAGGTAGATCTCCTCGATGGACTTGAACTTGCCCTCCTTCACGAGGCGGCCGAGCTTGGTGACGGGCACCCACTTCTCCTCCTCCTGGCGCGGGCCACGGCGCCCTCCCCGCCGCCCGCCACGGTCGCCACGACCGCCGCGGCCGAAGCCCCGGCCGAATCCGCCGCGCTCGCCACCGCGTTCCGCCATGGTTGGGTTGGGGATGGTGGGGATTGATGGGGGGGGGCGCTCTGGCGAAGGAGACGGAGGCGACGGTTTGGAGGCTGCGGCGGCGCGAAGAGTAGGAAGATGAGATGCGCGGAGCTATTTATACCGCCTGGATAGAGCTAGGGTTTTGAGGGGAGGATGAGGCAGTGGGCTGAGCTGTGGCCCAAAGGATACCTCGAATTGCCCGTACACGTCATGGCCTAGTTTATAGTGGGTTCGATTTTAGCCTTCCGGCCCATGAAAAAACCTCTCTTCACTGTACATCCAGTGAAAGCCCATGTAACATACATGGCCCGGCCCATATATAGATCTTCCATGGGCCCAAAATTCAGTCACCGGAGGTGCAGGTATGTGGACGGCGACCACGACATTGGACGGGTCGCCGCCTGGAGTCGAGTCGAATCAGGGATGGGGCACAAAACTGGTTCGCGAGTTCTCGGCTTTCTCATGCACGGTTTCGACGAAGCACGAGGAAGGTAAGCTCAACTCTGCTCAGCCTTCAGTACATGGACTGAAGACATTGTGGAAACTGGAAACCTCCATCTGAAACAAGCAAAGTAGGGAACCAAATTTCACAAGCGCACAACTTGGGAACATTCTACTGCAGGCGTAAGTTCCGGACAGGTTCAGAGACACATAGTTCTCAGTTTTCTCACAACGCCAGATTCCTGACACGAGACGACAGCAAATCGTCACATAGTTCACACGATTCATCCGTCAGGTCAGATGAAGGAGGTAGCTGCAGTTTTCACGGCTTGAGGGGCACGACCTTGACTTGATCCAGCACGGGGCCGCAGAGCGAGACGCCGTCGCCGGCCTTGGTGTGGTAGTACGAGCTGTAGAAGGTGAGCCGGCTCCTGACGCTGCTGGCCACGAACCTGAAGCCGGCCGCCTTGAACCCGCCCTTCCCCGTGGACTGGAACGGCACCTTCAGCGTCACGTTCCCGGCGAACGCCTCCACCAGCATCGACCCGTGGCAGCCGTTCCTGGCGTCGCCGACGACGAACGACAGGCTGTAGGCGCGGTTGGGAACGGTGCGGACCACCTGCGCGATGGCGCTCTCGCGCCCCGCCACCAGCTCCACGGCGTACTGCCCCGCGGGGACCGAGAAGTGGGCCGCGTCGATGAACCGCACCGCCTTGAGCGACTCGATGATCCAGCCCGGGAGCGGCGACGTGGCGTCCTTCTGCTTCGGGGGGAGGAGGACGCCGACGGAGGAGTTCTTGAACACCTGCGGCCCGATCTCGAAGCCGGGGTTCTTGATCATGTTGTCTGCAGTGATGGCAAGATTATCTGCCGGTTTTGTCATTGAGAAGAAAAAAAGGTGGTGATGCATTTCTTTTTTCTGCAGCGACAACCTTTGGTCGGGTACGGCGTGGGCAGCTCCTTGATGGCGACGGCGTCGAGCAGCGGTCCGCAGGCGGCGTCCTCCTGCACGCCGGGGTTGGCGAAGGTGACCTGCGCGACGGGGGAGGAGGCGCGGAAGCCCCAGGCCCAGGTGTCGGCGGAGGCGCCGCTGTAGAGCGTGCGCACGGGGACGTCGGCGGGCGCCGAGAGCGACGGCGCCACCGCGACGCGCAGCGCCTCGTCCTGCGCGCACGTGCGCGTCGCCGCGAACGTGAGCGCGTACAGCGAGCCGGGGCGCACGCTCACGTTCTGCGACGCCGACGCGAGGCTGCCCAGGCGGAGCGCGTGCACGCCGCGCGGCACCGCGAAGAACATGCCGCCGGGCTGCGGCCCGCCGGAGACGTACTCCACGTGCCCGCGCAGCGTCCAGCCCGGCAGCGAGTGGCGGCCCACGATGAGCGTCTTGTTCAGCTTCCGCGGCGCCGTCTCGAAGTTGCCATTGACGAGGAGCCCTGCGAGGCGTGGCCACGCGAACGTGAACAAAAATCACAAAGCGTCTTTCTCTCTCTCTCTTTCCAGATCTTGCAAAAGAATCACAAAGTTTCTGGAACAATGCAAGAACAAGAAAACGCCAGTCAAAACTACACCGACGTCGATGAAAATAGAGTACTCCATACTTGACCAGTCTGCTGACTCGCACCGATACCTCTAAAAGTGGAAGTGACTGCTTGATTGCAAGAGCAGAACACCGGACATACATACAGAAACGGCGAGCATCCACAAACTTAGTTCGTCCTTTTCCTATTTGCAGATCCACCCAAATGTGCCGCACTTACTACCACAGCAGCAGCAGCATGAGATCTCACACGAAGCAGGACGACAATGGCGGCGAGAACATGCGCATGCATGATTACAGGAGGGAGTGAGGGAGCATTGCGAGACGAGACGCAAGCTCTGTTAGTTCGTCACCTTCAGGATCCTGAGCGGGGCGAGGCGCCGGCGCCGGGGCGGTGACGGCGAGCGTGGCGACGGCCGAGGAGGAGGAGGAGGAGACGGTGAGCAGCAGAAGCAGAAGCGGCAGCACTCCCCGTGGAAGAAGCTCCATAGCTTGGGGTCACTTGCGATCCTACTGCTGCTGTCTCGCTTTCACTTTCGCTTTGGCTTCTTTCGAGGGAGTCGAGTCGAGTCGATCCGTCTCCCGGTCTCCTTGATATATCCACACACAGGGCAGGGGTGTGGGGGTGTCTTGATAAAGAATCTCCTCCGTAGCATGGATATTTACATGTCAAGGCCGCATTCGTATTCTAACACCACGGTGCCACACCGGTAGGCTGCTGTTTCATCAGTAGTCCTAGCCTTACTGTAGCTTCTGACGCTCGTCACGACGTGGAGAGGATGGACAGGACAACGATCCGTGACGCTAGTACTCGAAACGAGAAGGGAGAAAAAAAAACGTTGTCCTCCGATCAGTAACACACCCCATCCGTGCAGTGCTTGCATCCTCCCGTCCGGACGAGCTGCTCTACTATGGGCGAGCATGGCCCTCCGCTCCCCCTCCCATTCCGCGCGGGAAGCGGTGGCGCTGCCTCGGATGCTCCTCCTCCTCCTCCTCCTCCCCTGTCTGGACAACGGAGATCGTGGGGACGCTCCCGGCATTGGACGGCAGCGGTCCAGGAGGCAGGAGCAGGACGACGATGATGAGTCGTGTGGGGGCTCGCAGCGTCTGCGTCTGCGGCTGCGGCGGGTGGGGAAAAGCAGCGCACGCCTCCATTTATTACTCGGCCGTCCAAATGTCTACGGGCTACAAGTAGGTGCTCAGATTCAATGCTCACCTCCGACTCCGAGCAAGCACGCGCCGGTACGGTCTACAGTTTTCCGTGCTCGCTGCTTCTGCTCGGGATCGAGATGGCACAGCACAGGTCTTCCCATCAATTTCTTCGTCGTCGTCGACCTGCCCAGGGCAAAGACACGCGTCCAAAGCTCTTGCTTTTCGTTTCTACTACTATAATCTGGTATGATTCCATGCGATGGCGTCTGCTACAGTACGACGCCGCTGTCTGTGTCTGGTCATGGCGGCGAGTCGGCCCATCACGACCGGATACATTCGCCGGACGGCATCTCGTCCCGATCTACATACAGTCTACTGTATCGATACACTTGCGGTTATCGATATTGCTGGTTATGGGTCCTTATTGTCAGGGTTGGTACCCGCAAGAGACATTAAGCACACTCCTGTGTGTATCAGGATCCAATTACATCATATACGAGACATAATTAGAATAAATGTATCATATTTAAATTAAGCCAAGTGCGATGAATACATCATCCGAGTACAGAAATGCATCATGGGCTTAAAATAAAAGTACATAATGACAGCGGAAACTAAAGTAGGGCTCCACAAGTGTTGTCCGGCGGTACGCTAGCATATAACTTCATGCCGGTGTCGAAGCCGTCGTCGTCCACGTCATCCTCGGTAGCCTTCTCACGTTCTGAGCTGCATGTATAAAAGAGAAGAGGCAAACATCTGAGTACATAAAGTACTCAGCAAGTGTGGGAAAATTTTATACATGATGAGGCAAGAAACAAGGAAGACTATATCACGGCTCATGCACTACGCAACCTATAACTTAGTCTTGATAAACCTCCTATTTATTAGGTGAGAACCCAACCACCCTAACCAAGACCCCAAGTATCTCCAAAAACCAAGTATATGTCCTCATCCCAAACCACCATACCAAGTCCACCAACCAGCTCCTCACCCATAAGTCATACTAATCATGAGAGAGTTACTAGCCCGCTATTGACCGTGAGCACGTCTATCTAGACAGTTTTAATTCTGCATAGTTTGTAACCTTTACCCACAAGTCGTGATTCCGTCCACTGTCACCAGATGGGCTAAATCCTCCCTTTTGCCCCTCGTAGCTAATCACATTTCACACATTCTAAGATGTCCACGCAGGAGATCACGATGTGACCTTTACAAAGGGAATCCCAACGAGTCTGAGCCCACTAAGACTTCACCCCTGCGGCCTCCTGGAGTCCATTTTACATCCACCCGCAGTGGCCCCCTCTTGAGCCTTGCGGATCGCAGGGTAGTCCTGCATGACTCCCATTCCCCGCACCTACCAAGCACTCACACCACATCGGGAATACACCTAATTACTCGGTCACTCTGTCCCATATCAGTTCTTGTGGTGGCACGGTGTAAGCTAGTTTACGGAGTCCCACAAACCGGTCCTTAGAATCTACGCAGGCACTAACCACCAGCCCGAGTCTCGTGCATACGCACCAACCGCGTACCAACCAGTCTCCTAGATCCCTATCTCTACATCCCAACATATATATCATATATCTCCACAACATCATCTCAAAGATCATGATAATAAACACTAATGTAAATTACCTCAATCCCATCATCTAAGCAGGGCTAAGCATGTGAAAATGACAATAAAGTAAAATCCTATGTAATCCCAAACTGAGGCTACAAGTAATGGCAAAGAAATTCTAGTTAAACAACCTAGCATGGGATTCAAATTTAAGACATGCATGCAATTCTATCTGAAATTCCTAAATAGGAGCAATGTGGTCAAGGGCACTTGCCTCTCGAGAAGTGTTGCGGCTCGGGGTCGTCGAAGTCTTGAGCTTGCAGGTCGTACGTCGGCTCGGGGGTTGATTTGTCCGTGCCATCAATGGTGAAATGAAAATAACAATAAAACAAATAAGAAAAAGGTATCCAATCACTCTAACATTTTAAATATCAAGCATACAAGAAAATCCCAATCTATATATCCCCATGTGTATGTTCATGTTAGGATCTTGTGCCATTAAACATTCATTTAGGACCTGGGTAAAAAGTTAACATGTGCTTGACGGGTGAATATGTAAATTCAGAAACTAACCAAAGATTAATTGGCAAATTCAGCAACTATGGGGGTGTTATTGTAATTTTAGCAGCTGCACGAGGGTGTTTTTATCATTTTCAGCAAGGATTAGGGGCATTCCAGAAAATTCAAGCACTGTCCAGGGTGTTATTTTGCTTATTTTCCCCATGGGGCTGGGCTAAACTGCTATTTCAGCACCCTCAGGGGGGTTTTCCTAAAAAAAACAGAGTTGTTCGGGGTCCTAGCATAATATCTGAGAGCTACAGGGGTAAAATGCTAAAACAGAGGGTCCCGAGGGTGTTTTGTTGCAAAAATAGAAAGTTACAGGGTCCTAGATCCAATTTTAGATCAAATCCTAGATTTTCCAATAGCTTCGGGTTAGTTTCACAAAAATCCTAGGCCTGGTTGCGGGGATCCAAAAGATCTGGGGGCTATCTGCAAAATTTGCCGTTGGAAAAGAGAGGTTCAACGCGGGCCGTCAGATCGAACATCGGCGGCCCAGGTTTAAAATCTGAATCGGTATTCCCTCCGTCTAATCTGAGCCGCGAATTCGAGATCAGACGACGAGGATTTAAAAGGGGCGAAGGGGTACGCCCGATCTAATCGCGAGTGTCAGTGCGAGATCGGACGGCCCGGGTGAAACCCGGCCGGAGCCGGCCACCGGTGGCCTTTTCTCGCGGCGGCGCGCCATGGCCGAAGCTCTGAGCTTGCCGGCACCCGTCATTTTCATCCTACAGAGCTTCCTAGCCCTAGCTACGCACGGGAAACAGAGCAGGGGATCCCGGGGAACTCACCTAGGGTCCTTGTGTGGTCTGGGGAGGTCGGGTTGACGCTCGCAAGGGTGAAAGCATCTAGGCCCCCGTGAGGTATGGTTTCGGTGATTAATAACAACCGTTCGTTATTACTAATGAGTTTGTGAATGCGAGGTTTCACGTATATCACATCAAACGTTAATAAACTATCTATTCACACCATCTACTGCTCATTGGATACAAATAGAGACCCCTCAACGATCTATTCTAAGGGGTTATTCGATACTCATGAAGACTAAATAAGGAACTCATACAACGACTCTATTCTATCAAAATTGGCAACACAAGAAACTTACACTTCATCATAATGTCATTTCAAACAAGTGTCAAAGAGGTCACTCAAGAAGATTCCAAAAGATCAACTCACAACAACTCGAAACAAATAAGTTGCACTCACCGGATCATCCGATGTCTTGCAAAATGACTACATCGGTCGAGTTTGAGTTGGCAGAAGAAGAAGACCTCAGAGCCCAGTACACACCGGATCATCCGATGTGAAGGAAGTGGCACATCGGTTGATTTCAACAGAAGGATGATTTCTGAGTTATTCTGAAGAAGTACACACCAGATCGTCCGATGATGAAGTAAGTGTGCATCGGTCAATTTCAACCGAGACATTATTTCTGAACCAATTCTGAAGATCAACTCACCAGATCATCCGATGATGAATTGAAGTAACATCGGTCGATTAAAAGATCCAACGGTTATATCCAACGGTCACATCTGACACGTGACATCAGCTAATTTGGAATTCGACCGATGCTCATATAAAGGGGTGCATCGGAGGATCCGATGTTCACTGAAAAAGTCTGCCCACTTTTCCAACGGCTATCTCGTGTGGGCTGGCTATAAATACCCCTCCAACCGGCCATTTCGACAAGTCTTGATCACCAGAGCCTCACTACACATTCTCAAGCATTCAAGACCAAGAGCTACCACTTCCACACTTCAAAACCTCTTGTACTCCAACTATAGGTTATATCTAGCTAGAGAGAAGCTTGTGTGCGTCCATTCTTGGTGATTGGAATCTCTAGGCTAGTGAGAGAGAGTGTCTCGGTGACTTCTCTCACCTTGTAAATGTTGGAGGTAGAAGAGATCGCTACGGAGCTTACCAAGGCGTTTGTGGAAGCCCGGAGAATCACCATTGTACAAGGCTTGAGCTCCACCTTGCCGGAGAAGGCGAACGGATAAAGATAGTGGATTCCCCTGTCTTGGTGACTTGGGAGTGGCTATACCCTTTGGTGGGTGCCACAACGTGGACGTAGGTAGATTTTTGTGATCTTACCGAACCACGGGAAAAATCGCCGTGTCTCCGAGTCTCCGCGGGAGTTTGCATTTCTCTCCTCACCTCCTTACTATTACGCATTTACTATTCCGCACTTAACATTCTTGCTTGTGTAGTTAGTTCGCATAGGGAATTGGGCTTCAATCATTAAGTTTTAAATTGCTCTAAAATTTGAAAAAGCCCAATTCACCCCCCTCTTGGGCGTTTCGATCCTTACAATTGGTATCAGAGCTTGGTTGCTCATTGGATCATTCTAGCTTCACCGCTAGAGAGCGAAAATGGCCAAGAATGGGGGTTCGGTTCCTACCTTCGAGGGCAAGAATTTTGCTTATTGGAAAGCACGCATGCGCGCTTACCTTGAGGCAATTGCTCTCGAAGTGTGGGAAGCGACCCATGCGGGGTTTGGAAATCTTGACTATGTTGGTGACCAATTAAAATGGGATGCTAAGGCTAGAAATGCCATATATGAATGCATTAGTCAAGATGTCTTTGCTAGGATTGCTAGTAAGGAAAAGGCATGTGAAATTTGGACATGTCTAATTGAAATACATGAGGGCTCATCTCGTGTTAAAGAACTCAAATATCACATGCTTAAATCAAAATATGATGAGTTTAAGATGCTTCCTCATGAGAATGTTAACCAAATGTTTTCTCGTTTAAACGTGCTCATTGAGGAAATTAACGCACTTGACATTGCTTCTCTTGGCAAGGGACTTATCAATCACAAGATCCTCATGCTCCTACCCAAGCCCAAGTACAACATTATCAATTCAATGCTCCAAAAAGAGTCACTAGACAATATTGAAGTTTCGGAGCTCATTGGAGAAATCCATGCTCATGAGATGAGCGTACTTGGAATGATGGAGGAGTCATCATCAAAAACCATTGCTCTCAAGGCTTCAACCAAGAAGACAACTCCCAATAAGAAGAAAGTGGTTGAGCCTAGCTCAAGTGAAGAAGAGCAAGAAACAAGCGAAAATGATGATGATGAGCTTGCCTTGATGATGAGGAAATTCTCACGCCTCAACTCCAAGATTGCAAAGAAGGGATACTCTTATGATCCCAAGAAGAAAGCCTTCTTGCCAAGAAAAGATGAAAACAAGACGTGCTACAATTGTGGTGATCTAGGCCACATATCATATGGTTGTCCAAGACCGGACAAAAGGAAGGACAATGGCAAGCATCACAAGCTAGAAGAAAGTGATGATGAAGAGGAGGTCAAGCCCAAACGCTCTTTTGGAAAGAAGAAACTTGACAAAGGCAAGAAAACCAAGCTCTTTCCAAAGAAGAGAAGAGGGACTCAAAAGGTCTTCATGTGTGAAGCCAATGAATGGATCACGGATGAAGAATCAAGCGACGAAGATAGTGAAGATGAAGAAAACTTGGCGGGCCTCGCCATCGTCAACAAGGATGACTCACCTCTTCGTCCACCTCCTATGTGCCTAATGGCGAAAGGTAACTCAAAAGTATGTGAAGACTCTAGCGATGATGATGATGATGAGCTTTCACCCGATGAATTAGCATCTATGATTAATGAGTATCATGCCATTATAAAAAGGGAAAAGGCTAAGATTAAGGCTCTTGAGCTAGCTCGTGCTAAGCTTGAAAATGCTAACCTCGATTTGCATGACAAGTATGTAAACATACTTAAAGAGCATGACACGCTCAAATCAAATGTCAAGCAAATCGAGGAGGAGAATGCTCAAATCAAGCTTAAGTATCATGAGCTTGACTTAGCTAACTTAGCACTCGTGGCAAAGCACAACGAGCTGGTTCAAGAACATGAAATGCTTAACCTTGCTTATGAAGCGATTGAACTTAAAGTGAAAAACACAAAGAAAGAAACCCTTGGTGGCAAGATATCACCTAATTCACATGCCACTAATATTTTGGATAAGTCTTTGCCCTTGAAAGCAAGCCCTAGGGAGAAGGAGCTAATGGACGAAATTGAAAGTCTTCGCACTAGTGTGGCAAGACTTTCTAAGGGGGAGGACAAGCACAAGGAAATCCTCTACCAACAAGCTAAAGGCTTCCACAAGAGGGGACTTGGATCCTTCCCGGTGCCCAACAAAGGAAAGGTGCCCTCACCGGAGCTTAGGACAAGCTTCATCAAGGAAGTTGGTTCCTATTGCCAACATTGTGAGGTCACCGGACATCACACAAGAGAGTGTCCTCTTCCCAACCGTCCTTCTCCCAAATTGCCTCCTAACTACAAATCTAGTTTCAATGATTATCACTATCTATTGAGCAAAGTAGGTGGAAAGGTGAAGGCAAGGTTCATCGGCAAATACATCAAGGGCATGAAGGGGAAGCTCCCCAAGTAACTTTGGGTCCCAAAATCACTTGTATCACACATACAAGGACCTAAGTTGGCTTGGGTTCCTAAACTCAAAAACTAACTTCATGTGTGTAGGTGAACTACAAAGCCGGAGGAAAGCATTGGGTACTCGATAGTGGGTGCACTCAACATATGACCGGCAATAATGGTATGTTCACCTCCATAGAAAACCCCAGCAATCATGAACAAGTCACCTTTGGTGATAACTCAAAGGGGAAGGTAATTGGTTTGGGTAAAATTGCTATTTCTCATGATTTGTCTATCTCTAATGTGCTTTACGTTAAGTCTCTTAGTTTTAATTTACTTTCTATTGCACAATTATGTGATCTTGGACTAACGTGCACATTTGACAAGAATGGTGTTGTGGTGACTAGTGATTCAAGCAAAGAACTAATATTCAAAGGTTTTCGGCATTGACATCTTTACTTGGTGAACTTCTCCAACAAGGGTGCTAGCTTGACCACTTGTCTTTTCACCAAGACAAGTTTGGGATGACTATGGCATCGGAGCATTGCTCACATTGGGATGAGCAAGCTCAAGAAGTCATTCAAGCTTGGGATGGTGACCGGCGTGAAGGATGTCACATTCGAAAAGAACAAGCTTTGTAGCGCATGTCAAGCCGGGAAGCAAGTTGCCTCACACCATCCGATGAAGACAATGGTGTCAACCTCCAAGCCACTTGAACTACTTCACATGGACCTCTTCGGACCGTCCACATACCAAAGCCTTGGCGGTAACCTCTATTGTCTTGTCATTGTTGATGACTACTCTCGCTATGCTTGGACATTGTTTCTAGGTGACAAGGGTGAAACTCCGGAAATCTTCAAGACCTTCGCTAAACGAGCGCAAAGGGAATTTCAACTTCCCATCATCAAGGTCCGAAGTGACAACGGCACCGAGTTCAAGAACTACAACATTGGGGAGTGGTGTGATCGTGAAGGCGTGAAGCACGAGTTTTCGGCCACATACATCCCTCAACAAAATGGTGTCGTTGAAAGGAAGAACAAGACTCTCATCACCCTTGCAAGAGCAATGCTTGATGACTATGGCACGTCGGAGAAGTTTTGGGCCGAAGCAATCAACACGGCGTGCCATGCCGCAAATAGGGTCTATCTTCATCGACTACTTCAAAAGACCCCATATGAGCTCCTCATTGGGAGAAAGCCCAACATCTCCTACTTCCGAGTCTTCGGGTGCAAGTGCTACATCTACCGCAAGAAAAGGCTCGGTAAGTTTGAAAGAAGGTGTGATGTTGGTATCTTTCTTGGTTATTCATCAAACTCAAAAGCATATCGAGTATTCAACCAAACCTCCGGGTTAGTTGAAGAAAGTTGTGATGTTGAGTTTGATGAGACTAATGGCTCCCAAGAGGAGAGTTTTGGTCATGATGATATAGATGATGAGCCTCTACGAGAAGCTATGAAGAACATGACCATAGGAGACATCAAGCCCGAAGTTGAGGAGAGCCATGATCAAGGGGGAGCCTCAAGTTCCAACATCAACACCTCCATGGCGCCTCAAATTGATGAAGAAGAAGAGAAAGATGATCCATTGCCAATGCAAGATTCACATGCCACACAACATCAAGAAGAAGAAGAAGTCCAAGGTCAAGTCCAACCACAAGACGAGCAAGATGTCTCACCACCACCAAGTGCCTCACAACCTCTTATGAGGCATGGGCGCATCTCCAAGGCACATCCAATGGACCAAATCATCGGAAGTCCGTCACGGGGAGTAAGTACTCGTTCTCGCCATGTTGCTTCATTTTGTGAGCACTACTCTTTTGTTTCGTGTGTAGAACCCACAAATATTGAGGAAGCACTCCAAGATCCCAATTGGGTGATGGCTATGCAAGAAGAACTCAACAACTTCACCCGCAATGAAGTTTGGGTATTGGAGGAGCGACCTAAGGACAAGAACGTCATCGGAACGAAGTGGGTGTACCGCAACAAGCAAGACGAGAATGGCGTGGTAGTCCGCAACAAGGCAAGGCTTGTGGCCAAGGGTTTTTCACAAGTTGAAGGACTAGATTTTTGAGAGACATTTGCCCCGGTCGCACGGGAGTTCGAGATGTCAATGATTGGAGAACTCAATTTCTTCCTAGGATTTCAAATCAAGCAACTTCAAGAGGGGACTTTCATCTACCAAAAGAAGTACACCAAGGACCTCTTGAAGAAGTTTGAAATGGAATATTGTAGCTCAAGAAGTACTCCAATGGCGACAAATTGTCATCTCGACGCGGACATGGACGGTAAACCTATTGATCAATCTCATTACCGTTCCATGATTGGTTCATTGTTATATCTTACCGCATCTAGGCCCGATATCATGTTTAGTGTGTGCTTGTATGCTCGCTTTCAAGCGGCACCTAAAGAATCGCATCGTAAGGCGGTCTTTAGGATACTTAGGTATCTCAAGCATACCCCAAGTGTAGGTTTGTGGTACCCCAAGAACGCTAGTTTCCATCTCTTGGGTTACTCGGATTCGGACTTTGCCGGATGCCGTGTGGATCGCAAGAGTACCTCCGGTGGGTGTCACTTACTTGGGCGTTCCCTAGTATCTTGGTCGAGCAAAAAGCAAAACTCCGTGGCTTTGTCCACCGCGGAGGAAGAGTATATAGCGGCCGGTGCATGTTGTGCCCAAATTCTATATATGAAGCAAACCCTTTTGGACTTTGGAATTAAATTTGATTGTGTGCCTCTCCTTTGTGACAATAAAAGTGCGGTTAAGATAGCTAGAAACCCCGTTCAACACTCCCGCACTAAGCACATTGATATTCGCCATCACTTCTTGCGGGACCATGAGGCTAAAGGAGACATCTCTTTGCAAGGTGTTAGGTCCGAAGAACAATTGGCGGATATCTTCACTAAACCACTTGATGAGAAAACTTTTTCTAGACTTAGAAGTGAATTAAATGTGCTAGATGCATCTAACGTCATGTAAGATGCCTTGTTCATGTAAGGTTGCATATCAAATAGGTCTTGTCTAACTCCCAAAGGATAGGGGCGAGCTAGAAATAGTTTTCCCTGAGGAAGCCTTTGGAAGGTTTAAACTTGGCAAGATAGATTTACATTATGCTTTCTATGATTCCTGCCATATAGACTTGCACTCATTTAATATCTTGCATTATTTTGTTTGGCATTGCATACGGTAGATTGTCACAAAGGGGAACCCACATCACGAGAAGGAGACTTGTTCAAAATGCAATATCTCAACTCATATGATGTGGATAGAGTAAAATTCTAAAGGTACGTGCTTTAAAGAGATAGAGGTTTTCCATACTCTAGCTCACAAAGCATGGGCCTTACATTTTCGTGGTTTTCCTCCTAATCTTGTGTGTTCTCTTTGCTTAAGGGCTTAGCCAATATGTGGCACTATATTTGAAGCCTTCTATTAGAGGTTAGGAGTTGCCCAAAAAGTCCTAGGACCCATCCTTATCTTTGTGTGTTTAAGTCCAAGGACACATATGGGCAGTCTTAGGTTTTCTGTAGTCATCGGATTATCCGATGCTGGGGCCAGCAGATCATCGGATCAATTGGTGCTTCAGTTCAGTGCTCAGATCAAGTCAGATGTCACAAATCAACCGATGAGTTCATTTCAGAAGACATCGGAGCATCCGGTGTTCAGTTTTCTGGTGTCCTGCAGAAATCGACCGATGATCGACACCTCAACGTCGGCTCATCCGGTGTTCAAAGAGAGTTTTTGGGACAGCTCTCTGTTGAACTCGACCGATGCATCCTCCGATGATCATCGGTCCATCCGGTGTTTTGTGCTCGGCTAAGGTTTGCCCATACGGTTTAAATAGCGGTTCGGCCGCCGGTGTTTTTCTTCCCCGCCTCTTCGCCGCCGCCCGTTTCTCCCGCGCCCACGCGCCGCCGCCTCTCCCGCGCCAGGCGCCGCCGCCGCCGCCGCCTCTCCCGCGCCTGCCTCCGCTTCCCAG
This sequence comes from Neostapfia colusana, assembly GCA_030760725.1. NCBI lineage: Eukaryota > Viridiplantae > Streptophyta > Magnoliopsida > Poales > Poaceae > Neostapfia > Neostapfia colusana. The sequence goes on from JASWHV010000013.1 coordinate 1,448,177, forward strand.
GCGCCGCCGCCGCCGCCCTTCGGCTGCCGCCGCCTAGGCGCCGCCCGTGCCCGCGCCGCCGCCTCTCCCGCGCGCGCCGCCGCCGTTCCACCACGCCGCCGCAGCTCCCTCCACCACCGCGCATCACCCTCTCCGCTAGGGTTTCGCCGTGCTTCGCCGTTCGTCGCTAAGATGGGTCGCGATCGCAAAGGAAAGGGCAAGGCTATTGAGGAGCCCGCCGCGAAGAAGCGCAAGATGTCCAAGGATGCTCGTCGTGCGGAGTTGGCCGCTCGCGCCGCCGAGGAGCGTGAGCGCGGCCATCGCGGTTCCTTACGGATCCGCGAGTCCCGGCAGAGGCAGGAGCAGCCTCTGGTCCAGCCGGTGCCTCCCGAGGGCTCCGACGAGGAGGAGACCGAGGTGCCGCATCTCATCTGCCGGCGCACCCTGAGGACACGTGGGGGTGGACAGACTCCTACGGCGAGTCGACGCCCCTCTGCGGCTGACCGCGCAGAGGACAGAGAGGCCCAAAGGGCCATCCACCTGATGGACACAGCAGTCTGTGTTGTCGAGGATGTCAGACTCACCGACTACAGGAAGATGAAGGCAAGGCAACTGAAGAAGCTCAGATGGTCAGCGTTGCTTGAGGAGTGGTTCCCACGGCCTAGGGACGCTCGAGTTGACTCTCGCTTCTGGACCCTGACACAGGCGTCCCTGTACGAGACTTACAGGCGTCGGGGCCACAAGCTCTTCCATCATAACAGCATCGACTGGGATCAGCTTGCAGTGGCAGCAGGACACGGGATCAGGCCACTTTTTGAGAGATACAGAGGACTTGTGGACTTGCTCTCGCACCAGAGGAGTGCCTACGTCGAGGAGTGGGTCAGGGTGTTCTACGCGACACTCTACGTCTCTGAGGGCCGTCGCTCGATTCACTTCATGTTCATGGGGCGGATCCACGACGTGTCTTGAGACTTGTTGGGCAGACTGCTTGGTGTGGAGCTCTCTACTACGTGCCTGCACCAGATAGTCTACGGAGACGCAGACCCGCCGAGGAGGCCACTGACTGGAGGAGTGGCACCGCCTCTCGAGGAGATCAGAGGTCCGTTCACTCAGCCGTTCACTCCTGACCAGCCGAGGGTGCCAACGCTTCTCACCCCAGCAGCTCAGACAGTTCACCACGTCCTCAGGCGTACCTTACTACTGAGGTCTGGCTACTTGGAGGGTTCACGAGCCTTCAGCAGACCATCCTGTTCTATGTGATGAACGGGATGGAGTTCGACATCGTAGATATTCTGATCTGCGAGATGGAGGACGTGATCACCGACGGAGTTGGGATGCTACGACAGTTGGTCTTCGGTCACTGGATCTGTCACCTTCTCCACCAGTTGGTTCCAAAGGACACTCCAGGAGTCTCTCAGCTGACGGAGATGCACGTGACCCGGTTCAGCCACTACCGAGTCCCCACTCCAGGAGACCACCGCCTTGGCCGTCCCGTCGAGCGTGAGGTTCGAGCCAGACTGTCAGCGGAGGACTGGATAGAGCTGACTCAGGAGGACGCAAAGCTGGCACAGGCAGAGGCTCAGGGAGGAGACCTACAGCACATATGGTCGGACATCGACACCAACGACAGTGTCGAGGAGTACCTCCCTCCTGCTCCTCCCTCACCGAGGCAGCACGACGCAGAGGCAGGAGGCTCAGCAGCTCCACCACCTACACCTCCTCCCGTGTGAGAGGCTCAGGTGACTCAGCCGTCAGAGCTCACTGCCTTACTTCAGCGGATGGCTCAGCAGCAGGAGCAGCAGGCAGCTCGACAGGAGCAGCTTCAGAGGCAGCAGCAGGAGATGCAGCTGGAGATCGCCCGTCAGAGGCGAGAGGACACCGACAGGTTCACCAACCTTGTCAACCAGATGACGCGACGCACTCTGGACCAGCAGCAGCAGACTCAGCAGATGTTGTTGGGCATCTTGGGGTTGGTCACCAACCTCTACCAGCAGACGCGAGTCGCCCTTCCACCTCAGCACTTGGGACTCAGTCAGGCTCCAGGTGCACCCCCACTGGCACCAGCTCCAGTACTGCCGCCGACGTCGTTCCAGTCCTCACCTCCTCCGGCAGTACCTTCTCCACCAGCGCCAGCCGTCTCAGCGGATCCTCCAGCTCCAGCTCCAGCTCCCACAGCAGCTCCAGTTCCCCCCGCTCCAGCTCCAGCTCCCCCCGCTCCAGCTCCAGCACCAGCGACCTCCACCTCCAGCAGCTCCGGCGACAGCACCGTCGACGCCGACCGCTTCACCATCGCCAGGAGCGCGCCTGAGTCGTAGGCACTCGACTTCCCTTTTTGGTGTCTTGATGCCAAAGGGAGAGAAGAGTTAGAGTCAGGGGGAGGGTTAGCTCAGTTCTAGGGGGGTGTCTATGGAGTGTCTATCCTTTTGCCATTTTATTTGAGATTGAACGTTATTATTATTTACTATTATTGTACTCCGGGTACTTTGTGCTCTTACGCTTTATCATTTATTATTTGAGCCTTCGAGCCACTTGTGTTGCAATTTGTACTTGTTATATTCCTTTTTGAGCATTGCGTTTTAATTCCATGCTCTACTCATTGTGTTGTCATCAATCACCAAAAAGGGGGAGATTGAAAGCATCTAGGCCCCCGTGAGGTATGGTTTCGGTGATTAATGGCAACCGTTCGTTATTACTAATGAGTTTGTGAATGCGAGGTTTCACGTATATCACATCAAACGTTAATAAACTATCTATTCACACCATCTACTGCTCATTGGATACAAATGGAGACCCCTCAACGATCTATTCTAAGGGGTTATTCGATACTCATGAAGACTAAATAAGGAACTCATACAACGACTCTATTCTATCAAAATTGGCAACACAAGAAACTTACACTTCATCATAATGTCATTTCAAACAAGTGTCAAAGAGGTCACTCAAGAAGATTCCAAAAGATCAACTCACAACAACTCGAAACAAACAAGTTGCACTCACCGGATCATCCGATGTCTTGCAAAATGACTACATCGGTCGAGTTTGAGTTGGCAGAAGAAGAAGACCTCAGAGCCCAGTACACACCGGATCATCCGATGTGAAGGAAGTGACACATCGGTTGATTTCAACAGAAGGATGATTTCTGAGTTATTCTGAAGAAGTACACACCAGATCGTCCGATAATGAAGTAAGTGTGCATCGGTCAATTTCAACCGAGACATTATTTTTGAACCAATTCTGAAGATCAACTCACCAGATCATCCGATGATGAATTGAAGTAACATCGGTCGATTAAAAGATCCAACGGTTATATCCAACGGTCACATCTGACACGTGACATCAGCTAATTTGGAATTCGACCGATGCTCATATAAAGGGGTGCATCGGAGGATCCGATGTTCACTGAAAAAGTCTGCCCACTTTTCCAACGGCTATCTCGTGTGGGCTGGCTATAAATACCCCTCCAACCGGCCATTTCGACAAGTCTTGATCACCAGAGCCTCACTACACATTCTCAAGCATTCAAGATCAAGAGCTACCACTTCCACACTTCAAAACCTCTTGTACTCCAACTATAGGTTATATCTAGCTAGAGAGAAGCTTGTGTGCGTCCATTCTTGGTGATTGGAATCTCTAGGCTAGTGAGAGAGAGTGTCTCGGTGACTTCTCTCACCTTGTAAACGTTGGAGGTAGAAGAGATCGCTCCGGAGCTTACCAAGGCGTTTGTGGAAGCCCGGAGGATCACCATTGTACAAGGCTTGAGCTCCACCTTGCCGGAGAAGGCGAACGGAGAAAGATAGTGGATTCCCCTGTCTTGGTGACTTGGGAGTGGCTATACGCTTTGGTGGGTGCCACAACGTGGACGTAGGTAGATTTTTGTGATCTTACCGAACCACGGGAAAAATCGCCGTGTCTCCGAGTCTCCGCGGGAGTTTGCATTTCTCTCCTCACCCCCTTACTATTACGCATTTACTATTCCGCACTTAACATTCTTGCTTGCGTAGTTAGTTCGCATAGGGAATTGGGCTTCAATCATTAAGTTTTAAATTGCTCTAAAATTTGAAAAAGCCCAATTCACCCCCCCTCTTGGGCGTTTCGATCCTTACAAAGGGGTCGTCGCGGTGGATGGTTTCGGTCGTCATCGGGATCGGCGAAGGAGTGTGGTTCCTTCGTGGTTCTCTTGGCCTCGGCGCTTCCTAAAGTCCGGCGGAGTTGATCATGAGGTTAGCTCACAGAGAAACCGGGAGGACAGTGAAGAAAAAGGGGTAGACGGGGAACTCACCAGAGAGTGGGAAGTTTGGGCTCTCGGCGCCGTTCCTCAGCGGGGAAGGCCCTGGAGGGCTTGTCGGTGCCTCTGTGGAGGGGCAGAGGGGTTAGCTCGCATGGAACGGGGAGGGAGAGACGAGAGCTTTGGGAGGCGGCGACGCGCTCACCGGGAGGGTAGACGGCCGGCGGCACGGATCCCATCTACTGCCGAGAGGGGGAGCAAAGGGGTTAGGGTTTCCGAGGGAGGCTTCTTATAGGGCGGCCGGTCGCGGTGGCGGAGGATCCGAGGCTAGCAAAAGGTGGCGCGGGGGCGGCTTTCGGTTGGGTTGTTGGCGACCAAGCATGGAAAGAGAGGAGGAGGGGACCGCGGTGCAACGGGAAGAAGAGGGAAGGAGAAGAAAGTGGTGGCTGACAGCCGGGGCCCACCTGTCGGTGAGAGAGCGAAAAAGACAAGGGCGCTGGTGGGTTGGGCTGGGAGAAAAGAGGTGGGCTGAGAGAAGAAGAGGTGGGTTTCGGCCCATTTCGTTTCTGGTCTTCCTTTTTTTTTCTTTTCCGTTTGTTTTGTTTATCTGGTTTGTTTTGGTTTGCATTCTAAATATTAATACAGTATTCAAGTTTGTTTGCAAAAAATTTAAATTCTACTAGTTTTGTGTTATAGGATGTTACACTTATGGTTGTTATGGTTCTGCAAACTATTGGCACGAGAGTGGCTCATCTTCTCTTGGCAATCGTAGGGTGACTTGATGGACATGCCCGTCTCTGATAACTCCTTCGATGCAGCCTATTCGTTGCGTACAAGCCGCATGCCATGCGCCGAGCTCGTTGCGGATCTGATCCTCGCCCGTCTGATACCGCGCCCGCCGGCGAGCGATCTTGTCCGGAACGATCGCGCTTCTCCTCGTCCCGATATGGTAGAGCACGCCGGCCCTGAGTTCTTGCTTGGGCAGTACAGGATCTGCTCCAGGTAGGGCACGCTACGCTAGAGTGTAAACTGTAAAGGACGACGTGGGATTTCAAATGACGACGTCGAAGAGGTCGGTTGGTTTGAGAAGACGCGCGGAACAGCGCCCCCAAACTCTGCGCGGCCGCATGCAATGCAAGCCGTTCGGCGAATTGCCGGCGCCAGCTGCGCGCCGCCGGGGGCCATCGCCAGCTGCCCGATTCCTCCATCAGCCAGTCATGCTCCACGCTAAGCTTCTCTCGCGTCGTGTTCGCGCCCCCGGCCGGCTCCTCAACTGACGCCAGCTGCGAGAAGCAACCAGAACTGCGATAGCGAACAATCAGATACAATTTTTTCATGAAATCAATGGATTCTACATGAACTCAGGGAAGGGATCTTCATGGCAACTTTCTTCGTCCTTGGGCCGCAAACCTCTCCAGCAGACTGAAACACCGAATGGCGATCTTTGATTTGCTTAGACGGTTAAAACTGACTACAATAATGTGGTGAGTAGCATGGGCTTGTACATATACTCCCTCCGTTCTGAAATAATTGACGTTTAGGACACAAAATTAGTTCAATTTAAACTAGATTAGCTATCCTAAACGTCAATTAATTTAGAACGGAGGGAGTATATAGGAACTAAGGATAATTGACTGCTTGTTCTGTACTTGAATGCTGCATTCTTGTGCTCTGTATATAGAATATGCTGGGTCTCATTTCCATGCTGTTTAATGTACTGTACTGGTTTACAGATAACTGTCTGAAACAAAGTTCAGTTTTAGTGTATTTCTACTTAAAGTGGCAGTTGCATGTTTCTTTTTCTTTTGGCAACAAATTTTTGGCTGCAGCTGTAGGAGTTGGCAAATGTGAATACAAATACATTCATCACCAGTAGTACTTCTAGAGGGTTAAAACTAGATTTTCTTATACTATTAGACTTCTGGAATTATGTAAAGCATAATGTTCTATCTCCTAGACGGCAGCTAAATTTGTCCAGAGGCTGTACTTTATTGTAAGTACTAGTTCAATGCAAAATGTCCATGGATACATCAGTACTTCACAGTGGGTGAAATAGGGAAAGGAGAGAGATGAGTACAATATATGAACAATCCATAGACCACATCTGCAGTATAATGAACATGAACCGAAAAAAATCACACTCGGACACACATCATGGTAGAAGAATGACGGGCAGGCTCACGCACACGACCACAAATAAGTAATGCTCTACTGTAGCATCGCCATGGATGCGACTGCCGCCAATGCCGTGGCAACAACGGCCCCGTAGCCTGAGCTGCGTCCGGCGCCATTGGCGTTGGGCGCGGGCGCGTTCCTCGTCGCGTCAGGCGAGCTGCTGTCCGTCGACGCCTCGGGCGGTGACGCCGAGGCGCTGCTGCTGGGCTCACTGTCGCCGGGGGGCGGCGCGGGCGCTGGCGGCGAGGACTTGGACGCGGCGGGCGCCGGGGAAGGGGCGTCAGAGGAGCGCGGCTTGAGGACGCGGATGTTGACCTTCTGGCCGGCGGCGCAGTGGCCGGGCACGCCGCAGATGAAGAAGCGGTGGCCGGGGCTCTTGATGACGATCCTGTCGTCGCCGGAGGTGTGCGTGGCGACCGGCGTGGAGTTGGTGCAGCTGTCGTAGTCGGCCTTCTTCACCTCAAGCACGTTGTGGATGCCCTTGGGGTACACAAACTCTGCACGCGGCCATGCATGCAAGTGGGTGCCATGATCATCAGCAGAAATTCAGAACGGAATCTCGGGGCAAGCACGTGCCCCGTTTTGATATCTTTCTACGCTGATATGATCACGCAAAGAATACGACGAAAAAAATGGGTAGAATGAAACAAAACGTGCAGTTTAAGGCACAGTATCTGTAAAGATGAACACTTCTTTTGACAACGATGCGAGTCGTGAACAAAACTTGCTTGTACTCTCGAACTGGAAATTGTCAAAGTGCGTCACTTTACAACTACTGGGTTGGCACTAGTACGTATACCGATGGTGCCTATACTGATACAGTGACAACTGCTTGGAATTCATCTTTGAGCCAGCGAGGAAAGGTAGGAACGCAGATGGTGCCTACTTGACAAAATTTTAAATCTTTGTGTTTTTCCCTTGAGCGCATGCTCCTCCCTAGATTCAAGCAAACTACACAAGAGAAGCTGTGTTTCTGTAGTGAACTGCAACAGAACTGACATGAAGAAGATCATGCACAACGATGAGCAGAGGAGAGAGAGTACTAGAGAACTCTTGCCTATGGTGTCTCCGACATGGAAGGTCTTCTTCCCAGCCCAGCCGCCGTAGTCGGGGTTGCCGAGGATCGTCCATCCGTTGGAGTCGCCGACCTTGTAGACGGCCGCCGACGAGGTCGCCGCCGCCATCGTCGCGAGCCCGAGCGTCAGCACCAGGAAACGCCTCGCGGTCATGGCCGCCATCGCGGACGAGCTCTCGCACCCCCTCTGATCTCGATACGAGGGAGGACCGAGCTAGCTAGGGAAAGATGCCAGCTGGAGCAGCAGAGGAGTCGACGAAAGGAATGTAGCTGCGGTTGCTTCGCGTGTGGTGCCGAGGATCGATCGCCGTTTATATATAGCGCGCCGATCACCCTCCGCGTTGACGGTTCTGCCCCGGCCGCGTTCGACCGACGGCCGGCGTGCTCTCTTCTTTTTGTTTTGTTTTCTTTGCACAGCTCATCGGTGGAGGCGGCAGGTTCTCGTGGTGTTTCAGCTCTTGTCCCTTGAGTAAAGCAAACTCAAAAGCTGGCCGTGAATCCAAGTCTTGATCATGAGGCTACCTGCTCGTCCGGTCTCTCTGCCCGCCAATGGCTGAGTGGGCTCTGCTGGTGAGCCGGAGATCGATCTTTTCCTTTCTATAGAAGCAAGCGGCGGCAATTTCAACCATGCCATGCACACGAGCTTATTAGATCTCTTTTGACCTGCTTCGCGATCGCCAAGCCCTGCAACCTTTTTTCCCTGCGTGTTCGACCCCAGGGATAATATAACTAGCGATTTCGGTGTCGTGAGCGCAAGAAACGTTAACGACGTAGCATCGGCCGATGCCCAAATCATTAGCTAGCCACATGCACCACCACCAAATTGATCATGAGAGTTTGGCAATAGAATTACATATGAATCCACTACCGTACGTACGTATTACCATCATCATCATCATCAACACCACGCACCCCATGATGCATCACATCTAGTTAATTCATTAGTAAAAAAAAAAAGAGCTTATATGTCGAAGACGTTCTTGCCGGTGAACTTGACCTCGATGGGGCTGACGTTCTTGCCGATGCTGCGGTAGTTCTGTCCGACGCCCTGCCTGCCGGCGTTGACCTTCTCCGGGTAGACCCCGTCCTTGGGGTGCAGGTACTGCACCTCCCCGTTGGGGAAGACGCGGTAGAACTGGTAGGTGATCTTGTACTTGGAGCGGAGCCTGGTGCCGAGCGCGAGGCACTGCTCCTTGCGCGCGAGCTTGAGGAGGTTGGGCCCCTCCCGCATGATGGCGGCGCCGCCGGTCGGCATCTCGAACACCTGCTCCTTGGGGGACGTCCAGGTGATCACGTAGAACTCCTCCACCTGCGCCTTGCGCAGCAGCCCGCCGGTGCTGCCGCCGAAGATGGGCGACGGCGTGTTCGGGTCCAGCTGCGGCGGCACGAACCCCTTGGGTGCCTCCTCGGTCGTCGTCGCGGGCTCCCCTGCTGCTGCCCTGAGCGGCGCCGGGCGGCCGCGTGAGGACGACGGGGGCGAGACCTGGGAGGGACGGGGCTTGGCCGGCGACCTGCAGGCGGCGGACACCAGGTGGCGCGTGGCGGCGGAGGCTTGCGTGGCCATGGCCATCTTTCTACAAGGGCCGGGAACGGCGAGGCGAAGGCTAGCTGTTGCAGGCAGGCTGAGAGAGCGTCGACGAGTACTGGTGCGCAGCTAAGACCAAGACTAAGAGATCGATGGGTTGCTGAGGTGGTGGCCAAGTGGATAAGGAGATATGGGGGCGGCCAATGGCAGCGCGGGACTTGATACGAGGCGACGCCGCGCATCCACACACGTCGCCGCCCCGGAGCACGACGACGCCTTCGTTTTTTTCTGCGAACCTGGAACGGACGCTCATCATCAATTCATCAGTAACCTGGCAAAAGCCTTGACGCACTTGGCTTGACTTGTCAACGACCACCTCAGCGGGCTGGTATAGGCCGGCCAGCGGAGACAGCTTCTTATGGGCCGAGCCCGAACGGCCCGTCACGCCACCTGGACGCTGAGCAGAGGCCGTCACTAGGATGGTGGGCCGACATGGAGGGTCCACGGACTCCGCTTGTATCGAGTGGGCTTAAGTGGGCACCGCGATATGGGCCTGGAGTCTCAATCGCATCGGCGTGAGATGTCAACTGGGCTGCCGGCCTGTAGCTAAAGCCCACCACATGTCGCCAAGGAGAATCACCGCTGCATCTGAACTACGGTTACGTTTGCTCCACGAGAATACGTAACCTCTAATTCAAGCACCGATCATTCTATCGCTGACACAGGGGGCCTCTGTTTTTTCCCGCAACCCCCGCCTAGGGCGCCAAACACGAGGGCCGTGCAGATCCAAATCTACGGCCGAGATCGTTCCAAGGGCAGGAGGACCCATCCATATTACTAGTATAGAGGAGGACTGGCGGTGGCTGGCGGTTCATCTGCTTGCTTGGTCATCTCCCCCAAAGCAGCAGGCGCAGCCCAGGAAGCAACAGCTAGCAGCCGCCGCCCAAGAGGCGACAGCTTGCAGACGCAGCCGAGCGCGCCTCCGGCGACCGGACGGGAGCTCGCGAGGCGGCTGCGCGGCTCGCGCGCGGCCGGTGGACCACGGCGCGTGTGGGATTGAGTTGCCGGCGTTACTTGCACACCGCGCGGTATGACATCTCCCCTTTCTCTCCCTCTCGTTCTTTTCCGTGTCTATTCATCTGTGGTTTGGAAGGGATTTATTGGAGGTAATCGTAGCCGGAGCAGCAAATCTGTAACCACTTTTTCCCCTCTTCATTCATCTGTGATTTGGGAGGGATTTTCCAACCTTCTTTCGGTCTCCTGCGGAGTTGGATGGAGCCCGTTCCGCCTCTGAATCTGGATTTTGATGGCTTATCTTGTAGGTGTAGTTCGAAAGTCTGGTTAGATTTTGGTACAATATTATTTCTTTTTCGATCTGGTTTTGGCGGCGGGGCCGTGTTTGAAGCTGAGCGGTTCTTCATTTCCTCCTTTTCTACTTTGTTTTGGGTTTTGAGGGGCGTTCAGGACTAGATTTTCAGCTGGAGACGCAGAAGGGAACCATCTCACCTCAGTTATCTCTACGATTTAGGTGCCGCTTAGGAGTATTCCGCACTTTGGAGTTAGACTTTTTTTGGCTCAGGTGCGTCAGATTTACTTGTAACGTTCTTCTTCTTCTTGAAAGAGGGAGTAGATTTACCCCTGTACCAGATCGGTGGAGGCAGTAGGATTTTGCTCTTTTAGTAGCGCTGAGTAGATTATTTTTTCCTCTCCCATCTTGTACAAGCAGGGATAGCAGGATCCTAAGGTGTTTATACTTACTTTAGATGGAGTGCAAAACCTTATGTTTTGTGTCCTGCGGCAAGTTTTTGCTCTGATGTACTCTGTTTGAGTCCTTTCCAACTCTTTCTGCTTAAATTGTTTTTGTGGGACTTCTTGTTTATTTTCTCGACTTTCGTTCCTTCGTACTAACTATGAACGTGTGAATCATCCGTTGTTAACTGCATCTGGCTCTTTCAGGGTATACTGATGGATCTGGAGGTGAAGGACTCGAGGCCCTCAAGGTCTCCCAGCCAGCCAAATCTGTTCCTACAATGGGGCAGCCGCAAGCGGCTGCGCTGCGTCAAGACACGTGACGATGGCTCACCATCACAATCGCCATCTGAAGTTCTCAGACGTGCTGTACCCCGAACAACTCGGCCCCTTGACATTGCACCATTTCGTTCGCCACGCCGTCCTAGCACCCTTCACCGTAGGTAATTATAATTTCACTTTGCATGGGCTTTTTTTTTCACATTATCCATTGTTATATCAAAGCGAAGTGTTGTAATGGGATGCTTAAAATTCCTTTTGTGATCAGGAAATCTGATTCACTAGTGAACGAGTACAAACAGTCAATGGCGCTCTCACCAGATAAAGACCGGTATTACTCTACTAGAGGTTCTCCATTTCCTTTTGAGGGGAATGGGTTTGATTTCGGTGGTGGGGCAGAAGAGAAAGGAACTACTGCAATACCCAGGTTCTTCATTGCGCTGTCTAACAAGGAAAAGGAGGAGGATTTCTTGGCTATGAAGGGCTGCAAGCTCCCACAGAGGCCAAAGAAGAGGCCCAAGTTGATGCAGAAGTGCTTGCTTGTAATGCTCACCCCCACAAAACTTGATGCTCTCTTCAATTGCTATGGCCAAACACGTTCTTTTAACACTTTTGTCCTCTGTCCGTTTTTTTTTGTTTGACTACAGATGGTGAGCCCTGGAGCTTGGTTATCAGATTTGTCACATGAGAGATATGAAGTTCGAGAGAAGAAGGGCTCAAGAAAGGTAACCTGGACTAAATGTTTTTCTTTTGCTTCAAGTACACAATGTCCTTTATGTTTTAGATTTTGCTGGTTCATAGCTGCCAGTTGCTAATACGAGCTCAAATAATCTGCAGAGGGCCAGAGGCTTGAAGGCTTTGAGCATGGAGAGTGATTCAGAGTAGAGGTGGCAGGGTATTGATGAATTTCGGACATAACGTGAGCTATAGGAAAGATACATCTCGCTACCTGGCAATGCTGGTTCTTCAATTAGACAAAACCCCCCGCATCTAATCCAGTAGGATATCGATGGTTCTACTTTCCCTGTTCTCACCCCTGTTGTACTTCCACTCTCTTTTAGTTAAGAGAATATCAGAAGAACTGTGCATGCTGACAAAAGACGATATTAGAAAATTCCTGATCTGGTGAGGTGCAGCTCAGTGTCGGGCACCCTTTTGGTTTGGTTACTTCGGTTGAGAATAGGAGGCGTCTAGAAACCCCTTGGAGGAACAATGAAGTTTGGAGGTCGACTGTGATGCTCGGTTGCGCTCTATACCTGTAATAGTAAGACCAGTGTCTGGATGAACTATGGCGATCATTTGATCGAATTGATTGTTGAATTTGAAATGTCGCTGTCATATGGTGTTATTGTGGTGAAGTTTCTTCTTGTTGTCTGATCTATGACATTTTGATGCTGATTCTAGTCCTGGGGCCTGTGTAAGATTGATTGTGAGCTATAAGGTAAATTGTGTCATGCGATGCCTTCTCCGGATAATATTTATGATGGACCATCTATAAAAGATCTAGATGGGCCAATCGTTGTACCGTTCGTTAAACGTTAAGTTACTGGGCCTTTTGGGCTGGATACATCATCTGTACACAGCGGACGTCGGTTTTTTATCCCAGCGAGTCCGGCCTAGACACGTCATCTGGTTTTTCTGCGCCGTCCGATCGGGTTTAGTCGAGAAAAACCGGGCTTGCTTGTGATAAGAAATCGCCGCAGCCCGAGGCAACCAAACCGAATAATAGCCTTTCTGTCGGTTCGGTTGGTCGGTCCCTTCTCTAAGCCGATGGAGGAAACCCTAGCCGACGAAGCCCTCGCCGCCGGCGAGACAGCCGCCGCAGTGGTGGCTGAGGCGCCGGAGCAGGAGGAAGAGACGCTCGAGGAGGTGCTCGCCAGGCACAGGTTAGACCCTTCTCCACGCCTCGCTTCCTTACTCCGTGGATTGGATGACGAAGGCGCGCTCTTTCCTGGTGTTGTTAGTAGACGCGTCGCTCTCGTTTTGGATGGAGCTCTTTTGCCCATCGTTTTTTGTACGTTTATTGTTCGAATAAATAAGGATTGTAGGTTTAGGTAACGAGGGCGACTGACATGCTGCCATGGTGCAACTTGTACCACAAAATCTTCAATCCTACGGTCGACTCAGTAAGGGCTCAACATGGGCTTATCTATCAGTTTGCGTTGCCAAGTATAGAGGGACTTAAGTGAAAAAAATATGGTAATCGTAGAATTGGAAATCGTGTGGTTTTGATGAGCTGCTTGCACAATTGCACATGTATGGCAATGTTTGAAAACCACGTCTAGGCGCCTGGGTGGGCGCTCAGCCGACCAGGCAGGTCCAACATGTTTTCAGAGGGTCCAGCAGTTGGAACAGATACATGCGTGCAGGCGCAGCAGAGCAGACAACAGAGGCGGCAGGCTGGGCGCTGCACGGCCTGTGATCTGGGATGCCGGAGCGGAGGGAAAGGGACAGGTCGCCGGAGCGGAGGGAAGTGGGGAGTCGGGGGATATAGGCGGGACAGGGCAGGCGGGCGGCCAAGCAGGGTGATGGCGAACTGGGCGGAGGCAAGTTAGAAGTTGAGTGGAGACGGTGGCTATGCAACGGGAAACGACAGGTGATGGGTAGGGTTGAAGGAGAATATGGATCATATTCGGCTAGGCTGAGAAGGGAAGCTGATTTTGGGCCCGACTGGTGCCTTGGCATCTTCCTGGCCGTACGTCTGGGTGCCATGGCGACGCATGGCGCCTTGCTTGGTCTAGGCGAGGCGAGCCTTCATGGCGTCTGGAAGGAACCGACAGGCCTAGGTGACGCCTTCTAAATACTGCTGTCCGGTGTTTGCATGTCAGTTGCTATCTTAGGAAACTCCCAACATTTCCCCCACATGTCAGGTACCCGATTCATTGAAACAGCTGAGGATTTGCCAAGATGTTCATCTAAATTTGGTTCCCATTACCTAAACAAGTTCATCTAATTTGGTGTGGACCTTGAATAGCATTTCTCTGCAGCCTGTTTTCAATTAACCAGTGTCAATTGATTACCTAAGAAAGTAGGCACGTGGGCCCAGATGCTAGCAGTCTTATTAGGCCACTGGTTCCTAGTAGAATTTACATGCCACAGTTAAAAGATGCCTCACCATTACAGCTAAAACCTATTTGAATGCAAGTCAAAGGTATTCTTCTTTGGTATTGTTCAAGTGATCATACAAACATACAGATGCCGGATTTGATCCACCGAACAAATTTCACTTAAAGTGTACACTATATGCATGTTTAATCATCCAGAAAAATTCTCTGTGGTATGATGATTCCTAATTCCTTTGTTATCATACTGGTTTCATATGGTAGAATTCTGTTCAATACAATGCATATTGTCTCATTTCTATGCATATTTGCTCGATGGGATTCGTCATGTACCAAACTGTATCGGTGCTAAATGGATGCAAATTGGTAGTGATGAAGTCAGTTGTCATACATTCAAAACGTGTTCAAATCACATGAATTCAATCCAGAGAATAGTTCATGATATCATCAATTACTTTGTGAGGCCGTGAGCTTGAGGCTTAGGTGTTGCAATTCCAGCGCTGAAACTGTCCCTGTTCTTGCTGAATAAACCGATCTGCCCTAGCAGATCGATCTGTCTTCCTTGAAGACAGACCAGAAAAATTCTTCAGCCAACAACAGAGGAATAACAGCAAGGAGAAGAACAGTTCTGGTGCAGAAAACTGAGCAGATTGATTCTGTTCTTGGGAGAACAGATCAGAGAAGAAATCAGGAGGTGCCCGATCTGTTCTGGTGTTGAAGAGACGCAGAACAGAGGGGGAAACAGGGGCGGCAGCTGGTTCTAGCCCCTGGTGGCGGCTAGGGCTGCAGGAGGAGGCGGCGGCTAGGGCAGCAGCTGGGCGGTGGCTAGGGCAGAGGCTAGGCCGGCGGCTAGGGCAGGAGGGAGAGAGGCGGCTAGGGTTAGAAAAGTGGAGGAAAATTTTCTGTATTGATCTCTCTCACAATTTGGGGTGTTTTTGGCTTGTATATATAGCCCCCCCCTTACAAGAGTCCTAATCTGTTACAAAGGATCTTTTAATCTATCTCTAAGAAGATTAAACTCAAAAACCTTCTAGAAAGGGGCCCCGGCCTGGGCCAGGGCTGACCAGCCCACTTGGCCCAGTTCTGGCCGCCCTGGGCCAGGGAGGGGCCGGCCTGGGCCGGGGGCAGATCAGCCCACATTCTCCTCCTGATCCTGACACTGGCCCATGTCTAGAATCCCGATCCTTCTTCTCATCTCCACGAACTTCTGTCTTCCAAGAGCCTTGGTCAAGATGTCCGCCATCTGGTCTTGAGTGGAGATTAGCTCAAGCACAATAGTACCGCTGTCCACACACTCCCGTATGTAGTGGTACTTGACGTCGATGTGCTTGCTCCTGTCATGGTGTACCGGATTTTTGCTCAAGTCTATAGCTGACTTATTATCAACCCGTAGCACCGGCGCCTTCGATTTTCCAGCTAAGTCCTCCATCAGCCGTGCCATCCATACACCTTGACATGCCCCTTGAGCTGCTGCGATATACTCTGCTTCACATGAGGACAAGGCCACCACCTTCTGCTTGCAGGACTGCCATGAAACGGGGCTGTTTCCAAGATAAAACAGCACCCCGCTTGTGCTCTTGCGGTCCTTCACGTCTCCCGCATAGTCACTATCCGAGTACCCAATAAGCTCCATGTCTCCTCTTGCATAAAAGACTCCATAGTTGATTGTACCCGCTATGTAGCGTACAATGCGTTTGACTGCAGCAAAGTGATCCTCCTTGGGCTCCTCCAGAAACCGACTCACGTACCCGACCGAGTAGGCAAGATCGGGACGTGTGTTCACCAAGTATCGCAGCCCTCCAACCAAGCTCCTATAGTCCGTTGCATGCACCAACGGGCTATCACTTGTCTTGCAAAGCTTGAGGCCTTGCTCCATAGGAAATGCACAGGGATTGCATCCTTCCAGGCCAGCTTTAGAGACAAGTTTGGAAGCGTAGGCCGCCTGCCCAACGCTTATCCCTGCATCAGTTTGCCGCACCTCCAGGCCAAGATAATATGACAAGAGACCCAAGTCGCTCATCTTGAACCTCTTCATCATCTCCCCTTTGAACTTCTTGAGATCGCCTCCTCCTGTGATCACAAGATCGTCGACGTACACGCCAACGGTGAGCTTCTCATCTTCAGCTCCACGGAAATAGATCCCGTGCTCGCTCGTACTCTTCTGGAAACCAAGCGATAGCAAGCTATCGTTGAGCTTGGCATTCCAGGCCCTGGGCGCCTGACGAAGTCCATATAAAGCTTTCTTGAGCCGATACACCTTGTGTTCGGCTCCGTCGATGATGAAGCCAGCGGGTTGGGAGACGTACACCTCCTCCATCAAGTCGCCGTTCAGGAAGGCGCTCTTCACGTCCATGTGGTGTACCTCCCACCCCTTGTGTGCAGCAACTGCAAGGAGCAAGCGAATAGATTCGAGACGAGCTACAGGAGCAAATACCTCGTCAAAGTCTATTCCTTGCCGTTGGACATAGCCTTTTGCCACCAGTCGAGCCTTGTGCTTCACCACCTCCCCATGCTCGTCCTTCTTCACCTTAAACACCCATTTGAGGCCAATGGGCTTGTGTCCTGCAGGAAGATCAACAAGTTGTCAAGTCTTGTTTTCTTCTATGGACTCCATCTCCTCGAGCATGGCCCGTTTCCAGCACGGGTGTTCCTCAGCATCGGCGAAGGACGTGGGCTCCTCCGCGGTGGTGAACATAAGCTCCCCCTCCTCCAAGCTTGGTGGGCGCTCAGCCCGACCAGGAGGGGTGAGGGTTCCCAGCACGTTGCGCATCGTGCGGAACCGAAGTGCAGCGTTGTCGTCGTGGTAGGCGTCGACGTTGCTGCCGACGTCCGTCGGCGGCGTGGCGAAGCGGATGGGCCGTGGAGGGTGCCGGGGCGTGACGAAGGTGCTGGAATCTTCAGTCTCGGAATCCCCCACTGCTGCTGACCCCCGTGTAGGACTGTCCCAGCCCTGATTTGCGCTGGACAGCCCCTGCAGGGGCCCTTTGTGCGACGCTGCAGGTGCTGGACCCTCTCCAGCAGGTCTGGAGGCTGGCGTAGGAACTCCTAGGGTCTGTACAGACCCTTCTGTGCCCCTCCTGGGCACTGCAGGGGTGCTGTTCGGCCCCTCCGGACCCTGCAGCACCTCTCCAGGTGCTGAAACAGCAGGTCCAGCACCTGCTGGACCTAAGGAGTCGACGTGGAAGGTGGTGTAGTCCTCTTCTCCTGCTCCTTCTCCCCAGTCCCACTTGGCCGCCTCGTCGAATATCACGTCACGTGATATGTGTGTACGCCCATCAGCCGGATTATACATCCGATATCCCTTCGTCCCTGCAGCATAGCCAAGAAAAATCATCGGAGTACTCCGGTCTTCCAACTTTTTCAGGTGGGGGTGCGTGTTCTTGACATGCCCCACGCACCCAAAAGTTCGGAAATAATTGACGGCTGGTCGCTCTCCATGCCAAGCTTCATATGGCGTCTTCCCGTCAAGGCCGCGGGTAGGGGATCGATTCAGGATATAGACAGCCGTGATAACTGCCTCACCCCAAAATATCCCGGGCATACCCTTTGCCTTCAACATGCTCCTCGCCATGCCGACCACCGTCTGGTTGCGCCGCTCCACAACCCCGTTTTGCTGCGGCGTATACGGGGCTGTGAGCTGACGTTGTACTCCGTGCTGAGCGCAGTACTCGCCGAACTCCTGTGAGGTGAACTCCCCTCCGCGATCAGTACGGAGTAACTTCAGCCTCCTCCCGGACTCTAATTCAGCTGTTGCCTTGAATTGCTGAATTAAGTCTGGCACCTTGTCCTTGGTTGCTAGAAGATAAAGCCACATATAGCGGCTCATGTCATCCACAAGCAACAAGAACATCTTCTTGCCACCTGGAGTCGTCGGCGTGATAGGACCGCAGATGTCGCCGTGGACAAGGTCGAGCGCGCCCTCCGCGCGCCACCGAGCTTGCTTGGGGAAGCTGGAGCGCCTCTGCTTCCCGACCAAGCAAGCTTCGCACAATTGATCGACATGATCAATTTGCGGAAGCCCGAGCACCATCTCCTCTCGTGCCAACTTCCGAAGCGCCTGGAAGCCGACGTGCCCGTAGCGTTCGTGCCAACGCCACGCAACATCATCACGCCTCGCGGTTAGGCAAACCGGACGTGTGATGTTGAGCCTGATGGAGTACAGCTTGCTGTCGTCGCGCTGAACTCGTGTGAGGAGACGCTGCTGCTCATCCCGTATGTGCATCACTCCTCCTTTCACCGTGATGCTGTAGCCATCCTCATCCAGCTGGCCGACGCTGATGAGGTTGGTGGTGAGGCGTGGGATGAGGTAGACGCCGGTGAGCCTCCTGTGCTCACCCGTCTTGGCGGCGAATAGGACCGTACCCTTCCCCTGGATACACACGACGGAATTATCGCCGAACTTGATGGTTCCGACGACGTTTTCGTCAAGCTCGGAGAAGACGACGCGCGAACCCGTCATGTGGTTGGTCGCACCCGTGTCGAGGTATCAACGAGTGTCGTCAAAGGCATCGTCGTTGCTGCGGTGAGCGAAGACACGTCCCTCCACTATCTTCAGTGGGCGCATAGGACGTTCCTGTACAGGCTCCTCCTGTACTGAGGCCACCCTTGTCATAAACAAGGCGCCCTCCTCCTCCGCCTTTGCCACGAAAGCCTGCTGCTGCGGCTCCTCCTTAGGCTTCGACCGACACTCCCTGGCCCAGTGGCCCTTCTTCCCGCACTTCCTGCACTGGTCCCGCGGAATATCCTTCCCGGAACCTCCCTTCTTGCCTCCGTTCTTCTTGGGCGGGCCCTTTCGGCCGCCACTCTTAGAAGAACCCGCGGACTGGGTAGACCGCTCCTCCTTCCGCTGTGCCTCCCACTCCTCCCGAGTGAGGTACAGCTGGCCATTGTGTACTCCTCCCTTCCGCTGCGTCGAGTCGAAAGCGTTCTCAGCCGCCCTGAGACGCCCCGTCACCTCCGACAAGGTGAGGGTCGACACGTCCAGCAGTGTCGTGATCGCCACCACGATCTGTTGGAAGCGTTCTGGAACACTTCGCAGGAGCTTCTCCACGGCCCTCTCTTCTCCTATCTCCTCCCCTAGCGACGCAAGCCGTGATAGCATGCCGCTCAGGCGGAGGGAGAAGTCCTCCACACTTTCGCCATCCTTGAAGACAGCGTCTTCAAACTCCTTCCGGAGTTGCTGCGCCGTCGTCTTCTTCACGCGGTCGGCCCCGACCCGCATGATGGCGATCGTGTCCCATGCCTCCTTCGCCGTCCTCTTTTCTCCGATCGTCGTGATCATCTCCGGCGGGACAGCGCTGACCAAGATGTCAAGCGTCATCATGTCTTCCTGCTCGCTCACGTTCCCCTCCTCCACGGCCTTCCAAAGCAGCCGTGCCTTCAGCTTGATCTTCATCATGACAGCCCACTCCGCGTAGTTGGTCTTGGTGAGCACGGGGAACCCCGTCCTGGTGTTCACCTCACGAGCTGCCGGTGAGGGTGTGCCATGGCTGATGGCGCTGCCGCTGCTTGTAGGTGTAGACGACATCTTGCAGAATTCAGCCTAGGGTTGAAACCGGCTCTGATACCACGAATGTTGCAATTCCAGCGCTGAAACTGTCCCTGTTCTTGCTGAATAAACCGATCTGCCCTAGCAGATCGATCTGTCTTCCTTGAAGACAGACCAGAAAAATTCTTCAGCCAACAACAGAGGAATAACAGCAAGGAGAAGAACAGTTCTGGTGCAGAAAACTGAGCAGATTGATTCTGTTCTTGGGAGAACAGATCAGAGAAGAAATCAGGAGGTGCCCGATCTGTTCTGGTGTTGAAGAGACGCAGAACAGAGGGGGAAACAGGGGCGGCGGCTGGTTCTAGCCCCTGGTGGCGGCTAGGGCTGCAGGAGGAGGCGGCGGCTAGGGCAGCAGCTGGGCGGTGGCTAGGGCAGAGGCTAGGCCGGCGGCTAGGGCAGGAGGGAGAGAGGCGGCTAGGGTTAGAAAAGTGGAGGAAAATTTTCTGTATTGATCTCTCTCACAATTTGGGGTGTTTTTGGCTTGTATATATAGCCCCCCCTTACAAGAGTCCTAATCTGTTACAAAGGATCTTTTAATCTATCTCTAAGAAGATTAAACTCAAAAACCTTCTAGAAAGGGGCCCCGGCCTGGGCCAGGGCTGACCAGCCCACTTGGCCCAGTTCTGGCCGCCCTGGGCCAGGGAGGGGCCGCCCTGGGCCAGGGGCAGATCAGCCCACATTAGGTTCCTAGGGTTGTGTGATAGACCCTTGGTTCAAAGTATGAATATTTCAAGGTTATGATTATAGATATTGTTGGAAATCCGGCCTGTTCAGCCCTGTTTCTGGCTCTGCAGGTGTGCTGATCGGATCTGTTCGGCCAGAACAGATCTGTTATGCACCTGCGGTGCAGATCAGAACAGGGTAGATCCTGTGTGCAGAACAGAGAGGACAGAGAGAGTAGAAAGCACCCCTGGTGCTGATCAGATCGGAGAACAGAGAAACAGAGAAGAACTCGCCGAGTTCTTCCTGGAATAGATGCGAAAATCCTGATCTGGGCGAGTTCAGAGAACTCGGCTAGATTAGGTGCTGCCGTGGGGGCTTTTCTGGTGGAGAACTTGTATTATCTGATTAATACATCTGCTGTATATATAGGGGGATTTTTGGGAGAGTCCCAACCTCCTACAACTCTTATTCTATCTCTAAACTGGATAGGACTCATAAACAGAATATCTAACTTCCTGGACTCTATCTGACCGCACCAGGGAGGCGGGCCTGCCTGGGCGTGCGCGCCCCTGGTGGGCTCAGCCGCACCAGGCCGGCCCAAGCCCAGGCCCAGGGTCACCCGACATTCTCCTCCTGACCCTGGACCTGCAGTATGTCCAGAACGCCAATTCTTCTTCTCATCTCGACGAACTTCTGTCTTCCAAGTGCCTTGGTCAAGATGTCCGCCATCTGGTCCTTCGTAGAGATTTGCTCAAGCACAATGTCACCGTTGTCAACACACTCCCGTATGTAGTGATACTTGGTGTCGATGTGCTTGATCCTGTCATGGTGTACCGGATTCTTGCTCAAGTCTATGGCAGACTTGTTATCAACCCGCAGCACCGGTGCCTTCATCTTTTCAGCCAAGTCTTCCATCAGCCGTGCCATCCATACACCTTGACATGCCCCTTGAGCTGCTGCGATGTACTCTGCTTCACACGAGGATAAGGCCACCACCTTCTGCTTGCTGGACTGCCATGAAACAGGGCTGTTTCCAAGACAAAACAGCACCCCGCTCGTGCTCTTCCGGTCCTCCACGTCTCCCGCAAAGTCGCTATCCGAGTAGCCAATCAACTCCATGTTGCCTACTTTTGGATAGAAAACTCCGAAGTGGATTGTACCCGCTATATAGCGTACGATGCGCTTGACTGCGGCAAAGTGATCTTCTCTTGGCTCCTCCAAAAACCGACTCACGTACCCAACCGAGTAGGCGAGGTCGGGGCGTGTGTTCACCAGATATCGCAGCCCTCCAACCAAGCTCCTATAGTCCGTTGCATGCACCAACGGGCTATCACTTGTCTTGCAAAGCTTGAGGCCTTGCTCCATGGGAAATGCACAGGGATTGCATCCTTCCAGGCCAGCTTTAGAGACAAGTTTGGAAGCGTAGGCCGCCTGCCCAACGCTTATCCCTGCATCAGTTTGCCGCACCTCCAGGCCAAGATAATATGACAAGAGACCCAAGTCGCTCATCTTGAACCTCTTCATCATCTCCCCTTTGAACTTCTTCAGATCGCCTCCTCCTGTGATCACAAGATCGTCGACGTACACGCCGACGATGAGCTTCTTATCTTCAGCTCCACGGAAATAAATCCCATGCTCGCTCGTACTCTTCTGGAAACCAAGTGATAGCAAGCTATCGTTGAGCTTGGCATTCCAGGCCCTGGGCGCCTGACGAAGTCCATATAAAGCTTTCTTGAGCCGATACACCTTGTGTTCGGCTCCGTCGATGATGAAGCCAGCGGGTTGGGAGACGTACACCTCCTCCATCAAGTCGCCGTTCAGGAAGGCGCTCTTCACGTCCATGTGGTGTACCTCCCATCCCTTGTGTGCAACAACTGCAAGGAGCAAACGAATAGATTCGAGACGAGCTACAGGAGCAAATACCTCGTCAAAGTCTATTCCTTGCCGTTGGACATAGCCTTTTGCCACCAATCGAGCCTTGTGCTTCACCACCTCCCCATGCTCGTCCTTCTTCACCTTAAACACCCATTTGAGGCCAATGGGCTTGTGTCCTGCAGGAAGATCAACAAGTTGCCAAGTCTTGTTTTCTTCTATGGACTCCATCTCCTCGAGCATGGCTCGTCTCCAGCACGGGTGTTCCTCAGCATCGGCGAAGGACGTGGGCTCCTCCGCGGTGGTGAACATAAGCTCCCCCTCCTCCAAGCTTGGTGGGCGCTCAGCCCGACCAGGAGGGGTGAGGGTTCCCAGCACGTTGCGCATCATGCGGAATCGAAGTGCAGCGTTGTCGTCGTGGTAGGCGTCGACGTTGCTGCCGACGTCCGTCGGCGGCGTGGCGAAGCGGATGGGCCGTGGAGGGTGCCGGGGCGTGACAAAGGTGCTGGAATCTTCAAGTCCGGAACCCCCCACTGCTGTTGACCCCCGTGCAGGACTGTCCCAGCCCCGATTTACGCTGGACAGCCCCTGCAGGGGCCCTTGGGGCGACACTGCAGGTGCTGGACTCTCTCCAGCAGGTCTGGAGGCTGGCGCAGGAACTCCTAGGGTCTGTACAGACCCTTCTGTGCCCCTCCTGGGCACTGCAGGGGTGCTGTTCGGCCCCTCCGGACCCTGCAGCACCTCTCCGGGTGCTGAAACAGCAGGTCCAGCACTTGCTGGACCTAAGGAGTCGACGTGGAAGGTGGTGTAGTCCTCTTCTCCTGCTCCTTCTCCCCAGTCCCACTTGGCCGCCTCGTCGAATATCACGTCACGTGATATGTGTGTACGCCCATCAGCCGGATTATACATCCGATATCCCTTCGTCCCTGCAGCATAGCCAAGAAAAATCATCGGAGTACTCCGGTCTTCCAACTTTTTCAGGTGGGGGTGCGTGTTCTTGACATGCCCCACGCACCCAAAAGTTCGGAAATAATTGACGGCTGGTCGCTCTCCATGCCAAGCTTCATATGGCGTCTTCCCGTCAAGGCCGCGGGTAGGGGATCGATTCAGGATATAGACAGCCGTGATAACTGCCTCACCCCAAAATATCCCGGGCATACCCTTTGCCTTCAACATGCTCCTCGCCATGCCGACCACCGTCTGGTTGCGCCGCTCCACAACCCCGTTTTGCTGCGGCGTATACGGGGCTGTGAGCTGACGTTGCACTCCGTGCTGAGCGCAGTACTCGCCGAACTCCTGTGAGGTGAACTCCCCTCCGTGATCAGTACGAAGTAGCTTCAGTCTCCTCCCGGACTCTAATTCAGCTGTCGCCTTGAATTGCTGAATTAAGTCGGGTGCCTTGTCCTTGGTTGCTAGAAGATAGAGCCACATATAGCGGCTCATGTCATCCACAAGCAACAAGAACATCTTCTTGCCACCTGGAGTCGTCGGCGTGATAGGCCCGCAGATGTCGCCGTGGACAAGGTCGAGCGCGCCCTCCGCGCGCCGCCGAGCTTGCTTGGGGAAGCTGGAGCGCCTCTGCTTCCCGACCAAACAAGCTTCGCACAATTGATCGACGTGATCAATTTGCGGAAGCCCGAGCACCATCTCCTCTCGTGCCAACTTCCGAAGCGCCTGGAAGCCGACGTGTCCGTAGCGTTCGTGCCAACGCCACGCAACATCATCACGCCTCGCGGTTAGGCAAACCGGACGTGTGATGTTGAGCCTGATGGAGTACAGCTTGCTGTCGTCGCGCTGAACTCGTGTGAGGAGACGCTGCTGCTCATCTCGTATGTGCATCACTCCTCCTTGCACCGTGATGCTGTAGCCATCCTCATCCAGCTGGCCGACGCTGATGAGGTTGGTGGTGAGGCGTGGGATGAGGTAGACGCCGGTGAGCCTCCTGTGCTCACCCGTCTTGGCGGCGAATAGAACCGTACCCTTCCCCTGGATACACACAACGGAATTATCGCCGAACTTGATGGTTTCGACGATGTTTTCGTCGAGCTCGGAGAAGACGGCGCGCGAACCCGTCATGTGGTTGGTCGCGCCCGTGTCGAGGTACCAACGAGTGTCGTCAAAGGCATCGTCGTTGCTGCGATGAGCGAAGACACGTCCCTCCACTATCTCCAGTGGGCGCATAGGACGTTCCTGTACAGGAGGAGCTCCTCCTGTACTGAGGCCACCCTTGTCATAAACAAGGCGCCCTCCTCCTCCGCCTTTGCCACGAAAGCCTGCTGCTGCGGCTCCTCCTTAGGCCTCGACCGACACTCCCTGGCCCAGTGGCCCTTCTTCCCGCACTTCCTGCATTGGTCCCGCGGAATATCCTTCCCGGAACCTCCTTTCTTGCCTCCGTTCTTCTTGGGCGGGCCCTTTCGGCCGCCCCTCTTAGAAGAACCCGCGGACTGGGTAGACCGCTCCTCCTTCCGCTGTGCCTCCCACTCCTCCCGAGTGAGGTACAGCTGGCCGTTGTGTACTCCTCCCTTCCGCTGCGTCGAGTCGAAAGCGTTCTCAGCCGCACTGAGACGCCCCGTCACCTCCGACAAGGTGAGGGTCGACACGTCCAGCAGTGTCGTGATCGCCACCACGATCTGTTGGAAGCGTTCTGGAACGCTTCGCAGGAGCTTCTCCACGGCCCTCTCTTCTCCTATCTCCTCCCCTAGCGACGCAAGCCGTGATAGCATGCCGCTCAGGCGGAGGGAGAAGTCCTCCACACTTTCACCATCCTTGAAGACATCGTTTCAAACTCCTTCCGGAGTTGCTGCGCCGTCGTCTTCTTCACGCGGTCGGCCCCGACCCGCATGATGGCGATCGTGTCCCATGCCTCCTTCGCCGTCCTCTTTTCTCCGATCGTCGTGATCATCTCTGGCGGGACAGCGCTGACCAAGATGTCAAGCGCCATCATGTCTTCCTGCTCGCTCACGTTCCCCTCTTCCACGGCCTTCCAAAGCAGCCGCGCCTTCAGCTTGATCTTCATCATGACAGCCTACTCCGCGTAGTTGGTCTTGGTGAGCACGGGGAACCCCGTCCCGGTGTTCACCTCACGAGCTGCCGGTGAGGGTGTGCCATGGCTGATGGCGCTGCCGCTGCTTGTAGGTGTAGACGACATCTTGCAGAATTCAGCCTAGGGTTGAAACAGGCTCTGATACCACGATTGTTGGAAATCCGGCCTGTTCAGCCCTGTTTCTGGCTCTGCAGGTGTGCTGATCGGATCTGTTCGGCCAGAACAGATCTGTTATGCACCTGCGGTGCAGATCAGAACAGGGTAGATCCTGTGTGCAGAACAGAGAGGACAGAGAGAGTAGAAAGCACCCCTGGTGCTGATCAGATCGGAGAACAGAGAAACAGAGAAGAACTCGCCGAGTTCTTCCTGGAACAGATGCGAAAATCCTGATCTGGGCGAGTTCAGAGAACTCGGCTAGATTAGGTGCTGCCGTGGGGGCTTTTCTGGTGGAGAACTTGTATTATCTGATTAATACATCTGCTGTTACAAAGGGGGGGGGGCGCAGCCCTGTATATATAGGGGGATTTTGGGAGAGTCCCAACCTCCTACAACTCTTATTCTATCTCTAAATTGGATAGGACTCATAAACAGAATATCTAACTTCCTGGACTCTATCTGACCGCACCAGGGAGGCGGGCCTGCCTGGGCGTGCGCGCCCCTGGTGGGCTCAGCCGCACCAGGCCGGCCCAGGCCCAGGCCCAGGGTCACCCGACAGATATCAGAAGGTTCAGTTACAATAATGAAACTTTGATTATGGAAAAAATAAGTATCATGGAAACCAAAGGGACTGTCAGTGATGATAGGCATGAGATATTTGGCCTTCTTGTTGTATGACATAGACAGACAGTTTTCAGAACTTTTTAGGAGGCAAGAATTCAATAGCATTTGGGTATTTATGTGAAAATTAAAAAAATCACACAGCTGTAAATATACATGTTTGAGATAATTGTGAAACACTTTTCTGCGGGTTGACTGGTTAGGCATATTGTATTGCATTATGCACCACATTTATGGTTATATCAACTCCTAATAAGATTGTGACCTGCAAAACTGTAGCTCTTTCATATCTGTTTTGTGGCGTGGAATCAGCTGAATACCTGAATATCTAGATGTTGGGCCTAGTTGTTTTTTGTACCTTTGTTTCACATCCTTGAATTTTCTTTGCCTATCTACTTTATGGATTCACAAATGCGGAGTCACATTCTCGCACAAGCACAAGTTTCTGGATGATAAATTTCTTCTTTTTGTTTATGTAAAACAGAAAAGAGAAATCCAAGCTCCAGGCTAAGGAAACAAGCCTGAAAAAAGCTGCCGCCAAAGGAAGCAAAGCTGAGCAGAAAGCCAAGAAAAAGCATGTCGAAGAAGAGATTTCACGCCTCTCAGCCGAGTTAGAGGCAAAACATGCTGCAGAGCTTGCTTCGTTTGGGTACAAACCCTCAGGCAGCTCAGATAAGGGAAACCTCGACAATTTAGTCAAGGCCATAGCCGGTGTTTCTGTGTCCAGCAACATGGAATCTGCAAAGCCCAGCAAGGGTGCACGGCGGCGAGAGAAGAAGGCAAAGGAAGAAGCTGCTCGAGAGCAGAGGATTCAAGAAGAACAAAGCAATCTTGTTAGCGATCGTGCGATAGAAGACGAGAAGCTCGAAAGGAAGCTGGAACCCTTGGGGCTGACCATCCAGGAGATAAAGCCAGATGGGCACTGCCTGTATCGTGCTGTCGAAAACCAGCTGTCACTTCATTCGAATGGCACTACATCTTACAGTTACCAAAACCTTCGTCAAATGACAGCCAAGTATATGAGAGAGCATGCCGCCGATTTCCTCCCATTTTTCTTAGCAGAAGGCAAGGTCGAGACCGGACCAGATCCCTCTGAGAGCTTTGAGAAGTACTGCCAGGAGATTGAGTCCACCGCTGCTTGGGGTGGGCAACTAGAGCTAGGTGCACTGTCTCACTGCCTGAAGAAGCACATTGTGGTATACTCTGGCTCCTTTCCGGATGTGGAAATGGGCAAAGAATACAAATCCGGATCTAGTAACGGAGATGCCGTTAGCATCAAGCTGTCATATCACAGGCATGCCTATGGTCTTGGTGAGCACTACAACTCGGTGATTCCAACCGAATTATCTTAACAAAAATAAACTCTATGGCCTCCTCTAATATGTTTAATTGTTTACATGTGTGTGCCAGTCTAAACACAATAGGTGACTTATTTTTTTGTTGCACTTACGATTTTTGTCATGTTATCATGGATGAATTTGATTGTACCAACCAAAGTTGTACTGTGGGATTTGTTTCCCAAACAATTTTGCTCTCGGTTATATATTTCCTGGTTGAGGTTTGCGTTAATTTATTTTGCTTGTAAGTTTGACTAATGAGCAAGCAATAGCTACATTCCTTTGTACTCACTCTGTTCTGAATTAAATGACGTTTAGTACAGTTAATTTAGTTTAAGTTGAACTAATTTTATTATCCTAAACGTCATTTATTTTAGAACGGAGGGAGTATGCAGCAACAGATTTGTGCGTTGTTCCTGGTTTTTGGCATCGGTTTTGGTGTAGAGACATGGATATGAGAAGAGCATTTGAATGGGGCTGTGTTCTTGAAGAAGGAATGTAAAGGATAAGACCAAAATCGATGTGCTGCCGAATGTAGAGAGCCCACGCTCTCCGTATCACGAGCACCGCTGCGCCGTAAGACATGCGTGATGCGAAGGTGTGTGATCACAGGCCGGGTCTTGTCCTCGGCCGACAGGTCGTACACTCGCGGAGGTCGGCGACGTTGGCCGTGCTTGATTGACCCTCGGCTGCTTTGTCGGCCTCGACGCACTTGACGTGTAGCCCGTGCATCTTTGACATATGGCCCTAGTTCAAACTACTTTAGAACAGGATGACATACACATATATTTTGACTTTGGCTGGATGCAAAATTGATCTTCGGTTTTCATTTGCCGCTCATGATACATGGTTAATTTCAAGAGTCTTTACTGCATGTTACGAGATCTACATGGCATGTTTCGTGCTTTGTTTTTTTCTTCACGGTTAAATGAAACCAGGCACGCACACCATTACACGCGCACTGTGTTCTTGCAAAAATTCATTCAAATTCGAACCTTGTTGTTAGTGTTTTCTCCTCGAGTACATTAGTATAAATTCCTTTCAACCTTATCTTCCTAATCTTTAAACTAAACTATTATTTAAAGACCACACATCACGTGTTACATACTTTTTTTTTTAGAAAATGCACCACGTGTTACATACTTATTTGTCATCCTATGCCCGTATAGTTTGCCACATGATTGTGTTCTATGTATTGTGTACAATAATGTAAGGGCTGATTCTTCTTGTTGAGTGTGTACGTACACGCTCGTACATCACAAACACTATGGTGTTACATGGCCATCATGCAGGCCTACATGCATGTTATCTGCTTATATGTTCTTGTTAGCATGGTCCACCTAACAAGTAGCAACACCTATTTAAAAGGCAGATACCATATGAAATCCCACTACAATCCACAACTTCATACCACATAGAAAGTAGCAACGAGACACACATCCGTGAGACATGGCGAAGTGGAACCACAACTGCATTGCCTTCTTCATGCTTTGTCTCGCTCTAGCGCAAACCATGAGGGCCGTTAGGACTGGCGTGAGCCTTGTTGGAGGCACTGCCGGAGACGCCATCGGCGCTGGGGTTGGAGGCTTTGATGGAAGTGACGGTGATGTTGGCGCTGGGATTGGAGGCTCTGACAACATCGGTGGTGCCATCGATAGCGCATGCAACACTATCGCTGGGCTTGGAGGTTCCGCTGGCATCAACGGTGGGATTGAAGGCGCCGCTGGAGGCGGTGTGGAAGCTGGGGTTGGAGGCTCAGCTGGCCTCGGTGCTGGGATTGTAGGCACCGCTGATAGCGTCACTGTCTGAGAAGTCATGAATATATAGCTAGGACACCAAAACACCATAAATATTGGCAGTGAAATATAGGTGAGTGCCATGCACACATAAAAAGTTAGAGCTCTCATCTCGCCCTCTTCTAATTAGTACACACATATCTAGCTGTGTGTGCTAGGCGGAAGAGCTATGTTGGAGTCTCTAGCTAAAGCAGCTTGAAGTAGTCCATATCTCACAGTTTGTGTGGTGAATTAAATGGGCTAGTATCATAAGGTTGTAATGCCAAAATAAATGAGATCGAGCTACGGGACATGTACACATGGATCACCTGCTAGACTGCTAGCTATAAGTCATCAATATTGTGTGGTAGTTGATGTGCTCAAGTATTTCCGATGCTGATTGTATTTCTACATGATACATGTCTCCTGTTTTTGTGGTCCATCTTTTGGATAATGCAAAGACAGTTTCAGAAGATAACTCACGGTTATCATCCAATAGAGAAATTATATGGTTTTCATTTTACCTTTTACATAGTGTTTTCGTCATCTTAGGCTGCCTGCATGGGGACACGCCAAGCGGCCCTCGCCTGCAAATATGCAGGCTCCCAAGGCAGAAGCACAAACTTATTCGAAAATATTAGGAATTAGTTTTCTTGGTCAGCAACTGCTTACTGAATTGTAGCCTCTTTGAACTGTTCCTGAAACTGAACCAACGTCGTGCACTGAACGTGCGCCGGTCATGCCGGCCACGCCTCTGTAACCTGGCCTATATAATGGTCATCTGATTAATAGAAATGTGTGGCTTGAATCACAAACCTTCGTGGTAATCAGAGCTCAGTGAGATCCTGCAGCAGCTCAGTCATATCACCAGTCTCGTTACTGTGAGACTTGATATGTTCTCGACAGCCTATCGTCGGTGGAAGCGCCTCTTCTGGGTTGTCCTCGTCCGTTTCAATCTGCGCCACCATGTAGACGGCACTGCTTCACGCCTTGACGACGTCACATGGATCCAGGAGGATCTAACTATTCTTATATGGCTACATGCCACCCTTGCTGGTGATCTTCTTGATTTTGTCATGGAAGATGATATCACAGCTTATGGAGTCTGGACCAAGATCTCTGACTTCTTTCTTGGAAACAAGTTCATGCAGTACAACCGGAGCAAGAACTGCATGGTCTCGTCCAAGGAGAAATGTCAGCAACGGCTTACTGCCACAAACTGAAGACGATCGCCGATTCACTGGCCGACTGTGATCAGCCCGTTACGGATCGTGTCCTTGTGCACCAGCTGATCCGTGGCCTTAATCCCAAGTACCACGTACTTCGCCAACTGTTGCCAGCCGTGCCCTCCTTTCCAACATTCATGGAGGCTCGTGATCACTTGATCGTCGCGGAGAACACTCTCGCTTCATCGACAACACCAGCTCAAGACACCGCCCTTCACTCTGCTGAGGCATCTGCTGACTCAAACAACAACAACGCGCAAATCCTCGAGCCAACGGTGACCGCGCGCCCAACTCATCGTCATCGCATTCTCGTGGACGAGGCCGTGGCGGATATCACAGACGTGGCCGTGACGGTCGTGGGAACGTCCCTCAACAGATGATGCCAAAACTGGTGTGCACCTTGGACTGGATCCACTGGTCCCGGTGTGTTAGGCCCTCGGCCAACTGCTCATCAAGCATACAACGCACAAGTCTCTCAGCCACAAACTCAGTTTGCTCCTCTAGCGACACCCTCCTTTGACACCGCTGACCTGCTTCAAGCACTGCATGTTGCTACTCAACAGTCAGCAAATAACAATCAGGAATGGTTTATGGACATTGGAGCAAGCGGGCACATGTCTGCAGATTCAGGTACTTTGTTTAATTATTGTCCATCAATTTTGCATAATACTTCTCACATAGTTGTTGGCAATGGTTTCACACTGCCCATCAAAGGTACTGGTTCAGCATCTCTTCCCACAAAACATGCCATCTTCTATCTGTCAAGGGTCCTGCATATTCCATCTATAATTAAAAATCTAATATCTCTTCACAAGTTCACTTCTGACAATTGTTGCTCGGTAGAATTGGACCCCTTTGGATTCTCCAAGGATCTACTGAGCAAGGAAGAGATCATGAGGCGCAGTAGCAATGGCGAGCTCTATCCCTTTTCAACTCCAAGCAGCTTCATCTCTGCAACAGCACCCACAACATCCTCCACAACTCTATGGCATAGGAGATTAGGCCATCCTGGTCCTAGATGTTTAGACAATGTCCTATCTGAATTTTCCGTCCCTATTCATAAAAATAAGACACATCTATGTGATGCATGTCAACTAGGGCGTCATGTTAGACTGCCATTCTCAAGTTCAGTGTCTGTAACCTATTATCTGTTTCAATTAATACATTGTGACATTTGGACTTCTCCAGTTGAAAGCATCACTGAGTATAAGTATTATCTTGTTCTTTTAGATGACTTTAGTCACTATCTCTGTACTGTTCCTTTAAGGCACAAGTTTGAAACCACACCTGCTACTATCAATGTCTACAACCTTATTTTGAACCAATTTCACATTAGCATAATGGGACTAAATTTGATAACCTTGCACTTAGAAACTTTCTAAAGCAACATGGCATCACGTTTAGGTTTTCTTGTCCCTACACATCATCCTAAAATGATAAAGCTGAAAGATCCTTACGCACCATCAACAATGTCATTAGATGTCTGCTCTTTCAGGCAGTCATGCCTGCAAAATTTTAGGTCGAAGCCCTGAACACTGCAACTTATATCCTAAATCTTCGGCCTAGCAAAACACTAGATTTTGGCACACCATATCAAACACTCTTCGGCCAACAACCTCACTACTCTCATATGAGAGTCTTTGGGTGTCTTTATTATCCTAACTTAACAACCACTTCAAAGCATAAGTTAGCATCAAGGTCAGTGGCATGTCAGTTTCTTGGCTACCCCTTAGAACATAAAGGATATAAATGCATAAATCTATCAAATGGAAAAATGATCATATCTAGACATGTGATTTTTGATGAGTCTTCTTTTCCTTACTCCTCCACCATACCATCTGTGCAGCCATCCACTTCAGCACATGCATCAGTCCCGCCAATTGTTGTACCAGCACCTCCATCTCCATCTGAAAATGTCACTACACCACCAGACAACAGCCAAGTTTCAGTCTTCTGCACCTATACACTTAAATCCGTCAACAAGTAACACACACTCTGTTTCTTCAGAACAAGTGTCTGTCAGTCCAGAATCACCAATACCCTCACCACCTTCCCTCCCTCCTCAACACCAAATGATCACTCGGGCCAGACAGGGCATTTTCAAACCCAAACAGATGCTGAACCTCAATGCATATGAATCCTTTTCACCTATTCCTTCCAACTACAAAAATGCACTCAAAGACCCAAAGTGGTATCGTGCCATGACCGAGGAGTACAATGCCTTATTGATGAACAATACTTGGACTTTAGTACCCAAACCTACGGGTGCAAACATTATTTCAGACAAGTGGATTTTCAGACACAAATTGAACGCATATGAAACTATTGCTCGTTACAAAGCAAGGTGGGTTGTTAGAGACTTCTCTCAAAAATATGGTGTGGATTATAAAGAAACATTTAGCCCAGTGGTGAAACCAGCCACCATTTGGCTTGTCTTGAGCATTGCATTCTCTGTATCTTGGTCCATACACCAACTAGATGTTAAAAATGCCTTCCTCCACGGTGAGCTCTCTGAAACTGTCTTCTGTGCACAACCATCGGGATTCACTGATGCTTCTCATCCTGACTATATTTGTATATTGAACAAGTCATTATATGGGCTCAAGCAAGCACCGAGGACTTGGTTTCTCAGGTTCCAGAAATTCATTACAAGTTTTGGGTTCATTGAATCAAGAGCTGACAGTTCCTTATTAGTTCTCCAAACCAATCAACAGACAACTTATCTTCTACTATATGTGGATGACATTATTTTAACTGCAAGTTTAGACAAGCTTCTTCAGCAGATTACATCCAGCCTCTGCATGGAGTTTTCAATGACAGACATGGGGTCTCTAAATCATTTTCTTGGTATTCATGTCCAATACAGCAAGGATGGCTTATTCCTCAGTCAAGAACAGTATGCACTTGATGTGCTAGAGCCTACGAATATGACACACTGTAATCCTACAAGTACTTCAATTGACACAAAGTCTAAGCTCTCTGCAACTGAAGGTTCCCTGCTGAATAATCCTTCTAAATACCGAAGCATTGCAGGTGCTCTACAATATCTGACATTGACACGTCCTGATCTCACATACGCCGTTCAACAAGCGTGTTTATTCATGCATGCACCAAGGGAACCGCATCTTCAGTTGATCAAACGCATACTACGTTATGTTAAAGGTATTGTCAGACATGGGCTATGCTTCACAAAATCCACCTTGTCAGAATTCATTGCTTATTCTGATGCTGATCGGGCAGGGTGCCATGACACCAGAAAGTAAACTTCTGGATTTTGTATCTTCTATGGCAACAACTTGATCTCCTGGTCATCTAAAAGATAATCCACAGTGTCAAGAAGCAGTGTCGGGGCTGAGTACAGGGGGGTCGCAAATGCAGTGTGAGAAGCTTCATGGCTTCGACAACTCTTAACCGAACTGCACCATCCTCCTTCCAAAGCTACCGTGGTTTTCTGCGACAATGTGAGCACCATGTATTTGTCCACAAATCTAGTGCAACACCAGAGGACCAAGCATGTCGCAATCGATCTTCATTTTGTGCGAGACAAGGTTGCTCTGGGAGAAGTTAAAGTGCTTCATGTGCCTCGTCTCTGCAGTATGCTGACATTTTTACAAAGGGCTTATCTTCAGTTTGTTCCATGATTTCAGAAACACCCTCAACGTTAGAGAACGTTGAGGCTGAGGGGGGCTATTAGGAATTAGTTTCCTTGGTCAGCAATTGCGAACTGTTCCTGAAACTGAACCAACGTCGTGCACTGAACGTGCGCCGGTCATGCCGGCCACACCCACACCTCTATAACCTTGCCTATATAATGGCCATCTGATTAATGGAAATGTGTGGATTGAATCATAAACCTTCAGAAAAAATATTTGTAAGTGTAATAATATGATAAAAATATATGTTAATTTATATAGAGGTTCAATTTAAAGGTAAACGTACAAGTGCAGAAAACTGAACTGTAAAGCTCAGGATCTTTTAGAGGTAACTGTAAAAGTTATAAATATTTATTTAGACGTTGGATATAGAATTGACGAGTGAGAGCAACCATACCTTAAATGGACAACTCCTCTCGACGGCCGCCATCTCCTACCTCTTCTCCAGCGCGCTTAACTACCTCTGCCCCGCCAAGTGTGCGCTGCCCATCTTGGGCATGCATCGGCT
Source organism: Neostapfia colusana (assembly GCA_030760725.1). NCBI lineage: Eukaryota > Viridiplantae > Streptophyta > Magnoliopsida > Poales > Poaceae > Neostapfia > Neostapfia colusana. The sequence continues at coordinate 1,482,648 of JASWHV010000013.1, forward strand.
CGGCCGGCCACATTTTGCGCGCTGATATATGACCGAACGGATGGGCTGAATTCGGTATGGTGCACGGTCTAGCTACACGTCGAACCTGCCCAGGCTAGCTAGCGTCCTCCTCAGACGAGTCAGACCTCGCTCGGTCGGGTCCATGATTAATAGGGGGTACAGGAACCTGCGCGCACGGTCACACGCTCCGTAACACACGTGCGTGTCGTCGAGGGGCATGTGTGATTATACCCGGGTCCTGTCCTTGACCGTCATGCACGTGGACATGCCCGATCCATGCAATATGTATCTTCTTTTAGAGATACTCTCTCCGTTTCAAAATAAATAACGTTTAGAAAAAAAATAGTTTAAATTAAACTAAGTTAGCTGTTGTAAACATCATTTATTTCAGAACAGAGAGAGTAATAAACAATCTCCACGTCATTTAGTACACGGAGGCTTACAAGCAAAAAAAGAGACCTCCATCATCTCACAGTTCAACCAATAATATCTCACATTCTTTATATCACCATCATGATGATATCAACTTTAATATGCGGCCGGGTTATATATAGCTATAGGTCCCTATTCTGATCCGTACGCCAGATTTAGTCATCCGTTTGGATCCTTGTCCTTCTATGGCGATATCTTCAAAACATGACTTGTCAATAAATTGTTCTAGGATTAAATATATCATCTAATAACTTAGCCCCGAACTAAGCAACTATATAAACGTAATGTGCATCGAGGAAACAACTGCAGTGATATACATATCAAATTCAGTCATTCATTTTAGTTGTTTGATAATCACAACCATCTCGTTTTGTAACAATGAAAGAGAAAACACCAGATTGAGGAAGAAGGAGAGTAGACGCTAGTTAAAGCAACAGCGTGCAATTGTGAAAAGAAGAATTCAGATGAAAGGAGAGCATATTCGCACTGAATAACAAAATAAATTAGAGAAATTAATAAAGCTGTATGCACTAGATCCATGAAAAATGTGGCCAAGCCCCCAAAGCATATTTTCACTAAGATAATACTCCCTCCGTTCTGAAATAAATGGCGTTTAGGACAGCTAATTTAGTTCAAAATTGAACTAGATTTTCTGTCCTAAACATCATTTATTTCAGAACGGAGGGAGTACTATGCAATATTTATCTTGTTTTTGAAGGTAAGCAATCTGCGCGTCCTGTAGGACTCACAAGCACAAAACCTTCATCATCTAGCTCATAAGTCAACTGATCAATGATATCACATTTTTATGTCACTTTCATGATTATATCAACTCTAATGTGGATGTTATAGGTCCATATTCTGATCCGTACATCAAATTTAGTCATCATCTTGGATCCTTGTACTACTATGACAATATCTTTGAAATATGACTTGTCAATTCATTTTTTAGAAATATGATCTTGCTATTTGTTTTCTATTGTTGCAGCATATTTTTTATACACTCCATCAAAACATTTGAGCTGTTCTTGTATTATATTTGATGGATTCCACAAATGTTGGTTAAATCCAATCTATATATATTGCTCGTGAGAGCAGATGATAGTGCAAAAAATTCATTTGTCGAGTACCACTAAATAGTGTTACTTATTTTCTTCCAATTCATTATGATTATATCTTTTTTCTTCCTTTTCTTATTTGGTTTGAGAGAGATGCTTACTTGATACTACAAAACGCATTATCTAAAAAAACTACACATCACGTGTTATATACATATTTGTTGTCCTATACCGTATATAGATTTACCACACATGATCGTTTTATGCAACATACGGTTTGGATCTTTGTGCTACTATGATGATATCTTCAAAACACGACTTGTCAATTTGTCTTAATTTTTTAGGATATATTGTTTTCACTTTTTGCTATTTTTGTAGCATATTTGTTGTACTCTACCAAATTATTTGAACTGCCCTAGATTATACCTGATGGATTCCAAAAATATTGGTTAAGTACAATCTATATTACTCGTGGGAGCAGGTGAATGGGTGGTGGCAAAAAATAGTATGATAGTGATTTTCTTCATTTTATTATGTTCATCTTTTCTTTCTTACTTACTTAATTGGTTTGAGAGAAATGCTCGTATGATGCTACAAAATGCATTATCTAAAAGGACTACACATAAGGCATACTTATCGTCGTCCTATGCCCGTATAGATTTACCACATGATCCTTCTAATATAATGTACAATTCTGTAAGGGCATATTCTTTTTGCTGAGAGTGGATGCGTACATGCTCGTACATCAAGTGACATTTTTTAGCATGTTGAAGGTGATATGGTGTTACTTAGCCATAAATGGTCTGCGTACTATTTTCTTGCTGTTGTTAGCATGATTCACCTAGATCCTAGGGCTCTATGACCTCCACCTATTTAAAGGGCACATACCATATTACATCTCACTCCAATTCACAACTCCATACCACGTAGCAAGTAGCAACACAAGAGTACACACACCTAGGAGACATGGCAAAGTGGAACCAATACTGCATTGCCTCCCTCATGCTTTGTCTCATTCTAGCGCAAACCACGAGGGCCAGTAGAACCGGCGTCAGTCTTGTTGGAGGCATCGCCGGAGGTGCCATCGGCGCTGGGGTTGGAGGCTCCGCTGGAATTGATGGCGGTGTTGGCATTGGGATTGGAGGCTCTGCTGGCCTCGACGGTGGGATTGATGGTGGTGTTGGTACTGGGATTGGAGGCTCTACTGGTATCGACAGTGGGATTGATGGTGGTGTTGACACTGGGATTAGAGGCTCTGCTGGCCTCGACGGTGGTGTTGGCACCGGGATTGGAGGCTCTGCTGGTCTCGACAGTGGGATTCATGGCGGTGTTGGCACTGGTATTGGAGGCTCTTCTGGCCTCGACGGTAGGATTGATGGTGGTGCGGGCACTAGGATTGGAGGCTCTGCTGGTCTCGACGGTGGGATTGATGGCGGTGTTGGCACTGGGATTGAAGGCTCTTCTGGCCTCGATGGTGGGATTGATGGTGGTGCGGGCACTAGGATTGGAGGCTCCGCTGGTCTCGACGGTGGGATTGATGGCGGTGTTGGCACTGGGATTGGAGGCTCAGGCAGCATCGGTGGTTTGTTGGGTGGTGCCATCGATAGTGCAGGCAACATCGTCACTGGGCTTGGAGGCTCAGGCAGCATCGGTGGTTTGTTGGGTGGTGCCATCGATAGTGCAGGCAACATCGTCACTGGGCTTGGAGGCTCCGGCAGCATCGGTGGTTTGTTGGGTGGTGCCATCGACAGCGTAGGCAACATCGCCGCTGGGGTTGGAGGCTCAGCTGGCCTCGGCGCTGGGATTGTAGGCACGACTGACAATGTCAATGTCTGAGGACTCATCAATATATAGCTAAGACGCCACGACACCATGAATATTGGCGGTATCAGAAAGTTAGAGCTCATCGATCTCGCCCTCTTCTAGTCAGTACACGTATCTAGTTGTTTGTGTGTGTGCTGGGTGGAAGAGAGCTACGTTGGAGTCTCTAAACTCTATAAATAAAAGCAGCTTGAAGTAGTCCATATCTCTCACAGTTGTGTGGCGAATGTGCTAGTAAAATATGGTTGTAACGCCAAAAATATCTCTCAGTACGTGTATCAGCTGGTAGCCTGCTAGCTATAAGTTATCAATGTTATGTGTGCAAGTTGATGTACTCAAGTATTTCTGATCCTGCTAGTATTTGTACATGATGCATTTCTCCTGTTTCTTGTTGTCTAACTTTTAGCCAAGTGTACACATGCATGTATCAACGGCCGCTAGTCTTCTAGCCATAAGTAAGTACTTCCTCTGTTCTGAAATATATAACGTTTTGGACAAAAAATTTAGTTCAATTTAAACTAAATTAGCTATCCTAAACATCATCTAATTAAGAACGGAGGGAGTAATCGATATATTTCCTGCAACTTGATGCGCTCAAGTATGCCTGATGCCACCGGTATATATTTCATCACGAGGCCATGGACCCCAGAAGTCAGGTATAAAGTCTAGAAGCATCTTAATTGATGATGAATTTAACGGTAAGCTTTGTGACTTTGGCTTGGCCAAACTTCTGGAGGTACATCTTCGTCTGAAACCTACCGAATTTGGGTCGACAGTGACGCGTTAGCGTTACCTCTTCTTCAAGCTCGAGCTTCACGACTGAGACACATCGCTTCGTCCGGGTGATGATGCGGTCACCACGTACTATAGTACGATCCAATTAAGTCTACCACACGCCATATATAGCCATAGTACTAGTACTGATTCCTAGTGTGTATGGATAACTCGAGCCTGTAACTGTCTTGTGACCAGCGGTTTACGCCTTTAAACAGCCTGGTGAATATGCAAGCCTCTAAAACATTCAGTTCAGTCCAGGATACCACGAAACAGAAGAAGAAAAAAAAAGGTACAGGACTCGAGACCCTTTTTTTTCTTTGAAATCGACTCGAGACATGCATGTTTCAGTAGATATTTCCATGTGTGACGGTGCACCAGTACAAGAATTTCAGATGAAGCAAACCGAACAGAGACAACGCCTTTAATCGCTGTCAGCTCTATGTGGTCGAGAACAACGTCAGTTCTAAGTCATTTTTTTGCTCTCCAGTTAGTAATAAGCCACCCATCATAAGTGAGCTGCTGCTCAATGAATGAATCTGAATTCTGCCCATTTTACCTTTCGGTGCGCCACACTGACAATCACAAGAGAGAAAAAAAAGTGACCAGTAAAAAAAAAGGCATAGCCCCTAACCAGAAACACGAGTGAATCTACCATATCGGAAAAGGAGGTAGGCCACCATTAGGGCATCACCACACCACCACCACATGCCACGCTTCTCTTCAGAAGCCTGACACTACGAAGACAAAAAAAAAGAGAAAATAATAGAGAAACTACAGAGCAGCATCACACGACTCATTCACATGACACACACTATCTAGGCTACAGAGACACTGATCCTGACGGCTGAGCGTTTCAGTTAGGGGCAGCTCGAGCTCCTGCCAGGGCCTCCATAGTAGAAGTAGGTGCCCCAGTCAGGATTGTTGCCGTTCTGGACATCGTAGCAGTTCGACTGTTCCGTGAACGTACCTACCCCTTTCGGGGCTTTCAGGTTGTTGGTGCTGTCCACCACCTGGATGTTCTTGAAGTAGCTCGCCTTGCTGAACCCTTCCTCCGGGAAGTGCCCGCTGCCCATCTGCGTTGATGTGTGCACTCCATCAGGCTGCGAGTTCACCACCTCCCCGCCCCACTCGATCATCGACGCACTGTCCGCGAGGTAGGAGAAGAGGAAGGACGGCCAGTAGCCGAGAACATAACCCTTGCCAAACTGCATCCACCAGTTGCCCTCTTTTGGATCCTGCACAAGTTAAAATATATAAGGGAACGTTAACAGTTGCCAATATACAAAATCATTCAGTGGCATCTAGAGTACAGTATCAGAGATTAGTATTCGCTTAGCATTCAGAAGATGCGCATTCATGCTGTTGTACCAAGCAAATTATGCACCCATTGCCCACTCTCAATAGCATTGAAAAATGCTCCGCTTTCTATCTAGCACTTAGGATACCACTTTGCTGGTTGGGGTGAAAAGTAGCAATGGTTCTTTCTTTTTAAAAATCAAAAGTTGAGTAATCATTAGCGACAAGAAAGCTTGTTGAGTAAAGGAGTAAGAAAACCACAGGGTGAGGAGGAAACTAATTTTCAAATCCCCAGGGTTCAGTCAAGGAGGAGTTCGGGTACGAGCATTACAGCAAGTGGGCAAAAGATTCTCTGGATGTCTGATAATTCTGAATCTACTGGGCCTGGCATGTGGTGAGTTACTGTAGTCTAATTACTTGCTCACCTTCCAGATCAGTATACTGATATCATATTGGGAGCCAGAGTAGCTTGAGGTTGGGAAGATGCTGGCTCCCATCGCAATCTCACTGTTAATCTGAACGAACCCGGAACACAGTATGTTGTAGCAACCCGTTGCTTGGTACGCATCACTCTGCGAGTCGCAGACAGTAAAACAGTCAAGAGGTTTCAAACACGGAAACAAAAATACAAGAATGATTCATAAAGTGCAATACTGTACTTACAGTCCAGTAAGTGAACAGCCTTGTGTTGTTATCCCCATAAAGGTCTGGACTAACCTGAATAAACAGTAAAAGCACATAAGAGTGATTCAGATTCAGAGCTCGTGATAGCAAACACTGCATTGCGGTAAGGCTACCAACCGCAAATTCCGTGCTGCATTTACTCAACACTGAAAATGGATACGAAGCTCATGAGTTGTGGGTCTCTCTCTACCTGCCAGCCAGCCTCGATGCTGTTAAGATCCTCACCAAATGACCCACCCAAGATCCAGAGCTGAGACAAGCTAAATTCGTTTGGCTGCTCAATCTTGGGCTCCCAAACATTGATGGTCGCCTTGGCACCATAGTACTTGTCACCTTGAACGTACGCTATCGCGTGCTGCAATTGTCAACAAGAGTTATGAGCATCGCTAACAGCGACATCCGAGTACATCAATAAGGCAGTTGCTGATACGTGCACGTACTTGATGGCCGCCCTCGTTGAGCATGGTAGGACTGACGGACGTAGGGTTGGCAGTGGTGTGCCGCTTTCTGCCGTATCGCCGCATTGAGCTTGCCCTGAGCAGGTCGTCCTTTTTCGTTCTCCTGATTGGGACGGTGTCCTTGGGGCACCTGCCGTTCTGATGCCAGAGCTGAACTTTTGGCTTCTCCTCATCGCTGATGGAGGCCTCATTGCTCTTGGATTCGTCGTATAGGCCCTCCGGGTGATAGTTCGGCCTCATCTGTAAAGAGCGAAGAGCGTTGGCTGCAACAATCCAACAAGTCCTTGGCTGCCATCGTTGCAAGCAGGGAAGGGATTTGTGTACCTGGATGGTGTGGTTCTTGAGGAACGGGTGATCAAATGCTGGCTGATTTGAGATGTGCACGCAGTCTATGATGTCCCCATCTGGGCTCTGCTCGATTTGCAATCAGAAAACAACTGAATTAGATGTCTTGGGCCACGAATTATACGAGAGCATTATTGCGAAAAGGACTATTCTGACAACGTATGAGCTGAGAAACCTGCCAAAGTCGAGAAGAAGTTCACACACGAACGAGCACGGAGTGTGCATAAAAGAGAACGATGGGAACTTCAGTGAAGATTGTAAAGATGGAAAGCGGATTTTCCCTCATGAACAGCCACAAAAAGAAGCCCCAAAAGCCATCCTTTTGTTCCTTTTTGAATCAGAGTACAACCCAATTAGCCGAGAAGTGCAGCTACCTGCTTGCTCGTGCTTGCTCAAATGCTCCCAAATGCAGCTATTATGAAGCATCAGCTTAAGCTATGGAAACTCTCCTTGCAAAAGTTTTTTTTTCCCCAAGCAAGCAGTTCAAATCTACGGGAGAGCAACCGCAAACAAACCAGCTTGACGCGCCCCCGACACACACAAAAAAACAAACCCACAGAAAAAAGCAACTTAACGCACCTCGACGCTCTTCACGGCCGGCTTGTTGAACCGCTTGAGGTGCCGGTGCATCCTCGCCTCCGGCGACCTCGCGGCGGCGGCGGCGCACGAAAGGCAGATCACCGCCACGATCACGCGTGCGACCCCCCGCGCGGCGGCGTCCATGGGCGGCGCTTCGGTTCGTCGCGGCTCCACCGCAGCCTCCTCTTCCCCGGTCTCCTCGCCGCTCGGGACCTCCACCGACCGGGCGAATTCGCGGGGAAAGGCGCGCCCTCTTCCTCGCCCAGACGACCACCTCGCCGGCGGCCGCCGCCTCCGAGGACCGATTCGAAACAATGCGGGGGTGCGAGGTGGGAGCCGAGTAATGGCTCGCCGCCTCGGGGCGCTCGTCGCCTCGGTTGGGAGCGGAGCGGAGCGGCCACAACCGGTTACAAGTGGGCAGTGAAGCGCACTGGCGCTGGTCGCTGCTACTTTTGCCATTCCCGAGCTTTAGTTCTTTGGGTCTATGGACGAAACTGCCCCCCTACTTCCAGAGATTATTAGGCACATACCCCCCCTGTTACCGATCAGGCCGGGACCTATGCCCACTGATACGTGCCCCCCCCCCCCCCGGGTGGATTTTCGCCCTAGATGATGCTGGAATGAATCTTACGTATTATTTATACTGATGAAAAAATCGTAAAATTCCAGGATTAGGAGAGGAGGCTGCAGTATTCATGGTTGTGCATACAGATAATACTCTCGCTCGCTCATCGTCTCGGTCGCGCCGCGTGGTCGGTAAATTCGTATCAGCGATCGTCGTGGGTCCCCCGAGGCCCACCTGTCAGAGCCTGCCCATGCGGCGCCACCTCGGGCCCCGCGGCCACGCCCGTCGCCTTCTGCTCAGCTCGCCCACCACAGGCGGCACGTGGGGAGCCCCGTCGTCACCCATGGGGCCCGTCCGTCAGCCACGCTTCACTACGCTGGTCGCCTTTTGGTAGCGGAGCGCACCATGCGCGAGCGTGCGCCCAACCGCCCGCCGCATAGGATCCGCGCCATCTTTTGCGGACGCACGCCTGCCCTCTGCCCGCACTGCACACTGCACACGGCACGGCGCGGATTAGCGCCAAGAAGACGGCTTCCGCTTAACCAAAGCGATTAGCCTACGAGCTCGCGGTAGCTTTACGAGAGAAGACACGGGCGCGTTTTACGGGCTGCGGTTAACTAATCGAGTTACCGGGGTTTCTCTTTCCACCCTCGAGGGTGAGCTTTTTACCGCGCGCGAAGCGGCCGCAAAAGCCGAACACGGGCGTCAGAAATTTCACCCTCTAGATTAGTACTGTAATTAGTACAGTCGATGTCAGGATCCACTAACCGGCAAGGCCGCAGGGGACAGCGCGCCCATCGAGCCCGTCGTTAGCCGTGCCGGTTCCTCCAGACATTGCTCGGATGTTTTTTTTCACTTTCGGTGCAGCACGGCACGGGTACTTAAAATAGGTGGGTGGATTATAAGCGAGGAAAGCACCACAGGTAGAAGAAACATGGACACGGTTTCACCTAGATAAAAAAAATCCTCATGGGCGCGGTAACTATTTAATGATACTGCTGGCGTTGCATGCCAATACGCCATGGGATTCGCTGCTTCAGTGCAGTGCAGGCTGTGGGAGCAGTAGCGGGGGACTAGCGACACATGGTCAACCGTCGGGTCCGGGTACGACTGAGATTGACCGGATCTTACAGCCTTGGTAAGCGGTAAAAATAGTACTTATAACCCTGCTCAGCACAGAGCGGTAAAAATACTCCAATCTTGTTCAAGAGCGGTCCACATGCCAAATGTCAGTAAACGATGCACTGGAAAGGTGCTGGGAAACATTTCCATTGATGTTTCAGGTCTGGGTTCAGGATATTTGCCATCGACACGGAACAACCCAAGAACGTGGGGTTCACCTGTCAGTCACCAAGGACTACATAGCCATTTTTCAGGTTCCCTGACCAAGAAACATGATAGGGTCATTTGGTCTACTGGTACTACGTACTAGCTCAAAGGCACCTTCGTTTCGACGTTGCCTCTTATTGCCTGCAACGGGAACGGAAGCAGTGAAAAGGATTTGCAGTCATTCTTGCTGCAGCCGAAGGAGATCAACTTTTGATTGTGATGTCTATAGCTCAAACTAATAGAGAAGCTCGCGTTAGTAGCCACTTAATCGGATATCGTTTTTTGGCACGCGCCATTAATTTGCTTCATCCGCAAGCTGGAGCGCATGCTAGAACGCACAAGAACAGCAGCATCAAACAAAGCGAATCCCACCTGACGAGAAAGCCGTCGCTTTCCACTCGCGCACAAACACGAAAGGCACCTTTTCCTCCGTCTCATGCTTCTATAATTTCGGGGCAAGGAAAAGAGACGGCCACGAAAAGGCCAGTGATATACTCCGTAGAAGTGGCCACTTCTTCCCAACTAGAATAACGGAATCATTGTCCGGGCCGCCACCGCACTCGGTGAAGTGCAGCTTCCGTTGCGTGGCACCAAATAAAATGAACTGGGTCTCGTTCAGAAACACGAACACGTCGGGGAGATAACGGAGGGGCTCTCACAAGTCACACCACGTCAGCTAATGGGACGAAGAGGAGTCATGGGCACGGTTCAAGACGTTATCACGTGGTCTGCTGTCAGCGATGGAGCAAAGCTGACAGGTTTTTGTCCGGTTACGCGACATCAGCGAAAGGGTAAACGCACGGCCGGCTTACCTTTTTCCATGTCTTCACACCATCATTTGTTCATGCTTGAGAGGTTAAAGTTCCTTCCCGCAACACACATCCTTATGTTGGATCGAGAGTACGACTCTCTGTTGACGGTTGCTCACAGGTCATCACGGCTGCTGCAGTGCTGCTCCCACCAGCTCAGATGTCTTGGTAGAGATGTATCCCAAACAACTTGATATCAAGTTTCAATCCAATGATTAACTTCATAACATTTGCTCCGCTTCTATCCTGCCCCAATAATCATTTTCTGAAAGAAAAAAAATAACAAAACCAAACCGCCTAGCTAGCTACTAGCAACAGCGTGATCATATCATCTGGTCTATTGCTAGCTATATAGCTTAAAGAACCTTCGTCTAGAGTAAAAACTCATGGTCTGCTCTACTTATTTCATCCAGACCATTCTTGCGAGCGTGTTTGTAACAAAATGATACCCCGTGCATGCGTTGTACCAGGCACGGCATAATTGATGGTACGTGTTGGACATGAGCCCGTCATATGTCAAAGTGCGTTCCGTGAATGTACCATCCAGAAAATTGAACCAGGTGGAGTAAACAAGCATGTTATCGTACTTCAGTACGGTTGAGCTCGACCTCCGGACCGTGTCACTAGTCACCGACTGAACCTCCAAGCTCTAATAATGCAGCGTCCCATTTGGAAATTCTTAAGGTCCGAAATGGCCTTTTAACAAGGAACCGAAAACTTACCGCTTGACAGAGGAGATTACAGAGCTCAATGAAGTACTATCAATCAACCAAGTCCCCACCACATCACGAAACTGCAAAGGAACCTAAAAATTCAGAACGGGAACGGCAGGACCTCGATCATCGCTTGCAGGTGAAGCAAGCAAAGGCTACCACCCAAGTTATTTCATCAGTGTTCGTCTCCAGGATCCAAAGCAGAGAGATGAATGGTGCTCTAGGCCCTTCATTGCCTTTCCATGGTGAGCACGGACGGGTCCATGAGGCCCCACGTGTTCACCGTCCATGTGCCGTGGTTGGGCGCAGTGCCACACACTCACAAATCAGAACGAGGACGGGCCTAATCCGCTGTATTAGCAGCTACGTATGAGAAATGTGAGAGCTACCACTCAGCCGTAGGACTACCCGTCTAACGAACCTACTGCTCTCTGCTACTACTACCAGAAAGAATGCGGCTATAGACGTGAAAAATGTTTTAATTTAATTTCTTCAGAGAAGTGTTTAACTAACTCTGAAGTTGTGGCAGTTATATAATCAGGTACGTACAGATAGATGCACGCATGTGAGACTGTGATGGAAGGGATCGTACCAGAACAATGTGAATGAACCACGTCATGGAGACAGAGTTTAGTACCTTGTGGAGCCTGTGGTAGATTCCTCAACCTGCCTCTTTGGGGTCTGGATACAAGAGAGACGAACGGGATATCAATGGGGTGAAGGAAATGAAATCTGCATGGTAGTAAATTTCAGTGACCCGGACAATTGCTCACTGTAAAAAGGATGAAATGTTTCTACTGTACCGAAACATAATCTCAGAAATCACATGCAGTGGGCGTAGCATAGTGTCCCCACTTCTATCACTATCTTTCCAGCTCAGCGGCAAAGCAGCAGAGGGTTGGTTGGACTTGGACCATGCGCCCTTGCCCGTACAAATCCCTGACATGGGGAGACAAGAGTTTCATAACCACCAAATGGGTCGCTAGCCATTGGCAATTAACCTTTGATGATGTGTATTGATGATAACAGCCAAAATACAATGTCGAATCCTAAAAAGTATTAGTGCGCCTGATAAAAATCCAGTTTCCTGAACGAGCACTACTGAATGGAGTTTTATAACTATTATATACTATTGATGGCGACGCGACTTGGGAATACCAGATCGTGCAAAGAAAGCATGGACCATGCTTGTACTCAGAAATAGACACGGCAGCAAGTACAGCTGTAACCTATATCGCACATGAAAAGTTTCCACCTGAACTGAAACGACAATACGATGTATCAATTTATTTGTACTGTCCTCCGAGAAAGAGCCGTGGAGGAAGGGGCCAAGGAGTATCCTAGATACTTACAAACATGGAAAGGGATAATTTAACGCGTTATCACTCGTATAATAGCAACAGTTAGACATATATCCAAACACGAATACAGCCCTCTTCAATTCAAATATGTGGCACTTTCACCGCTACTTGGTTATGAATTCCACTTAGTACAATGCAGTAACCAATAATCAGTGTTTCAACTCTTGGGTAGTAGAATCAAATTCCATACATTTCCTAAGCGAAGCAAATATCCGAAAATTTCAACGTATGATGCCCTTTACTGAACGCATTGACTCATGATATGCTTAACATCGATTGAATCTCAGCACAGTATAACCATACTGCTAATTATAGCGACTAAATTGCCCAAAATACCCAGAAAAATATCTTGCAGCACAGGCCCAAGTGTTTTGGCTGAGATAGTTCACAGAAATGCTTCCGTTCTAGGTTGACTAAGACATGACAAAATTCAAACAGCAAAATTTGTTAAATATATTACGCCTAAAGTTCCAGTAGGTCGAAAATGCAAGATATCACCCATATCTCTATTAAGGAAGGCAGCAGCAGCGTTCAATTTTGTAAATCTATGCAACATAATGTGTGACTATCGCTTTTCAATCTTTATCGTCTTCTCCATTGCTTCTTTTCATGGGAATTCATTACTAATATTCAAGAATAGGGCACACTGTTTTTGACAAGTTCACTCCATCTCTGGCTGTCAGAAAGCAGACATTAGAAGCCAAAACCTCAATCAGCATGTTGAGTGCCCTTATCAGATAAAAAAAAACAATCCTATGGGTGCTATTCCTTTCGAATTCCATCAGGAATTCAGGGCACTGATTCTGAGGCGTCAAAGTGTAACGTCAACTACTACGATGGATTCAAAACCAGATCAAATGACAGCAGAACAGGACAATGTAGCAGAGGAAGTCATCGAGAACAAGGCACAGCATGCACTCATATGAGTCTGCACTTAAGCACGAGTTCAGAGAAAAGCTGATCACCTCCGTAACTTCATTTTACGATCTCTGAAAAGTCAATGTGCTGCTATCAATTCAGTGCGTATTGAACCACTGTCCCGATATAAGCTACATACTAGCTAAGAAAGCATGCACATGCACTGACCGGTTCAGTATGCCAATGAGTCACTACTACACCCTACACCTCTGAAACCTGATGGATACAGAACACTGAAGAGGGGGGCAATAGAATCAAATTCCATACGTTTCCTAAGCCAAGGAAACATCCGAAAATTCAACATATGATGTCCCTTTACTGAAGCATCGATTCCAGACATGCTTAACATCGATCGAATCTCAGCACAGTATAGTCATACTGCTAATTATAGCGACTACATTGCCCGAATTCGAATAAAACTTTCGCCAGGGTGCACCTCATTTTGGTAAATGTCAGCGGCCCCATTTCACGAAATTGAATCACCTGATCGTCCCCTAACAATGACATCTAAAAACTAGAACCGGTCGTGTGCTTTTGGACGAGTGCTCCAGACATTCAGACTTGAATCCAGTGAACAAACAAACAAACCCTCCGACGACGAACTAGGGTCACAAAGCTAAGCGAGTTGGTTTGCAGTGTAAGAAGCGATCCGATATGAAACCGAAGGCGTAGGCAGGCGCATACCTCCGTCGACGTGAATAAGGTAGAGCGGCGCGCAGGAGCAGCGCGAGGACGCCGGGGTCGGCGGGTCCAGGTAGCAAGCCGCCGCCCGCGGCCATCCCGCCTCAAACCAGCACGAGGCCGCTCTCCATCCGCCGGCGGACATCGCGCGAACTCGATCGGGCGCCTCCGCTTGCCGCGCCGCGGGGGTGGATCTTCTCAGCGGATTTGAACTTGCCGCCCGCGCTGCTGCGGAATTTTGTTTGCCGCGATTGCGTTTCGCGGTTGGACTCGCGAGCGGCGTCTGAGCTTTGTGTGCGGTTGACTCGGTCGCTGGCCCGTGGACCCCATTATCTGCGGCACAGCTTCTTCAGGCGATAGGTAGAGTAGCGAGGATAATTTAACGCCTCAGCGCTGAAGACAATGGGAACGGTGGGGTCCCTTTTTTTAGATAATGGAAAATGATATTTTGGGAAAAAGGATTTGCTAAAAAAATTCAGAAGCAGCAGAAACAATAATGGTAGGAACATCAGATTAAAGGTAATCAAAGAATGAAGAAAAGCCGTGAAAGAACCATTTTGTTATTACTTTCATGTATCACAAGGTCATGAACAAAAAATACGTGTGTCCTTGTGTCTGCCGGAAATTCTCAGGAAACAAGAGGTCATCTGCCACAGTTGCAGCGAACATGATCACCGAGGATCAACGTGGAAAACCCACGTCAAATGTGAAATGGCACCGTATCTGCAAATTCTCAGGACACTTCTCCCACGCTCCCAGCTAAAGATGAAAGAAAAACACGGTGGAGGTGCCCACATTTCTTATTAGGATTACAAAATTGGTTACTTTTTGTACGTCCTGGTGATCAAGCAACTGAACCCCAAGCGTCACCTAACTGTTTTTCCTTGGGCAGCGTTCTGCGCAAAGAATTCTTCAAAACATGATAAAGCACCACCTTTCATTTACAGTAGCAGTCTCCTAATGTCGCTGAAGTTCGATGCCAACTCTGTGAAGAACTTGCCTGCTCCCGCGTGCAGCGTGAAGAGAGCGTTAATAAGATGAGGAAATAATGGTGAAAACAAGTACAAAATGAATAAATGAACGTCAATACCTCCTACTTGCCCATCAAACACGCGGTGGTCAGCAGATAGTGTCAAGCTCATCTTTGTAACTGCAGCAGCCTTCTCAGTTCCTGGGGAAAGTCGTATGAGTGAGAAATATCTTTGCAAGTGCAACTGTTTTGAGAGGGAAGAAACAATGCTGAGAACATACCATCGCTGTCCACAACAAGCTCAACAACCTTGTTACCTCTACCAACAGCAAGAATGCCAGACTGACAAAGACATGAATAGGAATTGTTAGTACAGATTTTTAAGGATCCCGTTACAAGAGAAGGCAAATGTGAGGGAGCGACCTGTGGTGGATTAATGATTGCACAGAAATGGTCTACTGGGTACATCCCAAGATTTGAGATACTGCGTAAGCATGAAGCATTAAAATGTCAAAAATATGGTATCTCAGCAATGGGTAGAATTCCGTGAACAGGCAGGTCACTTGCCTGAAAGTCCCCCCTTGGAATTCATTAGGGGTAAGCTTCCCTGCTCTTGCCTTTTCAGCTAGCTTCCTAACCTGAGTGATTAGGCACAAAGAAAGCCATAAACAATTCATCACCACTGAAAACTGAAGTTCTCAAACGTGGAAAGAATTCTAAGGAAGCGTAAATTTGTGTGCTTCCTCATGTAAGGTTAATGGTTGTTGATGGCTTGAGGTGCATATATACATATACATGGTTATGTCCAAAACCATCAGAAGCATGCTACATACAGGTACTTCAGATTGAACTTTGGAAGCATTCTCATACCTCTGAGGATATTGCTGATATAGTCTTTTGATCTGCATTTCTTATTATTGGAGTCATCAAGCCCTGGAATAAAAAAAAAAGACATATTAGAGGGGACCCAAGATACGCCAATACTAACTTATATAGACTCCAGCATCATCCAGTTGCACCTTCTCTGTAGCAACAGCAATGGATATATCAACTGAATCACACTTTTGGGCTTCTTCCTTCTCAATATTCCAGTAAGCTGACAATGATGTAAAAACATAAAAGTAACAGAAGTGGGGAGTGAAAACTGAAGAGGCCTACCTATAGTGGTCTGAAAAAAATATAGGGCTAACAAAAACCCAAGGCGTATAACTGAACACTATAATTTGTCAAGCTGGAGCACGAAATAAATAAATGGATGAAATGGTAGTATACAGCAAAGTAACAGAAAAAAAGCCAGGATAGGTAAAGCTGGTCAGCTATGTTAAGAGAAATAGACATGACAGAAAACTGGTAGTAGTATTATTTTAGTGTGAACCTACCAAAGTTCGCATTACCAGTCATACCCCAACCTGTGCTTGTCAAGTGTTTGAAAATATGCGAATGGCTCTGATGCTGGACCTCAGATTTGATGGACCATATATGGCTGTGATGACCATGACATCATCCTATTGTGATTATATAAGTTTACAATGTGTCGTATTTTAAGCCCCAGGGTCCCAGACCACTTGTCTGGTGAACAGAAAGGATTTGGAGTTTGGAGGTCAATGACTACCCACTAAGCAAAAACTCTCTAACGCAGGACACCACTGTGGAGCCAATCGAAATCGGCTTATATGAGAATCATATAATATGTTAATATAGTGTGAAACTAGCTTACATTCGCCATGTTGAGCTAGCAGTAGCTCATAATATTCCAACAACAGTGTACCATGTGCAAATCCTGGTGGAGTTTGGCCATGTAACCAAAATGATAACGGATGAATGAATCATGTCTAAGGAAGTAAGGAGTTTGGCCTCAGGATGCTATTGCTGCTAGCTTCTATAAAGAGGATACTGCCAAGTATGTAGGCCCACCACACGATTAACTTCCTATGACCGAATGGATAATTCCTTAGAAGTTATTCAGACACGCATCTTACATAAAACTAGAGTCAAGTTCTAAGCCTCATTAAAGAAAATAAAGACCATTTTACCATTTGCTTCAGGAACATTCCGTAAGGCAATTGCCACAGCTTTTATGATGATATCATTTACTGAAACTTTGATATTGTGTTGTTCTGCAATAAAATGAAATGATCAAAGAATGTCTTTCTGTTAGCGGATCACTAAAAATATCTAATGAATAAAAGAAGATAAATAACGCACCTTTCAGTTCATTCCTGAAAGTGAGTAAGGGATCCAGAATAACATCTGACAATAACATAACAAAATCATGTCAAGAAAATACATAGAAACAACATGTGCTGGAGCCTGGAATAAATACAGACCTTTGGAGAGATATAAATGTGGAGTCGTCTGTTTTGATTCGAGCAACCTTTTTGCAATAACCTGCAAGATATAAAAAACATTGAGTTGTTGACTCTTCTACAACAGAGATTTTTTATATATTTCTCCAACAATGAAGATATCATAAAGGTCATATGCTAGCGTCGCAAAAAACAGATCCGACCAAGTTCATTTTCATGAATGACATATTCACTTACTTATAGCAACGATATTCACTAAAACACAAATGAATGATAACTGGTACATCGTAGTTTCAGAATCTATTCCCAACTACAAATAGCTATAAGTACTTATACTACAAGTTGTCAGGTAGAGTACTTGATACTACTAAAATACTTAAAAACACGATATGATTTCATGAATAGTTTGATTGGTGAAACGAAACCCTCAGACAACCTACAATGCCAATAGTTCAAAACAAGGTAGGAGAGGTTTTGACGGGGTAAACATTTCTGGTCTGTTTTAATTGGATATCGCTACAACGTTCAGCATGGGATAATAAGGAAAATAAACCTCAATAACACATCGCATAGCATCTAATACAACAGACGAGTATGGGGGCATGGGTGGATCCAGTCACTGCAACCTTGAAAAGGGATAGCACTGATGTGGACTAAGGTGAAACTTCATCTCTGCCTTTCATATTAAGTTACTTGAAATTCAAGCCCCCAAAATGACTACCACTTCCTCAGCTTCTTAGGGGAGCTCCCTTATTATCAAGGATTGGAACTTCAGAAGCGCCTAAGTTTCTCGGAGGGACAGACTTACAAAGAAAGCAAGCTCACAAATGAACAAGGCCTAAATGTCAGAACTGAGTTTTTTGTAACAGGTGATGTTCTCGAGAGGTTGACATACCCATTAAAAACAAATAACTCCTGTAGTGCTACAAAAAATCGATAATGCAAGCTACTCCAAACAACAGTCATAAGGGCGAAGTGTGAAATTTTGGGTTTTAGCACTTACCTTGGATTAATTTCAGAAACTAGGTGTCAACTGTCAAGTTTATCATATGCATATGGAACATGACGAAAAAGGCATCTGTAGAAATTAGTGGAGTCAAAGAGGGTACCTTGCGAATCTGACTGTTGGGGATATCTTCATATGTGTCAGTCTTTTGTGGAGTACTGGCTGGTTGAGCTTGGGAATCACGAGCTGGCTGCGACGAAGGTGCAGCTGAAGCCTTCTTTTCTTTGGTTGAGCTTGAAGCGGAGCCTGACTTCAATGCAGCTAGGACATCCCCCTTCAACAGTGTGCCACGGGGGCCTGATGCCCTAAGCGAAGACACATCAAGTCCATGCTCCTTGATAAGTATCTTAGCCGCCGGGCTGATTCGGCTCACTACTGAGCTTTGTTCAGACACATTAGCTACATTACTTTGTGGTGCACTTTCTGTTGACTGTTCCTCCTTTTGTTCACCTCCAAACGAGGTATCGTCGGGTATACCTTTTATATCCTCAAGGTCTTCAACCTTAGAATCGACAGTCAGCAAGAGTCGGTAAAGATAGAAATGCCAACATTTAAAATGGATGTTAAAACTACAATAGAAAGCACCAGTCAAAAAGCTATACCGTGACAGCAATGGGCTGTCCAACCTGAACATCCTTTGAACCTTCAGGTGCCAAAATTTTAGCCAGATACCTGAAGCATTAAAGAGGTTAGCCAAAAGAAACAAAAACGTTGTGCAGCATAAGCAAACATTCTTACATTCCAGACAATAGAAGATATAGTTACTCAAATGGATAAAAGTATGACCAAATTAAATAAAGACAAGTAGACTTAAAATGAAAGCATAGCAACTTCTAGCAGCACCAGCTAACTTAAAACTTGCACATTGTAATATTATTTCCATGATGACGGAATTATAATAGACTAGACTTAATGATTGTTCAAGAATTACTGGAACCTTTGTGCAGTTTCTGATAGCTAAGGGTCAATCAACACATTTGATGCATAATGTCAAAGGTGATCAGGTGGAAGAAAGAAGTATGGCATATTACACAAGATTTGACTTGGGACAGTAGATTGACCAAAATTTTCTGAATCAACTATCGAGAAGGTTTGGATAAGTCTACTAATAAAATTTTCAAGTTAAAATGAATGCACAAGGAGATTACAGTATGCAGAACAAGGGTAACTTCTTAAATACAAAGTGGGTAGTAAGTTTCTTAAATCATATTGGGAACCTGTCCCTACAGCATTCTGATAGGTTCTGTCACTGAATGGGAGTTCTAATGGAAAGCACTTATCAATAGGGGGAATTCATAAAGTAAAGATTATTTTGCAGCATCTGTATACCGTGTCACCATTCAAAGTATACATGATCAATGAAAAAATGTCATGTGAAGAGTCAGTAATATTGATTTAAACCTAACAGAAAATGCTGTCAAGGATGTTACCCCTCTTCAAGGCTTTCAAATTCAAGAGTAGCTTTATCAGTTTCTATCTCGCATATCACATCACCAACCTCTATCTGCAAACAGCATATAATGCTTATGACAATGTATTTTCAAAATTGGATCCTTGTTGCATTGTGAAATATTCCATAGCAGAAGCCTAACCTTGTCTCCTTCCTGTTTTCTCCATTTCGCAATGTTACCTTGATTCTAATAAAAACAGTGTTAAGAGTACAGAATATGCACACAAGGGAAAACATTCTTTGCTAAGATCAATATTTAAGCTTTTACCATAGTAGGTGATAGTGCTGGCATCCCTACCACCAGATGTGGAGGCAGCCCTGCAAAAAGAGGAAAGCACATAAATGATATAGTGAGCATTAGAAAGTAAAACTGCTGTAATATAACAGTGTGGTACCAGAACATTTTGATACATGTTTTTGGTGACAATTAGCAGCAAATATAGAAAAGGCAATAAGAAAGAAAATAGCGGCAGAAGTAAATAGCCTACAAATGGATACACTTTGCTGGCACAATGTGTTCAAAATAGCATCCTCTTGTGATCGATCATAGATAATCCCACAACAATACTGCTTAACAGATAAGACAATGTTTTGCTCACTAAATTACATTGCACAGCAATTAATATACAAAGTTAAAACGTATAAATCATATAAAATTGACAATTCCACGAAATTTAAGCTAGCTTATACATTTAACAATTTCTTTTGATGTAAAGCTACAGACAAACTCCGCCTATGCCTTTCTAATATAGCCGGTTCCAAACCCGGGTAAAGGAGGAGGGTTGTGATAGGCTTGGAGAGCCAGCATCAAAACCAGCCATTCCTATGGATATGAAACTGAGTTCGGGTTTCATATCTAGCCTACCTCTACGTGCTTGAGACAAAGGCTTTATTGTTGTTGTTGTAAAGCTACAGAAAGATGAATTCACAGATTTGCAGGATATCAAAGCTACAACGTCAGAGTCCATAAAGTATAAAATATTATCTGGTTTTTTATTTATAATATACAAATATAACCATGTGAGCCATGAGCTTATACCTGCTGATGAGAACCAACGGGCTGGCATGGGAAGCTGCATCAAATATGCTATACATAAGTAGCAGTTTGATGAATGAATCAATGAAAAAGACTAATAGTTGGGCAAACCTTGTAATGTGCACCCAGTGATGCTAGAAATGGCGGCCTGAAAAGAAAAAAGGTTCAGAAACAAAGCACAAAAGAAACCTACAGGTGAATACAAGACTTGCAAACATCGCCACAATTTCTTAAGCATGCACTGGCACAATAAATTCTTTCAATTGTGAATAACTGAAACATGTAATATGCAAGTGTGACACCACATTCACAGTTAAGTAGCTAGTCCTACTGTCAATAATGGTGCCAGCACCAAGCCCATGGACCGACAGAGACAAACAACCTGACACCTTTACAAAACAGAAAAAAAACTGTGGCAAATTATACAATCAATATACCGTAAGGAAGCACATCGTCCAGCCTCTGCGAGCGAACCCCTTGTGCGGGCCAAGCTGTTGGAGATCAGCATCAGAAAATAATCAAGTAGTTGCGCATACACGCATCTAAATCTGCAGCATCCATCATGTGATGTCTTACCCGAGCAGAAGCGCACGCATGTTCGCCATCGTCCAAAGCCAAAACCTCCGCACCAGATGATACCTGCAGGACAAATTCGTAAAATGTCTTACAACTGGCAAACTACAGAACGTAGACGCGGAACGAA
This sequence comes from Neostapfia colusana, assembly GCA_030760725.1. Lineage (NCBI taxonomy): Eukaryota > Viridiplantae > Streptophyta > Magnoliopsida > Poales > Poaceae > Neostapfia > Neostapfia colusana. Next base: position 1,503,945 of record JASWHV010000013.1, read on the forward strand.
CCCCCGGAATTTTGGGGAAAACAATATGTACCCGCGTAATCCTCAACGGACCACGGATAGATTGGATTGCATTGGTAGGGTAACATCACACAGCACACAAATCCACGTCTAACCTAACCTTGATGGAGCTGTAGGGGGGGATTTAGCTTTGATCGTGGAGGAAACCAAACTTCGAATTCGAACAAAGGAATCCATCCAGTCCAAACAAGCAAGGATCACTGACCAGCACAGAAAGAAACCGGTTCTCACCTAGACGGACCTCCACCTCCCGGGAGCAGGATCCGGGGGAGAACGAGGGAGGAACCGGCGGCGCTGGCGTGGGGAGGATTCGGCGGCGCCGGATTCGTTAATTAGATGGCACCCACTCGGAACACGAAGGGAAAGATGAACACGGGAGAAGGGCGGTTGACGACCGGAGCGAGTGTTGCCTATGATGCGATCCTGGCCGTCCAAAACTAACAGACGTCTAGGATCCCACAGCTGGCCATCTGACAAGTACACTAGAAAAATGGAGTAACATAATTACGCCCCAAGTCAAGCGTGAATTCAATTTGTCTTTGTCCAGGAGTGAACGATTTGATACTCCCAACTCCCTCGGGATTGAACTAACTAGCGCCATTATATTAAAAACGAAAGGAGTAGCAAGACATTTGTCTGGTTGGTACGTGTCTGAAGCCAAAAGAATAGAAAAATGGTCACAACATCGGTGCCATGTCTCAAAGGATCCAATTTTACTGCACTAAACAAATTTCAACTGATGTCGAAGTAAGCAAATCTCGGGCTAGAGTTTTTTACAAAAGACTGTATAGAGGAAGACACTCACAAAGGCGCGCAATTATTCACTATGAACACAAGTACACCTTCCACCCGATCCCTGCAAGTGCCTTCGAAAGACTGAGCTCACTGATCTCAAGTTTCACAAAAATCACCATAAACGCTTCAATGTCAACAGGGAGTAGGGACATCATCTTCCACTGAAAAAATAGTTAATTGTAAATGCAATATTCATGTACAGTTCAGACAAATTAAAGTGTCTGAATGGTGTTTAATCCATGT